>CM038675.1:438736899-439336899 GCA_021605145.1 Aegilops bicornis | reverse complement strand
TTGGTTGGTATGCTTGAAGTATTATTGTTTTTATGTCAAAGGATAGACTATTGCTTTGAATCACTCGTGTCTTAATATTCATGCCATGATTAGACATATGATCAAGATTATGCTAGGTAGCATTCCACATCAAAAATTATCTTTTTTATCATTTACCTACTCGAGGACAAGCAGGAATTAAGCTTGGGGATGCTGATACGCCTCCGTCGTATCTACAATTTTTGATTGTTCCATGCCAATATTATTCAACTTTCATATACTTTTTGGCAACTTTTTATATTATTTTTGGGACTAACATATTGATCCAAAGGCTCAAAGGTCGGTTCTCTGCATTGCATGTTTTTGGGTTCGCAGAATATCCATATCAAACGGAGTCCAAACGGGATAAAGACGGACGCAGCTTATTTTTGGAAAATATGGTAAATCTCGAAGGAAAATCAACGCAAACCGGTGTCCGAGGTGGGCACGAGGTAGGGGGGACGCCCCGCCCCTAGGGCGCGCCCCCTACCCTCATGAGCCCATCGTAAGGCGGTTGACGCTCTTCTTTTGCCGCAAGAAAGCTAATATTCGAAAAAAAATCACGGCGAAGGTTTCAGGCCAATCGGAGTTACGGATCTCCATATATACATGAAACGGTGAAACAGAGCGGGCGAGCGAACGCAGAAGAGAGATAGATCCAATCTGAGAGGGCTCTCACCCTCCCACGCCATGGGAGCCAAGGACCAGAGGGGAAACCCTTCTCCCATCTAGGGAGGAGGTCAAGGAAGAAGAACAAGAAGGGGCTCTCCCCCCTCCCTCGCTTAGGTGGCGCGGAACGCTTGGGGCCATCATCATCACTGCGATCTTCACCAACACCGCCGTCATCTTCACCAACATCTCCATCACCTTCCCCCTTCTATATTCAGCTGTCCACTCTCCCGCAACCCATTGTACCCTCTACTTGAACATGGTGCTTTATGCTTCATATTATTATCCAATGATGTGTTGCCATCCTATGATGTCTGAGTAGACTTTCGTTGTCCTATTGGTGGTTGATGAATTTCTATGATTGATTTAATTTGCTTGTGGTTATGTTGATGTCCTTTGGTGCCCATCATATGAGCGCGCGCGTGGATCACACCATAGGGTTAGTTGTATGTTGATAGGACTATGTGTTGGAGGGCAAGAGTGACAGAAGCTTCAACCTAGCATAGAATTTGATGCATACGGGATTGAAAGGGGACCAATATATCTTAATGCTATGGTTGGGTTTTACCTTAATGAATGTTAGTAGTTGCGGATGCTTGCTAATAGTTCCAATCATAAGTGCATAGAATTCCAAGTCAGGGATGACATGCTAGCAGTGGCCTCTCCCACATAATACTTGCTATCGGTCTAGTAAAGTAGTCAATTGCTTAAGGGAAAATGTCGCCACACTTACTATCACTTTTCCACACTCGCTATATTTACTTTAGTTGTTTGTTTATCTTAGCAGCCCCTAGTTTTATTTTCGTGCTCTTTACTTTCTTGCTTGCTTACCCAAAAACACCTACAAGGTACTTCCAGTTTCATCCTTGTTCTAGGTAAAGCGAACATCAAGCGTGCGTAGAGTTGTATCGGTGGTCGATAGAACTTTAGGGAATATTTGTGCTACCTTTAGCTTCTCGTTGGGTTCGACACTCTTACTTATCAAAAACTGTTGCGATCCCCTATACTTGTGGGTTATCAAGATTGCCACACCTTAACGGTCTCCATGAAGGCCCCTTTAAGCCAAGTGATGTTGGGGAGCTTGCTCACCATGGCGCCGCCGCAGTCCGCATGCTGCCCGTCAACCACCTTCGGCTTCACATTGAAGACTTTTATCCATAGGCCGAAGTGTGGGGGATACGGAGTATCGCCTCGCACACAACGATAAACGCCGAGATGTGGAGGAAAGAATTTGGGGCTAGATCATGGAAATCTAGCCCGTAATAGAACATGAGGTCGCAGACAAAGGGGTGAAGGGGAAACCCTATTCCGCGGAGGAAGTGAGGGATGAACACGACCCTCTCACCTGGCTCCGGGGTGGGGATGACTTTCTCCTTGGCAGGGAGCCTGTGCGCGATGTCCGCAGACAGGTACCCCGCCTCCCGGAGATCCTTTACATCCTTCTCCGTGATGGAGGAGGCCTCCCACTTGCCCTTCGAGCCAGATCCGGACATGGCTGGAGAGGTTGGCGGCGGTGGGAAGGAGCGAGGCTTGGGCATTGGAGCTTGAAGATGGGAAAGAGGGAGAAGGAAGAAGGCGTGGGGAGAAAAAAGGGATCTTTATCCACTTATATAGGCAGTGAATATCAAGTGCCCCCCTCAAGCCTGAAAACTCGCCTGCTCCCAAGGGGTCTTGTGAATGACACGGTTGGATTACCCAAAACCGTATTGATGAGGATCCCACAATAAGCGGGCATGATCTCTGTTTTGACAAGACGTGTCAATGGAGGACACACCTCGAATCGCGAAGCGGGAGGCAGAAAACATTTCGAAATGTTAAAGAGGCCAAACGTGGCATTTTGCCGAAAAAGTTGTCATTTGACAGACATTATTTTGATTAAACATTTTGCCTACGTGGTTGAGGGTTGTGACTATCGTGCAGAGCCGGATACCGTTCTTTTGTTCAGAAGATTGCTTTGAAGTATTCGGGAGGACGAACCCACCTTGTAATGCCGAATACAATCTGCGTGCCGAACATATAGTCATTGAAGACTGGTTCTGGGGTTACTGAGGGAGTCCTGGATTAGGGGGTCCTCGGGTGTCCGGGCTATGTGATATGGGCCGGAATGATGGGCCGTGAAGATACAAAGTAGAAGACCTTTCCCCGTGTCCGGATAGGACTCTCCTATGCGTGGATGGCAAGATTGGCGTCCAGAAATGTAATTTCCTTCTTCTGCAAGCCGACTCTACACAACCCTAGGCCCCTCCGGTGTCTATATAAACCGGAGGGTTTAGTCCTTATAGGCTATCAGAATTCATATAGTCTAGACTTCTAGGGTTTAGCCATTACGATCTTGAGGTAGATCAACTCTTGTAACCCCTATATTCATCAAAGACAATCAAGCAGGAAGTAGGGTTTAACTCCATTAAGAGGGCCTGAACCTAGGTAAACACCGTGTCCCCATTGTCTCCTGCTACCTTCGATCCTCAGATGCATAGTTCGGGACCCCCTACCCGAGATCAGACGGTTTTGACACTGACAGCGGACAACCGTCCTTTCCCGACGGTGGCACCCCTATGGAACTCCACCCCTCTCGACCTCATCGACACCCACGAGCTTTGCCATGGCTATTGCAAAAGCTTGTATGTGTTCTCCAAGATCCTCGGCAGTCACCTTGGCCCAACTAGAGGCCTTAGAATGGGCAAGTTCCGTTCCAACGGTAAGGACCGAGCCAAGCTTGACCACTAGTTTCAATCCCCCGCCCTAGATCAGCTCGAGGAGCTCACTTTTGATGATGGGCATATGCACTCGCTGCCAACGTCCGCGCTCTGCCTCGCACCAACACTGTGTGTCGCCAAGTTCAGGAACTGCCACTTAATGATGTGCCCACTCTTATTCTACCATGACTGAAGCACCTCGAGCTCGTCGCCGTCTCCTCCCAAATGGTGACATGGAGCGCCTGCTCCGTGCCTGTACTGCCCTCGAGTACCTTCGTCTTTAGGCGATCAATAGGTTGAGTAGCTTCCACGTCACCTCGATGACCCACGAGACTATTTATGTGTGTTGCTGGTGCGGCAATAAGACATCACAAGATGTGTACCATGGTATGGTCATTGAGGACACACCTGCACTTGATAGATTACTTGTAGTTGATGAAGAAGGTCCAACAAGAATCAATGTCATTACTGCGCCGAAATTGACAGTGGTGGGCTAATCGTCTGACAAATACTTCGAACTTGTTACTGGATCCACACCCGTTCAGGTACAACAGCCGCCTTCTACCTCTCCTTCTACAAATTAACATTATTTCTATTTTTTAAGATGTATGTTCGTCTGTCATCCAGAAAATGATTCCGACAAGTTTGACCCCGAAACTGCGCATAGTGAAGGTCTTGGCACTAGAACCTATCGGCCCCAACCTGGAGCAAGTTGTCAGTTTCCTGAGATGCTTTCGGTGCCTGGAGAGCTATATATCGAGGTGATGTTCCTTTCCTCTTAAATGTTAACCATAAGGGAGTTCAATTTGTGACATCTTTTTCCAAGTTTACAATGACATGTACTACGATTTCTGAAAGATCCTTTTGGAGGATTTCAGTACATACATGTCCCCCCCCCATATTGGTTGCTTGATCCATATCGTTACAATCCATAAGCATTTCTCCTTTGGATTCATATGTACTACTCTTCTTAGGGAACTTTTCATCCACTCCAACCTCTTGTGAAGAAGGCTACATTTTTCTGGATTGTAATCAAATGCCCATGTTAATCATGTCAGATCGAAGATGGCATCTAGTGCATTTTACAAATCCTACAAACCAAATAGGCATGTAGTAGTGTTCAAAACTGCATGTAGGCACTAACACATTTTCTTCTTTTGCAGATAAGATTGGGCCTAGTGGTGGATAATGTGATACAATATAACAATCACGTTGAATGCCTAGATCTGCATCTCTCAGAAATTACTTTGAACTCCTACCGAGGGACCTTACCAGAGATTATATTCGCCAGGTTCTTTGTTGTCAAAGCAAGGGTGCTGAAGGTAATGAGTTTTACCCTACATTTATTTCGCAAAAATGAATGGTTTGTTGATGAGCACCGATGGCTGCGGTAGAATGGAATAGGCCCCGAAAATTTTGAATTTCATTTTGGAACTTCAGATGATAGAGTAATCGAAAGTCATCATTTCAACCCCATACATGACTTCTCAGTGGTTGACCCCTTTGCAAAAATTATGAGGTTTCAAAACAAGACTTAGAAGTGGTGGTAATATTAGTTTGAACCTCTCTGATATCCATGTTCAGCAGATCAGCGCGAGCGTTTGCAGCTGATGAGCTGAATTTCATTTCTAATATTAGTTTGAACCTTGTAATCTTCGATTTGGAGCCATATAACTCTGGAATTTGAACCTTGTAATATTTCGAGCTTTTGTGGTACAATTGTTGAAATGGAATTGTATGAGACTCGTATATTGGTAGCACTATTTTGACCTTAATATGCAATGGTCTTAGATGTTATTAAGCATTCTCGAATCTATTTACCTTGTCGATCACATAGCACACGATCTGTATAGCTAACTCGACTGCCATCTTCGACATTACTGCACACATTTGGTTTGTTCAACCGTGTGCCCTGTAGAGCGCAGAATCAATTCCATCATCACCCTTCTGTGTAACTTTGACCTCATCACCCACGGGTAAACTTATGACCGAAGTCATTCCGCACACTTCGTTTTTACAAAGCTTTTTGCCAATAAACGCCCATGATTTGGCCCTCTTCTAGCCGATGTGTGGCCAAACTAGTCGGGCGGGAAGTTTGCGTGGTAAACTATGCGGTAGCGTGGGAACAGGATCACCGACGATACATTTGGTGCCTCTTCGAGCCCACGCGTGGTCAAATGAAACGTGTGCGGCGCGGGGTTGTCAACCATGCACTAGAATCCTCCGCTAGGAACGATGTGACAAGACATGACGATTACAAGCCGGCCGGCCCCCATTTATTACAACGGCCATTTAACCCTTGTGTCTCTACAACCTTTCAATCGCGTCCCACCATTGCAAGAAGCACACCCACCACGACAAATTCTTAGAGGGTATCCTGCGCGGCTCCAATGGCGCTCGAGCGGCTGCCGACGACGAGCGGCAGTTCACCATGCATGCCGCGGTGGACACCCACAGAAGGTTCACGGAGCTCTCGGTGGTGCACACCAACAACCCGGTCTGGGTGGAGCACTCCATCCACATCATGGAACTGTTGCTTGCCGAGGAGAAGTACAAGGTGGTCGGGTTCGACCTCGAGTACACCCGCGCTCGTGCCGGGTCTTGTCCCAAGGTCACCGTCACCCAAATGTGCGTGCGCATCCACGTTCTCGTCTACCACTACAGCCTGGCCACAAGGCCTTGCGAGCGTTTCGTTAGGTTTATCAACAGCCCCCACTACATGTTCGCTACGGTGGACATCACCAACGATGTAAAGGTGCTCAAGAATTCGGGCATGGCCTGCCAGAATATTGTCGACATCCAGGGCCAATACAAGAGGGAACCAAGGAGCATGAGAAGGACTCACTGGTTCACCTCACCGAGGCCATCGTCGACCCCTACTACAGAGACATGAAGGATTCCTACAATAAGGACAAGCGTGTCTAGCACTCGGCCTGGATGGAGAAACTCGGCAAAGCTCACGTCGTGTACGCGGCCAAGGAGGCGTACACGACCTACGACATGTACAGGCGGATCGTTGACATGAGGAAGTACCTCCTTCCCCAAAACGGCCAGGGATCTAGCTGAAAGCAGAATAATGGTAAGCGTCGTCGCAACGATAATTAGATGATTAGATCCTCATGTCTCCTAGTTTAGTATGCATGTAATTGCTTACTTTGGTGTGTGGAAATGTTATGAGTGTAGTCACTTGTGTAATTGTATGCTTAATTTGGTTTTGCAAAGCTGTCTTTTAAGTATATATGTTGATGCTCTGTAAACAGAGCAAATCACATCGCACACGGACTAAACAATGGAACCCGTCAGTGATGATTTCATCAAACACTGACAATTGCATACCAGCAATCGTTTGCTCACAACACACACGGCTTGTTAACAGGAATCGTCTGTGTTGTTATCGATCTTCCCACACATTTCCGATTACAGACCTGTTTGTCACGCATCACACACATCTTGTTAAGTTGAACCATTTCTGTTCTCTTGGGTCAACGCAAACAGTTCATCCGAGTGAACTGTATGCCATATATCACACACACCTTCATCTGGCTGCCCGTTTCCGATGTTTCGCATCATCACACACAGTTCATCCGAGTGAACTGTATGCTATATATCGCACACGCCTTCATCTGGCTGCCCATTTCTTTTCTTCTTCCTCATTGCAAATAGTTAATTGAACTGAACCATATGCCCTGCATCGCACACGCAATTAAAATGGGAACCGTGTTTGATGGCTCCGCCATCGCAAACGTTTTGCATCTTTTTTTACGGTTATTTTACATCACCATTTGCGATTAATGCATCGCACACAGTTTCGTCAAAGGGTCGTTGATCGTAGTGTCGCGTTAGCAGCATCCTGTAGTAGTGACAACTGACAAGTAATACCTCGGCAAACAAGGCAGCTTCCATCGGAATAGAAGTAACCGGCAAGTAATCTGTCACCGCGGACGGACCTCTAACCAATAGCTAGCAAATTCTCAATCACGAGAATCCTCTGGCCAAAGTGTAATCTTCTTAATAGAAAATCTCACATAGAAAAACAAGACGAATGCCCAGGCCGCTTCACAGTCTGTATGTAAACTCTAGAAATAGCCTAATTCTAAAAGTCTAATAGCGAAAGCTATGTATAGCCCAAGTACAAACTGACTAGTAATACTAGATCAGCCTAAGAAAAAGGCACGCATGCCATATTAATTGAGTTACCTTCCATTACATTACTTGTTGGAGTGCCGATGACCCCCTTGTCGTTTGGATCTTCTTTCTTTATTATTATTTTTTCAAACATACACAGTTGGCTCAGTTGAAAACATATCTGCAGCATATGCGAGCATGCTCCTTCTCTTCCTATTTTCTAGGACATGCAGATTAGCCAGTTGTATATCTGGACACGCACATCTAACAAACATGTTGCATGCATGATGTTTCCTTTTTATTCTCCATGGCCTCCACATCCTATTATTTCTCCAAACACATGGATCATATTCTTTTGCATATTGGTTAGGAAAAAAATAATTCTTTTTTAGTTTTGTGTGTGCATGCACTTGCATGGACTCATCTAGTCCAGCCATGCTTCCCATTTAATATGGGATCCTTCTTTGCGTATAATTGGCGCAAAGTCTAAACATATAATATACGCAAGTGCCGGTCTTTCCCTTTGCTAAGATGTGTCATCTTCTTCATAATTTTGTCATCCTCGTTTGAACGTCCTTTCTGGCATCCACCTCCTCGACCTGCACCATCGTTGCCTCATCCACAATATCTACTGTTTGCACCCCTTTGTCAACGGTCGTTATAGTCGTTTGCATCCTCTTGTTAATGACCGACATTGTGCCTATGACATGTGCGCTAGGCATATTTGTCGTATTGTATGCCTCATCATCGTACCTGTGGGTTGCTAGTAGTGTTGATTATTCATTGGTACAATGAGGTGCTATACAAACGGTTTCTAACCCCTTTCCGCGACAGCGAGGTGCTATACAAACGGTTTTTAACCCCTTTCTGCGATAGCGTTTTAAACCGTCGCCAAGTGAGTGTGTGCGATAGGGGGGTCCTTCCCACACAACCCAGAAATCGTCGGGGATAGGGAGCCTTGATGCATATAGTTGTCCCTCTAAAATTGTTTCTGATATCTCGAATATCCCAAACCCTTCATCCTTGCTACTCGTTTGTGCTCGCATTACCATCGCAGTCTGTATTCTGTGGTGCTACGTTTACAATGTGCGGCCCATCACAAATGGTTCACAATTATTGAACGTGTATGATAAGCAGACAATCACACACATTCACTTTTCCCGAATCGTATGCGATAACTAATTAAGAAGATTAGCTAATCATCGTACGAATGTCGGACAGGATGACGAAATGTCAAACCGTCATAACATCGTCATACATGATAAATATCACACATGTTATTCTATGGTGCAACGTTTCTGATGCGTCCCACATCAGAAAAGGTTCATGGTTACAAATCGTGTATGATAAGGCAATTATCACAAACGTTTAGTTTGCCCGCGCCATTTGTGATATTGTCTGACATCACACACGGTTTGCAAACGGCAACTGTGTGCATGCTCGCACACGTTTCCTATCTGTGAACTGTGTCGGATTGTGGTGTATATCACAAACGTTTGTGTTCTACCGACCGCGTGCGCCGTAACGACCTACATAGTGTAGATTCACCGTCATTTAATTCCTGCTATTTCAAATGGTACCGGATTTGAACTTGAAAGTATGCTATAGCTTTATTCATATCCACCAGGTTCAAACAAGCAGTGCATTATTTGATTCACATGTACATATGTTCAAGAATTACATAAGCACCAAATAAAGAATGATGAACCACAGTTGTATACTTGTACTATTAAAGACGGTAAAGAAAGAGGCGAAATACATTCTGGTTGCTGAACAAGGTGAAGCGGAATGCCCATATTGTGCCATCCTCCATGCAGAAGGCACGCACGACTCTAGTCCAACCCCTTGTGATGGACGACCGCCCATCCTTCACTGTGTTCATGAAAGCATCTAGATAATCATCGTGTTCTGGTAGAAATATTTTAACCTTTGCATGCCCACCAATCATGTAGTTTGAGAGGTAATCTTGAGTAAGCTACTTTGGGAACCATTGCAAAGCAAAAAGATTCAGACATTGTCATGTAACACAACTCATTATGGGCAGTAAAAAGAAGGTTGCAGAGTTCTTACTTACCATCCTACAGTTCGTTGTTGTCTTGGATAAAGTGTAAACAAATAGTTTAATTGCCATCTTTTGACCCATTTTACTAACAATCTTTATCAGCTTCCTGACTTGATGCTGGTTCATCAATATCTCTGTGCCCCATACGCAGAGTTGAAGGGCGGATCTTTACAAATGACATATGTACCTAAAAGCAGCAAGTTAATGTTAGAAGCTAAATAGCAATTGCACAATGATGTAGTACAACACTCACTCCGTCCCATTATATAATATCTTATAACATCCAATATACTCACATATTGGATGAATTAACATCTTATATTATGGGCCGGAGGCAGTTTATTGCATTTTTACAAATTATTGGCTGATTAACTGTTGTTGTGTCATTTTTGTTTTTGCTACTGCTCTTCTACGTATATCTAGAACTCATCAGAACATTAAGGTAACACTCTTCCTTGTTGCTATGTAGCCTAGGATTGCATATTTATTCATTCAGTATAGTGCATGTTGCTATGTAGCCTCAGATATATTACATATTGCCCTAGTTAACCTAACGGTAAATGGGTTACAGATATATTCAGTTAAAAGTCCGATTCACCGATTAGTCCCTTATCAGCCCCTTGCCTATATGGTACTAGCTACTGATATCCTGAACAGTGAGTATATATAAGACATGGGATGAAACTAACCTCAATGGAAAACATCAATCGTTCCCAAAATTGTCCTGTGTAAGTACATCGAGAGGCATGTTAAGCACAACAGGCTAAACATCAACTATATCCATGGCAGACAAAATAATCTTCAAAAGGTAGCTTCAGTGTGCAGGTTTAAGCACGCTAGTTAAGCAAAACAAGTGGAAAGGTGTGTTAACTCCAACAGGCCTAACATTTAACAACAAGCAAACATAGTCATTCAAACTGGTATTGTGCCGGTCTAAGTACACTAGTTATTATTAAATAAAAATGGAAAGTCATGTTAACTACAATATGCAGCAACCAAATGTAGTCATTCATAGTGGTATTGTCGAAACTGGTATTGATGAAATTGAATTGCACAGTTCATACTTGCACATATAGAACATCACATTCTGAATAACTGGAATAAACAAGGCATACTATGAACAACCAATGATAGCATTTGAAATTGGACATATGCTAACTACAAACAACCGAACAACCAAAAAACTTTAAAAGAGCCATATGCTAGCTATAACAGGATTAACAACAAGCAAATATATGCATTCCTATCGGTATGTTTAAAACTGGTATTGATGAAAATGTGTTGCACAATAAATAGTTGCACATATAGAGCATCACATTGTGAACAACTGAAATAAACAAGGCATACTTAAAACAACCAAATATAGCAATTAAAACTGGACATATTCTCACTACACTACAAAAGGGACTCGACAAAACTAATCATGGGTTCCCCCCATGAAGAGGCACCGCAAAATAAATCATGGGTTTCCTCACTTATCATAGATGGGCTCGTTCCCGTGGGAAGAGCACAAACCCTGGGTGCGCTCCATGTTGTCGCAGATGGGCTCCTTCCCCTTGGAAGAGCACAGCTGTAGGGTGCCCTCCCTGATGTCGTAGATGGGCTCTTTCCTCGTGGTCGCCGTCAATGAGGTATGACTTGGAAGCTGTGGATCCCAAGCCAGCGTCGCAGAACGTGTCCTTCAGAAATGATAAAAGGGGCTCGATGGCGATGTAGGATGGCAAATTCTTGACAGCGAGCTAGAGGAGATCAGCGACGGGGCCATGGATGAGATCGACAGCGGTTGAACCCGAGGGGTTGGGGGTGGGCCACTTAACCTGTGACATAGCCCACGCCAGGCCGTCGTTGTCGATGACCTCGATTACGTAGCTAGCGTCTGCGACATACCCGCATACTCTAGCCCACTGATTGAGTGCTTGCGGCCAGTAATGGTCGTTAGCTTCCTCAGCGGCCACCTCGGCGACGTCGGGCGAAGAGGTCGCGATACACCTCTTTTGGGCCAGTCGCTCCTCGAGCTCCATGGGAAGCGTAGCCGGGCTTATGTTGCGACGCTCTGGAGTGGGGGATGGGGATCTGTGGGAAAGGGGGCATTTTGCAGGCGTCATCTAAGAAATTCAGGGCGGCCTGGGTACGGAGATCGGTGGGTAAGCTGCACAAGCGAACCGACAGATGTTGACAATGGAGGCCTGGCGGCGGCGGAGACCTTGCTAGGGTTTCCAACGAGGGAGGGGTTGTGGTGGGGGGGTGTGCGCGCGCGCCCGAGGAGGTTTTGGGGTGTGTGTGTGTGTGTGGAGGGGGTGTTTGAGGAAATGACGTTGCTACTGAAATTTTACTGCGCGGGAGTCTAATGAGGGAGTCAAATGCTGGGGCTATTGAAAACTTGGATGATGGTGCATCACACATGGTCCGGAAATAACAACCGTGTGTTATGAAATAGAAAAAACCTCAAGCCGGGCAGATATTTTCGAGGGATACAGGTGGGAGCGGGAACAACAAACATCACAGAGAGTCGAAACATAATAACCGTGTGTTATCAAACAGAAAAAACTTGCAGGAGGGTATATATTTTTGAGAGGGGAAGCCTCGTGGAGCCCAATGTGCTGTGCTGATGTGCGTGACAGGGGCACCGACATGGCACATAGTTAGTGTGAGTGAACCATGTCTATTTCGTCATCCGACTTGTTTAATGTTCATAAATTTGGCGAAAATGACACGGGAAAGGGTCAGAACACGAACACACTTGCATGTGGACCAAATATATGTATGAAAAGGGTCGTTTGATGTTCAAATACCAAATGCACAACTTCGATGTGGCACCTATCTCGCAAGGCGCACGGTATTCCTTGCCCCTCTCGTGTCGGCAGGAGGGGAATCCTAAGCTATGAACACATGCCCGCCCCCACGGAGGTTCACCTAGCAAAGTGCGAAGTAGAAGCCCCCGCATCACACACACACACACACTTTCAATCGGCGGTAGAGGGCATCTCACCAAGATGTATCGTAAAATGGACCAAGAATAATTCAGCTTGGCCGTACAACCTCTCTCTTGTTGTTGGTTAAAGTGATGGCCGTCCATGCGACCCCAGAGATGGGCTAGCTTGCCAATAATCACACAAGTAGTCCCCTAAGACAACCACTGCCTACGTGTTGCCCAAACATATGTATGGAGGTGTTGATGTTTGAATACACAATGGAACAACTTTGATGTGGCACCGTGCTTTGGAACTAGAAATCCCCACATGGAGCGAGGGTTAGTTGACGATGCATATGTATGTCACACCACACTTCGAGCTGATGATAGGGATTCATGCATGCATGCATAGTATGCGCTCAAACTTAATTAATTAGGTATGAATCTCACCATGACCTACTACGATAACACGAACCAAAGGAAGAATTCACCATGGTAACCTATCTTGTTGCCGGTCAAAGTGATCATGGATGTCCATGCAGGCCCACGAATATATAGGCTTGTCGCTGATAACCACGGAGGGAGTGTACCGTTCGAAGACAACCACTAAATGCATATGTATGTATGGAGGTGATGCGTGCATGCATGTTTGAATACCATTCACGACATTGATATGGCGCGTGCGTCGAAAATCGTACAGTCCCCTCAAAGAGCGAGATCGGTTCATGACGTGTCGTGGTACTGGACACTTTGACTCGATGGGAGGGATTCATGGGTACACATGCATGTGTGCTCAAACTATATCATGTCATCCCAGAGGATGACCTATAGACCGTAATACAAACAAAAAAATAATCCCCTCCTAAGTCAAATTAACCTCTCTCGTTGTCAAGCAAAGTAGTCTAATGGACCGAGCGGACCCACAGATGGAAAGCATCGATATCGCTGATAACCATGTGAGTGGGTGCTAGAGGACAACCACCATCGCTTTGCATGTGGGCCAAACATATGCTGAATACCCAAAATGCACAACTTTGATGTGGCACATGCCTCGAAAACCATAAAGTCCCCACACATAGCGAGGTTCATGAAGCATACTACATATGCTGGTCCCCTTCCCCATCTTCGACGCGTACTATATGCTCCTACCGTAATACAACCCAAAAAGAATCCTCCTTGATGGTGAAATTAATTAACCTCTCTCGATGTAGGTCATAGTGATGCATGCATCGACGATGATCTCGCGGGCCCATGTATGGAAGCGTCACACGTGAGTGTCCTAGGATAACCACCGCATGCATCCATGTGGCTCAAAGAGGTGTTGTGTGATGTTTGAATAGCCAATGCACAACTTTGATCTGGCACGTGCCTCGGAAACCGAAAAGTCCGGACACTGAGTGAGGTGTGTGTTTGCGGACGCGTACGTAGTATATATGCTAGTCCCCTCCCACCTCTTCGATGCATACTATATACTCCCACCATAACACAAACAAAAAAGATTCTACCTTGCTGGTCAAATTAACCTCTTTGTCGGTTGTTGGTCGAAGTGATGGACGACGACCTCGCGGGCCCACAGGAAGCGTCACACGCGAGTGAGTGTCGTGTAGGACAACCACCGACTGCATGTGGACAAAACATGTATGTATGAAAGGGTTGAGTAATGTTTTAAATAACGAATTCACGACTCTGATGTGGCACCTGCCTCACAAAATGGACAACCCACACGGTGGCTCACGACTCGTAGTGTACTGCCAGCCCCCCCCCCTCCCCCACGATGTGCGTGCACACACACACACACACCGCACATGCACCGCAACTATGCTGCATGTTAAATTTTCCCGCGGTGAACAAATGTTACCTAAGGAGGGAGGTTTTAATTTTGAAAAAAAAGAGATCATTAAGATGTTTTAGTACATTGATTGATTTTCTAGGGGTATAATGTGCAAATATCTAATTTTAGCTACATGCACACGTGATAGTGCACCTAAATGGATTGTAAAAACACATGTGTTTCACTGGATGCATGTTTACTCCCCGTGCAAGGAATTTCAAACATTGAGAATCTTGATTTTTAAAATCTAGTACATCCAATACATAGTGGCATTGTACTTTTTTTTGTCAAATTTGAGAAAAGTTTTGATGTAATCTTTATGTTCTTAAAAACGGGAGATTATTAATAATTAGGAACCAATATCGCAAACGGATTATTTATTCGAACCGTGGGCATTAGACCAACAATGGATACGTGCCATGCTTCGGTTAAGCAATAAAGCGGCAGCATTAATCATCAAAACAGAAAAACAATATATGTGCCGTCACGCGACCCATGTGGCGTGCGAGCAGGAGTGAGTTGACGGGACGCATGCAACCAGTCTGCTGCGCAGGCAGACCGGTAGGCGTGCGGCAGTTGTGTGAATTGACGGGAAGCATGCTCGTTGTGCAGTGTCATCGCGAGGCATGCGAGTTGATGTGTGAAATGACGGTAGGCATGCCAGTAGTCCTGTGCGCAGGCTCACCGGGAGGCGAGCCAGTGGTTTGACCACCGCCCGCCTCTCTCCCACTAGTCCATATTAATGCGTGCCCGAGCGGCCGCACCCCTCATCCTCGACACACACACAATCCTCTCTCTCTGCCTGCATCCTCGACGCCGCTCTCATTCCACAAAGCCTTCAGTGTATGAGGATGCCGCCGAAGCACTCCATCAGAGGGAGTGGCGATACTGGGGCTGCTGAAGCAACGGAGCACGGTGTGAAGATGGAGATAGAGGTTGCCGTCACCGCCGGCGAGGTATCGCTGCAGCCTGACGTCGTCGACGGCGTCGAGCTTCCACAGCTGAAGCTGGATGTCCACACCGACTCTGGTGACGACTCGAGCGACGAATCCGGTGATGACTCCGTCGACGATGGAGAACCGGTTAGTCATCTATACCCATTTATGTGTCAAATACATCCTTGGGTTTCTCGGTTTACTCCTGCGTCCTGCCTCCCCCTTTTTGTAATAGAAATCCTATGGTTATATTCTCCCAATCCATGAAATCTGAGTAAGTTTCGTTAGATCCGTATAGTGTATTGATTGTTTGAATGGTACAAGTGATAAGTGATTAGTTGTTTCATTTGTGCTAATAATTCCTAGCCAGGTCTTGATAATTGATTTTGAATGACCTACGTATATGTTTGTGCCATTATTTTCTTCAATATTGGTCTGTACATAGACGATTGTGCTTAAAAATCGAACCATAATCTCTGGATATGTCTAAAAAATAGCCATAAATTCCTAACCCTACTTTATGGCATGTAAACATTGATTTGATGCCAAATTTTGGCAACTGCCAAATGTTCGCTAGAGAATAGTTCGTATTCCAAATTTGACGCCATATTTTTTTACTATATGTATAGGTGCTATCTAACGATGTCGACAGTGAGGATGAAGATGGCCAGAGGAGGTACAAGAGGCAAATCCTCAGGGAGCTTTATGCGGGAATCCATAACAGGTGTATTAGGACCTGGAACTGGGGCTATCGATGCCCATTTTGCAACCAATAGCTTCATCACGCATATCAAAGTGTTCTGGCACATGCAAGAGGATGAGTCGTTGGCTCCTTCAAGCAAAAGTATTCTCGCAGGGTGGCACACAACTCATACGCCTAGTATCGGGAGAAGATTCAGGATCGTGCCGGCAGATGAGATGAGATGTGGGATTGAACTATGTATGGCTATGTAGTGTCTTAATTATAAATGTACTTGAGTATGCTTAATCACGGTTGAACTATGTACTTATGGTTGAAATATGCTTGTGTACGCTTATTATCTATGTCTGAGTATGTTTAATCTATGTTTACTTATGTCTAAATGTGGTATATGGATGCAATTAGTTCGGTTGATGGAATCTACCTCCGTCCTGGTTTATTGGTCCCCTTTGTAATTTGTGCTAAATTTTGACCAAAGATTTAACTGACAAAATGTTAGTGCAGGTCAGCAAAAATGACATCGTTGGATGCATATTTGAACATAGTGTTCAATGATATAATTTTTGGTGACATGCATAAACATTTGTTAGTTAAATCTTTGGTCAAAATTTAGCACAAATTACAAATGGGACCAATAAACCAAGACGGTGGTAGTACGTCAATCACACACGGTTCCCAATATTGGAACCGTGTGCACTGCCTTTCATTTTCCCTATTACGTCAATCACACACTGTTGGCTTTAGCAAACCATTACCTCGGAAACTCTTTGTGGGACAAAAAACCCTCACCATCAAATTCAAAAAAGAAAAAAGAAAATCATCACCATCCCCACGTAAAAAAAACTCTCACCCCACCCGACAGCCCCTCCGTTCCCCATTCACACCTGCAAAAGCTCCTCTATGACTCTGCATGGCACCGCCTATCGCTGCGGCAACCATTTAGCTCGATGCCTGTCGCCGCTGCCAAGCTGTCGGCAAACCCCACCGCATTTTTCCACTTCCGCTTCCACCGCCTATCGCCATCGACTTTCTCGATGCTGCTTGCGGTCGACCCAGCTCTGCCCTATTGGGGAATCCGCCGTATTGAGGTTTTTTTCTCATGGACAACAAAGTAACTAAATTAATGAGATATTATCTCATATTTTATCCCAGTTCATCTGCCTCCTTTAATCACTCGGCCGAAATCGCCGTGAATTCATTTTTATTCGAGTTGATTTGAGGGTTTTCTTTCATTCATCGAGTGTATAGTGCACGGACACATCAGGACATTGCGGCCTCGGTCAGACATCCATGGAGTTCCATCTCACCGTACGAGAGGACTTGAGGATGCATGTGGTATGTTCAATCTCACCCTAAATCGGTTGGCATGGCCTACTTTTCTGAACATATATTATATATTGCCACATTTGGATAAAAGGTGCCACATGCAGCATATACGTCAAAGGGGATTTTTTTCCCTCTTCTTTATATATTAGGAAAATTAATGATGTATTGTTCTTTCGATTACTCTCATATTTCCATGACATCATGATTACCCTATCTGTTTAATTATAGCTTTTTGTCCTTTGATTTCAACTGTTGTTCTTTCAATTTCTCCCATATTTGCATGTTACCATATTCTTTAACAATCCTACCATTTTCTGCAGCGCGTCCCCTGCTATGCAACATAATCTGTGGTACACTATCTTGCCTTTTACATAAATCAAGACCGCAGGGATGTCATACTGAACACAAACCATGGATTTACAATCATTACTTTTGTAAGACTTGATGAATGTGGTCACTCCTATTTTGCCACGGGCCTTTTGACAGAAATTTCTAAGTTTTATGTACTGAAAGTTGGCACAAATTGCAGTGCACATAAGAAAGCTTGGTCATGAGATATATGCTAACTTCCACAACGATATCATCCGTCCAGACTTTGTTCGAAGTAAGTGTTCTTTTCAAGTATCTGCATGTTAACTTACCCAGGAATATCAAAGGAGTCTATTATATTATTAAAACGATAGAAAGTATACAAAGAAGATTTAATTAGCAAAAAT
This sequence comes from Aegilops bicornis, assembly GCA_021605145.1. Lineage (NCBI taxonomy): Eukaryota > Viridiplantae > Streptophyta > Magnoliopsida > Poales > Poaceae > Aegilops > Aegilops bicornis. The sequence continues at coordinate 439,318,910 of CM038675.1, read as the reverse complement.
AATGGTTGAGATTTAACGTTTGAAGTCAAAACCTTTTTTAGCCAGTCATAGTAGATTATAGTCCCATTGGAGTCAGAAAGGTCCACAAGTAGTACTATATGTTTAGTCACGTACAGTCCGTTTAGCCCACGGGACTAGCTCCATCTTTAAACAAAGTGATTAACAGCAACAAAAAGATTGGTACAAAAAAACTATTTTTACATTAGCATGTCTCATAATTAGACTGGTTGGATCAACTATGCGTACACAAATTAAAAATACACAGCTCAGAGTTTTATTGAAAGGAAAAAGGGAGAGATGAAAACAAGGAATTTGGAAAATCCTCTCCTTATATGATATCAATTATCTCCCCTCAAAAAGGAAAGAGAGAAGTTGCATATGCCTTCGTGTCCGATCTCTAAAGCTAGCCAATCCGGCTAATACAAGCTGATTCGAATAAAAGTTGGTGCAGCGTTGCATGCATGCATGACAGTCATCCAAACGCTATCAAGTAAGTAAATACTACTCCTTGTTGCATAGACACTTTATTTGCTTCTGATCGGATTGGTATGAACAAGTGAATAGTCGAACATGTGACGCTGTTTGTGAGTGCACCGGGAATTTAGTTCATCATCATAATAATAATAGAATTTACTTATGAAAAATTCTTCAATTAAAACAAGATAGCTATATTACAACATTTCAGAATAGTTGACAACAGAAATATAAGAATTTATACACACCTAAACAAATTTAGCAGTTTTCATTCGATAACATGCATTACGTCTAATGGTCGAGGAAAAACATTAGTGTGAACATGCATGGTTTGTCTCTCAAAAATAAAACGTGCATGTGTTTGGAAGTATGGGAAAAGAGTAAAAAAGTAGAATATAGGCGTGTTGTTTCAAGCCAAGAACAAATTCACAAGCTACTGTGCGGGCAAACGAAGAGGCCAGAATACCCCCGTGGGCTGTGTGTTTGTTGCCTAGAGCTACCGATAAGCTTAGTCTGTAGTTCAGTACTCTACGGAAGCCAAATGCCTGTCTAGGTTAGTAGGTTTTCAAGTTCACACGTGACCAATCAGTCGGCTCTCAGGACAAAACAAGGTTAGCATGTTGATTAGTCCATCCATAACTATTTTTTTCTAGAACCATGTAGCTAGGACGATGGCCCATATTGTATTATCATCAATAGTTAATTTGAAACTGTTTTTAGAAGAACAGGGAGGCTCCTCCCCGGTTCCACTGCTCGAATGAAACCCAAAGTCCGTGCCATACATCAGCTCACTAAGAGGAGCAGTTCAGCAGAAAGTGAAAATATAAAGAGAGTGCAAAAGCTAAAACAACAAAGTGCTACAAGCTTTGTGAAAGCCCAAGGCCTCAGAAAGATGCCAACAGTGAAAGCATCTAGGCGCAGCTCAAGTCCTGGGAGGCTTTGCGAGTCTTCAACGGAGGGGCTGCCATCTCTTGGGGGGACCAGGTCACAGTTAGGGTCGACACCGGGCTGGAGAAGGTGATTGCGCCAGTCTCCCGCTTCTTAGAGGGAGAAGCAAAGCTGTTGTTGTCGTCAGAGATCTTCAGCTTGTTCCATGGATTCACTAGAGGGGCTCCCAGCGGCAACTCATTCATCAGCCATTGATCAACAGGGGGCAGCGAAGGAAGTTCGCAAGATGCTCTAAGAAGACCTCTAGTCTCTCTGTATTCTTGTCGGGGGACAACACTGTCCAGCTTTTGACAGTCCTGAGGATCAGTCTCAGTACCTGTTTGATCAAGATCCACAAGGTGTTATTAAATAATAGAGTTCATATATTTCCAAACTGATAGAGGCAAAGGTGTCCCGTCTTTCGATGAGATGGTGGCTATCGTTTTGGAGGAAGTCGACTTTGACGATCCGACTACGAACGTGCGAGGACGTTGCGCCTTAGCAATCGCTAAACCAACTCCGAGAGGTTATTGACCACACCGGAGCACGATCAACGACCACGAAGGTCTGCATTTCTCGCAGCAAATGAAGAACAAGCAAGAAACTAAGATTGCAATCTGGATATTGCAGATATAAGAGGAAAGCTTTATTGATCAAGGTGGGGTTCTGTGACGCCTTTGTCTGGTCGTTGAACACAAACAAAGTACGCGAAGTTGCAGCTATGGCGAACTTTTAATCTAAACAAAACCCAAAGTCTAGACGGTGCCCTAAGGGCTGTATATATGGAGGAAGAGGGGGAATTTCGTGGCCCTTGGGGACGGGGTCCGAAACCAACCCTATCTCTTGTTTCCCCACACATACAGACTCTAAAAACAGCCTATGCTTATGTATTTCGAAATTACATGGGCCTGGCCCAATAATAAGGTGACGCGGCACCTAGAATAGCCTCTAGACGAAATTTATGAAGTGACATCTTGTATATTTCGTTCAAAGCTTCATTCTCTCCTTATGGTGGCTTCAAAGTCCTGAAATCATCACTTGTAACTCCGTTCTTGTTCCCCTTGCGCATGCCATCAACTCCATGCTTGTTCTTGCTCCAATGTCCGTCCTTCTCCAAGCTAGGCCCTTCATTTGTAAGCAAAACAAATGTATTCAATTTAGGCAGCATCATATTCTCATGAACATTAGAATCATTACCAAGAAACGAAAGTACCTGGTAATTTAATTGGCGTGCACGAGCTCTAGTAATTGGTCCAGTATATGTAACAGTAGGGGCTGTGGGTGTAACAATGGTATTGATGTCTTCATCATCCTCCCTTCTTGAAATGAAGTCGTCCTCGACGGAAGCTCATCTTCCTCACCCAAATAAGGCTTCAAATCTGCAATGTTAAAAGTGGGACTAACCCCAAAATCTGCAGGTAGCTCAAGTTTATATGCATTATCATTTATTTTCTCTAACACCTTAAAAGGACCATCAAGACGTGGCATTAGCTTTGATTTATGCAAATTAGGAAATCTATCCTTACGCAAATGTAACCAAACAAGGTCTCCAGGTGCAAACACAACATGTTTTCTACCCTTATCTCCATCAAGTTTATATTTAGCATTCATATGCTCAATGTTTTCCTTAGTTAACTCATGCATTTTTAAAATCAATTCAGCACGTTCTTTAGCATAAAAAATTAACCTTCTCCGAAGATGGAAGAGGCAACAAATCAATAGGTGCACGAGGTAGGAAACCATACACAATTTCAAAAGGGCACATCTTAGTAGTAGAATGCAATGAACGATTATAAGCAAATTCAATATGAGGCAAGCATTCTTCCCATATTTTCTTATTATTCTTCAAAATAGCCCTAAGCATAGTAGACAATGTTCTATTGACTACTTCAGTTTGTCCATCAGTTTGGGGGTGACAAGTAGTACTAAAAAGCAGTTTAGTCCCCGACTTAGCCCATAAACATCTCCAAAAGTGGCTAAGAAATTTAGTATCACGATCTGAAACAATAGTATTTGGCACACCATGCAAGCGAATAATTTCACGAAAGAACAAATCAGCAACATTAACATCATCATCGCTTTTATGACATGGTATAAAGTGTGCCATTTTCGAGAATCTATCCATGACAACAAATATGCTATCCCTCCCCTTCTTTGTTCGAGGTAAACCTAAAACAAAGTCCATAGATATATCCTCCCAAGGAACACTAGGTATAGGCAAAGGCATATATAAACCATGAGGATTGAGTCGTGACTTAGCTTTTTGACATGTAGTGCAGCGAGCAACAAAACGCTCAACATCTCGTCTCATCTTTGGCCAAAAGAAATATGTAGCAAGTATGTCCTCCGTCTTCTTCATGCCAAAGTGTCTCATTAGTCCTCCTCCATGCGCCTCCTGCAACAACAAAAGACGAACGGAGCTAGCTGGAATGCATAGCTTGTTAGCATGAAACACAAATCCATCGTTAACGAGGAACTTATTCCATGTTCTACCTTCTTTACAATTCTGCAATACATCTTTAAATTCATCATCATGCACATATTGATCTTTGATGGTCTCCAAACCAAATATTTTAAAGTCAAGTTGTGAAAGCATAGTATAACAACGAGACAATGCATCAGCAATAACATTTTCTTTACCCTTCTTGTGTTTAATGACATAAGGGGAAGTCTCAATGAATTCAACCCATTTAGCATGTCTACGGTTCAGTTTTGCTTGACTTTTAATGTGTTTCAAAGATTCATGATCAGAATGTATAACAAATTCTTTGGGCCATAAATAATGTTGCCATGTTTCTAAAGTCCGAACAAGAGCATATAATTCTTTATCATAAGTAGAATAGTTCAGACTAGGCCCACTCAATTTTTTAGAAAAGTATGCAATAGGTTTGCCATCTTGTAATAACACACCTCCTAATCCAATTCCACTAGCATCACATTCAAGCTCAAAAGTCTTATTAAAATCAGGAAGTTGGAGTAAAGGAGCATGTGTCAACTTATCTTTCAATATCATGAAGGCTTCTTCCTGTGCGGTACCCCAAACAAAAGGCACATCCTTCTTTGTAAGCTCGTTGAGAGGTGCAGCAATGGTGCTGAAATCTCTCACAAAATGCCTATAGAAACCAGCGAGTCCAAGAAAACTCCGCACTCGTGTGACCGTCTTGGGCTACGGCCAACTCTCAATAGCTTCAATCTTGGCTTTATCAACTTCAATTCCCTGTGGAGTAACAACATAGCCAAGAAAATATACTCGGTCGGTGCAAAAGGTGCACTTCCCAAGGTTACCAAACAAATGTGCATCACGTAGAGCAATAAAAACATCACGTAAATGTTCCAAATGTTCTTCCAAAGATTTGCTATAAATCAGTATATCATCAAAATAGACTACCACAAATCTTCCAATGAAAGCACGTAAAACTTCGTTCATTAGTCTCATGAAAGTACTATGTGCATTAGTTAACCCAAAAGGCATGACTAACCACTCATATAAACCAAACTTAGTTTTAAATGTCGTTTTCCATTCATCTCCCAATTTCATACGAATTTGATGGTATCCACTACGCAAATCAACTTTGGAGAATATTGTAGACCACTCAATTCATCAAGCATATCATCTAGCCTAGGAATAGGATGACGATAACGAATAGTAATATTATTAATGCCTCTACAATCAACACACATACGCAACGTACCATCCTTTTTAGGCACTAGTATAATAGGAACAGCACAAAGACTAAGAGATTCGCATATATAACCTTTGTCGAGCAGCTCACATGCTTGACGCATAATCTCCTTCGTCTCCTCCGGATTGGTACGGTGCGGTGCACGGTTGGGTAGCGATGCACCGGGAATTAAGTCAATTTGATGCTCAATCCCTCAAATAGGTGGTAATCCCGGTGGCACGTCTTGTGGGAAGACGTCAGCGAACTCCTGCAAAATGTTAGTGACAGCAGGGGCAAAGAGGAAGGCACGTCCTCGAATGAAAATAATGCCTCTTTGCACACAAAAGCATAGCAAACAGATTTGCTAAAATCTAGCTCATCAATATCAGATTTGGTGGCAAGTAAACACACACTTTTCAATTTAATTTCAGAAGCAACACTAGATGGTTTATTATTAGGCTTCATTTGTTGCTCAAATTCTTTTGCCACAAGCTGATTTTAACTCTTATTTTTCTCCTGTTTTGCTTTATTAGCTCTATTAATATCATCTTTCAAAATGGAATCAGGAGTCATAGGAAGCAAAGTAAATTTATCCTTATGAACAAGAGTATACTGATTGTTTTTACCATGGTGTACAGAATTTTTATCAAATTGCCATGGTCTACCAAGTAATAAGGAACATGCTTGCATAGGTACCACATCACAATCAACATAATCAGCATATGTAGAGATACTAAAATGCACCCGAACAGTATGTGTTACCTTAACCTTGCCGTTGTTGTTGAACCATTGGATGTAGTAAGGATGTGGATGTGGTCTTGTGGTGAGAGATAGCTTCTCCACCATCTCCATGCTAGCCAAGTTGTTGCAGCTCCCTCCATCTATGAAGACGCGAACAGAACGTTCCTTCACAACACCCTTTGTATGTAACAAATTATGCCTCAGATTTTGCTCAGCTTGTGTAACCTGCACACTCGTAACACGTTGAGCAACTAAACATTCATACATGTCGGCATCTTGACAGCAACCATGTATTGCGTCTCATGATCAGAATCATCTCCACCGTGTTCTTCATGTGTAATAAGAGCCAAAGTCTCCTCATCATAGTCACTAGCGGACTCATACCCACCATCCTTAGTAGCAATCATCACACGCTGAGATTTGCATTCTCTCGCAAAATGTCCTCTTCCCTTACAACGACGACAAATAATATCACTTGTGTGCCCTGTTGACGCCATGGAAGAAGAAGAGCTCTGTGCCTGCTCTTGGCAGATAGTGGTGGTTGTGCCTGCTTTCTTGTATCACGGTTGGAGGTGGCACCTGAAAGAGGTGATGGTGCAGTGGAAGTAGATGATGCACGTGGTGTCCATTGAAGGTCGACCTGCAGAAAAGTTAGTTCGCGCCAATGCCTGTCGATCCTGCACTTCACGTTCAGCTTTAGAAGCAAGATGGAATAAACGAGTGATATTATTATAATCCTTATACTCTAGAATGGTCTGAATCTCTCTATTTAATCCACCCATAAAACGTGCAAGCATAGCTTCATTCTCCTCAACAATACCACATCTAATCAAGCCAGTTTGTAATTCACGATAATATTCTTCTCACGGAATTTTTTCCTTGTCTTAAGCGCTGCAATTTTTGAAGTAATTCACATTGATAATATGGTGGAACCCAACGAGTACGCATAGCAGTTTTCAAAGCAGCCCAAGTAGGCTGGAACAGGATATAATCTACAATGTTCAGACCACCAAACACATGCAAAGCTAGTGAAAACACAAGCAATGACGAGAACACGTCTCTCCTCAGGATATTGTAAACATGCAAATCGTTGTTCAGTTTCTAACTCCCAAGTAAGATATATATCAGGAACATATCTACCCTCAAATGGTGGAATATTCAATTTCAGTTTAGGGAGATGGTCATGATCTCGTACCTAAGGGGGAGCCCTAACATTGCCATTATTTACATGTGGACGACCTGGTGGTTGTGTTGCTGGTGGTTGCACGTAGTTCTGATTTTGGTCAACTTCATCCTCGTAATCTCCCACATAATCATCCTCCTCCGCATCAGCAGCAGGAGCCACAGAAGTATCAACAACAGCACCAACAGTTTAGCCAAGCACAAGAGGGACACGGCTCGCTCGGCGGAGGGCTGTTTCGCGACGTGGAGGTAGTCGTCGTTGTTGTTGTTGTAGAGGTGCGTTAGGTGCAGCCGGTGGTGGTGGTGGAAGATCTTGTGAGCAATTCATTAAACTTGTTATCGAGCTTTGTTTCGAACGTCTTCTCCATGCCATCTATCTTCTACATGGCCTCTTCAAATCTGTTTAGCACATCTTGCACCTGTCCACTCATCATTTGCTAAAATTTATCATGCAACTCCTTATTCGTCATGTTCTCCCGGTCGGTCCGGCTTGTGATCCTGGCATGGTTAGCAGCAATAGAAACACACAAGAATATGATCCTACAGACTACTAACAAGAGGTGGTGGTGGGTGTCACAAATCCGTCAAGCAAATCTCAAATTCTTACCAGTTCTTACCAAGCAGCAGGCGGTGATCGGCAACCGTTGTAGTCAAAACTCTCAAAAGCTTGGATAGAGTGATTGCGAGGGGAGAGTCAAACGCATACGATGTAGATGTATGTGGAGCTGGGAAGGCTTATAGTATGGTAGCAAAAAGGGTCAGCAATAATCAATTCAGAGATGCAAAGTTGAATAAACGCTCAACGACGGTATTGTGCTGGTCCTAGGCTAGACCGTGCTAGAGACGCGAGCCTAGAACACTAACAAAATCACGGCGCTACACGCAAATAAGGGAGGGGCACACTCTGAATTTTTTTTCTTTTTTTATTTTTTTCACTTTTTTCCTCTTTTTTTGCTCCGCAACAAAAAAATCGAAAAATTCTACAAATGGTCTAAAAACTGCCTAGCCAGAATTTTCCAGACTTAGTTTTTTTTTTGAGTTTGGAACTATTTTTCTACTGCGGGTAGCACAGAAGTTGGGGAGTCCTTCTCTGTCACGACTCGGAGTATGGCGTGATCTGGAAATCCAAAACAGAGTAACAAAATACTGGACTCGGAATAGGACTGGTGGCGGAGATGAATCTAGTGGAACTCGGACTAGTGGCGGAGATGAATCTGGTGGAACTCGGACTGGTGGCGGCTACATGTTGCAGGTGGACTCGGATTGGCGTGATGGCGGCGGATATATGGTGGCGTATATGGACTCGGATTGGCGGTGAATATGTGGTGATATATGGCAGCAGCGATGATAATGATGCGGTGGTGATATATGGCAGCAGCGATGATGATGATGCGGTGGTGATATATGGCAGCGATGATGATGATGATGCTGTGGTGATATATGGCAGGGGCGACGTGACAACCTGTGAACAGAACTCGAAACTCTAAAGGACTAGACGCTAAGACCAGCAACTTGACACGACGATGCAACCGCAAATTCAACAAAGCAAATACAGAAAAGATTATGCAAAGGCTCAGATTGGTTCAGATATGATGAACTAACCCTATTTTTTTGGATTTTTCGTGGACTGTAGGTATGAAAAACAGACTCAACCTAAACTATGAAAAACTGTAAAATCTCACCGAGCAACCTGGAAATCTGATACCACTTGATAGAGGCAAAGGTGTCCCGTCTTTCGATGAGATGGTGGCTATCGTTTTGGAGGAAGTCGACTTTGACGATCCGACTACGAACGTGCGAGGACGTCGCGCCTTAACAATCGCTAAACCAACTCCGAGAGGTTATAGACCACGCCGGAGCACGATCAACCTGACCACGAAGGTCTAGTTCCTGCAGGCAAACGAAGAACAAGCAAGAAACTAAGATTGCAATCTGGATATTGCGAATATAAGAGGAAAGCTTTATTGATCAAGGTGGGGTTCTGTGACGCCTTTGTCTGGTCGTTGAACACAAACGAAGTACGCGAAGTTGCAGCTATGGCGAAATTTTAATCTAAACAAAACTCAAAGTCTAAACGGTGCCCTAAGGGCTGTATATATGGAGGAAGAGGGGGGGAATTTCGTGGCCCTCGGGGAAGGGGTCCGAAACCAACCCTATCTCTTGTTTCCCCACACATACGGACACTAAAAACAGCATATACTTATGTATTTAGAAATTACATGGGCCTGGCCCCATAATAAGGTGACGCAGCACCTAGAATAGCCTCTAGACGAAATTTATGAAGTGGCATCTTGTATATTTCATCCAAAGCTTCATTCACTCCTTATGGTGGCTTCAAAGTCCTGAAATCATCACTTGTAACTCCGTTCTTGTTCCCCTTAGCATGCCATCAACTCCATGCTTGTTCTTGCTCCAATGTTCATCCTTCTCCAAGCTAGGCCCTTCATTTGTAAGCAAAACAAATGTATCCAATTTAGGCAGCATCATATTCTCATGAACATTAGAATCATTACCAAAAAACGAAAGTACCTGGTAATTTAATTGGCATGCGCGAGCTCTAGTAATTGGTCCATTATACGTAACAGTAGGGGTTGTGGGTGTAATAATGGTATTGATGTCCTCATCACAAAGACACCAAAGCACCACTGCATTAGCAGTGTTAAGGGCAGAATGCTTGCCATTAGCTACCGAGATTTTAGCAATTGATTCAAATCAGTGCCAACATTAACCTCAAAGAGATCAGAGACCAGAGGCCAGATCTGCTTAGCTACTATGCATTCAAAAAATAGGTGGGCATTTGTTTCTGCCTCAGAGCAGTAAACGCAGTCGAGAGGTTTAATAATTTGTCTCTTCCTAAGATTATCTCTGGTCATTAGTTTGTTGTTAGCAAAGATCCAGAGAAAGACATGAATCTTGGGGGGAGTCCTAAGTTTCCAAACAACGGGGATATAGACTGGTTGCACTCCCCTGAAGTTAATTATATGCTAGAGTGAGCTAGTGGAGTAAACTCCTTTATTATCTAGTTGCCAGATTATAGCATCTCTGTCATCATTGAGGATCACACTCCCAGCAATCTTAACCAGCTGGTGCCATTGCTCCATGAGAATGTCATCAAAGTTCCTTCTAAAAGTCAGTTTGAGTTGATGCCCATCCCAAAACTCACTAACACTCTTAGTTTGCTCATTGCAAATGGAGTAAATAGGCCAAAACTGTACAGCCAGAGGAGAAGTACCAAGCCAGGTGTCCTCCCAGAATCTGACCTTTGTACCTGACCCAGTTTTCCATCTGTATCCAAATTTCAGCGCTTGGATAGTGGTTTTAATGCCTTTCCAGAATCTAGAAGCCTGGGCGACAAGTTAGGGGCAAAGATATTGATTTTACCAGCCATGTATTTGTGATCAATGATAATTTTCCAAGGCTTTCCCTCACCCTCATACTATCTCTTCACCCAGGATCCTAGTAGGCAAAGATTAATGTCATGGAGGTTGGGAATCCCCAGTCCTCTAAATTCCTTTTTCATACACACTAGCCTCCAATTAGCTAGATGTATTTTCCTATGGCCTTCAAAATAATTCCACAAGCAATTGGCCATTTGAGAGTTAATCATCTCAATGGCCCATTTAGGGAATTTGAAGAAGGAAAGCAGATAGATATGATGCTGGCCAAGCAGGCCTGGATTAAAATGAGCCTGCCTCTATATGAGAGGAGCTTGCCTCTCGATCCAGTAATCCTTTTCATGATCTTATCTATTATAGGTTGGATGTCCTCTTCCCTAAGTTTGTCATGATGAAGGGGGATCCCAAGATATTTGATTGGGAATTCACCCCCCTTGCCTTCTAAGATTGAGAGAAAAGGACTAAAGTCATCATCTACTATGTTAATGGGGATGAGCTCACTCTTGGTATAATTGATCCTCATCCCAGATACCTGTTCAAAACAAGTCAGAATTGACTTCAGGTTGGTAGCATGGGCAAGGTCATTGTCTAAAAACAGGAGGGTATCATCTGCATGGGGCCGCTCCTATGCAGGTTGGTGGTCTGGCGCGTTCGTCTTGCTCTCCTCCGTCCTCGTCGCCGTAGGGCAGGCTGGGTCCAGTACTGCTGACGGCGATAAAGGCCGCTCCCCCCTCGCCTCTGATACATTTCCAACGTATCTATAATTTTTGATTGCTTCATGCTATATTATATTCTGTTTTGGATGTTTAACGAGCTTTATTATAAACTTTTATATCATTTTTGGGACTAACCTATTAACCGGAGGCCCAGCCCAAATTGCAATTTTTTGCCTATTTCAGAGTTCCGCAGAAAAAGAATATCAAACGGAGTCCAAACGGAATGAAACATTCGGGAACGTGATTTTCGGAACGAACGTGATCCAGAGGACTTGGACCCTATGTCAAGAAAGCAACCAGGAGGGCACGAGGTAGGGGGGCGCGCCTACCCCCCTGGGTGCGCCCTCCACCCTCGTGGGGCCCATGTTGCTCCACCGACGTACTTCTTCCTCCTATATATACCTATGTACCCCCAAACCAACAGAAGCATCCACGAAAACCTAATTCTACCGCCGCAGCCTTCTGTACCTGTGAGATCCCATCTTGGGGCCTTTTCTGGCGTCCTGCCGGAGGGGGCATTGATCACGGAGGGTTTCTACATCAACACCATAGCCTCTCCGATGATGTGTGAGTAGTTTACCTCAGACCTTCTGGTCCATAGTTATTAGCTAGATAGCTTCTTCTCTCTCTTTGGATATCAATACAAAGTTCTCCATGATTCTCGCAGAGATCTATTCGATGTAATCTTCTTTTGCGGTGTGTTTGTTGAGACCGATGAATTGTGGGTTTATGATCAAGTTTGTCTATGAACAATATTTGAATCTTCTCTGAATTCTTTTATGTATGATTGGTTATCTTTGCAAGTATCTTCAAATTATCAGTTTGGTTTGGCCTACTAGATTGATCTTTCTTGCAATGGGAGAAGTGCTTAGCTTTGGGTTCAATCTTGTGGTGTCCTTTCCCAGTGACAGTAGGGGCAGCAAGGTGCGTATTGTATTGTTGCCATCGAGGATAAAAAGATGGGGTTTATATCATATTGCATGAGTTTATCCCTCTACATCATGTCATCTTACTTAAAGCGTTGCTCTGTTCTTTTGAACTTAATACTCTAGATGCATGCTAGATAGCGGTCGGTGTGTGGAGTAATAGTAGTAGATGCAGGCAGGAGTCGTTCTACTTGTCCCGGACGTGATGCCTATATACATGATCATACCTAGATATTCTCATAACTATGCTCAATTCTGTCAATTGCTCAACAGTAATTTGTTCACCCACCATAATACTTATGCTCTCGAGAGAAGCTACTAGTGAAACCTATGGCCCCCGGGTCTATTTTCCATCATATAAATCTTCCAACACTTAGCTATTTTTATTGCCTTTTATTTTACTTTGCGTCTTTATCATAAAAATACCAAAAATATTATCTTATCATATCTATCAGATCTCACTCTCGCAAGTGACCGTTGAGGGATTAACAACCCCTTTATCGCGTTGGTTGCGAGGTTCTTGTTTGTTTGTGTAGGTGCGAGGGACTCGTGTGTGGTCTCCTACTGGATTGATACCTTGGTTCTCAAAAACTGAGGGAAATACTTACGCTACTTTACTGCATCACCCTTTCCTCTTCAAGGGAAAACCAACGCAGTGCTCGAGAGGTAGCAAGAAGGATTTCTGGCGCCGTTGCCGGGGAGTCTACACAAAAGTCAACATACCAAGTACACATCACAAACTCTTATCCCTCGCATTACATTATTTTCCATTTGCCTCCCGTTTTCCTCTCCCCCACTTCAACCTTGCCGTTTTCTTCGCCCTCCTTCCATTTGATCTTGTGTTACCATGTGCCTTCTTTTTGCTTGCATCTTCGCTTGCTAAAAGTTTATGGATCCTCATCCCCTTGATAATCTCTTTAAGAGATCCAATTATGATGAACCTATTGCTAGTGAGTTGAGTGCACTAGATTATCTTATGAGGTTTTGCTTGAAATTCGTGAATCTGAAAATTGTGATGAAATGCTTTATAAAGTGATTAATGATAGATCTTTGGATAAAAAGCATGATTGCAATGATGCTACTATAAATTCTATTGATGTCAGTTGTGCTAATAATATGCAAAACCCTAAGCTTGGGGATGCTAATTTTGCTATGTCTACTACTTGTTGCAATGATCATGATTGGGGTGATTCTTCTTATGATCTTGAAAATTTATTTAAGCCCCATGATGAAAATAAGATTGATAATAGTGTTTGCAATAATATTGAAAGTGGGTTTGGAAGAGTGTCAACTTTAGATCCCACATATTTGGAGAATATTCAATATTATGGTATTTTTGATAAAAGTGGGTTTGGAGAGGTCATGACTTTAGTTAATGATATTCCCACTATTTTGGAAGAGTGTTAACTTTGCATGCATGTGGATCATGTAGAGTAAATTTTATGTGATAGCTATATTGTTGAATTTGAACATGATACCACATGTAATTATTATGAGAGAGGAAAATATGGTTGGAGAATTTTTCATGTTACTAAATTACCTCTCGTTATGTTGAGATTGCTATTGTTTCTCACTTCTTCCTTGCATATGCTAGTATTTGCTTGTCTTGATAATTTGTTTGCCTATAAGATGCCAATGCATAGGAAGTATGTTAGACTTAGATGTGTTTTTCACATGCTATATGATGCTCTCGTTGTGCTTCAATTCTTGTCTTTCATGTGAGCATCATCGAAATTATCAATGCCTAGCTAGAGGCGTTAAACGATAGCGCTTGTTGGGAGGCAACCCAATTTTATTTTTAGTTTTTTAGTTTTTGCTTCTGTTTAGGAATGAATATTTGATCTAGCCTCTAGTTAGATGTGTTTTTATGTTTTAGTTAGTGTTTGTGCCAAGTTAATCCTATAGGGTCTTCTTGGATGATAGTTATTTGATCTTGCTGAAAATTCCAGAAACTTTCTGTTCACGAAAACAATTGTTAAAAATCACCAGAATGTGATAAAATATTGATTCCAATTGCTGCTGATCAATAAACAAATTGTCTAGGTCTTCCTATTTTGGCTGAATTTTTGAGTTCCAGAAGTTTGTGTTAGTTACAGATTACTACAGACTGTTCTGTTTTTGACAGATTCTGTTTTTCTTGTGTTGTTTGCTTATTTTGATGAATATATGGCTAATAAAATAGTATATAAACCATAGAGAAGTTGGAATGCAATAGGTTTAACACCAATATAAATAAAGAATGAGTTCATTACAGTACCTTTGTCGGATTTCGGGCTCCGGCAGACCCTCTAGGTTCGAACACTGGGGTGCGCGCGGAGATCTCGCCCTCTACCTACCTGCACCTCGCCGCCTCGCTAGGATCTAAACTATGAAAGGAAAAACACAAGAGACACAGGGTTTATACTAGTTCGGGCCACCATTTTGGTGTAATACCCTACTCTAGTTTGTGGTGTGGTGGATTGCCTCTTGGGCTGATGATGAACAATACAAGGAAGAACAGACCTCATGAGGGTGCATTCTTGGCTGGTGCGATGAACTGCTCGGGGGAGTTCAGTCGCTCTCTCTCTGCCGATCCCAGATGTTGGATCCTCTATCTCTCTAGATGCCTCTACCTTGCGGGTGGCTAGTCCTATTTATAGGCAAAGGCCCTGGGCCTCTTCCCAAATATTGAGCGGGAAGGGCGCCAACAATTGGCCATTTTGAAGGGGAACATCTAGTACACTTATCCTAACTAAAGTTGGTCCTCGCTTTGTCAAAGGCTCTGGTGGTGACGCCTTGGCTTGGGCTCCACGAGGACTTGCTTCCTGCCGTTCTGACGGTCTTGGTCTTGTTGCAATCAAAGCGGATGCCTTTGCTTGATACTCTTGCTGCGCTTGCTCCCTTTTCACCAAAGAGGAAAGGAGGACCTGCTGGCTGGCGCCCGCCTGGCGCCCTTGGTCGTCATGGCTTGCGTCATGGGCACCTCGTGAGGTACCCCGCCTTGATCTCTCCGCCTCCTCGCGAGCCAGCCTGACGAGGCCGTGCCTGAGGGAGCTCCCTGTCGTCCGCCCCGCGAGGCTTGGCCCCTCGCGAGGGTCTTGAGCTTGTGCTGATGAAGATGGGCCTTGCTGGGCCACCCCTTGAGCCATGCCTGCAGCGGGCGAGCAAGTCTGGGGACCCCGTTCCCAGAACACCGACAAGAGCCCCCGGGCCCAAGGCGCGCTGGACTTGGCTGAGCAGAAGCGAAGGGCAAGAAGCGGCGCCATGGCCCCTAACAACCTGCGACCTCGGGCTCCGTGTGGCGGTTCATTGACGTGGGCGTGACTTTGTTCCCACGCCTCCTTATTTTGCGCCCAGCTAGGCGGACCATTTTGCACTGATCGTTCCCCTTTTCGTTGCTCGACAGTCCCCTGCTCTTCCTCCTCTCGAGCTCCAGTCTCCGCTTCCAATCCAATCTCGAATCCTCCCCCCTGCCGTCACCATGGCTCCGACGAAGAAGGGGAAAGGGAAGAAACCCGTGCCTCCGCCTCGCTCGTCGTCGGCGGCGGCCCCTGCCGTTGATCGGTCGATCATACTCAACCGAGAAGGCTTGGGCAAGGTCAGCTCTGCTCTGGCCACCATCTTCAACGGGTGCGGGAGGACGACGGCCTAGCCTGCGTCTCACTTCTCCATCGACAGAATAGTCACCGAGGTCCGGTACTTTGCCGACGCATACGGGCGGACTGGTTCCCCCCTTTTCCAATTTCTTCAACGTTGTGCTTTCCCATTACCAGATCCATATGATGCATTTGGGTCCTGAATCCATTACTCTTCTTGCCGTCTTCGCCTTTGTCTATGAGGCAATGATGGGTATCCCTCTTCGATTGCCTTCTTGCGTCACTTCTTCTCTCTGCGCCTCGTCGACCCCACCCAATGCTCGGGGTGCGTGAGCTTCATTGCCGCACCAGAAACAGCGGCTTCAGGGATTGATTTCAGTCTTCCTTAGCCCGCGCCTGGGTTTCGCGAGCGGTGGCTATACGTGGATGTCGGGGTGCCCAGCCCCCTGCTTTCGGAGCCAACATCTCAGCTGTCCCCAATTCAGGTGGGGCCAGGAGACGCTCACGAGCCCCCGGCTCATCTTCGTCTGGCGTCGCTTCGCGTTCCTGAGGGCGCTCAACGTGACGGCGCCCAAGGTGGTGAAGGAGTTCCTGTTATGCCGCATTGCCCCTCTCTAGTGTCACTCCCGCCGGATGTGGACCTTCGGCGGGCGTGAGGATCGCATGAGGCTCCAGGAGGAGGACCTGACGCCTGAAACGCTGAGGAAGGTGCTCTTGGTCTTCACTGGGGACCCCACCCCCGGCAGCATCCGGCAAGGGGGAGCTTTGCTGTACTTTTGCTTGAACAGGGGTGACTTTGTGAATCAGATGCCCAGCTTTGACGAATGGGGGCTGCACCCCGTTGGCCTCCTGGGGCCTCGCGAGAACCCAGTGGTGGTGACTGCCCTTCCAGGCACCCACGGCGGTCCTTCCTCGAGTGGCGGAGCAGGGAGGCATGGGCCGCTGGAGGCTGAGGGGGCCCCCGCCGGGATGACGACGCCCGACAGCACTCCTGAGGGGGCAGCTCCTGAGGCCCGTACTGCTACGGCTGAAGGCGTTGAGCCGCTGCCCGCGGCGCCCGTGGTTGAGGCCCTTGAGGCCCCAGCTACCCTTCTTGGTGAGGCGGCCGTCGGCGTGCATCAGGACGACGCCCCTGACGCTGGTCACCTTGATGCTTCTTCCTCGTCGCAGGCTGACCCCTGCGCTCAACTCCTGGGCCGCTTCCGCATGGACTTCGAGGCTCTCCGGAAGAGAAGGGAGGCCTTGGGTGACGATTACCCTTGCCGCCTGCTGAAGCGCAGGAAGTATTTCGCCATTGATGAGTAAGCCTTCCCCTTTCCTAGCTCCTGATCCTCCTGTTGCTTTGGCTGATCCTTGCTCTGCAGGGCCCTTCCTGCCGAGCTCACGGAGATGGCTGAGGAGCCATCCCCCCAGGCTTCGCCCTCTCCACCGCCTTCGAGCGCTCCGAGCTCAAGCAGAGCCCTTGTGGTGAGGCCGGTCGGAGAGGTGAGCCATCCTGAGGCGCATCGCGGCTCTGCGCGCCTCGCGACCCTCCTTCGCGAGCCTTCTCGTGGCATAGCCAGCCTGTCGTGGGCTTCTCGTCTGGTCGTGGATGGCGGTTGGCTGAGGTCAGCCCTGCGCTCTTCATTTGGGGATGGGCTGGCTCCAGGCCGGGCTTCTGGCGAGGCGTGCCCGGCCATTGCGAGGGCGCCAGCCCCCAGCCCCCTGCCCAGAGGGGGAGCACTGGTTCGTGGCCCTCCGCGCTTATTTGGGGCGGATGACGGCGCAGAAGACGTGCTCGAGCGTGCTCGGGAGCGTCGCGCTCTTCACCAATGGTTTCTTCGGAGGGCGGCTGACGCGGTGAGCCTGCTTGGTGAAGAGCTCGCTGACGAAGACACGCGCCTTGAGGCTGAGGGCCTGTGCCTGGGTGAAGAGAGGCGCAAGCTGAAGGCGGCTGTTGCCCTTGCGCGCCACCAGCGTGACCTCGACAATGAGGAAGCCGAGGCGTCGCTGGCAGCCTCTCGGGAGGCCCGTTCCCGGGTCGTCGAGGAGGCCCGAGAGGCTGACCGGCGGCGCGAGGCGGCGGAGGAGCGGGCGCGGGAACTCTGTGCCGGTGCCATTCGCTGGAGCAGCAGGTGGAGCTGCGTGAGACGACCCTTGCGTCGATGAAGGTGGCTTCGGTCGACCAGGCAGAGCTCCAGAGGCATGAGGAGGCACTGACGCTGGAAGCTGCCGAACACGCGCGCGATCTTGAGTGTCTGGAGACGAGGGTGCGCTTGGTGATGCAGGCGGAGGATGACGTCGCTGCGCGGGAAGCCCGCGTCTTGGAAGAGGTTGGATGCCGGGTGGCGACGGCCCGCTTGAACCTTGAGCGCGAGTTCGAGGAGAGGTTGGGGTTGATTCGGGTCGAAGCTGAAGGCAGGACCGCCGCCCTGAGGGCCAAGCTAGATGAAGTGACGCGGCAGGCCGATGCTTCCCGGGCCGCCCTTGGTGTGGCGCAGGAGGAGCTGACTACCTCCCGCGCTGAGGCGCTTCTTCTCCGCCAACGGGTGGACGAGGCTGAGGCCGTTGCGCGGCAGAACGAGGACGAGATATGCCAGCGGCGGATCCTGGAGCATGAGCACGGCCCCATGCTCACCACGCTCGGAGAGAAAACCAACACGGCCTTGGGTAACATCTGCGGCGGCCGTTGGCGAGCCCCATGCGATCAATTCACGCCGCAACCTTCGGTTCTTCACCGGCGTGGTGACACACGGTGGAGGTGCGGTCGGTCGAGCCAACAGGTTGGTGGAGGAGAGGAGCGCCACCGCTCGGGCGCGCCTTTTCTCGTGTCTTCAGCCATCTCCGAAACATGGACCCCAACTTCGACTTTGACGCCGCCATCGCCCCAGTACCTCAGGCCGTCCGGGACGACCTGGCGCACTGGGTGGAAGACAACGTGGATGCCCTCGTCAGGGCCTTCGCTTCTGATAATGACGGTGTGGTCGTGGCTGCTGATGAAGGCGGCGTGGTGAACGGCCCTGACGCCGCTGACGACAACGCAGAGAGCGATGGCGAGGCCAGCGACGCCAGCGACGATTCAGGAGGTGCCCCGGAGGATGCATTGGGGGATTTATCCGACCGATCGTGTCGCCCCGCTTCCTTACCTCAAGCAGATAGAGTTCGGGCTTTGCCCTGAAGGTTGTAAGAGCATTTTGGGAGGGGGAGCCCCTCATGTAAAAACTTGCATTCAACGTATTAGTAGATGTGATATCACCCGTACGCCTGGGCCAAGTGGCTGGCTTTGCGACGAGCTGGCTGGCTAGTTTACCTTCGACCCGCGTGGGCCCTGAGATAGCCTGCGGAGGGCTGCGGTGTCTTGAGTGTCTCTTGATCGAGCCCATAGGACCTGTAATAAAAACCTCCACGAGAGGGCGGCGGCGATGATCTGGGCTGCACGCAAGCTAGGCTGACCCGGCTCATGAGGGGCTCACTAGGGGAGGCGGTGAGGCAATGTGGTAACGAACGCGAGAGATTGCTCGAACGAGACTAAACACCCCTTCCCGAACACACGCAAATCTCAAGCTCAAATCCAACTTAAATCCAACGGGAAAACGACAGCTAAGGAAAAAGCAATGAAAGCAGAAAAAAGGCCGTGTCCGCACCTAGTCTAGTCTTGGGCGTCTTCTCACCGGTAGCGGAGCTAAGTGCTGCCACTGGGCATGGGAGGGAGCCCCAGGGCCTGAGGCCGGCGCTCCTGAGACTCCGGGGCGTGTACAGCCCCACTCATTATTACGTGAGAGTGTCACGGGCGGCGAGCTTCACAGGCACTGGGCCTTCTTCACAGGTACCGGCCTTGCTTCATATCGCCAGACGAGGGCCCCGCCTTGCGCCACACTCTAGTGCCACCGACGCCGCCGATGGAAACCAGGACGCCGCCGATGGGGTAGAGCGGTCGCCAGCGATCGTGGGTCCTCTGCCAGGGGCAGGCCCTGAGGCACCTCCCCAGCAGAGGGCCTACCTCCTGAGGACGCCTTGCTCCGAACGCCGCGGTGGTGATGCCGGATCTCGGCCCCTCTCCTGCAGCCCGGCGCCCTCCTCTGAGGGTAGGAAGCTGCAGGAGTGGGGCAGCCGCTTCTTGTGGCGACCTGCACCTCCTGCGATCCATGGTTAGCGATGCCTGCTCACGAGGAATTAGCGGTACCCGATAATCATCGCTTCCGGCGTGGCCGATGGGGCCTTCCGGGGCTCTGGAAGAGCTCAACCACGGTGCCTCGTCCCCCAGCCTTGGGCCGAGGAGCAAGCCTTTTTCATCCTCATGCGCGTGCCCTTGGTCCATCATGTGGGGCACGTACTCTTCTGGGGCCGCCATCCCGAAGGCTGCGCCGTAGTGCTCCGTGTGCCACGCAGTCCTGCTTGAGGCGCCCACCTGGGGGTGGTAGCGCGGTGGCCCACTGGGGCCGTGGGTCGTGGCGAGTCCTTCTTCGCTGGCCGGAGGCGGAGGCAGCGCCGGCTGCCCGGTGGCCGACGGGCCTGGCTGGGCGTTGAGGTGGCCTTGAGTCCGCTTGGAGCTGCGCGGCGTCGTGGAGCCTCGCGTGGGCCGCCTGGACACGAGGTGGGAGTTGGGTGCGAAGGGGTGAGCCCCGATGCGGCGAAGCCAGGAGCTCGCCACCCGTTCCAAAGCACCACGTCGTGGCCGCCCTCCGGCAGCCTGCATTACAGGTAACTCTCGGGCCACCGTGAGCGGCCCTTGAGTTCGCTGCTCCCGTCGGGTGTACTGGCGTCGTGGCATGGCGTGGTTGGAGGCCTCGCTGCCGACCGCGCTGCCGTGGCGTGAGAGCTGTCATTATTTGTCCGCGTCGCCCGTGGCCCGCAGCGCCCTGCGGGACCGCGAGCTGCACTGGGCATGGGGTCGCCCGAGGCGAGCGGCTCTGCGTGGGCGGGCCAGGCCACCCAGGGATCAGGGTTGCCCGCCTGGTCGCCGGACATGATGATGACGATGCGACGGGGCGCAAAGCGGCAGAAGGCGGATTCCGGCGCACCCCTACCTGGTGCGCCAAATGTCGAATTTCGGGTTCCGACAGACCCTCTAGGTTCGAACACTGGGGTGCGCGCGGAGATATCGCCCTCTACCTACCTGCACCTCGCCGCCTCGCTAGGATCTAAACTATGAAAGGAAAAACACAAGAGACACAGGGTTTATACTAGTTCGGGCCACCATTTTGGTGTAATACCCTACTCTAGTTTGTGGTGTGGTGGATTGCCTCTTGGGCTGATGATGAACAATACAAGGAAGAACAGCCTCGCGAGGGTCTGTTCTTGGCTGGTGCGATGAACTGCTAGGGGGAGTTCAGTCGCTCTCTCTCTGCCGATCCCAGATGTTGGATCCTCTATCTCTCTAGATGCCTCTACCTTGCGGGTGGCTAGTCCTATTTATAGGCAAAGGCCATGGGCCTCTTCCCAAATATTGAGCGGGAAGGGCGCCAACAATTGGCCATTTTGAAGGGGAACATCTAGTACACTTATCCTGACTAAAGTTGGTCCTCGCCTGTCAAAGGCTCTGGTGGTGACGCCGGCTTGGGCTCCACGAGGACTTCCTTCCTGCCGTTGCGACGGTCTTGGTCTTGTTGCACCGAAACGGATGCCTTTGCTTGATACTCTTG
Organism: Aegilops bicornis; assembly: GCA_021605145.1. NCBI lineage: Eukaryota > Viridiplantae > Streptophyta > Magnoliopsida > Poales > Poaceae > Aegilops > Aegilops bicornis. The sequence goes on along the minus strand of CM038675.1, from coordinate 439,297,691 downwards.
CCTGCGCTTTCTCCCTTTGAACCAAAGAGGAAAGGAGGACACTTCTTGGCTGGCGCCACTGGCGCCCTTGGTCGTCATGGCTTGCGTCATGGGCACCTTGTGAGGTACCCGCCTTGATCTCTCCGCCTCGCGAGCCACCGGGACGAGGCCGTGCTCGAGGGAGCTCACAGCCGCCCCGCGAGGCTTGGCCCCTCGCGAGGGTCTTGAGCTTGTGCTGATGAAGATGGGCCTTGCTGGGCTATCCCTTGAGCTACGCCGCAGGCCGCAGGCAGGCAAGTCTGGGGACCCCCGTTCCCAGAACGCCGACAACCTTGAAGTGGTGTTTTGTTTCCTTTCGCTAACGGAGCTCACGAGATTTTCTGTTAAGTTTTGTGTTGTTAACTTTTCAAGTTTTGGGTAAAAGATTTAATGGATTATGGAACAAGGAGTGGCAAGAGCCTAATATTGGGGATGCCCATGGCACCCCAATATAATCTAAGGACACCAAAAAACCAAAGCTTGGGTATGCCCCGGAAGGCATCCCCTCTTTCGTCTACTTCCATCGGTAACTTTACTTGGAGCTATATTTTTATTCACCACATGATATGTGTTTTGCTTGGAGCGTCTTGTATTATTTGAATCCTTATTTTTTAGTTTGCCACAATCATGCTTGCTGTACACACGTTTTGAGAGAGACACACTAGATTCAGAATTTGTTAGAATACTCTACGTGCTTCACTTATATCTTTTGAGCTATATAGTTTTTGCTCTAGTGCTTCACTTATATCTCTTAGAGCACGGTGGTGGATTTGTTTTATAGAAACTATTTTTCTCTCATGATTCACTTATATTATTTTGAGAGTCCTACAAAACAGCATGGTAATTTTCTTTAATTATGATAGGCATTCAAGATTAATAAAAAAATTCTTATGAGTGTGTTGAATACTATGAGAAGTTTGATGCTTGATAATTCTTTTGAGATATGAAGATGGTGATATTAGAGTCATGCTAGTTGAGTAGTTGTGGATTTGAGAAATACTTGTGTTAAAGTTTTTGATTCCCGTAGCATGCACGTATGGTGAACCGTTATGTGATGAAGTCGGAGCATGATTTATTTATTGATTGTCTTCCTTATGAGTGGCGGTCGGGGACGAGCGATGGTCTTTTCCTACCAATATATCCCCCTAGGAGCATGCGCGTAATTCTTTGCTTTGATAACTTGTAGATTTTTGCAATAAATATATGAGTTCTTTATGACTAATGTTGAGTCCATGGATTATATGCACTCTCTTCCTTCCACCATTGCTAGCCTCTCTAATACCGCGCACTTTTTGCTGGTATCATACACCCACCATATACCTTCCTCAAAACAGCCACCATACCTACCTATCATGGCATTTCCATAGCCATTCCGAGATATATTGCCATGCCACTTACCACCATTCCATTTACTATGACACGCTCCATCATTTTCATATTGCCTCGCATGATCATGTAATTGATATCGTATTTGTGGCAAAGCCACCGTTCATAATTCTTTCATACATGTCACTCTTGATTCATTGCATATCCCGGTACACCGCCGGAGGCATTCACATAGAGTCATATTTTGTTCTAAGAATTGAGTTGTAATTGTTGAGTTGTAAGTAAATAAAAGTGTGATGATCATCATTTTTAGAGCATTATCCCAAAGTGAGGAAAGGATGATGGAGACTATGATTCCCCCATAAGTCGGGATGAGACTCTGGACTAAATAAAAAAAAGAGGCCACAAAAAAATAGAAAAGGCCCAAATAAAAAAATGAGAGAAAAAGAGAGAAGGGACAATGTTACTATCCTTTTACCACACTTGTGCTTCAAAGTAGCACCATGATCTTCATGATAGAGAGTCTCCTATGATATCACTTTCATATACTAGTGGGAATTTTTCATTATAGAACTTGGCTTGTATATTCCAATGATGGGCTTCCTCAAAATGCCCTAGGTCTTCATGAGCAAGCGAGTTGGATGCACACCCACTTAGTTTTTTTTGTTGGGCTTTCATATACTTGTAGCTCTAGTGCATCCGTTGCATGGCAATCCCTACTCACTCACATTGATATATATATATTGATGGGCATCTCCATAGCCCGTTGATATGCCTAGTTGATGTGAGACTATCTTCTCCCTATTTTTGTCTTCTCCACAACCACCATTCTATTCCACATATAGTGCTATGTCAATGGCTCACGCTCATGTATTGCGTGAAGATTGAAAAAGTTTGACAACACCAAAAGTATGAAACAATTGCTTGGCTTGTCATCGCGGTTGTGCATGATTTAAATACTTTGTGTGGTGAAGATAGAGCATAGCCAGACTATATGATTTTGTAGGGATAACTTTCTTTGGCCATGTTATTTTGAGAAGGCATAATTGCTTAGTTAGTATGCTTGAAGTATTATTATTTTTATGTCAGTATTAAACTTTTGTCTTGAATCTTTCGGATCTGAACATTCATACCACAAAGAAGAGAATTACATTGAAAATTATGCCAAGTAGCATTCCGCATCAAAAATTCTGTTTTTATCATTTACCTACTCAAGGACGAAAAGGAATTAAGCTTGGGGATGCTTGATACATCTCCAACGTATCTATAATTTTTGATTGCTTCATGCTATATTATATTCTATTTTGGATGTTAACGGGCTTTATTATACACTTTTATATCATTTTTGGGACTAACTATTAACCGGAGGCCCATCCCAAATTGCTGTTTTTTTGCCTATTTCAGAGTTTCGCAGAAAAAGAATATCAAATGGAGTCCAAACGGAATGAACCTTCGGGAACGTGATTTTCGAAACGAACGTGATCCAGAGGACTTGGACCCTACGTCAAGATAGCAACCAGGAGGGCACGAGGTAGGGGGCGTGCCTACCCCCGGGCGCGCCCTCCACCCTCGTGTGGCCCATGTTGCTCCACCGACGTACTCCTTCCTCCTATATATACCTACGTACCCCCAAACCAACAGAAGCATCCACGAAAACCTAATTCCACCGCCGCAACCTTCTGTACACGTGAGATCCCATCTTAGGGCCTTTTCCGGCGTCCTGCCGAGGGGGCATTGATCACGAAGGGTTTCTACATCAACACCATAGGCTCTCCGTTGATGTGTGAGTAGTTTACCTCAGACCTTCGGGTCCATAGTTATTACCTAGATGGCTTCTTCTCTCTCTTTGGATCTCAATACAAAGTTCTCCACGATTCTCGTGGAGATCTATTCGATGTAATCTTCTTTTGCGGTGTGTTTTTTGAGATCGAGGAATTGTGGGTTTATGATCAAGTTTATCTATGAACAATATTTGAATCTTCTCTGAATTCTTGTATGTATGATTGGTTATCTTTGCAAGTCTCTTCAAATTATCATTGGTTTGGCCTACTAGATTGATCTTTCTTGCAATGGGAGAAGAGCTTAGCTTTGGGTTCAATCTTGCGGTGTCCTTTCCTAATGACAGTAGGGGCAGCAAGGCACGTATTGTATTGTTGCCATTGAGGATAACAAGATGGGGTTTATATCTATTGCATGAGTTTATCCCTCTACATCATGTCATCTTACTTAAAGCGTTACTCTGTTCTTTTGAACTTAATACTCTAGATGCATGCTGGATAGTGGTCGATGTGCGGTGTAATAGTAGTTGATGCAGGCAGGAGTCGGTATACTTGTCTCGGACGTGATGCCTATATACATGATCATACCTAGATATTCTCATAACTATGCTCAATTCTATCAATTGCTCGACAGTAATTCGTTTACCCACCGTAATACTTATGCTATCTTGAGAGAAGCCACTAGTGAAACCTATGGCCCCCGGGTCTATTTTCCATCATATTAATCTCCCGTCAACAAGCTATTTCTTTTGCCGTTTACTTTGCTTTCTTTACTTTTAGTCTCTATCACAAAAAATACCAAAAATATTATCTTATCATCTCTATCAGATCTCACTTTTGCAAGTGGGCCTGAAGGGATTGACAACCGCTTTATCACGTTGGTTGCAAGGTTCTTATTTGTTTGTGTAGGTGTGTGGGACTTGAGCGCGGCCTCCTACTGGATTGATACCTTGGTTCTCAAAAGCGAGGGAAATACTTACGCTACTTTACTGCATCACCCTTTCCCCTTCAAGGGAAAACCAATGCAGTGCTCAAGAGGTAGCAGCCTCCAACCCTAGATCAGGTTCTCGAGTAGGAGGCTTGTGGGCCCACTGCTCGACCCACTTTGGCCCGTTCTGGGCCGGTCGTTCCAATTGGGTCGCCTTGGTTGTCGTCTACTTGTTATCCCCCCTCTCCATTCTGGGCCCTGGGCCTATCATGGCCCAGTCGCCCCCTCCCCCACTTTCGATCTCGGCCTGCGTGGCCCCTCCCGGCCTGGCTAGCTCAGGATATTTATGGGTCCGCAAGGGTTCCGCCCCCCATTCCTAGGGTTTCCTGCCTCTCAATCCGATCTGCATCGCTTCCGCCTCCGGATTCCTCTCTACCGCAGATCCCCTCCCCCTCCACCTCTCTCTCTCTCTTTCCTTCGCGGCTGTTGTGGCCATGGATCGATCCCGTGGGTCCTCGAGCGAGGCCGTATCGGGCCAGAAGCAGCGGCGGGAGGACTCAGGAGACGGGGCAGCGGATCTGGAGCTCGATGCGTCCCTACGCTCGAAGCTTGAGGCCGAGCAGGTGGCTCGATCGCAAGTGACCCGCGACCGCGAGGCCTGGGCGGCGGGGCCCGAATGGCTCAAGAAAGATGAGCGTGCTCGGTCAGTTGTGGTGTCCACGGCAGTTTTGGGGTCGGAGGCCCCTGGATCGGGCTGATCTGGGGTCGATCCCTAGGAGGCCGCGGCGGCTCTGGTCCTGGTACCCGTCCCGCTCCTCCTCCTCCGCGCGGGCCGCTCCCCTTGGCTCGTGGTGGTGGTCGCTCAGCTAGCCCCTCGTCGGGGCTCGACGGGCGCCCGATGGGGCGTGGGGGCGCTGGGTCTAGTGCCTTTGGGCATCGTTCTCCGTTGTCTGGCCCCGGCTCATCTTCTGCTGCCATGGGCGACGGGATCTTGCCCCCTCCCCCTCCTCCACCGGCTCGTCCGTCCCCTCGGCTTCCACAACCACCCAACCCTAACCTTACTTGCTTCTCTTGCCACCAGCCCAGCCATTTCCAATCCCGCTGCTTCAATCCACCTTTCTGCCTGATCTGCAGAGAAGATGGCCACCTCATGGTGGACTGTCAGAATTGTCGCAAGCCTGCTTCCTTTATGCTCTTCGGTCAAGGTCTTCCTGGGTGCTCATTCTATGCTCTCGACAGTGAGATCCCTTAGGTGGTTGTGGCCCCTGCGCTCTCCAACGCTGCTATAATCTCCATCAAGGATCACAAAATTTCCCCCCAGACCCTCCTAGACGAACTCAAGTTGTGGGATGACCGAGGCTGGGATTAGCAGATCCGGCAGCTCTCTGATTTTGATTTCGCCGTGGTTTTCCCCTCCAAGAGTAGCCTCAAGATGATCTCCTCTTGCACTAGTTTCACCTTACCTCTCAACCAGCTCGTTGTGTCAGTGAAGGCGGCTTCCAATGGTGCTAAGCCTATCTCCCCCCTCTCGAAAACCTGGGTCCTCGTGGATGATATTCCCCCTACTTTGCGTTCTGCTGAATTCGTGATGGCCTTTGGTTTCTTGATCGGCAAGCCCATCATGGTTGACCCGGAGTCCCTCTCTGTTCTTGGCCCCGTTCATCTCAAGCTCTGGGCGGTAGATCCCCTCTGTATTCATGGTTCTGTTGACGTCTTTCCTTCGTCTGATGGCTTCAGGTTGCGGGTCCGCGTGGAGGGTGGTGCCAATCCCAATATTCCTCCTCCGCCACCTCCTCCTTCGGCTGAGAATCATTGCGGAGGGGGCGATGATGCTGCCAACTTGAGTGGGGGCTTGCACCGACACTTTAAGGCCTCATAATGGGATGGAATGGGCTCGAAATCCAGGGAACTCTTCGAAGACAATGCCCCAAAGAGCAAGGATGTTAGAAAGGATGTGATGGCGGAGAAAGTGTCTGACCAGGCTGTCCCGGCTGCCCCCCAGCTGGTACCCCTATTTTTGGGGTCTGCTCCAACCTGCCGGTCCGTCCGAGCTCGCCGTCTCTGTCTGGCATTGAGGATCTCCCCACCTCCCCTCCGCGTGCTACGGCTGGCTCCCTCCCCAAGTGCAAATCCTCTGTCTGGAAGTTCTCGGCTCGCAGTCGGGCCTCCTCGGGCACCAAGCTTTCCACGGCGGGGCTTTGTCGCCGCCTGGATGCTGACATGGGTGACGCGATGGGTTAGGCTTCTCCAGTGGCGACGCGCTCTACTCTGATCCATTCTCCTTCTTCAACGGCGTGCAAGAGTGGTCGAATCCGCGGCAGTGGAGTGTGGGTGGCGGACAAGGCTGCTCGTCGTGTAGTGGCTCGTGATCTTCCTGCTTCAGGTACTCTTCCAGTCCCTCCCCCGTTGTTTTCTTCGATACCTCCATCCTCCCTTATTAGGCTTGTTCGGCCCTCCTACTCGGATGATCATTTGACAAAGGTTCTCATGGATGTTGGTATATCGCTTGATCATAATGTTGGATCTCCCTCCTCTCTACTTGCTCTAATTAGGGCCAATGAGGTGGCCCAGGCTGCTATCGCCAAAGCAAAAGATATTGCGGCGGCTCCTCCTGCTCCTTCGGTTGTGGCCGAAGGGGGCTCGGAAGGGGGAGGGGGAGCCGGCTAGTTCTGTTGCCCCCCGGGTCTGTGTGAAGAAGGGTGCCCCTAAATGCGCTAAAACCTGCTTGGCACCCTGCAGGTCGAGCTTACGTATTAAGAACTTGTCCTTCAAATGAAAGTACTTTTTTGGAATGTTAGAGGTTTCGGGGCTCGGGGGCGCCGGGACCAACTCAAAGACCTCGTCAGGGGCGATAATATTGATCTGACCGGTCTGGTTGAGACCCTTAAACCTCCTTCGCCCCCACGAGCTCTCTGCAGTTGCGGTGCTGATTGTTTTGACTGGAATTTTCTTCCCTCTTCGGGCCACTCAGGTGGCATTCTAATTGGCTCTAAGCGTGATGTTTTTGACTTTGTTACCTTAGATCATGGTATTTTTTGGGCTAATTCTATTGTGTTCCACTGCCAACTCAATACGCTTTGGGAAGTCATGGTGGTTTACGGACCGGCGGATCATTCCCTTAACCCCTTATTCCTGGACGAAATCTCTAATCAGGTGGAGTCTTGCACCCTTACCCTCCTGATTGGTGGTGATTTTAATTTGCTGCGCTATCCGACTAATAAGAACACCAACAACTTCTCCTGGGCGCTGGCTGATGCTTTTAACGACTTTATTAGTACTTGCACACTTCGTGAGATTCCCATGGTGGGGTCTAGGTTCACTTGGACTAATCATCACGTCTCCCCTATTCGCTCTGTCTTGGATCGTGTTCTTGTTTGCCAGAGTTGGGACTCCCTTTTCCCTCTTTCTACTCTCAAAACAAAGGCTATTGTAGGCTCGGATCATGCTCCACTCATTCTTGACGCGGGGCTTCATTGCGCTCCCCCCCCCCCCCTCGGTTCTAGTTTGATGCCTCTTGGCTTTTAATCGACGACTTTGGTGACCTCCTCGCTTCTAGAATCTCTGATATTCTTATGACTGCCCGTCGCTCCTTCGACCCTATGAGTGACTGGCACCATTGCTTGTATTCCCTGCGCAAGTTTCTGGGTGGCTGGTCCCGTAATCATGTGGCTCAGGAGCGCAGAGATAAAGCTATCCTCTTGGCTCAGATTGATGCTGTAGACTCTCTGGCTGACTCTTCTGGCCTCTCTCTCTCTCTGAATGGGCTCTGCGCTTTTCCCTTGAGCGATATCTAGTGCAGCTGCATCGCCTTGCTGAAATATATTGGCGCCAAAGGGGCACGATCAACTGGATGCTTAAAGGAGATTCCCCCACTACTTACTTCTTTGCCATTACTATTGGGAGGCGGCGTAGATGCATGATTAACAACCTGATGATCGAAGGGGTTAGGGTTTCAGACCAAGGCATCATCATGAATCACATAGTTGATTTCTTCTCCTCCCTCCTCTCTGCCAAACCTGATCAGGGGTTTAGACTTTCTTCTACCTTTTGGGACCAATAGGACAGGGTGTCCCTGGATGAAAGCCTTGCTCTTATGATACCTTTCTCTGAAGAGGAGATTTTTAATTCTATTAACAAAGCTAATACTAACTCTGTGTCTGGCCTGGATGGCTTCTCTATTCCTTTCTTTAAAACTTTCTGGCCTCAACTCAAGACACTTATCTGTGCGGTTATTCAAGGGTTCTGTTTGGGGACGGTGGACATCTCTAGGCTCAGTTATGCGGTTATCTCTCTCATTCCTAAGATTAAGGGCGCAGAGTTCATCTCACGGTTTAGGCCTATTACTCTCATCAATAACTTTACCAAGTTCCCCACCAAATGCTTGGCCACGCGTCTTACTCATGTGGCTCACCGTACCCTCTCTCCTACTCAATCTGCCTTTGTCAAAGGTCGTTTTATCCTCGATGGGGTCCTCTGTCTGCATGAGATCGTTCATGATATCCACAAATCAGGCAGCAAGGCTGTTATTCTTAAACTGGACTTTGAAAAAGCCTATGATTCTGTGAGTTGGGGCTTCTTAAGACAAGTGTTGTTGGCTAAGGGCTTTGACGGTGGTATGCTCCATCGAATTATGCAGATGGTTGTGGGTGGCCAAACTGCCATTTCTGTTAATGGGAAAGTTAGCGATTTTTTAAGAACTCTAGAGGCCTTCGGCAATGTGACCCGGCCTCTCCCATCCTCTTCAACTTCGTGGCGGACGCCCTTTCTAATATTCTGTCTAGGGCCGTAGCGGTTGGCCACATTACTCCTGTTAGTTCCCATCTTATCCCGCAAGGGATTACTCACCTTCAGTATGCTGATGACACAATTATTATGGTGGAACTTAATGATCACTGCCTTGCCCACCTCAAAATTCTTCTTCTCTGCTTCGAGGCTATCTCTGGTCTAAAAATCAACTTCTCCAAAAGTGAAGTCATCGTCACTGGGGTCTCGGATACCGTGGCCTTACGTGTTGCCTGCTTACTGAATAGTTCTCTTGGCTCCTTCCCTCGTAAGTACCTGGGTCTACCTATAACTTCTGACAAACTCTTGGCTAAAGACTTTGCTCCTACGGTGGCCAAAGTTGGCAATCGTGTCATGCCCTGGAGGGGTAGATATAATACCCAGGCTGGTAAAGTAGCCCTAATTAATGCCTGCCTTACTTCCCTCCCTATGTTTCTGATGGGATTCTATCTGCTTACTAATGGCACTCACGCTGGGTTTGATAAACATAGGGGTGCCTTTTACTGGAACGCGGCTGATAACAAACGCAAGTATCGCATGATTAAATGGGACACTATTTGCAGACCAAAAAGCCTTGGGGGGCTGGTTATCATTAACACTCTAGTCATGAACAAATGCTTGATCATCTAATGGTGGTCGAAGATCATGACCACCACCTCGGATAAACCTCTATGGTACAACATCCTCAAAGCTAAATATTTCACTTCTTCTAGCCTCGTGTTTGCTCGCACCTCGGGGGCTTCTCGGTTCTGGAAAGACCTTGTTAAACTTAGGCCTATTTTTCAAGGCCTTGTCAAGTTTTTTGTTCACAACGGTAGATCCACTAGATTCTGGCTTGACTGGTGGTGCGGTTCGACCATGCTGGCGAATTCTTTTCCTGTTCTTTTTTTTATTGCCCTGACCCTGAGATCTCAATCTTTGAGCTCTCTGCCAATAATTGGGATCTGCAACTGCGACGCTCTCTTTCTCCTAAAGAGTTTGTTGACTGGCAGTTCCTTGTTGCCTTCTTCCCTGTGCTCTCAGAGGAGGAGGACTCGATGGTTTGACCCCACTCCCCTTTTGGGCGTTTTTCTGTGAAATTTTTATATGGTAAGCTGATCTCTGGCTCCACTACTTCCAAATTCAAGTGGATCTGGAGGGCTCGTATCCCTCCTAAGATCAAGATTTTCCTCTGGCAAGCTTCTCGCGGGCGGCTGCCGGCTGGTGATCAGGTTCGCAAATGTAATGGCCCTGGGTCTGATCGTTGTGCCCTATGTGGGCTAAGAGAAGACACGATGCATATTTTCTTTAATTGTGTGCTGGCTAAACTCTTCTGGTGTTGTATCAGATCATGGTTGCATGTTTCCTGGAGACCGTCCTCTTTCTCGGACCTTCGACTCTTGGCCAACAACCTGGTTGGGGCCCGAGAGGAGAATGTTTTGGGTGGGCTTAGTAGCGATGTCTTTGGACTCTTTGGGCGACAATAAACAAGTTTACTATTGAACATGTTTTTCCTGCTAAACCTGCTGATTGCTTATTTAAAACTTGCATATTATTGCAGCAGTGGAGATTATTGATTAAGGAGGAGGACAACGGTGCGTCCGATATGACGATATCCAAGATTCGGGCTTCTGCTATCTCCCTTTCTCCAGTTCAAGCCGGCAGTTAGGAGTTGTTGGCCCTGATGTTGCTGTCTTTAGTCTCTCCGGCCTGCGTGCCGTGTACTGGCCTGGGAGCCATGTACGTTATACATTAGCCTTTGTGGTTCTGGCTGTTAATCTACTCATGTTGTGTGGTTGTTCGCTGTGGTTGGTTATGATTCTGCCTAGTGGCTTTATTTATAAAGTCGGGCTCTGGCATTTTCTCTAAAAAATGAACCCCCCGTGGGCACACTTCTGTGCACAACCCTGCAATCAGGTCAATGGTTGCTACTTTAGATAGCATTTTAGTAAGGACATCTACTACTAGATTAAAGAGAAGAGTGGAAATGGGGTCTCCCTGTCTGAGCCCTTTCCCATAAAGGAAAAAGTCACTTTCTACATTATTCATCTTGACTCCCACAGAGCCATTATGAGTAATTTGGCGAATCTAACTAATCCACTTACCACCAAATCCTCTCTTGCTAAGCATGTCTAGGAGAAAACTAAGATCTACTTTGTCAAAAGCTTTCTCATAGTCTAGCTTCAAGACTAAACCTTGCTTTTTCCCAACAGACTGAGTGCACCAATTCATGAGCAGTGACAACACTCTCCAGGATATATCTACCTTTCAAGAAGGCGGATTGGTTGCTAGCTATTAATCTCTGAAGAATCTTAGCAAGTCTATTAGTGAGTACTTTAGAGAAAATTTTAAAACTATAGTTAATCAAGCTAATAGGTCTAAACTTTTTCATAGAAGTAGCATCAGGCTCCTTAGGGATCAAGGTGAGCATAGCAAAATTAAGTCTATGAATATCCAGTTTGCCTGAATGAAAGTGATTAAACGTAGCTATCAGGTCAGTTTTAATCAGCCCACAAAATTGTTGGTAGAAGAAGAAAGGGATACCATCAGGGTCGGGGGCCCCATCTGGGTAAGAGTCAAAAATTGCGTTTTTGACTTCTTCCTCGGTGAAGGGGGCTTCAAGAGCCTCATTCTCTGCTGGGGTGACTTTTTCCCCAGCTGAGAAGAAGTCAGTCTTGATTTTGAAACCACCACTATCCTCTTTTTTGAACAGATCTTTATAGTAATCACTAGCTATATTAAGCATGTCCTTAATGTCCGAGACAGGTCCATTAGGGCCGTCCAGGGAGTGGATGAGAGTTTTCCTCCTCCTCTGGTTAGCAACTGCATGAAAATAGGCTGTGTTTCTATCACCTTTAGTGATGTCTCTATCTCTGGATCTTTGTTTAGCTTTAGTTTCCTCCTGTATCCAGATCTTCTGCAGCTCAGAATGAATGAATCTCATTCTATTAAATTCTGCCTCGGATAAGTCAGAGTTTTCAGATCTAATATCTAATATATCATACTCGTCTAAGAGTATTTTCTGGTATCTTCTAAGATTAGCCTCTTCATTAGAGTTCCACCCCTTGGTGACTCTTCTAAGGCTCCTAATTTTGATATGCCAATTCTCTATGGTAGAAGTGGCTCTATTAGGCTCTGACCATATTTTGTGAACCAGGTCAGTAAAATTTGTTCTAAGGAGCCACCATTTCTCCATCTTGTAGCTACTTTTTTAGGCTGAGACTCAACCCCAGAGTCCCATAGCAATGGAGTATGATCACTCCCACATCTAGGTAGGGACTTGCATGAAGGTAGTGGATATAAGCCATCCAAATCGGTGTTGCAAAAAAGTCTGTCAATAGTAGACATGATGAGGTCAACTTGCTTGTTAGCCCAAGTGAATTTCCTACTAGAGAGTTTAATCTCTAGGAGTCCCTAGATTTCAATCCAAGCATTAAAATTATCACTCCATATATGGTTGATGATACCATTGCTCTTTTCTTTAGCATTTACAGCCGATTGTTGCAGGAGCAGGGGTCCCCAGACTTCCACACTGCGGCCCACGGCGTGGCTGAGCTAGCAGGCCTGTATGGCCCATCTTCGTCAACAAGGCATTCAAGACCCTCGTGAGGGGCGAAGCCTCGCGAGGCGGACGACGCAAGACCTCCCCAGGAGCGGCCTCACCAGGTTGCCTCGTGAGGAGCGGAGAAATCAAGGCAGGGCAAACCTCGCGAGGCTCTCGTGATGTGAGCCATGACGATCAAGATCAGGCGGGTGCCAGCACGTGCAGTGTCCTTGTTTCCCCTTTGGTGCTAAGGAGGCAAGTGCAAGCGCGGAGTCCCGAGGCATCAAGCAAAGGTTTCCATATCAGTGCAATGAGACCAAGACCAGCAGGACGGCAAGACGGAGCTCACCATGGAGCCCAAGACGATGTCACCACCAGAGCCTTTCGCAGGCGGAGACCGCTTTTGTCAGGATAAGCTGTACTAGCTATCCCCTTTCAAATTGGCCGTTGTTGGCTCCCTTCCCGCTCAATATTTGGGAAGAGGACCAGGGCCTCTATATAAATAGAACTAGCCACCTTCGGGTCCATAGTTAGTAGCTAGATTGCTTCTTCTCTCTTTTTGGATCTCAATACAATGTTCTCCCCCTCTCTCATGGAGATCTATTCGATGTAATCTTCTTTTTGCGGTGTGTTTGTTGAGATCGATGAATTGTGGGTTTATGATCAAGATTATCTATGAGCAATATTTGAATCTTCTCTGAATTCTTTTATGTATGATTGGTTATCTTTGCAAGTCTCTTGAATTATCCGTTTGGTTTGGCCAACTAGATTGGTAGTTCTTGCAATGGGAGAAGTGCTTAGCTTTGGGTTCAATCTTGCGGTGTCCTTACCCGATGTGAGAAAGGGTTGCAAGGCACGTATTGTATTGTTGCCATCGAGGATAACAACATGGGGTATTTATCATATTGCATGAATTTATTCCTCTACATCATGTCATCTTGCTTAAGGCATTACTACATTTTCATTAACTTAATACTCTAGATGCATCTTTGGATAGCGGTCGATGAGTGAAGTAATAGTAGTAGATGCAAAGTGTGAGTCGGTCTACTTGTCTCGGACGTGATGCCTATATACATGATCATACCTAGATACTCTCATAACTATGCTCAATTCTGTCAACTGCTCAACAGTAATTCGTTCACCCACCGTAAAATACCTATGCTCTTGGGAGAAGCCACTAGTGAAATCTATGGCCCCCAGGTCTATTCTCATCATATTAATCTTCCTACGCTTTATTATTGCTTTGCTTTTTTACTTTGCCTTTTTATTTTACTTTGCATCTTCATACCAAAAATACCAAAAATATTATCTATCATCTCTATTAGATCTCACTCTCGTAAGTGACCGTGAACGGATTGACAACCCCTATTCGCGTTGGTTGCGAGGAGCTATTTGTTTTGTGTAGGTACGAGGGACTTGCGCGTGGCCTCCTACTGGATTGATACCTTGGTTCTATAAAACTGAGGGAAATACTTACGCTACTCTACTGCATCATCCTCTCCTCTTCGGGGAAAACCAACGCAAGCTCAAGACGTAGTAAGAAGGATCTCTGGCGCCGTTGCCGGGGAGTCTACGCAAAAGTCAACATACCAAGTACCCATCACAATCCCTTATCTCTCGCATTACATTATTTGCCATTTGCCTCTCGTTTTCCTCTCCCCCACTTCACCATTGCCATTTTATTCGCCCTTTCTTTCCCAATCTCCTCCTCTCTTTCTGTTTGCCTTTTTCACGCTTGCTTGTCGTTATGTCTAGTCTTATATCTTCTCCGTTGTCTCCCGAGAATGAAGTTCTAAATTTTAAGCAAAGGGAGGGAGAAAATCTAAAAGACGCTTGGTATAGAATTTGCAATGCTCAAAATAGATCTACCAAGAAGCAATCTACTTCAGTTCTTCTCCGCAATTTTTATGTAGGTTCTAATCCTTGGTATAGATATATCCTGGATACCATTACCGGAGGGAATTTCTTGGGTAGCCATACTTTTGATTCTTATAATGCTATGATAGATTTATTTGGCTCACCACCTCTTTTGGTTAATGGGACTATGTTAACTTTTGAGCATGTAATGCAAAGACTTGAAATTATTGAAAATAAAGTTGCTACCATCGAGTTAATTGAAAATCTAGATAAAAAGATCCACAATCAAATTACCCAATATGGATCTAAGGTAGGAGTAACTTTGAAAAATATTAAGGAGAAGGAACCCATAGTTAATGAGAAAATAAATCAAGATTCCTCTAGAATTGATAAACTTGAGGGTATTATTACCAACTTGGGAACCGCTTTTTCTTCCGTAAAAAATACTCCAAGTCCTCCTACTAAAGTTGCCAAGCTCATGTATGCTCCTAAGAATAAGGGTGAATCCTCTAGTAAGGAAACCGCGGATCTTAAATCTATAAGCATTCATCCCAATCTTTTTGCTATCATTAAGGAACCATTTGCCACAAATGAATTTTTTGATCTTTTGCCTAAAAGTTTGATAATTACTAGAAATAAAGAAATTTCTAAGGAAGGTAGATGCCTCATTGAAGAATTGCCCACCAAGATGACAATACCTAGATCTATCCTTGCTTTTATGCCTAGCTATGGGCGTTAAACGATAGCGCTTGTTGGGAGGCAACCTAATTTTATTTTTAGTTTTTAGTTTTTGTTTCTGTCTAGGAATAAATAATCCATCTACCTTCTGTTTAGATGTGGTTTTATGTTTTAATTAGTGTTTGTGCCAAGTTAAACCTATAGGATCTTCTTGGATAATAGTTATTTGATCTTGCTGTAATTTCCAGAAACTTTTGGTTCATGAAAACAATTGTTAAAAGTCACCAGAACGTGATAAAATAGTGATTCCAATTGCTGATGATCAATAAACAAATTGCCTAGGTCTTCCTATTTTGGCTGAAGTTTTGGAGTTCCAGAAGTTTGCGTTAGTTGCAGATTACTACAGACTGTTCTGTTTTTGACAGATTCTGTTTTTCGTGTGTTGTTTGCTTATTTTGATGAATCTATGGCCAGTAAAATAGTTTATAATCCATAGAGAAGTTGGAATACAGTAGGTTTAACACCAATATAAATAAAGAATGAGTTCATTATAGTACCTTGAAGTGGTCTTTTGTTTTCTTTCGCTAACAGAGCTTACGAGATTTACATTGAGTTTTGTGTTGTGAAGTTTTCAAGTTTTGGGTGAAATTTTTTGATGGATTATGGAACAAGGAGTGGCAAGAGCCTAATCTTGGGGATGCCCATGGCACCCCAAGATAATCCAAGGACACCAAAAGTCAAAGCTTGGGGATGCCGGAAGGCATCCCTCTTTAAATCCACTTCCATCGGCAACTTTACTTGGAGCTATATTTTTATTTACCACATGATATGTGTTTTCCTTGGAGCGTCTTGTATTATTTGCGTCTTTGCTTGTTAGTTTACCACAATTATCCTTGCTGTATACACCTTTTGAGAGAGCCATACATGAATTGGAATTTGTTAGAATACTCTATGTGCTTCACTTATATCTTTTGAGCTTGATAGTTTTGCTCTATGTGCTTCACTTATATATTTTGAGCTTTATAGTTTTGCTCTAGTACTTCACTTATATCTTTTAGAGCACGGTGGTAGATTTGTTTCAAAGAAACTATTGATCTATCATGCTTCACTTAGATTATTTTGAGAGTCTTAAATAGCATGGTAATTTGCTTAATAATAATATGCTTGGTATTCAAGATTTGTAAAACTTTCTTTTGAGTGCGTTGAATACTAAGAAAAGTTTGATGCTTGATAATTGTTTTGAGATATGGAGGTGATAATATGGAGGTGATATGGAGCCCTTTGATGGGAGGTGGTGCCAAGAAAATTCTCTATTTCCTACTAAAGATTTGAGATAAGAGGGGGGAATCCTCCTTCTTAGTCTCTTGAAACCCTAGGATAGTAGCATGAGTCTTAGCAATAGTATCAATAATAAGAGGCTTTCTACCCACAGCTGAGATGCCCCTAACATTCCAGAAGAGGGCATTCATTCTAATCACCTCTGTTTTTGGGGTGCTTGCCCCATCTATTCTTGTAGACCAGAGACCAAAGTGTCTCATTAGGACTGGAGGGGGGATCAGAGTCGACAGTTTGATGAGCTAAACCCTCCCCTAATTCAGCAACATGACCTTCAGTCATTTTTGTAGCAACCGAACTAGTGCTACCAGTGTGAGTAGTAGGGTTAGATGGACAATTGTTAGCTAGATCAACTTATACTCCAATATTAGAAGTAATAGAAAGCAAGGAAGGATTATTTGACAGATTAAAAGAGGCTTGGTTCTTACCATGAGTTTTGTGGATCTCCAGGTTCAGAACCTCCTTAAGGTGTTGTGCTTTTTCCATGATGATTTTTTGTCTCCAGCAATCCCGGTGCTCATTCTAACCACCTGGAACGATCCCCGTCATATTCCACCTCCAGGTTTAGCTGCTCTGATTTAGAAACACAGTCATGTTCTTCTGTTTCATCCTTAGATAAAACCTCATCATCTTCAGCCAACTCCATTTCTCTCAGCAGGTTGAAACCCACAGAATCCCCCTGTTCTGTGTTAATTAGCTGTTCTAACACTTTCATTCTAGGCAAATATTGCGGCTCAGGGAGCTGATTCTTGAGCATGGAAGTAGGAGTGATTTCCCCCTGGGAGTTTTGGTGCTCTGAGGCCTGGGTTCTGTGACTAGAGGTACCATGGCCAGTGAGAGAGACAGTATCAGAGCCTATTCTAGAGCCTTGCTGAGATCTTCTATCAGTAGAAGTACTGTCCTTTAACCTAGTTTTGATAGAAGTATTTGTGTCTAGAGAGGGGTTGGCTGCTATCACTGCCTCTGCATCAGGTAGAGCTGGTTCAACCTCAATCAGTAGCTTGTATATTTTGCCTTTGATCCCAAAGAGTCTTTCTGTAGGAATTCTTGTGGGATCTTTGCAGGAGATTTTCACCCTAACGGTCTCATAGAAGGTTTTGAAGTTATACTGCCAGTCAACATCCAGTAGCACTCATAGAGTGGATGTGATCTGATCAAGCATATTCCACTCACACCACTTGGGGTTCATCTTCCTGATTTTAAGCCAGACATCTTGCAGATCCTCCTCTGCCTCAACATTGCCTTTCCAGACCTCTACATTAACAATGACATTGTCTTTATTCAGGCCAAAGCATGGATAACCTGCAACAGTAGCAACACCAAACTCTGGTGGGAATTTCACTAAGAAGGTCCAGTCATCTGGTGCATTGATGGGCCATGGCCGGTTGGTTTTGGAAATATCACCAAATTCCTCTGCCAATTCTTGCTTAGTCACCTCTCCAGATTCTATAAGCACAATGCCTACATTCTTCAGAGCCCCATGGTGCTGAGCATTAACATCAGGGACATCCAGGTGGTAAAAGTCAAGCCCTTGAGCAGCACTCCCCACATATCTAGCAGAAGAGTGGGCTTTCTTCCTAACTGGACAGTCCTCAACCACATGAGTAACCATCTTGCAGATGAAACAGCTCTTTGGTTTTTCACACTTATCCTTGTGGTGACCTGGATCCCCACAATTGTAACAGATCACCTGAGCATATGACATCAGACCAGAAGAAGTGGTTGATATAGTTTTCTGCACCTGATCCTGCTTCTTGCGCTTAGGGTTCTTACTCTGGTTCCTGACAGATCCTTGCTGACCGCTGGGATTGCTTCGCTCCGGCAGCTTCGAATCACCCACACCACCCTGGCCTTGCAGCGGGCCTTGGGCAGGAGGCCCAAACCAGGTCTGTTGCGCCCCTCCTTGATACGTCTCTGTCGTATCTATAATTTTTGATTGTTCCATGCCAATATTATACACTTTCATATACTTTTTGGCAACTTTTTATATTATTTTTGGGACTAACATATTGATCCAGTGCCCAGTGCCAGTTCCTGTCTGTTGCATGTTTTATGTTTCGTGAAATGATATGACGAGGAAAGTTGACGTAAGCTTAGCTCATCGCCGAAAATTGTGCTCCGGGAAGACGGAACAGATAGCACAGTTTAAATTTTGTACGATAATGATATAGCCGATCAGGCTAGGAATGACTTGAAGGATTATTAAACTCATAAGCAACGAAGATTACTTAGAGTTATCGAACCAGAGTGCGGAATCGGTTCATTTACCGGTGTTCTTAAGTGACTAACAACTCAGAACCCATGAGAAATTGGAATCAGTGAGAAATAATAGTTGATGAAGACTCATAAGATGCAACACAGTTCTTAAATATTCTCATGCCCCCCCCCCCCCCCATATTGGTTGCTTGATCCCTATGGTTACAATCAATAAGCATTTCTCCTTTGGATTCATCTGTACTAATTTTCTTAGGGAACTTTTCATCCACTCCAACCTCTTGTGAAGAAGGCTACATTTTTCTAGATTGTAATCAAATGCCCATGTTAATCATGTCAGATCGAAGATAGCACGTTAGTGCATTTTACACATCCTACAAACCAAATAGGCATGTATTAGTGTTCAAAAATGCATGTAGGCACTAAAACATTTTCTTCTTTTGCGGATAAGCTTAGGCCCGGTGGTGCATAATGTGATATAATATAACAATCACATTGAATTCCTAGATCTGTATCTCTTAGAAATTACTTTGAACTCCTACCGAGGGACCTTACCAGAGATTATATTCGTCGGGTTCTTTGTTGTCAAAGCAAGGGTGCTGAAGGTAATGAGGTTTGCCCTACATTTATTTTGCAAAAATGAATGTTTTGTTGATCAGCACCGGCGGCTGCGGCAAAATGGAAAAGGCTACGATAAAGCTGAATTTAATTTTGGAACTTCAGATGACAAAGTAATTAGAAGTCATCGTGTCAACCCCATACATGGCTTCTCAGTGGCTGGTCCCTTTACAAATATGATGAGGTTCCGAAACCAGACTTACAAGTGGTAATATTAGTTTGAACCTCTCTTTCATCCATGTTCAGTGGATCAGCGTGGGCGTTTGCAGCTGATGAGCTAAATTTCATTTCTAATATCAGTTTGAACCTTGTAATCTTCGAATTTGAGCCATATAACTTTAGAATTTGAACCTTGTAATATTTTGAGCTTTTGTGGTACAATCGTTGAAATGGCATCGTATGAGACTCGTATCTTGGTAGCACTATTTTGACCTTCATATGCAATGGACTTAGATTTTATTAACCATTCTCGAATGTGTTTACCTTGCCGATCTCATAGCACATGATCTGTATAGCTAACTCGACTGCGATCTTCGACATTACTGCACGCAGTTGGTTTCTTCAACCGTGTGCCCTGTAGAGCGCAGAATTCATTATCACACTCGAGTGTCCATCATCACCCTTCTATGTAACTTTGACCTCATCACTCACAGGTAAACTTATGACCGAAGTCATTCCACACACTTCGTTTTTACAAAGCTTTTTGCCTATAAACACCCATGATTTGCCCCTCTTCTAGCCGACGCGTGGCCAAAGTAGCCGGGCGGGAAGCTTGCGTGGTTGCGCGGGAACAGGCTCACGAGCGTTACATTTGGCGCCTCTTCGAGCCCACGCGTGGGCAAACGAAACATGTGCGGGGTTCTCAAGCGTGTACTAGAATCCTCCGCTATGAACGCGGTGACAAGACGTGACGATTACAGCCCGGGCCCCATTTATTACGGCGGCCATTTAACCCTTGTGTATCTTCAACCTTTTGATCGCGCCCCACTATTGCAAGAAGCACACCTACCACGACAATTTCTTAGAGGGTATACTGCGTGGCTCCAATGGCGCTCCGAGTGGCTCCGACGACGAGCAGCAGTTCACCATGCATGTCGTGGTGGACACTCACAAAACGTTCACGGAGTTCTCGGTGGTGTAGACGAACAACCCGGTCTGGGTGGAGCACTCCATCTACATCATGGAGCTGTTGCTTGCTGAGGAGAAGTATAAGGTGGTCGCATTCGACCTCGATTACACCCACGCTCGTGCCGGGTCTCGTCCCAAGGTCATCGTCGCCTAGATGTGTGTGCGCAATCACGTCCTCGTCTACCACTATTGCCTGGCCACAAGGCCTTGCGAGCATTTCGCCAGGTTCATCAACAACCCCCACTACATGATCGCTATGGTGGACATCACAAACTATGTAAAGGTGCTCAAGTATTCGGGCATCGCCTGCCAGAATCTTGTCGACATCCAGGGCCAATACAAGATATAGGGAAGCAACAAGCATGAGAAGGACTCACTGGTTCACCTCGCCGAGGCCATCATCGACCCCTACTACAGAGACATGAAGGATTCCTACAACAAAGACAAGCGTGCCTGGCACTCGGCATGGATGGAGAAACTCGACAAAGCTCATATCGTTTACGCGGCCAAGGAGGCGTACACAAGCTATGAGATGTACATGCGGATCGTTGACATGAGAAAGTGCCTCCTTCCCCAAAACGGCCAGGGATCCAGCCGGAAGCAGGGCAATGCCAAGCATCGTCACAACAAGAAGTAGATGACTAGATCCTCATTTCTAATAGTTTAGTATGCATGTAATCGCTTACTTTGGTGTGTGGAAATGTTATGTGTGTAGTCACTTGTGTAATTGTATGCTTAATTTGGTTATGCAATGCTATCTTTTTAAGTATATATGTTGATGCTCTCCAGACAGAGCGTACGTAGATGTTGTGCGGACGGAGCAAATCACATCGCACACAGACTAAACAATGGAACCCTTCGGTTATGTTTTCATCAATCACTCACAATTGTATACCAGCAATCATTTGCTCACAACACACACGGCTTGTTAACAAGAATCGTCTGTGTTGTTATCGATCTTGCCACACATTTCTGATTGCAGACCTGTTTGCCGACACACATCTTGTTAAGTTGAACCATTTCTGTTCTCTTGACTTAACGCAAACAGTTCATCCGAGTGAACTGTATGTCGTATATGGCACACGCCTTCATCGGGCTGACCGTTTCTTTTGTGTTGCCTAATCACAAATAGTTCATCCGAGTGAACTATATGTCGTATATCACACACACCTTCATATGGCTGCCCATTTCTGTTGTAACGCCTCATCACAACAGTTTATATTGGTGAACTGTATGACGTCGTATATCACACACACCTTGATCTGGCTGCCCGTTTCTGTTGTTTTGTCTCCTCGCAAACAGTTCGTATGGATATACAGTATGCCCTGCATCGCACACGCATCTAAAATCTGAACCGTGTTTGATGTATCCACCATCTCAAACATTATGCATCTTTTTTGACAGGTTTTTACATCACCATTTGCGATTAATGCATTGCACACAGTATCGTCGAAAGGTCTCTGATTGTAGTGTCGTGTTAGCAGCATCCTGCAGTAGTGACTCCTCGTGGTTGATGCTAGTTGGTTTATTTCGTGAAATATTACATGTTCAGATCCTTAATGATATTCAATACCCCTCTGATCATGAACATGAACATGCTTTGTGAGTAGTTACTTTTTGTTCCCGAGTACATGGGAGAAGTCTTGTTATAAGTAATCATGTGAATTTGGTATTCATTCGATATTTTGATGGGATGTATGTTGTCTTTCCTCTAGTGGTGTTATGTGAACATTGACTAAATGACACTTCACCATGATGATGGGTCGCGAGAGTGACAGAAGCTTAAACCCTAGTTTATTCGTTCCTTCGTAAGGGGCTGATTGGATTCACATGTTTAATGATATGGTTAGATTTATTTTAATTCTCCTTTCATAGTTGTGGATGCTTGCGAGAGGGGTTAATCATAAGTGGGAGGCTTGTCCAAGTAAGGACATCAGCCAAGCACCAGTCCACCCACATATCAAATTATCAAAATAACTAACGTGAATCATATGAGCATGATGAAAACTAACTTGATGATAATTCCCATGTGTCCTCGGGAGCACTTCGCTTTATATAAGTGTCTGTCCAGGCTTGTCCTTTGCTATAAAAAGGATTGGACCACCTTGCTGCACTTTTTTACACTTGTTACCCGTTATGAATTATCTTCCTACCAACTGTTTGTTACTGATAATTTCAATGCTTGCAGAAATATCTGCTGAAAACCGCTTGTCATTTCCATCTGATCCTTGTTGGGTTCGACACTCTTACTTATCGAAAGGACTACGATTGATCCCCGATACTTGTGGGTCATCAAGACTATTTTCTGGCACCGTTATCCAGGAGTGAAGCGCTTTTGGTGAGTGGAATTTGGTAAGGAAATATTTATATTACATGCTGAAATTTGCTGTCACTTGTCACTATGGAAAGTAATCCTTTGAGGGGCTTGTTCGGGGTATCTTCACCTCGACCAGAGAAGAGTTGCCCTCAACTTACTGCACCTACCGAAACTATTTATATTACGTGCTGAAATTTGGTAAAGAGTTTTCCTCAACTTACTGCACCTACTGAAAATATTTATTATGAAACTCCTTTGGGTATGATAGAGAAACTGCTAGCTAATCCTCATGTAGGAGATGGAACTGTGCATCCTAATATGCAATATGTGTGGATGAAATTTGTGTATTGTTTAAGCTTGCAGGTTTATCTGAAGATAGAGTTAACAAAAAGGGTCTTCCTTTATCTTTGGGGGGGAGCATTGACATGGTATAGGCTATGTAATGATATTGGAATATAGGATTGGAACCGATTGAAATTGAAATTTCATCAAAAGTTTTATCCTATGCATCTGGTTCATTGTGATCGGAATTATATATATAATTTTTGGCCTCGTGAAGGAGAAAGTATCACTCAAGCTTGGGGGATGCTTAAATCAATGATGTATTCATACCCCCAATCATGAGCTCTCAAGAGAAATTATTATGCAGAAATTTTATGCGCGGCTTTCTCGTAATGATCAATCCATGCTTGATACTTCTTGTACTGGTTCTTTTATGAAGAAGACTATTGAATTCAGATGGTCTTTTGGAAAGAATTAAATGCAACTCTGAAGATTGGGAACTCGACAAATTTAAAGATTCAGGTATAAAGCTTGAGTTTCATTGTGTTAAATCTTTTATGGATACCGATGCTTTTCATAAATTTAGCACTAACGCCCTGTTCGGCAGCTCTCCACTCCACAGCTCTACACCGGAGTGGAGCGGGCCGCAACCTATTTTCTCGGAGTGGCTGATGGATCGCTCCATCTGCTCCGCGGAGCTGGATGACTGCCAAATAGGCGCTAAGTATGGACTTGACTTTGAGATAGTAGCTTCTTTCTATGAATCATTTGCTACTCATTTTGATCTCGCCAAGGAGAAGTGGTTTAAATGTTATCCCCCATTTAAGTGAAAGTAGAAGAACCTACTAAAGCTAAGGAAGAAATTATCACTTATAGTGTTAATCCAGTTATTCCTACTGCTTATATTGAGAAACTCCCTTTTCTTGTAAGGATAAATGAACCTACACCCTCTAAACAAATTGAAGTTGAACCTAATGTTACTATGGTTAAACATCTCCTGGTTGATAATATTGATGGGCATGTTATTTATTTCTGTGATGAAGGTACTAGAATTGCCAACCCTGATCCTAAAGATAAAAATAAACCTATTGTTGGCATGCCTATTATCTCTATTAAAATAGGAGATCATTGTTCTCATGGTTTATGCGATTTGGGTGCTAGTGTCCGTGCTATTCCATTTACCCTGTATCAAGAAATTATGAATGATATTACCTACTAAGATAGAAGGCATTGATGTTACTATTAAAATTGTGAATAGAGATACTATTTCACCACTTGGGATTGTTATAGATCTTGAAATCTTGTGTGGGAAAATTAAATACCCTACTGATTTTCTAGTTCTTGGTTCCCCACAAGATGATTTTTAACCCATTATATTTGGTAGACCTTTCCTGAATACGGTTAATGCTAAGATTGATTACACTAAGGAAACTGTCAGTGTTAACTTTGGTGACGTATCTCATGAGTTTAATTTCTCCAAATTCCGCAGACAACCTCGTGATAATGAATTGCCTAGTAAGGATGAAATTATTGGTCCTGCTTCTATTGTTGTGCCTCCTACTGATCTGTTAGAACAATATTTGCTAGACCATGAAAATGATATGCATATGAATGAAAGAAACGAAATAGATGAGAGATTCTCCAAACAACAACCTATTCTTAAACACAATTTGCCTATTCAAACTCCTGGAGATCCTCTTCCACCAAAGAGTGACCATGTGTTTGAGCTTAAGAAATTGCCTAATACATTGAAATAAGCTTACCTTGATGAAAAAAAGATATATCCTGTTATTATTAGTGCTAACCTTTCAGAGCATGAAGAAAAGAGATTATTGAAAACTCTGAGAAAGCATCATGCCTCTATTAGATATAATCTTAATGATCTTAGGGCATTAGTCCCACTCTATGTCAACACAAGATAAATATGGAGCCTGATGCTAAGCCAGTTGTTGATCATCAGCGACGATTAAATCCTAATATGAAGGAAGTGGTAAGAAATGAAATATTAAAGCTCCAGGAAGCAGGTATAATCTTTCCTATAGCTGATAGTAGATGGGTAAGTCCTGTTCATTGTGTTGCTAAGAAGGGAGGTATTACTGTTATTCCTAATGATAACAATGAACTTATCCCACAGAGAATTATAACAAGTTATAGGATGGTAATTGATTTTATAAAACTAAACAAAGCCACTAGGAAGGATGATTACCCCCTATCATTTATTGATCAAATGCTGGAAAGGTTATCAAGGCATACACATTTCTGTTCTCTAGATGGATACTCTCATTTTTCCCAAATACATGTGTCACGAGAGGATCAAGAAAAACTACTTTTATATGCCCTTTTGGTACTTTTGCTTATAAAAGTATGCCTGTTGGTTTATGCAATGCACCTGCTACCTTTCAAAGATGTATGACTTCTATATTCTCAGACTTCTGTGAAAATGTTGCTGAAGCTTTCATGGATGATTATTCTGTGTACATAACTTCTTTTGATGATTGCTTAAGCAACCTTGATCGAGTTTTGTAGAGATGTGAAGAAACTAATCTTGTCTTGAATTGCAAGATGTGTCACTTTATGGTGAATGAAGGTATTGTCTTGGGGCATAAAATTTCTGAAAGAGGTATTGAAGTTCATAAAGCTAAAGTTGATGCCATTGAGAAAATGCCATGTCCTAAAGATATCAACGGTATAAGAATTTTCCTTGGTCATGTTGGTTTCTATAGGAAATTTATTTAAGACTTGTCTAAATTCTCTAGGCCTCTTACTAATCTCTTGCAAAAAGATGTTCCTTTGAAACACTTAAGAAAACCTTAGTCTCTGCACCCATTTTCACCACCTGATTGGAAATTACCTTTTGAAATTATGTGTGATGTTAGTGACTATGTTGTTGGTGTTGTTCTAGGACAAAGAGTTGATAAGAAATTAAATGTTGTCCATTATGCTAGCAAAACTCTAGACAGTGCTCAAAGAAATTATGGTACCACTGAAAAAGAATTTTTAGCATTTGTGTTTTCTTGTGATAAATTCAGGTCTTAGATTGTTGATTCTAAAGTAATTGTTCACACCGATCATGCTGCTATTAAATACCTTATGGAAAAGAAAGATGCTAAATATAGACTCATTAGGTGGGTTCTTTTCTTACAAGAATTTAAATTGCATATTATTGATAGAAAGGGACCTGAGAATCTAGTAGCTGATAACTTGTTTAGGTTAGAAAATATTCTTGATGTCCCACTACCTATTAATGATAACTTTCCCAATGAACAATTAGCTGTTATAAATGCTTCTCGTAATACTCCTTGGAATGCAGACTATGCCAATTACATTGTTGCTAAATATATACCACCTAGTTTCACATACCAACAAAAGAAAAGATTTTTATTTGATTTAAGACATTACTTTTGGGATGATCCACATATATATAAAGAAGGAGTAGATGGCATTATTAGACATTGTATACCTGAGCATGAATAGGAACAAATCCTATGGAAGTGTCATTTTGAGGCTTACTGAGGACACCATGAGGGAGACAGAACTGCACACAAGGTATTACAATCTGGTTTTTATTGGCCTATTCTTTTTAAAGATGCGCGTAAGTTTGTTCTATCTTGCGATGAATGTCAAAGAATTGGAAATATTGGTAGACGTCAAGGAATGCCTAAGAATTATTCAATTGTTATTGAGACATTCGGTGTTTTGGGATTTGATTATATGGGACCTTTTCCTTATTCTAATGGGTATACACATATTTTGGTTGCTGTTGATTATGTTACTAAGTGGGTATAAGCTATTCCAACTAGTAGTGTTGATTATAACACTTCCATTAAAATGCTTAAAGAAGTTATTCTCCCGAGGTTTGGAGTATCTAGATATTTCACGACAGACGATGGTTCACAATTCATTCATGGTGATTTTCGTAAACTTCTTGCTAAATATGATGTTAACCATAGAATTGCATCTCCTTATCATCCTCAGTCTAGTGGTCAAGTAGAATTAAGTAATAGGGAAATAAAGTTGATCTTGCAAAAGACTGGCAACAAATCTAGGAAGAATTGGTCTAAGAAACTAGATGATGCACTATGGGCTTATAGAAGTGCTTATAAAATTCATATGGGTATGTCTCCATATAAAATGTTTATATAAAAGCATGTCGTTTACCTCTTGAATTAGAACATAAATCTTATTGGGCAATCAAAGAGCTCAACTATGATTTTAAACTTGCTGGTGAAAAGAAGTTGTTGGATATTAGCTCACTTGATAATTGGAGAACCCAAGCTTATGAAAATGCTAAACAGTTTAAAGAAAAGGTTAAAAGATGGCACGAAAAAAGGATACAAATGCGAGAATCTAATGTAGATGACAAAGTCTTGCTATACGATTCTCGTTTAAGATTTTTTGCAGGAAAACTTCTCTCCAAATGGGAAGGACCCTACATTATCGAAGAAGTTTATCAGTCCGGTGCTATCAAGATTAACAATGCCGAAGGCACCAACCCGAGGGTGGTGAATGGGCAAAGAATTAAGCATTATATGTACGCCTATAAATATTGAGACTAGTATAATTCATTCCATGACACCAGAGGAGTACATAAAGGAAACTTTTTGAAATGCTCCAGAACCCTGAAAACGGAATAGGCATGTGATACGGTAAGTAAACCGAGTCCAAAAGTTCCATAAAAGAAATTTTACTCCACTTCAGAATATTTAAAAAATTAGGAAGATATCAAGTAGTCCGGAAGCGCACGATCAAGCGACAAGCCTGGGGAGCGCCTCCCGAGCTTGTGGAGCCCTCGTGCACCGCCTGGACTCCGTTTTCTCCCAGATTACTTGTTTTGCACGGTAATAATTCATTGTATAAACTCCTAGAGGTTTTGACCACCGTATTGCGACAATATCCTCTGTTCTTGTTTTGAGCTATTCCCATGGCAGATTTAGAGCAATATATCTTCGCAAGAATCATACGGGGGGAGTCGTGTCTCCACCTCACGGCGGATCGAAGAGCGTACGGTGAAGTTTACCCCTAAGGGTGGTCGACAGATGAACAAATAGAAGCCGACCTGAAAAGAATGGACTCTATGGAGGAGGATTAAGAAGTCACTTCTCTGCCTCAACCTGGTGACATGCATGTGGAATTCAAGAAATCAAGCCTGCCAGAATCGATCAAACCTCCCAATGCCAAATTTATCTCTTACAATAACTTGAAAAAGACTGTTGCTTCTTCCTGTGCAGCCAGGATGCATCCATGGGTGGACAGGGCTTTAACTATCATAGGGAAGCTCCGCAAGGAAATTATGGATCTTAGGCAGCAAATTAACAAGCTCAAAGAGGAGAATCACATTCTAAGAGGCATCATTGCCAAGAATATTGCACCACCACCTCCGAAGAAGGAGACTTGAGTACACGGGTGTGGGCACTCCCCTTGTCTTGTGCCAAGCTTGGGGGAGGTGCCCCGGTAGCGTATCACCACCTTTATCATTATCATCTATCTTAGTTCGATCCTTTTGGTCAAATCATGATCTAGTAGAA
Organism: Aegilops bicornis; assembly: GCA_021605145.1. Lineage (NCBI taxonomy): Eukaryota > Viridiplantae > Streptophyta > Magnoliopsida > Poales > Poaceae > Aegilops > Aegilops bicornis. The sequence continues at coordinate 439,269,382 of CM038675.1, read as the reverse complement.
TAAAAGTTTTAGTATGATCCAGTCTTTAAGTTTTAGCTTCGTGATCTATATATGTAATCGACTATGAGAGTTATATAATAAAAATTAGTTTTGAGTTGATTGCTTTGCTTTCTTTCTTTGATCTTAGAGATGAAAAAGAATAAAAATAATAAAAGATTATATAATAATCTTATGGAGAGTGAGGACTTCACATATAAGAAATATAATGCATGAAATTTGTTGAAGGTTGACAAACATAGTTTTGGTCATTGTTGCAATTAATAAGAAGTAATAAAGAAAGAGAGGTTTCACATATAAATACACTATCTTAGACACCTTTTATGATTGTGAGCACTCATTAAAATATTATATGCTAATGAGTTGATCTTGGACAAGGTAGACAACATAATGAGTTGTGTTTTCTTATATCCGAATACAAGTTATATTGTCATGGATCCTCCAACATGTGGAGCTTGCTTTCTATCCCATGCTAGCCAAAAATTATGCACCAAGTAGAGATACTACTTGTGCATCCAGGATCTTTAAACCCAGTTTTTTCATAAGAGTACACTATACCTACCTATGGATTGAGTAAGATCCTTCAAGTAAGTTATCATCAATGCAAAGCAATAAAAATTTCTCTCTAAATATGTATGATCTTTTAGTGTGAGGAAAATAAGCTTTGTATGAACTTATGATTTGGAAGAAATAAAAGCGATAGACTTCATAATAAAGTTCGCTATCACAAGCGGCAATATAAAGTGACGTTCCTTGTCATTAAGAGTTTGTGCATCCAAATAAAAAGCGCATGACAACCTCTGCTTCTCTCTGCACAGGGTCTATCTTTTATTTTAATTACCTACCTTTATGAAAGAGTCATGGTGATCTTCACCATTCCTTTTTATTCTTCTCCTTTTTGGCAAGCATCATGTGTTGGGGAAAGATCTAGAGACACATATCTAGTCGGATGTAGGTGATCATGAATTATTATTGTTGACATTACCCTTGAGGTAAATGGTTGGGAGGCAAAGTTATAAGCCCCTATCTTTCTACGTGTCTGACTGAAGCCTTGATCTCATAGGTATTGCATGAGTGTTAGCAATTGTGAAAGACTAAATGATGGTTGAGTATGTAAACTTGCTAAATAAAAGCTCTTACATGGACTCTTTCTAACATTATGACAAATTGCAATTGCACTAATGACTAAGATTATAGTTGTTAGTTTTCAGTGAAGTTATATATATGACAATATATTGCTTTAGCATAACTTTGACTAAGATAGGGGCTTATAACTTCGACTACACTTATAGTTGTGAACGAATTATCACTTTAGCATAATAAGTTATATGACAATATATTGCTGTTCTAAAGATGATCATGATGCCCTCATGTCCATGTTTTGTTTTATCGACACCTCTATCTCTAAACATGTGGTCATGATTATCGATCTCGGCTTTCGCTTGAGGACAAGCGAGGTCTAAGCTTGGGGGAGTTGGTACGTCCATTTCGCATCATGTTTTTTGGTTGATATTTATTGCATTATGGATTGTTATTACACTTTATGATGTAACCTATCCTTGGCTGGGGACTCATAGCCGAACTATGTTCGGTTCGAGCTAGGGGCTGATGATGGAGAATCTTGCTTCCCACCCGCCACCCACTGTATAGCCACAATCGAAGATTTAACCGACACGCTTGATTACGGCTCCGAAGACATCGACGGTATGGACGACGATGCCGGAGACGAGGAGGCCCAAAACCCATCGTTGACTGGACGATGGACGGCCACCTCCCCATGTGACGTATACATGGTAGATACACCAAAAAATAATAGTGGCGACGACAAGGAAAACCCAACAAAGGAGGACCCTCCTAAAACACAACCAAAGCACCGGCATCAGCGACGCTGCTCTAAATCTCGCCATAGCAGGGACATCAACATCGGCACAGGAGATGACAACACTCCAGATGGTGCCGAAGACACAGAAGAACCCGATGAACAAACTGCCAAACAAGACAATCGGGAATCAGGGCATGTCAGCCCTGACGAACATGCCATAGAAGAAGACTCGGAGGAGGCAGTTACCGTCCGCCCTCCGAGGAGGAGGTAAGCCTCGGCAACGAAGAGTTCATCATGCCTGAGGAGCCTCTGGAGCAGGAGCGCTTTAAGCGTCAACTAATAGCCACTGCGAGGAGCCTGAAAAATAAGCAGTAGCTTCAAGCTGATCAAGACCTGCTCAATGACAGATGGACCGATGTCCTGGCAGCAGAAAAATACGGCCTTAAACGCCTGGCCAAAAGTTACCCGAAGCGCAAATTGCTACCTCAGTTCGATGATGAGGCGCCAGAGCCTGCACCAGCATCACGCAATGCGGTTGATCGGCCACCGCGCGGCCGGGATAAAACGGCAACCCGAGCCGAAAAACAGACTGTTCCACCTCACTGTAAAGGCAAGGATAAGACAGCTCGGGGCTATACATATGACCTTCGTCAAGACCTAGACAGTAGAGCAGGACATACAAGATCGATCTACGGATCGCGAGGACGTGCCTTGACACGCGACGACGGCTACCTATTCGGACGTGACAAACCTAGTCACGCCCGGGCCGATAACCATAGACGGACTTCATCGGAGCTTCGTCGCGACACGGCTCGATATAGAGGCGCCGCACACCCTCTATGCTTCACTGATGAAGTAATGGACCATGAATTCCCCCGAGGGGTTCAAACCCGTCAATATTGAATCATACAACGGAACAACCGATCCCGCGGTATGGATCGAGGATTTTATTCTCCACATTCACATGGCCCGCGGAGATGACCTCCATGCTATCAAATACCTCCCACAAAAGCTCAAAGGGCCAGCTTGGCACTGGTTAAACATCCTGCCTGAAAATTCCATCGGCAGCTAGGAGGACTTGGAGGAAGCCTTTCTTGACAACTTCCAAGGAACATATGTCCGGCCACCAGACATCGATGACTTAAGTCACATAGTCCAACAGCCTGGAGAGTCAGCCAGGAAATTCTAGACTAGATTCCTAACTAAAAAGAACCAGATCTTTGGCTGTTCTTGAATGTCCGGACGCCGAAGCCCTAGCGGCCTTTAAACATAGCATCCGTGACGAGTGGCTCGCACGCCACCTCCGCCAAGAAAAGCCAAAATCCATGGCAGACCTCACGGCACTCATGACCCGCTTTTGCGCGGGTGAGGATAGTTGGCTGGCTCATAGCAAAAACACAGCCAGCGAGGCAGGCCCCTCTGAGGTCAAGAACAACAACGGCAAGCTCCGACGCAGCAGACACAAATGCCGAAGCAATGGCGACAACACCGATGACACTGCTGTCAACGCCGGATTCAGCGGCTCCAAGTCTGGTTAGCAGAAAAAGGCGTATATAAGGAACAATCAGGGACCATCCGGCTTGGACCGCATACTCGACCGTCCGTGCCAAACCCATGGCACCCCAGACAAACCAGCCAACCACACCAACAGAGATTGCTGGGTTTTTAAGCAAGCCGGCAAGTTAAATGCCGAGACCAAGGAAAAGGGATCGCAGAGCAAGGACGATGACGAGGAACCCCGGCAGACAAACACAGGGGGACAGAAGAAGTTTCCCCCTTAGGTCAAAACAGTGAACATGATATATGCTACACACATCCCCAGAAGGGAGCGCAAGCGCGCACTAAGGGACGCTTATGCGATAGAGCCAGTCGCCCCAAAATTCAACCCATGATCATCGTGCCCGATCACTTTTGATCGTCAGGATCATCCGACCAGTATCCGGCATGGCGGATCAGCCGCACTAGTCCTGGATCCAATCATTGATGGATTCCACCTAACGCGAGTCCTCATGGACGGTGGCAGCAGCCTCAATCTGCTCTATCAGGATACAGTGTGCAAAATGGGCATTAACCCATCATGGATCAAGCCCACAAGGACTACCTTTAAAGGAGTCATACCAGGTGTAGAGGCCCGCTGTATGGGCTTAATCACACTACAGGTAGTCTTCGGATCTCCGGACAACTTCCAAAGCAAGGAATTAATCTTCGATATCGTCCCCTTTTGCAGCGGCTATCACGCACTGCTTGGACGAACCGCATTTGCTCGATTCAATGGGGTACCTCACTATGCTTATCTTAAGCTCAAGATGCCCGGTCCACGCAGCGTTATAACGGTCAACGGAAACACAGAACGCTCCCTCCATATAGAGGAGCACACCGCCGCCATAGCAGCAGAAGTACAGAGAGGCCTTTTCAAGCAGAACTGTAATCCGGCTGCCGAGCTCCTGGACACCGTTAAAAGAGTCCAGACTATGCTACAACAGGACATCTCGGCTCGTCAAGAGCTCGATTAGCAATTCGGCCTCCGTCCCAGCCCGATCAAGTAGTTGCATTCGTACCACGCATACATAATTACGCACTCGAAATTCCATGGGCATCGACGGAGGCACAGATAGTTTGTGATCCATAGTTCGGCTCGACCGATCCCAGACACATGTATACTTCCACTATTTCCTTTTTCCTTTTTCAGATTTTCTTTTACATAAGCCTTCTTCGACGGCCAGACTACTGGCCCTGTTAAAGGATGAAATACACCAAGGAAGCAGGGAGCTTTGACGTACAAGGGAAGCCCCAGGTGGTCTCTGCTAACGATCTCTATACCCGTTTTACATACCCGCACGCAGCTCGCTCTTGGTCATGGCATGTTCAATCGCCTTACTCACTTATTGCATTACTTGCACAAGTACGCCTCAATGTATTAATAATATCACAAGGGAAATTAATTGGCACTGTCAGCTTATTACCTTTTTTACCTTGCCTTTGTATTTATTAATCACCGCACTCGTACACCCTGGTACGTATTACTTCGCCAGGGGCTTCATGACACCCCGCAATACGGCAAGAAAGTCCGAACATTTTTACAGCACGGTTCGGAACCCCGAACTTATAGCATTATATGCATTGGCTCCGAATCATGTCTTTGGTCAATAATTGGGTTGCCCGGCTCCTGTTCTTACTACCTTACGTTCCGCTATATCGGCTAGGGTAATAAAGGGAGAACTACTACGATTGTGCCCCGGTTCTTTCGGACGAGCACCTCAGTAGAGAAAGCCGAAAACTGACTGTCATGATGCGGCGAGAGCTAGTCAACTGTTCGAGAGGTCTCAAATCCTTAAAAAAAATCCGCTTTATGCGAGGAATCGGTTTCTATCCGATCAGGCATGTATAGTGCCCCTGGTTCGGCCTTCCGAATACCAGGGGCTTCGCCAAAATTCTCATTGTCAAACTCCTATGGCTAAGTGAGGGTGATAAAAGCCGTATAGTCTAATTGCCTTGTTCGTTGCGCTAAACACCTCCTTTAAGGACCAGAAGGTGGAGTAAAGAGTGTTTCGATTTATCCTGAACACCCTCGTAGTATCTACGTGGGGGCAGAAGCCGACGACTGGTTAACCCTCAGATTTCATAAACGGCCGCACAGGAGGTAAATTTTTTAGAGTCACAAGCATTATATTACATAACGACCTTGTTTCATATTACAGGACAGGATAACATGAATGTTTTCATGGGAATATAACATCCTTCGCACATTGCTCCGCCACAAGGCGGGAGCCCTCCAGAACACTATCAAAATATAGCTCAGGTCGACGGTACTCCTTGCCCTCAGGCGGTCCCTCGGTCATCAGCTTCTTGGCATCCATCTTCGCCCAGTGCATCTTGACGCGGGCAAAGGCCATCCATGCACCTTCAATGCAGACCGACCACTTCACGACTTCAAGCCGTGGGCAGGCACTCACAAGCCGCTTCACAAGTCCAAAGTAGCTGCTGGGCATACGCTCGGCAGGCCATAGCCGGACTATTAGGTCCTTCATGGCTAGCTCGGCGGACTTGTGCAGCTCGACCAGCTGTTTCAGCTGGTCGCTGAAGGGCACCGGATGTTCTGGTCCAAGATATTGAGACCAGAACAGCTTCTCCGTAGAACTCCCTTCTTCGGCTCGATAGAACTCGGCAGCATCTGATACGCTGCGCGGCAAATCCGTAAACGCCCCTGGAGAGCTCCAAATTCGGGTAAGTAAAAGGAACGTTTCCTTCACAGACTTGCTTTGCATAATGAAAGACTTACCCGTCGCGATCTTCTTGGCCGACTGGATTTCCTGGAGGGCGCTCTGGGCTTCGGCTTGGGCATCTCGTGCGCTCTGGCAGGCCTTCGCAAGTTCGGACCCTTGCGTCTTAGAATCACGCTCCAAGGACTCATACTTCTTGACGGCGTCCTGGAGCTCTTGCTGGACCTCGCTGACCCGGGCCTCGTGCTTCTCGCGCGCGGCGCGTTCCTTGGCCGCTTTGTCCTCGGCCTCGGCTAACGCCTTCTTGAGGGCTGCCACCTCAGTCATGGCCCCTAATAAGGTTCATGACACTTTGGTCAGTACGAACCATTCATCCTTTCTAAAAATACACGCAGGTTACTACATACCTTGGCTATTCTCCAGCTGCTTCTTCACGAGGCCGAGCTCTTCCTCGGCTGCTCGTGTTCTGCCTTGATTCGGAGACCTCCAAGACGAAAGCAGCAGAAGAGCCAAGAAGCGGCTACCGCTTATTCACATAGACATCTTATGTTAGGCTCCTGCGACAATTATTTTGATTCTCTATTCGGCTTTTTCTTCCCGAACAGAGCATCAGGGGCTACTGTCTACACTGTGGTATTCTTCCTACAATTACATTACTTGCCTCAAAGCCCGTTAGAAGGCTAGCGCAGGCTTCAGTCAGTCTACTTTTGGCGAACTGAACCTTCTCGATAACTGTACCCATAAGGGTACAGTGTTCATCCACAATGGAAGCGCCTCGTAGCGCTTCCAGCATATTATCCGGTGCCTCTGATTGGATAGAGGCCACCGGCGTAATAGGCACACCTCCTCCTTTTGGGGAAGGCCGCTCGCCTGACTCCGGGGCCGTGTGGGTCCCCGGAATGGTATCCGGCTGGGGGCCGAATTGAACTTGTCCCCCATCACCAGTCCCCATGGGGGCTTTTTTCCCCATGTGTCCGGCGACCGAGGAGTTATCTTTTGGCACCACCTCGACAGCCTCCGGAGCCTCTCCCTGACCTAGGAAGGTCCTTTGGGATACCACTTCTTCATTACCCTTGGCCGGGGAGAGTGAGCAGGCGGCGGTGACACGCTTGCCATCTCCTTTGAATCTAGCTAACCTCCAGTTGAGGATTGCGTGCAGCTGTCACGGGCCGGACTACAATGGCATAATTTAAACATATTCATATTACAAAGCGGAAAGACCAGACGTTGAGACGTGCATAGGGTGTTTGGTACTTATGATGCGGCCCGAGGCTATGTCTGGGGAGGTCGCTCCGTACTGCTATCGACATCCCATGTGGAGTTACCCGCGAGGGAGCCCTTCCCCCTCTTGGGCGTCTTCGCCTCTAGATTTGTGGAGGCCGCCCTTTTCTTCCTTCCCCCTCAGGGGGGGAGTCGCTTGCTTCCTCCTCCTCGTCGTCATCTTCGGTGGCCGAAGAGTGAGTCTCATCTTCGGACGTCACGTCCGAGGCACCTTTTCGGCGAAGGCCACTCCTGCCCACCTTGGCCATTTTCTTGGCCTTCTTCTCCGGCATCTCATAGGGAGCCGGAAACAACATCTTCGTCAGAAGTGGGAATTCTTGGTCTTCGGGCAGCGGAGCCGGATAGTTAATCCGTCCCGCTACCTCGATCCAGGCCTGACAAAATTGATAGGAAGGCTTATACTCCTTCCTCAAAATATGCCAGTAAAGGGTATACCTTGAAAACATGAAAGAACTTAACGAATTCGCTGGTGCTTTAAGCTAAGCCCACGATCCTCGGTCGTAGGCGGAGGTGTCTCGCCGATCTTAAAGAGCACTTTCCAGATGTCTTCGTGCGTTGTGCCGAAGAGCTCTAGTAGCGTCTGGTGCTTGGCCGGGTCGAACTCCCACAAATAGCAAGTCCGGCGTTGGCATGGAAGGACCCGGCGAATGAGCATAACCTGGATCACGTTAACAAGCTTGATTTTCTTGGCTATCATGTTCTGGATGCACGCCCGGAGCCCGGGCCACTCGCTCGAGGAACCCCAGTGTTAGGCCCCTCTCTTGCTGTGGAGGTGAGCCGCATCGGAACTCCGGATCAGAATTCGGGGGCCGCCGCCCAGTTGGTGTCATGCGGCTCGGTGATGTAGAACCACCCCGACTGCCACCCCTTCACCGTCTCCGCAAAGGTTCCCTCGGGCCAGGTGACATTGGGCATCTTGCCCACCATGGCGCCTCCGCACTCTGCTTGTTGGCCACTCACCACCTTCGGCTTCACATTGAAGGTCTTTAGCCATAGGCCAAAGTGAGGTGGGATGCGGAGAAAGGCCTTGCAAACGACAATAAATGCCGAGATGTTGAGGATAAAGTTGGGGGCTAGAGCATGGAAGTCTAGCCCGTAGTAAAACATCAGTCCGCGGATGAACGGGTGGAGAGGGAATCCCAGCCCGCGGATGAAATGTGCGAGAAACACAACCCTCTCAGTGGGCTCTGGGGTAGGGACGATCTGTCCTTTGGCCGGGAGTCGGTGAACGATCTCCTTAGCTAGGTATTCGGCCTCCCGGAGCTCCTTGATGTCCTTCTTCTTAAGGAGGAGGCCATCCACTTACCTCCAGCTCCGGATTCGGGAATGATTGGAGTGCTTTCTCGGACAGGGGAAGCTAGAACTTGGGCGCTGGAGCTCAAGGATGGAAGGGTAGTGAAAGAGAGAGGGCGTGGGTGAAGAAAGGGAATCCTTATCCCCTTATAAAGGCAGTAAATATTGAACGCCTCCTCACTCACCCTAAAACTCGCCTATTCCCAAGTGTTGTGTAAACGGCACAGTTAGGTTACCCACGCCCGTATTGATGAGAATCCCGCAATAAGGGGACATGATCTCTGCTTTGACAAGACGTGCCAATAGCAACCGCGTCTCGAAACGTGGAGCGACAGACGAACAACGGTTCGAAATTATGACCGGGCAGACGTGATGTCATGTTGTAAAAAGTTGTCAGCGGATTGGACTCGTGGAGTATTATATTCTCTCTCTGCGGTTGTGTATGGTGTGTGTTACAGGTCGCATACAACCGTTGCGTCTGGAGACTATTTGGGAGTTCGGAAAGGGGAATCCGTCTTGCAATGCTGAAGACAAATATGCGTGCCGGACTCCTCGTCATTGAAGCCAGGTTCAGGGGCTACTGAGGGAGTCCTGGACTAAGGGGTCCTCGGGCGTCCGGCCTATTAACCATGGGCTGGACTGATGGGCTGTGAAGATACGAAGACCGAAGACTGCACCCGTGTCTGGATAGGACTCTCCTTGGCATGGAAGGCAAGCTTGCCGACCGATTATGAAGATTCCTCCCTCTGTAACCTACCTCGTGTAACCCTAGATCTCTTTGGTGTCTATATAAACCGGGTAGCTTAGTCCGGATAGAAGGACTCATGACCATAGTCATACAGGCTAGACTTCTAGGGTTTAGCCATTACGATCTCGTGGTAGATCAACTCTTGTAGTACTCATATTCATCGAGATCAATCAAGCAGGAAGTAGGGTATTACCTCCATAGAGAGGGCCCGAACCTGGGTAAACATCATGTCCCCTGTCTCCTGTTACCATCGACCTTGGACGCACAGTTCGGGACCCCCTACCCGAGATCCGCCGGTTTTGACACCGACACTAGGTACAGGAAAAGGCATATATAAACCATGAGGATTGAGTCGTGACTTAGCTTTTTGACATGTAGTGCAGCGAGCAACAAAACGCTCAACATCCCGTCTCATCTTTGGCCAAAAGAAATGTGTAGTAATTATATCCTCCGTCTTCTTCACGCCAAAGTGTCCCATTAATCCTCCTCCGTGCGCCTCCTGCAACAACAAAAGACGAACGGAGCTAGCTGGAATGCATAGCTTGTTAGCACGAAACACAAATCCATCGTTAACGATGAACTTGTTCCATATTATCCCTTCTTTACAATTCTGTAATACATCTTTAAATTCAGCATCATGCACATATTGATCTTTGATGGTCTCCAAACCAAATATTATAAAGTCAAGTTGTGAAAGCATAGTATAACGACGAGACAATGCATCAGCAATAACATTTTCTTTACCCTTCTTGTGTATAATGACCTAAGGGAAAGTCTCAATGAATTCAACCCATTTAGCATGTCTACGTTCAGTTTTGCTTGACTTTTAATGTGTTTCAAAGATTCATGATCACAATGTATAACAAATTCTTTGGGCCATAAATAATGTTGCCATGTTTCTAAGGTCCGAACAAGAGCATATAATTCTTTATCATAAGTAGAATAGTTCAGACTAGGCCCACTCAATTTTTCGTAAAAGTATGCAACAGGTTTGCCATCTTGTAGTAACACACCTCCTAATCCAATTCCACTAGCATCACATTCAAGCTCAAAAGTCTTATTAAAATCAGGAAGTTGGAGTAAAGGAGCATGTGTCAACTTATCTTTCAATACCATGAAGGCTTCTTCCTGTGCGGTACCCCAAACAAAAGGCACATCCTTCTTTGTAAGCTCATTGAGAGGTGCAGCAATGGTGCTAAAATCTCTCACAAAACGCCTATAGAAACCAGTGAGTCCAAGAAAACTCCTCACTTGTGTGACCGTTTTGGGCTGCGGCCAACTCTCAATAGCTTCAATTCTGGCTTTATCAACTTCAATTCCCTGTGGAGTAACAACATAGCCAAGAAAAGACACTCGGTCGGTGCAAAAGGTGCACTTCCCAAGGTTACCAAACAAACGTGCATCACGTAGAGCAATAAAAACAGCACGTAAATGTTCCAAATGTTCTTCCGAAGATTTGCTATAAATCAGTATATCATTAAAATAGACTACCACAAATCGTCCAATGAAAGCACGTAAAACTTTGTTCATTAATCTCATGAAAGTACTAGGTGCATTAGTTAACCCAAAAGGCATGACTAACCACTCATATAAACCAAACTTAGTTTAAAATACAGTTTTCCATTCATCTTCCAATTTCATATGAATTTGATGGTATCCACTACGCAAATCAACTTTGGAGAATATTGTAGAGCCACTCAATTCATCAAGCATATCATCTAGCCTAGGAATAGGATGACGATAACGAATAGTAATATTATTAATGCCTCTACAATCAACACACATACGCGACGTATCGTCCTTTTTAGGCACTAGTATAATAGGAACAGCACAAGGACTAAGAGATTTGCGTATATAACCTTTGTCGAGCAGCTCTTGTGCTTGACGCATAATCTCCTTCGTCTCCTCTAGATTCGTACAGTATGGTGCACGGTTGGGTAGCGATGCACCGGGAATTAAGTCAATCTGATGCTCAATCCCTCGAATAGGTGGTAATCCCGGTGGCACGTCTTGTGGAAAGACGTCAGTGAACTCCTGCAAAATGTTAGTAACAGCAGGAGGCAAAGAGGAAGGTACGTCCTCGAATGAAAATAATGCCTCTTTGCACACAAAAGCATAGCAAATAGATTTGCTGAAATCTAGATCATCAATATCAGATTTGGTGGCAAGTAAACATGCACTTTTCAATTTAATTTCAGAAGCAACACTAGATGGTTTATTATCAGGCTTCATTTGTTGCTCACATTATTTTGCCACAATCTGATTTTCACTCTTATTTTTCTCCTGTTTTCAATATGGTGGAACCCAATGAGTACGCATAGTAGTTTTCAAAGCAACCCAAGTAGTAGGGATATTATCATGATATAATCTACAATGTTCAGATCAGCAAACAGAAGCAAAACTAGTGAATTTACAAACAACAACATCAACACGTCTATCCTCAGGATACCTTAAGCATGTGAAACGTTGTTCAGTTTCTAACTCCCAAGATATACATTAGGAATATATCTACCCTCAAATGGTGGGATATTCAATTTTAGTTTAGGAATATAGTCATAATCTCGTACCTGAGGTGGTGCTGTAGCGCAACCGTTGCGATTATATGCACGAGGTCAACCTGGTGGTGGTGGTGTTGGAGGTTGCATGTAGTTCTTATTTGATCAACCTCATCCTCGTAATAGTCCTCCACCGCTGCAGTAGTAGTAGGAGCTACAGAAGCATCAATATTAGTAGCAGCGGCACCTGAATTTTGTCCTAGCTCAAGAGGAACACGGCCCGCTCGGCGGAGGGCTGTTTCACGACGTGGAGGTGGTTGTTGTTGTTGTTGTTGTTGTTGTAATGGTGTAGCAGATGCGGGTGGTGGTTGTGGAAGACGCGTGACTACTTCATCGAACTTGGCATCCAACTTGGTGTCAATTGTCTTCTCAACGTCATCAATCCTCTCCAGTGCCTTTCCAAAGCTGTGACGTCTTCCACCTGTTGACTCAACATTTGCTGAAATTTATCATGAACCTCCTTCTTCGTCATGTTCTCCCAGTCAATATCGTCGGCTTGTGGTCCTACCATGGTTATCAGCAATAGAAACACACAGGAATATGATCCTACAAACTACTAGAAAGTGGCGGTGTGTCACAGGTCCGTCAAGCAAATCTCAAATTCTTACCAGTTCTTACCCAGTAGCAGGTGGTCATTGGCAACCGTTGTAGCCAAAACTCTCAAAGCTTGGATAGAGCGATTACCAACGCACGACGTAGATGTATGTGGAGCTGGGAAGGCTTATAATATGGTAGCAAAAAGGGTCAGCAATAATCAATTCAGAGATGCAAAGTTGAATAAACGCTCAATGACGGTACTGTTTTGATCCTAGGCTAGACCGTACTAGAAACGCAAGCCTAGAACACTAACAAAATCACGGTGCGGCACGTAAACAAGGGAAAAGCATACTCTGGAATTTTTTTCGCACTTTTTTTTGGGCGCTCTTTTTTTTGCGTTCTTTTTTTTGCGTTCTTTTTTTTGCGCTCCTCTTTTTTTGCGAAGTAACACTATATTGCCGAGTGTCTCAAAACTCTTCCCAAGTCAAATTGACAGGATAGGCATGAAATTTTTTTGACTATTTTTTTTCGAAAATTAGGGCAGCGGGGACGAAAAAGTGCGACAAAAAATCACTATGATGGCGAGTGTCTCAAAACGCTCCCTCGGACCTAAAAATAGGATAGGAAAAAATATTTTCGATCGCTGAAATTTTGGCCTAAAAACTGCTCGGGGGTCTCCTGACTTTTTTTTCGAAACCTACTCAGGCAAGGAAACACAAATTGGAAAATTGATGGATCTCAAAAGCAAACCTAATACAAAAAGAACTCGGATTGGTGGTGGATATATGGTGGTGGGATATGGCAGCGTTGGTGGGATATGGCAGCGGTGGTGGTATATGGCAGCGGTGGTAGGATATGGCAGCCGTGGTGGTATATGGCAGCGGTGGTAGGATATTGCAGCGCGGTGGTGGTATATGGCAGCGGTGGTAGGATATGGCAGCGTGGTGGTAGGATATGGCAGCGGTGGTGGTTTATGGCGGCAGAGGTGGTATATGGCAGCAGCGATGCAGATGGTGCGGCGGCTGCGTGACAAATTGTGACAGAACTCGAAACTCTAAACACCACAACAAATGAACCAAACATTAACTAAGCACCACTTTGCACAATATAACATACTCCTAATAAAAAACCAGACAGTTAACCAAACCAAGCATGCTTAACAACTTGGAAATATAGCAATTGTATTTGTTTCTCATGAATTTAGTACAGCCAAATTCAATTTATTCCTCACATGGTATACAATACCAGAATGCACCCACAACAAGTGAACATCGCATTGCAGAATTGAACCAAACAATTAACTAAACACCACAACAAATGAACCAAACGTTAACTGAGAACCACATTGCACAATATAACATACTCCTAATAGAAGATCAGACAGTTAACCAAACCAAGCATGCTTAACAACTTGGAAATATAGCAATTGTATTTGTTTCCCATGTATTTAGTACAACCAAATTCGATTTACTTCTCACATGGTATACAATAACACAATGCACCCACAACTATTGAACATCGCATTGCAGAATTGAACCAAACTATTAACTAAACACCACAACAAATGAACCAAACGTTAACTGAGCACCACATTGCACAATGTATAACCAAACCAAGCATGCTTGACAACTTCGAAATATAGCAATTGTATTTGTTTCTCATGTATTTTGTAAAGATAAATTTGATTTATTTCTCACATGGAAGACAATACAAAATTGCAGCCTTAAGAATTGAACATCACATTTGCAGAATTGAACCGAATAGTTAACTGAAGACAACAACTAATTAACCAAACAGTTAATAAGTGAGCACCACACTGCACGACATATAGAACATATACATTAGAGCAGCATATTGCATGGTAAAATTAGATAGCACAATTCACTAGAATTTGTTAAGGAAATGCAGGAGCAGCACATGCAACTGGTAAACCGAGCATGCTTAACCGGCGTAGCTAGCAAATGGCAAGGTGCTCCTCCAAGATCAGAGGGTCGGCATGAATGGCAGCCATCGCGACCTCATTCGTGCATGCCGTTGCGATTTGCTTCTCCGCTGCCAAATGGTCCTTGAGCTCCGGGCTATACTACGTGCACCATGGCTTAGGGCGACGCTTATTTGGTGGAGGGGTCGTTGATTTGGGTGGAAGGTGTCGCGCCGGCGGTCGGGGCATGTGGGATGTGGAAGGAGGAGGAGGATGGGGGTCGGGTGTGGATTACCTGCCTGGATAGACGAGGCTGAGCAGCGTGAAGGAGGGTCGCCTGCGAGGAGGTGGCGCCACAAGCAAGGAGTGAAGGTTTCAACTTGGAAAGGAAGGCGGAAACAGGAGAAATGTGGCTTTTGGTAAGGGGAAGGGGGCGGGGAGGTAGATATTTCCGCGCAAGCCGAAATTTTTGAATCGGTTCAGCAAAATAAACTGGCGCGCAAAGTGTCATCAGACACAGTCCCTTATTCGGAACTGTGTACGATACATGAACATCACAAACGATTCAGATAGCTTAACCCGTGTGTGATGAGTTTGAACGTCAAAATTTTTGGATCGAATATCCCTGGTTACAGTGGTCATCCACGTCATTGCATAATTTGGGTACACAAAGGAGACTACAGCACACCCACACTTCTTAATTAAGCAAGTTCAGCAATTAAACAGAGCTAGCTGACCTAAACATTACTCTAACAAATTAAAGATCGGCGCTATTAATTAAACAAAACAAAGAGTACTACTACGACTGGTGCTCATCGATCTCCGCCGCCGCCTCCATGTCCAGCTCGCGCCTGACGGTCTGCTGGGGAAGGGGCTCCATGGCATCCATCACACCATACTCGGCAAGCATCTCGCCATCCATGTCCGCCATCTCGTTGGAAAAGGCCGCCACGAGCTAGGCGTGGGCAGCCGCAATCTGGGCTTGGACGAGCTCCGTCGTGGCAAGGTATGCGGCGGAGGAACAGACGGCTGCTCGAACGCTCTCGGCGATTGCCAACTCTTCGGCCGTGGGTTGCTGACCGTTGTCGGAGAAGCTTCATTCGATTTGTGCAGTGACCGCCACGAGGGCATGGGCGGCCTCAACATGGTCGTGGGCGGCCTCCATCAGGGCTAAGGCCGCCGCTGCAGAATGGACAACTGCTGTGCCGCTCTCACCAGTTGCTATCCATGAGGCAAATGTTGCTGCTGCTACCTAAGAAGCAACCGCGGTTGTTTCGGCTGCCTTGGCCGCCCGGTCACAGATTGCGGCCGCCTCATGCACCTTGTTAGCACGCGCATGGCTAAACTGTGTGGGATCTACTAGATTTTTCATCTTGATTTGAATTACATAATGGGGTCACAACGGCAATGGACGGTGTTTGGACTGCTAGAACTTTTATCTGTAGTGAACATGCAACTATATGTGTGCCATAAAAAATATTGGAATTATTCAAGGTTCGTTTGGAGATTTTATACATTAAATTGGTTTTCTAGCCATTTCAGGTGCACAATGCAAAATTGAACTACATGCCCATGCTCCGGTGCACCAACATGGGTTGTAAAACCATATATGTGTCCATGGGTTTATGCTTAGGTCCCATGCAAGAAATGGGGATGAATTTCAAACACCACGGCACCGTGGCTCTCTGGCAAACGTTGAGGTACTTGCTTTTGTAATTATAGTAAATCCAAAAATTGTCTGAAATTCATGAAACTTGGCATGCTATCATGGAGCGCCATCAACATGCAGCGGTAAAATATTTGTCCCATTTGGGGCAGGTTTGGGTATAAGCTTCTCACAAAACATAGATTCTCACAACAAGTCTGATGGTTTCGGTAGGGAACGTGCCACCTTTGGGGATGAAACGATATTTGTTGCCTCTTATTGCTTTCAAAAAAATTCTAGTGTCAACATAGAACAACAGGAGTGTTGTGTTAAATTTTGGAATTTTTCGGGGTTCGTTTGGACATTTTTATACATTAACTGGGTTTTCTAGGCATTTTATGTGCATACTTCAAATTTGAACTACATGCACATGCTCTAGTGCATATAAATTGGTTGAAAATCAAATCTGAGTCCTTGGGTGCATGTTAGGTCCCATGCAAGAAATGAGAATGAATTTCAAACACCAGGGCACTGTTGATTGCCGACAAAATGTTGAGATACTTCATTTTTAAATTCTAGTAAATCCAAAACTCGTCTGAAATTCATGAAACTTGGCATGTTATCATGGAATGGCACCTGACATGTTGTGGTATTTTTCGTGTCCCTTTTGAGAGAAGGCGCACTCGAATAATAGCCAACAAAGGGATTTTTGAAAAAAAATAGCTGCCACTTTAATATCTCAAACGTTTGTATAATTCAAATCGTGTGTGTTTTGTTAACCATTCACGTGACGCCACGTGTCTTGGTTTTAATGGCTATAGGAGGTGTCGTGCGGACAACTGCTTGACTGAACGGGAGGCGTGAGAGCGTGGTCCAATGCGCAGGCTAACCGAGAGGTGTGCAAGCTGTCCTCCAATGCGCAGGCTCACCGAGAAGTGTGCGAGTTGTACGCTGCGTAGGCTCACTGGGAAGCGAGCCCTTTGACTTCCATGGCCGCCCACCTTCCTCTCCATTAATGGCGCCCGAGCTGCTGTTTAATACGGGCGGCCTTACTGTTTGCCTCCCATTCCCCTCCCTCCCGCAGACCTCCACCAACGCGATGGCGCAGAATGATCATCTGCCACTAGTCTTCAAGTTTGGTGAAGTCAACTCTGAGCCGGACGAGATAGAAAATAAGGAGGAATGGGGCCTCACGGACATGGCCCTGAACGAGCTGGCCGCGGCGGTTGCTGCCCCCGCTCCCGTCCCAGCTCCCATCCCCGTGCCCGCGCCAGTGACCATCCCCGTAGCATTGACGGGCTGGTCATCGAGCACTATCATAGAGCTGGAAGCCACGGGCGTCAGCGAGATCTCCGCAGACCCGCGTGAGCTCGTGTACATGCTAGCGCCAGTCCCCGTGCGCGCCCCTCCACCCACCGCGGTGCCGGTCCCCGTGTGTTTGGCTGCACCCGCCGCGCCCGTGCCCGTGCGCATGCACCCCTCAGCAACATGGGACGCCACCATCGACGGCTACCTCTCAGCGCTGCCAGTTGCCGTCCTCCTGCGCCCCGCCCGTCGATCGCGCAGCGACATGATGTTTGATCTACAAGTGAAGGACATTTTGTGCTGCCTTGAAGACTTCAACAACGGCGTCCCGGAGGATGACAACGACAACGACGGCGCGGCACACCGCCTCCGCCGCCGCCAGAAATAGTTTTTTTTGGGGTTTAATACTGTATCTCGATCATATGAATATAAATTTGCAGTGTGACTGAATGAAAGATATGGTTTGAACTAACTTGCGTTTTTCTCTCTTAATGTACAGACTTATCAAACGATTTTCTTTTGAAAAAACATCAATGGTTTTTAAATATAAAACACTCATCGCAAAGGTTTTAGTTAGAACACTCGTATGCAAACCGACAGCTTCCCCAAGAAGCCAAGGGAAAATGTGCCGAGTAGGATTTGTGCAGTTCTTAATCGCAAACGTTTTAGATAGAACACCCATATGCAAAGTGAGAGCTATGGTCTTCCCCCCTTAAGTCAAGGGAAAATTCACAATGCCGGATTTGTGCATCTCTTCAACGCAAACGGTTCAGATTCAGCATGCATCTAGAGTATTAAGTTCATAAGAACAGAGTAACGCATTAGGAAAGATGACATGATGTAGAGGGATAAACTCAAGCAATATGATATAAACCCCATCTTTTTATCCTCGATGGCAACAATACAATACGTGCCTTACTGCCCCTGCTGTCACTAGGAAAGGACACCGCAAGATTGAACCCAAAGCTAAGCACTTCTCCCATTGCAAGAAAGATCAATCTAGTAGGCCAAACTAAACCGATAATTCGAAGAGACTTGCAAAGATATCAAATCATGCATATAAGAATTCAGAGAAGAATCAAATATTGTTCATAGATAATCTTGATCATAAACCCACAATTCATCGGATCTCGACAAACACACCGCAAAAAGAATTACATCGAATAGATCTCCAAGAGAATCGAGGATAACTTTGTATTGAGATCCAAAGAGAGAGAAGAAGCCATCTAGCTAATAACTATCGACCCGAAGGTCTGTGGTAAACTACACACACATCATCGGAGAGGCCATGGTGTTGATGTAGAAGCCCTCCGTGATCGATTCCCCCTCCCGCGGAGCGCCGGAAAAGGCCCCAAGATGGGATCTCACGGGTACAGAAGGTTGCGGCGGCGGAAAAAGTGTTTCGTGGCTCCCCCCGATGTTTTCAAGGTATAAGAGTATATATAGGCGAAAGAAGTAGGTCGGTGGAGCTACGTGGGGCCCCCGTGGGTGGGGGCGCGCCTACCCCCCCCCCCCCCTAAGCGCGCCTCCCTGCCTCGTGGCCGCCTCGTTGCTTCCTTGAGGTCCACTCCAAGTCTCCTGGATTGCGTTTGTTCCAAAAACTATCCTCGCGAAGGTTTCATTCTGTTTGGATTCCGTTTGATACTCCTTTTCTGCGAAACACAAAAATAGGCAAAAAAAACACCAATTTGCATTGGGCCTTCGGTTAATAGGTTAGTCCCAAAAATAATATAAAAAGGTATATTAAAGCCCATTAAACATCCAAAACAGATAATATAATAGCATGGAACAATAAAAAATTAATGATATGTTGGAGACATATCAAGCATCCCCAAGCTTAATTCTTGCTCGTCCTCGAGTAGGTAAATGATAAAAAACAGAATTTTTGATGTGGAATGCTACCTAACACAATTATCAATGTAATTTTCTTTGTTGTGGCATGAATGTTCAGATCCGAAGGATTCAATACAAAAATTTAATATTGACATAAAAATAATAATACTTCAAGCATACTAATAAAGCAATCATGTCTTCTCAAAATAACATGGCCAAAGAAAGTTATCCCTACAAAATCATATAGTCTGGCTATGCTCTATCTTCATCACACAAAATATTTAAATCATGCACAACCCCGATGACAAGCCAAGCAATTGTTTCATACTTTTGATGTTCTCAAACTTTTTCAATTTTCATGCAATACATGAGCGTGAGCCATGGACATAGCACTATAGGTGGAATAGAATGGTGGTTGTGGAGAAGACAAAAAAGGAGAAGATAGTCTCACATCAACTAGGCATATCAACGGGCTATGGAGATGCCCATCAATAGTTATCAATATGAGTGAGTAGGGATTCCATGCAACGGATGCACTAGAGCTATAAGTGTATGAAAGCTCAACAAAAGAAACTAAGTGGGTGTGCATCTAACTCGCTTGCTCAAGAAGACCTAGGGCATTTTGAGGAAGCCCATCATTAGAATATACAAGCCAAGTTCTATAATGTAAAATTCTCACTAGTATATGAAAGTGACAACATAGGATACTTTCTATCATGAAAATCACGGTGCTACTTTGAAGCACAAGTGTGGTAAAAGGATAGTAGCATTGTCCCTTCTCTCTTTTTCTCTCATTTTTATTGTTTGGGACTTTCTCCTTTTTTATGGCCTCTATTTTTTCGTCCGGAGTCTCATCCCGACTTGTGGGGGAATCATAGTCTCCATCATCCTTTCCTCACTTGGGACAATGCTCTAATAATGATGATCATCACACTTTTATTTACTTACAACTCAAAAATTACAACTCAATACATAGAAAAAAATATTACTATATGTGAATGCCTCTGGCGGTGTACCGGGATGTGCTATGAATCAAGAGTGACATGTATGAAAATCATGAACGGTGGCTTTGCCACAAATACGATGTCAACTACATGATCATGCAAGGCAATATAACAATGATGGAGCATGTCATAATAAACGGAACGGTGGAAAGTTGCATGGCAATATATCTCGGAATGGCTATGGAAATGCCATAATAGATAGGTATGGTGGCTGTTTTGAGGAAAGTATATGGTGGGTGTATGATACCGGCGAAAGGTTTGTGGTATTAGAGAGGCTAGCAATGGTGGAAGGGTGAGAGTGCGTATAATCCATGGACTCAACATTAGTCATACAGAACTCACATACTTATTGAGAAAATCTATTAGTTATCGAAACGAAGTACTACGCGCATGCTCCTAGGGGGATAGATTGGTAGAAAAATACCATCGCTCGTCCCCGACCGCCACTCATTAGGAAGATCAATAAATAAATCATGCTCCGACTTCATCACATAACGGTTCACCATACGTGCATGCTACGGGAATCACAAACTTTAACACAGGTATTTCTCAAATTCACAACTACTCAACTAGCATGACTCTAATATCACCATCTTCATATCTCAAAATAATCATAAAGAATCAAACTTCTCATAGTATTCAATGCACTTTATATGATAGTTTTTATTATACCTATCTTGGATGATCATCATATTACGACAAAAAAAATTAACCAAAGCAAATTACCATGCTGTTCTAAAAGACTCTAAAAATAATATAAGTAAAGCATGAGAGATCAATAATTTCTATAAAATAAAACCACCACCGTGCTCTAAAAAGATATAAGCGAAGCACTAGAGCAAAATTATCTAGCTCTAAAGATATAAGTGAAGCACATAGAGTATTCTAATAAATTCCGATTCATGTGTGTCTCTCCCAAAAGGTGTGTACAGTAAGGATGATTGTGGTAAACTAAAAAGCAAATACTTAAATCATACAAGACGCTCCAAACAAAACACATATCATGTGGTGAATAAAAATATAGCCTCAAGTAAAGTTACTGATAGACGAAGACGAAAGAGGGGATGCCTTCCGGGGCATCCCCAAGCTTAGGCTTTTGGTTGTCCTTGAATTTTACCTTGGGGTTACTTGGTCAACCCCAAGCTTAGGCTCTTGCCACTCTTTATTCCATAATCCATCAAATCTTTACCCAAAACTTGAAAACTTCACAACACAAAACTCAACATAAAATCTCATGAGCTCCGTTAGTGTAAGAAAACAAACCACCACTTTAAGTTACTGTAATGAACTCATTCTTTATTTATATTGGTGTTAAACTTAATGTATTCCAACTTCTCTATGGTTCATACCCCCCCCCTATACTAGCCATAGATTCATCAAAATAAGCAAACAACACACGGAAAACAGAATCTGTCAAAAACAGAACAGTCTGTAGTAATCTATATCAAACGCAAACTTATGTAACTCAAAAAAATCTGCCAAAATACGAAGACCTAGATAATTTGATTATTGATCTAGTGAAATTGGAATCAGTATTTTATCACTTTATGGTTATTTTTAACAATCGATTTCGTGAGCAGAAACTTTCTGTCTTTTTCAGCAAGATCAAATAATTATCATCCAAGAAGATCCTATAGGTCTTACTTGGCACAAACACTAATTATAACATAAAACCACATCTAACCAGAGGCTAGATGAATTATTTATTACTAAACAGAAACAAAAAGAGGGGAACAAAAATATAAAATTGGGTTTCCTCCCAACAAGCGCTATCGTTTAACGCCTCTAGCTAGGCATTGATAATTTCGATGAAGCTCACATGAAAGACAAGAATTGAAGCACAAAGAGAGCATCATATAGTATACGAAAAACACATCTAAGTCTAACATACTTCCTATGCGTAGGCATCTTATAGGCAAATAAATTATCAAGACAAGAAAAAACTAGCATATGCAAGAAAGAAGTGAGAAACAATAGCATTCTCAACATAACGAGAGGTAATTTAGTAACATGAAAATTTCTACAACCATATTTTACTCTCTCAAAATAATTACATGTGGGATCATAATCAAATTCAACAATATAGGTCTCACATAAAATTTCTTCTACTTGATCCACATGCATGCAAAGTTGACACTCTTCCAAAATAGTGGGAATATCATTAACTAAAGTCATGACCTCTCCAAACCCACTTTTATCAAAAACTTCATAAGATTGAACATTATCCAAATATGTGGGATCTAATGTTGACACTCTTCCAAACCCACTTTCAGTAATATTGCAAACACTATTATCAATCTCATATTCATCATGGGGCTTAAATAGATTTTCAAGGTCATAAGAAGCACTATCACCCCAATCATGATCATTGCAACAAGTAGAGGACATAGCAAAACTAGCATCCCCAAGCTTAGGGTTTTGCATATTATTAGCACAATTTGCATCAATAGAAATTATAACAAAATCATTGCAATCATGCTTTTTATTCAAAGGTCTATCATGAATCGCTTCATAAAGTACTTCATCACAATTTTCAGATTCACGAATTTCAAGCAATACCTCATAAAGATAATCTGGTGCACTCAACTCACTAGCAATAGGTTCATCATAATCAGATCTCTTAAAGAGATTATCAAGTGGATGAGGATCCATAAACTTTTAGCAAGCGAAGATGCAAGCAAAAAGAAGGTACATGGTAACACAAGCAAACGAAAAAGATGAACGGAAGAGGGGCGAAGAAAAGGCAAATGTGAAGTGGGGGAGAGGAAAACGAGAGGCAAATGGCAAATAATGCAATGCGAGGGAGAAGAGTTTATGATGGGTACTTGTTAGGTCTTGACTTGGCGTAGATCTCCCTGGCAACGGCGCCAGAAATCACACGTTGGCGGGAGATCAAATCTTGACTTGACTTGGCGTAAGCCTCCCCGGCAACGGCGCCAGAAATCCTTCTTGCTACCTCTTGAGAATGCATTGGTTTTCCCTTGAAGAGGAAAGGGTGATGCAGCAAAGTAGCATAAGTATTTCCCTTAGTTTTTGAGAACCAAGGTATCAATCTAGTAGGAGGCTACATGCAAGTCGCCTTGTACCTACACAAACAAATAAGAACTTTGCAACCAACGCGATAAAGGGGTTGTCAATCCCTTGACGTCCACTTGCAGAAGTGAGATCTGATAAAGATAATAGGATAAATATTTTTGGTATTTTTGTTGTATAGATTGAAAAGTAAATATTGCAAACATAAACAGCGACAGAAATAGCTAGTTGACGGGAGATTAATATGATGGAAGATAGACCCGGGGGCCATAGGTTTCACTAGTGGCTTCTCTCAAGATAGCAAATTCTACGGTGGGTGAACAAATTACTGTCGAGCAATTGATAGAAAAGCGCATAGTTATGAGAATATCTAGGCATGATCATGTATATAGGCATCACGTCCGTGACAAGTAGACTGAAATGATTCTGCATCTACTACTATTACTCCACACATCGACCGCTATCCAGCATGCATCTAGAGTACGAAGTTCATAAGAACAGAGTAACGCATTAGACAAGATGACATGATGTAGAAGGATAAACTCAAGCAATATGATATAAACCCCATCTTTTTATCCTCGATGGCAACAATACAATCGTGCCTTGCTGCCCTGTTGTCCTTTGGGTAAGGACACATAAGATTGAACCCAAAGCTAAGCACTTCTCCCATTGCAAGAAAGATCAATCTAGGCCAAACTAAACCGATAATTCAAAGAGACTTGCAAAGATATCAAATCATGCATATAAGAATTCAGAGAAGAATCAAATATTCTTCATAGATAATCTTGATCATAAACCCACAATTCATTGGATCTCGACAAACACACCGCAAAAGGAATTACATCGAATAGATCTCCAAGAGAATCGAGGAGAACTTTGTATTGAGATCCAAAGAGAGAGAAGAAGCCATCTAGATAATAACTATGGACCCGAAGGTCTGTGGTAAACTACTCACACATCATCGGAGAGGCCATGGTGTTGATGTAGAAGCCCTCCATGATCGATTTCCCCTCCGGCGGAGCGCCGGAAAAGGCCCCTGAGGGAGTCCCGGACTAGGGGGTGTCCGGATAGCCGGACTATCATCACGGCCGGACTCCAAGACTATGAAGATACAAGATTGAAGACTTCGTCCCGTGTCCGGATGGGACTTTCCTTGGCATGGAAGGCAAGCTTGGCGATACGGATATGTAGATCTCCTACCTTTGTAACCGACTCTATGTAACCCTAACCTATCCGGTGTCTATATAAACTGGAGGGTTTTAGTCCATAGGACGAACAACAATCATACCATAGGCTAGCTTCTAGGGTTTAGCCTCCTTGATCTCGTGGTAGATCTACTCTTGTACTACCCATATCATCAATATTAATCAAGCGGGAGTAGGGTATTACCTCCATCGAGAGGGCCCGAACACAGGTAAAAACATCGTGTCCCTTGTCTCTGTTACCATCCGCCTAGACGCACGATTCGGGACCCCTACCCGAGATCCGCCGGTTTTGACAACGACATTGGTGCTTTCATTGAGAGTTCCTCTGTCGTCACCCGATAGGCCCGATGGCTCCTTCGATCATCAACAACGACGCGGTCCAGGTGAGACTTTTCTCCCGGACAGATCTTCGTGTTCGGGCGGCTTTGCTGCGGGCCAATTAAGCAGCCATCCGGAAGCAGATCGAAG
Source organism: Aegilops bicornis (assembly GCA_021605145.1). Lineage (NCBI taxonomy): Eukaryota > Viridiplantae > Streptophyta > Magnoliopsida > Poales > Poaceae > Aegilops > Aegilops bicornis. Next base: position 439,244,515 of record CM038675.1, on the reverse strand, counting down.
CTTCGCCCTAGCCATCGAGTCAGATTTGGAAGTTTGAGCTATACGGCCGATATCCGCGGAGACTTGATCTTCGACGGATTCGAGCCGCAGCCAAGCGCGCCACACCGTCTCGATGGGCATGATCTAGCTCTGCAGCCGAACAGTGCCCTGGAGGCCGCACAAGATCCGCTCCGACCCTTAATCCGGGCCGGATTCTCGATCGAGGACGAGTGGTTGGACCCGCCTCGGGGCTACAATCTCTACGGCGATTGAGCCGAACTCCATCTGTCCTTTGCAAAGACCTCGACTCCGGTGCGGACTCCTCTCCGGACTCCGAACCCTCCGCGCCCGCCAATCGAATCCGATTGGGCGCCCGTTATGGAGTTCACGACGCGGACATCTTTCAAAGACTCGCCCTTTGGCGACATCCTGAATTCGCTAAGGTCTCTCTCTTTATCCGGAGAGCCTGGCGGGCTGCAGACGGGAAGGTTGGGATCTGAGACGGACGAAATTCAACGCCCACCCATCACCCACTTTGTAGCCACCGTCGATGATTTAACCGACATGCTCGACCCGACTCAAGACGTCGCGGTATGGACGGCAGCGCCGAGGCGACCAAGACCCAGCGCCTACAAGGCCTTTGGAAGGCCACCTCGTCATATGACATATACATGGTGGACATCCCAAAAGAGGGGAACGGCGATGGAACAATGGAGGATGACCCTCCAAGAAACAGCCAAGCGCCCGGCGTGGCGCCGCTCTAAATCCCGCCACAATAAAAGCGGTGATTCCGCACGGAGATAATAACACCCCTGGACAAAGGTTGGAAGAGAACCCCTCCAGCAGGACTTCGGTAGCAGGAGGAGGGAGAAGCAAGTCCGCACGACGGTCTGCAGAAAAGAGAGGTCGAGGACGATAATTATGCGCCTCCCTCCGAAGATGAGGCAAGCCTCGATGACGCATTTAATTTGTCGTGTACTGAGGATCCGCCGGACAGGAGGCGTTTCAAACGCAGGCTTATAGCCACGGCAAGCAGCCTCAAGAAAGCAGCAACAGCTTAGAGCTGATCAGACCTGCTAGGCTGCGGATGGACTGAAGTCCTTGCAGCCAAGAGTATGAACTCGAACACCCTCCAAAAGCTACCCCAAACGCAGGCCGTTGCCTCGATCAGAGGAGGAAGCACCCAAGTCACCAAGACACGACATGGCAGACCGGCCACCACCCGTGGTCAGCGACAGAAGCCTCTCGGCCCTCCGCTCAAGCCACACCCCGACGCCGCTCAAAAGTACAAAGGCACGGGAAAACGCGCCGGACTTGCGAGATATATTGGAGGATAAGGCAAAACATACAAGATCGATCTACGGATCGGCGTGGGCGTAACGACGCGGGATGATTACCGTCGCGCGGATCTGACAAACCGGCCGGGCGAACACGATGAGACAAAGCTCATATGAGCTACGTCGTGATATAGCCCAATCTGAGGCGTCGCACACCCACTATGCTTCACGGATGAAGTAATGGATCATCAAATCCCGAGGGCTTCAAACCCGTAAACATCGAATCATACGATGGTACCGCAGATCCTGCGGTGCGGATCGAGGACTATCTCCTCCATATCCACATGGCCCACGGTGATGATCTACATGCCATCAAATACCTCCCACTCAAGCTTAAAGGGCGAGCTCGGCATTGGCTCAACAGCTTGCCATCGAATCAATTGGTTGTTGGGAGGACACGGAAGCCGCATTCCTTGATTACTTTCAGGGCACATATGTGCGACCACGAGACGCCGATGACCTTAGCCACATAACTCAGCAGCGGAAGAATCGGCGGACAATTACGGACACGATTCCTAACAAAGAAAAAATCAAATCGTTATTTGTCCGGATGCAGAGGCCCTTGCAGCCTTCAAACATAACATCCGCGATGAGTGGCTTGCCCGGCACCTAGGACAGGAAAAGCCAAAATCCATGGCAGCCCTCACAACACTCATGACCCGCTTTTGTGCGGGAGAGGACAACTGGCTAGCTCGAAGCAACAACTTGGCCAAACATCACGATAGTTTGGATACCAAGGACAACAATGGCGGTCGCGTCGCAACAAGAACAAGCGCCGCATTAACGGTGATAATCTGAAGATACGGCCGTCAATGCCGGATTCGGAGGCTCTAAACCGGTCGTGGAAGAAGCCATTAAAAGAAATACCAGGGCCCGTCCAACTTGGACCGAATACTCGATCGCTTGTGCCAGATACATGGCACCCCCGAAAAACCAGCCAATCACACCAACAGGGATTGTTGGGTGTTCAAGCAAGCATGCAAGTTAAGTGCCGAACTCAATGACGAGGAAGAGCCCCGGCCGCCGAACAATAGAGGACAGAAGGGTTTTCCTACACAAGTGCGGACTGTGAACATGATATACGCAACCCACATACCCAAAAGGGAGTGGAAGCGTTCACTAAGGGACGTATATGCGATGGAGCCAGTCACCCCGAAGTTCAACCCATGGTCTTCCTGCCCGATCACCTTTGATCGAAGGGACCACCCCACTAGCATCCGTCACGGCGGCTTTGCCGCATTGGTTCTTAACCCAATTATCGACGGATTTCACCTCACCAGAGTCCTAATGGACGGCGATAGCAGCCTGAACCTGCTTTATCGAGGATCTGATGCGCCAAAATGGGCATAGACCCCTCAAGGATTAAACCTACAAAGACGACCTTTAAAGGCGTCATACCAGTGTAGAGGCGGTTATGCGGGCTCGATTACACTCTAAGTGGTCTTGGATCCCGGATAACTTCCGGCGAAGATTTAATCTTCGACATCGTCCCATTCCGCAGCGGCTATCATACCTTTGCTCGGACGAACCGCATTTGCAAAGTTCAATGCGGTGCCGCATCACGCATACCTCAAGCTCAAAATGCCAGGCCCTCGAGGAGTAATCACGGTCAATGGAAACACCGAACGCTCTCTACGAGCGGAGGAGCACAGCTGACCCTCGCGGTGGAGGTACAAAGCAGCCTCTCACAACAATTCTCGAGTCCGGCCACTAAGCGTTCGGACCTTTGTCAAGCGCCCGAGTAACCTACAACAAGACCGCTGGCACGATTCAAGCAGCGCCAGCAATCCGCCCCAACCCGGCCCTCGCGAAATTGCGAAGCTAGTATTACGCGTACATAATTACGCTATGGAGATACCATGGGCATATGGGGAGGGCAAGACCACGACACGCCAAGAATGCGGCTCGACCGCACTGTGGGCTCCGATTGTGTCATTCTTTTCTTTTTTCCTTTTTTCTTCCTTTTTCTTACTTTCAGGACTCCGTCTTTGAGAAGTCATGTCCGGCACTTGAATCGCCGAACTCACGATGCAACAGCCAGGGAAGCGGAAAGCCACGTCGAATGTTCATGTGGTCTCTATTACGAGCATTATACCCGTTTTACATATCATCCCGTAGCCTACCCCTGGAGGGGGACATATTAGATAGTCCCATTCCTTGCTTATCGCACTATTTGTATCGTCCTGCCTTCATTGTAGTACCTTTTTGATAAACAATGCATAGCTTTTGCCTATTATTGCACCCTTGTATCTATCCATATATATGTTCATTTCATGACATGTTGCACCCGTACACTTTGGTATGGCCAATACACCAGGGGCTTGAGTATCCCAAAATTATGGTGTGATAAGTCCGAACACTTTCACAAGTGCGGCACCCCGAACTTATAGCATTATATGAATTGGCTTCGAATCATGGCTTGGGTCAATAGTTGGGTTTGCCCGGCTCCCGTGTTTTGGTACCTTACGTCCGCTATATCGGCTAAGGTAGCACCAGAAGAACCACTGCGATTGTGCCCCAGTTGAGCTGGGTCGAGCACCTCAGTGGAGAAAGCTAAAATTGACCGTCATGATAGGGCGAGAGCCGGTCGCTGTTCGAGAGGTTTTTTTGGGTCCCTAAAGACTTATGCCGCTTAGAGCGAGGAACCGGAATTGTCCGCCAAGGCGTGGATAAGCGCCCGAACTCGGTCTTCCGAATACTAGGGGCTTCGCCGAAATTTAAAATTATAGAATTCTATGGCTAAGTGAGAGTGTTCAAGCATTATAAGTCCGGTTGCCTTGTTCATTGTGTTGAGCGCCTCCCTAGATGGACCCAAGAATGGGAACAAGAGTGCTCAAGTTTATCGAACACCCCTGCACTCGTGGCATGGGGGCTGAAATAACGACTTGCCATCTCTCAAATTTGATAAACGGCCGCACATAAGGTAATATTTTAAATTAACAAGCGTTACTTAGCGCATATGAACAAGTTTTCAGCGTACAGGATAAAAAATGCGAGTCTATTCAAAAATTACATCTCTGGAGCACTCATCCGCTATTCGGCGGGCACCCTTCAGGAGGCCCTCATAGTACATCTCGGGCGTACGATGCTCCTTGCCCTTCGGTGGCCCATCCGTCACAAGCTTCTCCGCATCCAGCTTGCCCCAGTGCACTTTAGCACGGGCAAGGGCCCGACGGACACCTTCAATGCAGACGGAGCGCTTGATGACTTCAATCCATGGACGGCGTCCACGGCCGCACCAAGCCAAGTAGCTCCTGTGCATGGCTTCCAATGGCCACAGCCCGCTACAAGGCCCTTCATGGCCTGTTCGGCGACCTTGTGGAGCTCGACCAAGCTGCATCGGCTGGTCTCTCGGGGCACGGGACGTCCGGCCTCGATACCTTGAGACCAGAACACCTTTTCCGTCGAGCTCCCCTCCTTGGTGCGGTAAAATGCGGCAGCATCAGACACACTACGGGGCAAATCTGCGAATGCTCCTGGAGAGCTCTGAATCCGGGTAAGTAATAGGTAATTCACCTTCACATGCTTGCTTTGCATAAAGAATGCCTTACCCGCCGCTATCTTCTTCAACGACTCAATTTCTTGGAGGGCTTTCTGGGCCTCGGCCTTAGCAACTTTGGCACTCTCAAGAGCCGAGGCGAGCTTGGACTCTCGAGTCTTCGAGTCACGCTCCAAACCCTCATGTTTTTCCACGAGAGCTTGGAGCTCTTGCCATACCTTGGCCAACTGCGCCTCCCCCTTCTCTCGCTCGGTGCGTTCACTTGGCCGCTTTGTTTTCGACCCACGGACACCGCTTCCTGTGGTCGCCACCTTGTTCGTGGCCTGTAGTACCCAAGTTATTCCTGTTATTTTTTAAACCAAAACCTTTTCTATAAGGTATTTCTTTAATAAGGTATTACTTACCTTCCTTGTCCTCGAGCTGCTTCTTGGCTTGTCCGAGCTCGTTCTCGGACCGCTCGAGGTTCTGCTTCAATGCATTAACCTCCGAGTCGGTCTTGGCAGAGGTCAGCGCAGCCTACATTCCCATATTGACATACTTATGTTAGACCCCGCGTATATCTTTTTAGATCCTTAGTCCGGCTTTTCTTTCCGAACACCGAACTAAGCATCAGAACTCTTGTCTATGCGTAATATTTTTACATATTCTAAACTTACCTCAAAGCACATTAGAAGGCTGGTATGCAGGCTTGGTCAGTCCGCTCTTGGCGGACTGAATCGAGATCACCACACTCATTGATGCGGTGCTCCTCCTCGATGGAAGTCTGTTAAGCGCCTCCTGTAAGCTATCCGGTGCCTCCGGTTGGACGGAGGACACCGGCGTCTTACCCTTCTTGCGAAGGATCCGCTGGCCGGACTTTGGAACCGCTGATGGTTCCGGCATGGAGTCGGACGTGGGTCGGGCTTAGAGCCCCTGGGGGTCTTGCCCCCCACGCGCCTGGAGTCCGGGAGGTTGCCTTGTGGCTCCTCCTGTGCTACCTCCTCTTGACCAGGCCCCCCTTGGGGCACCACCTCGGTGTCGTCCGCAGCATGGGGCGAGGAGGCGGTCGAAAGTGAAGTAATCTCCATTTCCGACGAGCCCAGGGACCCGCTCGATGAATCGGCGAACTCGCCCTTGGGCGGGCTGCACGATTGTTCGACATTAGAGAACACTCTGCAATAATAAAAAGCCATGGGTATCCGGACACTTACGATCTCGCCGAGGCTTGGCCCTTGTAGGCCAATCCTCCTCGTCGTCGTCGGCGTTGGTGGAGAAGTCCGGGGAAGGGTTCTTCCCTTCTTGGACCCTCCGGCCTCCCGGTTAGGCGGCCTTCCTTTTCCTCTCCTCCCCGGGGAGAAGCTTCTTCCTCCTCCTGCGTCCTCGGGAGAAGATTACGCTTTAGAATCGACAGCACTGGCGTCGGGAGCTCCTTCGAGTTCTCGTGGCCTCCTTCTTGGCCTTCTTCGTGGCACCACATGGGCGCCGGAGCCCGGCAGCCCGTCAATCGGGCATCCTCCGGGTCATCCGGCAAAGGAGCCGGACAGTTAATCTGTCCGGACGTCTTCACCGATCTGTCAAAGATTAGGGAGTTTTAGATCCCACATAGAGTCAATCTATGAAAAAAAAGAGTCCCGTAAAGGGTAAAATAACTTACCTCGCCGGCTGGACACCGCGAGCTGTATCTGTGATCCTTGTTAGCGGATGTTGGGGCTTCAACGCCCTTGAATAGCACCTTCGAGCATCTTAAATGCGTAGTGTCGAAGAGCGGCTCAAGGATTCGGTCTTTGTCTTGCGGATCGAACTCCCACAAGTTAAAGGCCCATTGTTGGCATGGGAGAATTCGGCGGATGAGCATCACACGATTACGTCGACAAGCACGAGATTCTTGTCCACTAGGTTTCGGATGCATGTTTGGAGTCGGATAGCTCTTCCGAATTCCACGCCGTGCCCGTCTCTTTCCATGACGAGAGCCGTGTGGGGAAGCCAGATCTGAATTCGGGGCCGCCACCCATTCGGGGTCGCGTGGCTCGGTGATGTAGAACCACCCGATTGCCACCCTTTATTGTCTCCACAAAGGCGCCCTCGAGCCATAGGACCTTGGCCATCTTGCCGACCATGGCGCCTCCGCATTCCGCTTGACGGCCGCCCACTACCTTCGGCTGACATTGAAGATCTTGAGCCATAGGCGAAGTGGGGCTGAATCACGGAAGGAAGGTTTCGCACCTGACGATAAACGCCGAGATGTTGAGGATAAAATTGGGCCAGGTCGTGGAAGTCTAGGCCGTAGTAGAACATGAGCCCCGGACAAATGGGTGAAGTGGAAAACCTAGTCCAGCGGAGGAAGTGGGGAGAAACACCACCCTCTCATGAGGCACAGGGGTTGGAATGAGCTGCCACGCGTCGGGCAACCCTTGTAGCGATGTCGCCGGACAAGTATCCGGCCTCTGCGGTCTTGTGATGTGCCCCTCCGTGACGGGAGGAGGCCATCCACCGCCTCCGCCTCTGACATGGCTGGAGAAGGTTGAGGTGGGATGTGCGGACTTAGGCGCTGGAGCTCGAGTCTTGCAGAAATGGATGAGCAAAGGAGGAAAAAGGCGTGGGTGAAAAGGTGGATCCTTATCCCTTATATGGACGGATGACGTTATCGTCCCCACCGCCTGGTAAAACTTCGCTTATCTCCCAAGCGCCGTAATCAATGGCGCGGATGGGTTACCCACATCCGTATTGATGAGAATCCGGAATAAGGGGGCACGATCTATGCTTTGATAAGACGTGCCGGAAACCGCCTCGCTAAACGCGCGCTAAGGTGGAACGGTAAAAAGCGATTCATATAATGGCACGGCCGTGGTGTCATGTCATGCCGCGGAATACGTCGGTAGATACGTGCAAAGGTTATTCTCTCACGATTGGTATGTGGAACTTGTTTTGCGAGCGGACACTATCCTGGTGTTCAAAACCTTCTATGAAGTATTCGGAGGAGGAACCCGCCTTGCAATGCCGAAGACAATATGCGCGTCGGACTCGTCGTCATTGAAGCCTGGTTCAGGGGCTACTGAGGGAGTCCCGAACTAGGGGGTGTCTGGATAGCCGGACTATCATCACGGCCGGACTCCAAGACTATGTTACAAGATTGAAGACTTCGTCCCGTGTCCGGATGGGACTTTCCTTGGCGTGGAAGGCAAGCTTGGCGATACGGATATGTAGATCTCCTACCATTGTAATCGACTACGTGTAACCCTAACCTATCCGGTGTCTATATAAACCGGAGGGTTTTAGTCCGTAGGACGAACAACAATCATACCATAGGCTAGCTTCTAGGGTTTAGCCTCCTTGATCTCGTGGTAGATCTACTCTTGTACTACCCATATCATTAATATTAATCAAGCAGGAGTAGGGTATTACCTCCATCGAGAGGGCCCGAACCTGGGTAAAAACATCGTGTCCCTTGTCTCCTGTTACCACCCCCCTAGACGCACAGTTCGGGACCCCCTACCCGAGATCCGCCGGTTTTGACACCGACAGCCCCAAGATGGGATCTCACGGGTACAGAAGGTTGCGGCGACGGAAAAAATGTTTCGTTGAATCCGCCGATGTTTTCGGGGTATAAGAGTATATATAGGCGAAAGAAGTAGGTCAGTGGAGCTACGAGGGGCCCACGAGGGTGGGGGCACGCCTACCCCCCTGGGCGCTCCTCCCTGCCTCGTGGCTGCCTCGTTGCTTCCTTGATGTACACTCCAAGTCTCCTGGATTGCGTTTGTTCCAAAAATGATCCTCGCGAAGGTTTCATTCCGTTTGATATTCCTTTTCTGCGAAACACTGAAATAGGCAAAAAAACAGCAATTTGCAATGGGCCTTCGGTTAATAGGTTAGTCCAAAAAATAATATAAAAAGGTATGTTAAAGCCCATTAAACATCCAAAATAGATAATATAATATCATGGAACAATCAAAAATTATAGATACGTTGGATACGTATCAATACATCGCCGTTTGTGATTGATGCATCACACATAGTTTCATTGAAGGGTCTCTGATTTGACTGTCGCGTTTGGACCATCCTGCAGTAGTGTTGGGTGTAGCTAATATGCGAGTGTTAATATTTTGAAAGACATGGTTGCTTGTTGATATGCTTGAGTATTGAAATCTTCATATCAAAACTAGACTATTGCTTTGAATCATATAAAAGTCCAAATGTCCATGCTACAAAGAAAAGAATATGTGATGAACATGTTAGGCAGCATTCCACATCAAAAAATTTGTTTTTATCATTTACCTACTCGAGGACGAGCAGGAATTAAGCTTGGGGATGCTGACACGCCTCCAACATATCTATAATTCTTATGCAGGAGATGCAACGGAACATCCTGATATGCACTTGATTCATGTGGATGAAATTTGTGGATTATTTAAGCTTGCGAATTTACCCGGAGATGAAGTTAAGAAGAAGGTTTTCCCTTTACCTTTGAAGGTAAAAGCATTGACATGCTATAGGCTATGCGATGATATTGGATCATGGAACTGGAATCCATTAAAATTTGAATTTCACCAAAAGTTTTATCCTATGCATCTAGTTCATCGTGATCGGAATTATATATATATATTTTGGCCTCTTCAAGGATAAAATATCTCTCTAGCTTGGGGGAGGCTTAAGTCATTGTTATATTCATGCCCCAATCATGATCTCTCGAGAGAAATTATCATTCCGAATTTTTATGCTCGGCTTTCTCGTGATGATCAATCCATGCTCGATACTTCTTGTATTGGTTCTTTTATGAAGAAGACTATTTAATTCAACTGGATCTTTTAGAAAGAATTAAATGCAACTCTAAAGATTGGGAACTCGACGAACGTAAAGAGTCGGTTATTAAGCTTGAGTTTGATTGTGTTAAATCATTTTATGAGTGCTGATGCTTTTCACAAGTTTGGCACTAAATATGGACTTGACTCTGACATAGTAGCCTCTTTTTGTGAATCATTTTCTACACATGTTGATCTCCCTAAGGAGAAGTGGTATAAATATCATCCCCATATTAAAGAAGAAATTAAAGAACTGGTTATAGCTAAAGATGAAACTATCATTTATAATGTTGATCCAGTTGTGCCTACTGCTTATATTGAAAAATCACCTTTCCCCGTTAGGATAAAGGAACATGCTAAGGTGTCAACAATGGTTAACAAAAGTAACATTAAAGCACCTGACCCTCTGAACAAATTAAAGTAGAACCTAGTATTGCTATGGTTAAAGATCTCTTGGTTGAAAATATTGATGGGCATGTTATTTACTTCTGTGATGAAGCTGCTAGAATTCCCAAACCCGATACTACAGATAAGAACAAGCCTGTTGTTGGCATGCATGTCATCTCAGTTAAAATAGGAGATCATTGCTATCATGGTTTATGTGATTTAAGTGCTAGTGTGAGTGTTATCCCTTTTACTTTATACCAAGAAATTATGAATGATATAGCACCCGCTCAAACAGAAGACATAGATGTTACTATTAAACTTGTTAATAGAGATACCATCACACCACTTGGGATAGTTAGAGATGTTGAAGTCTTGTGTGGGAAAATAAAATATCCTACTGATTTCCTAGTTCTTGGTTCACCACGAGATGACTTTTGTCCCATAATTTTTGGGAGACCTTTCTTGAACACTGTCAATGCTAAGATAGATTGCTATAAAGAGACGATCGGTGTTAATTTTGGTGATGTGTCTCATGAATTTAATTTCTCTAAGTTTCATAGACAACCTCATGATAAAGAATTGCCTAGTAAGGATGAAATAATTGGTCTTGCTTCTATTGTTGTACCCCCCCCCCCACTAATCCACTAGAACAATATTTAATAGACCATGAAAATGATATGCCTTGCATGAAATAAATGAAATAGATCAAAATTTCTTCGAACAACAACCTCTCCTTAAACAAAATTTGCCTATCGAAACTCTAGGAGGTCCTCCTCCACCTCAAGCCGATCTGGTGTTTGAATTAAAGCAATTGCCTGACACTTTGAAATATGCTTATCTTGATGAGAAAAAGATATATCCTGTTATTATTAGTGCTAACCTTTCAAAACATGAAGAAGAGAGATTATTAAAAAATTTGAAGAAGCAATGTGCTACTATTGGATATACTCTTGATGGTCTTAAGGGCATTAGTCCACTCTCTGTCAGCACAAGATTAATATGGAACCTGATGCTAAACCTGTTGTTGATCACCAACGACGATTGAATCCTAAGATGAAGGAAGTGGTAAGAACAGAAATACTAAAACTTCTGGAAGCGGGTATAATCTATCCCATAGCTGATGGTAGATGGGTAAGTCATGTACATTGTGTCCCTGAGAAAGGAGGTATTACTATTGTTCCTAATGATAAAAATTAACTTATTCCACAAAGAATAGTGACTGGCTATAGAATGGTGATTGACTTTAGAAAATTAAATGAAGCTACTAGAAAAGATCATTACCATCTACCTTTCATTGATCAAATCTTAGAAAGACTATCTAAGCACACACACACTTTTGTTTTCTTGATGGATATTCTGGTTTCTCTCAAATACCTATTTCACGACCTGGTCAAGATAAAACCACCTTTACTTGTCCTTTTGGGACTTATGCTTATAGACGTATGCCTTTTGGTTTATAGACGTATACCTTTCAAAGATGTATGACTGCTATAATCTCTGATTTTTGTGAAAAGATTGTTAAGGTTTTCATGGATGATTTCTCCGTTTATGGAACTTATTTTGATGATTGCTTAAGCAATCTTGATCGAGTTTTGCAGCGATGTGAAGAAACTAATCTTGTCTTGAATTGGGAGAAGTGCCACTTTATGGTTAATGAAGGCATTGTCTTGGGGCATAAAAATTTTGAACGAGGTATTGAGGTGTATAAAGCTAAAGTTGATGCAATTGAGAACATGCCATGTCCTAAAGACACTAAAGGTATTCGTAGTTTCCTTGGTCATGCTGGTTTCTATAGGAGGTTCATTAAAGACTTCTCTAAAATTTCTAGGCCTCTTACTAATCTTTTACAAAAGGATGTTCCATTTGTTTTTTATGATGATTGTGAAGAATCCTTTGAAACACTTAAGAAATCCTTAACTTCTGCACCTATTGTTCAACCACCTGATTGGAACTCACCTTTTAAAATTATGTGTGATGCTAGTGATTATGTTGTTGGTGTTCTTCTAGGACAAAGAATTGATAAAAAATTAAATGTTATCCATTATGCTAGTAAAACTCTAGACGGTGCCTAAAGAAATTATGATACTATTGAGAAAGAATTTTAGCAGTTGTGTTTGCTTGTGATAAATTCAGATCTTACATTGTTGATTCTAAAGTAATTGTTCACACTGATCATGCTGCTATTAAATATCTTATGGAGAAGAAAGATGCCAAACCTAGACTCATTAGGTGGGTTCCCTTGCTCTAAGAATTTGACTTGCATATTACTGATAAAAAAGGAACTGAGAACCCCTTTCGGTGGCGAACGACACCTATGGGATCACAAGAATCCCTACTACGGTTGCCGGAGCACGGGGTTGTGAGAAGAGCAGGATTAACAGTCAGCACAAGGATCGTTTACCCAGGTTCGGGCCGCGAGGATGCGTAAAACCCTAGTCCTGCTTTGGTGGGTGTATTGAGTGTTCTTGAGCTCTCGAACTAGCTATGGTGGTTGTGTAGTTCCAAAGAGCCGAATACTCCTCCAGTACGCCATGGGCCTCCTTTTATAGTCGAAAGGGGCTGCCACAGTGGCACACAGGAGGTGGAAAGGCCTATAGTACTATGAGCTTATCGCCCGTATTACAGGACAAGACGCATTTAATGTGTCGCTTAGGTGTCCCCTAGCTTTATCGGGGACATGAGTGAGGCTCGTCCCGTCCGTCGCCGCTCCTCTTTGCTTCGACATGCGCCCTGGCCAGCGATGCATGCGGCGCCATGTAGGCAGGCAGGCAGCTGAGGTGGCACGGTGGTAGGATCTTCACGAAGATCTGCATGCCACCACGCCGTTGCTTGCTGAGTTGGCGTAGAGGCCGCCCGTCGCCACGCAGGTGCTTGCCCAGCTAGTTGAGCTAGCAGCTGCTTGGGGACGGCGGTGGAGTCTTGGTCGACGCGGGCCTGGCTGTGGCCCCGCTGACGCCCTCGGCAAGGGTCTTGCCATGGCGTTGCAGTCGTCCCCGGCAAGGTGCTTGCCGGGGGTCTTGTGGATCTCCTCGGCAAGGATCCCGCCGAGGGTCGCCGTCTTCTGGTTCTCATCTGATCTCATATCTCTATGGTCTTGACAAAGATCTGCATGCCACCACAAAGGTGCCTCCCGAGCCCTGGTCCAATCGCAGTTGGTTGGGTTGGAACCCGTGGGCTCAAGGGCGGCTCGCTCTGTTGGTGTTTGGGCAAGTTGCCTCGGCAAGGTTCTTGCCGGGGCCGCAGAGACCTCCCCGGCAAGGATCTTGCCGGGGGAGTCCACCTCGCCCTCTCACTCTTTTGTATCTTTGGTTTTGGCGTTGGCCATCTTGTGCTTCGGCTTCTCTCCGGCTCCCTCCCCTGCTCTGGTTTGTGTGGTCGTGGGCATGGCTCCGGCTGTCCGTGCACAAGTAAAGGGGTCAAAAGGAGTGCCCCTACTTTTTTACACCGATAGGAGCCCCCGGGCCTGGGCCACACATAAGCGCGACATGTTGTTGGGCCAGGCCCAAAACGGTGCACGGGCAGGAGGGGCGGATACCACCGCAGTAATTCTTCATCCGCCGCGCTTCCCCACGGCCCGCGTTGAACGCGCGACGTGGGGGGTCATGCGTGACGTGGGGGGCATGCGTGGGGTGGTTTCCGCATGCATGCGTCACATCGTGGTAAAGAGGCGGCTCACGCCTTCCCCATAAAAGAGGGAGGCGTGGAGGCGCGGCCCATTTACTGGATGGACTCGGGTCGCGGTCTTCAAGGTGCCCACGCTCATCCCCCCCCGGATCACGGGGCGGGGAACAGTCGCCTCACTTATCCTCTCGACCCTGCTAGCCCGCCACGCGTCCTTCATGCAAGTGGCGGGCGGTGGAGGCGGGAAACCAGGCCGTCGCTGATTGGGGCGGCGGGTCGGCCCTGATTCCCTGCGCCTTTGATGGATGGATTGGCTGAGTGGGGCGGCCGAGCCCCGACCTCGCCCCTTTATAAGGAGGGGGAGGGGGGCGTCGTCCCACATTCCTCAGCACCCATCCTCCTTCATTTGTGTTTCTTTCTCCCACCTGCCATGGCTACAGGAGGTGCTAGGCCTTCGACGGTGGCGGCAAGGGTCGCCGCTCGTGAGCGCGTCCCTCCTTCCCACGAGCCCGCGACAGGCGGAGCCAGCCGCAAGAGGAAGGGGGAGGGGGCGTGGCCGAGTTCACCGCGGCGGTCGGGGGAGAGGGGGACGAGGTGGCGCGTCGGTCGCGCCTCCGTCAGTGGTGCCTCCTGCAATGGAGGGTCACGTCGGGGACCGGCCCCGCGAGTTCTTCATCCGGCTGTGCCGGCCACCGCGTCGTCGTCTCTGTCTCCCCACCCCCTTCGCTCGGGAGATGGAGCTCGATCCGCCCCAGACCCTCAGATTGCACATGAGGGGCTGCGGGACCGGCGGCATGCGGGTCGACATCGACTTCCCCGCTCCTCATGTCATGTATCTCCGTCGCGGATGGAAGACGTTCGCCCACATCCATAGCTTGACGGTGGGGCTCTTCCTCTACTTCAAGTTAATGGAGGGAGGCTTGCTCTCCGTCAAGGTCTTCGGAGACCTTGGAACTCGCCTGAAGTGCTGTGTGGAGAGCTCCTCCGACGATGAAGATTCCTCCTCGAGCGGGAGTGACGAGGAGGACAGCAACAGCAACGACGAGGGAGTCGAGCGGCAGGATGCCAACCCCGACTTTGGTGATCGCGTCGCCCCTCCCTCGGCCTCGCGCCCTGCCGAGGGCCTTCCTCGTCAAGCTCTCCATCTGTGCGTTCCCCATCGCCTCCTTGGGCGGCTAGCGTAGGAGGGTCGGAGAAGGCGAAAAGGGCGGGCGGCGGCCATCAATTCGGAGTACGTGGGCACCGATGCCTCCGTCGCGTATTGTCGGGCTGTTGCCTCATCTTCCAGACCCTCCGCCGGTACCGGGATGCTCTGTTGGCGCCTTCTGCTTCTCGCACCTCGTCTAGGCGCTCCTTTCGCCCTCCTGATGTCTTGTTTCACCTCCTGAGGAGAGGGACAAGAAAGGGATTACGGGCATCTTATCTTTTTTTTAGTTTGTAAGCCTGCGGGCACTTGTTAGATTTAAGACTTGTAATCCCCTTGCTCATGTTTTTAATTCCGTATGAACTGTACCTGTATGGGATGTTTTTAATGAAAAGGGGACTTGCCGGGTTCTTTGTGCGTGAGCGAGGCCCATGCCAAGGACGAATCCTTGTTATTTTTAGGATAAACATTGTTGCCCGCCAACAGGCCTTGCCGTCTCTCCACTTCGGTCGACCCTTTCTCGCGCTCTTGGCGGAGGCAGGGGCGAAGTAGAGTTAGGCCCCTCGTTCATCTCCTTCCCACCGCGGCTACTACCAAATTCCGACCCAAGAGGATAGCTCTTGGGTACGGGGAAAGGGGAGCACGGTGGTTTTAAGAATATAAACGAGGCTTCATGTGTCCCAGTTCTATACGGAAGTGCATAACAGGGGATAAAAGACTTATCTGAATCCGCAGCCCCCAGCAACCTTGGCTTGCCGTGGTTGGATCCTTGTGTCTTCAGCCCCTGGTGATCCTGGCTTGCCGGGGCCGGAGCGCCAGTCCATCCTCTTTCTCCCAAGCGGCTCAGGAGATATGTCCATGTGCCCTGCAAACCAAAGAGGACAAAAAGACGCACACTCGACCTCTAGGCTAGGGGTTAGTCGCCGCTAAGCACTATCAACCCTAACCGAGGAAGAGACTTAACCTAGCATGCATGCTATAACTTAGGGTGCCAGCACTTCATTTATTTATTCTCAGGGTCTGCGTCTGGCTTTGTACAGAGGGTTACATGCCTTGCCGGCAAAGCTTGTACAAAAGGTGGCTTGCCGGGGGGCCCGGCAAGCCGCGCCTTATGGGTAAAACTTGCGAAGATGCTCGATGTTCCAGGAGTTGCTCACTGGGACAACATCTTGATCTCGAGCAGGATCGCGCCGGGCACGGTGACTCGTATTACCCGATAAGGGCCTTCCCACTTCAAGCGTCAACTTGTTGGTATTCTTGGCCGATTGAACGCTACCAAGAACAAGGTTGCCTTCCTCAAAGCTTTGGGCATGAACCTTGCGGCTATGGTAGCGCCAAGGCTTTGCCGGTAGCGTCTTTGTTCTCACGGCCTTACCGAAGACGATCTTCCTCGAGGAGCGTTGTGTCATCTTGCCGCAACTGCTCTTGCTCAAGCTCATCATATGCGAGCACTCTAGGTCATATGAGTTCCGTGGGGAGAACTGCTTCTTCCCCATATACTAGGGCAAAGGGTGTCTGGCTGGTGGCTTGATTTGGCGTCGTCCTAATCGACCAAAGAACCGCCGGCAACTCATCAATCCAGCGCTTTCCACTCTTGTGCAGCTTGTCGAAGGTCTTCATTCTCATGCCTCGCAACACTTTAGCATTTGACCTCTTCGCTTGGCCATTGCTCCGGGGGTATGCTACGGAAGCAAAACAGACCTTTCTGCGGAGGTCTTTGATGTATTGCATGAAGGTGTGGCTTGTGAACTGTGTGCCGTTATCGGTGATGACTCTGTTTGGCACACCAAAACGGCATACTAGTCCCTTGAAGAACTTGACGGCTGACTGTGCTATCACCTTCCTCACCGGTTCCACCTCCGGCCACTTTGTGAACTTGTCGATTGAAACGTACAAGTACTCAAAGCCCCCGACAGCATGGGGGAAGGGGCCCAGTATGTCGAGCCCCCAGACCAAAAATGGCCAGGAGAGAGGGATTGTTTGAAGAGCTTGAGCCGGTTGATGAAGCTTCTTTGAATGGAACTGACACGCACTTGGTTACTAGTGTCGTTGCATCCTGGAGGGCGGTGGGCCAGAAGAAGCCATGCCGGAATGCCTTGCCGGCAAGGGCCCTTGACCCTATGTGGGAGCCACATATGCCTCCATGTATCTCTGCCAACAGCTCAGATCCTTCCTCCTGTGGGATGCACTTCAATTTCACACCGTTCGGTCTTCTTACATGCATGGACGCCATCGACGAATTGGTACAAGGCGCACTGACGGGCTACTTCCGCTTCTTCCTGCTCCTCGTGAAGTTCCCTGTCTGGAGGAAATGGGCGGTACGATGTGCCCATCTTTGGAGCACAGGGCTCGACGGCAAGGACCAAAGGCATCTCTTCCGCCATGGGGCAGCCGTCTCTACAGCCCAGGATTGGCGCCACGAGCCACCGGCCCCTCAAGAGCTCGGGATCCGCGGCAACACCCTTGCCGGCACCCCCCGGGGGCTCGGCGGGAAAGTACTTGCCGGGGCCTAACTTCCTCCGCTTGTTCTACTCTGTTGATGGCTCAACAGATGGTTGAGTTAACCGAAGCAAAAAGGTACCTGGTTCCACTGGTAGCTTGAATGCAGCGCACTTTGACAGGTAGTCAGCGATGTCATTCTCCACTCGGGGAACGTGCTCTGCTTGTATACCGTCGAATCGCTCCTCCAGTTTCCTCACCTCATCTACGTAGGCCTCCATCAACGGGCTCTGATAATCCTTGTTAACTTGTCTGACGACAAGCTGTGAATCACCCCTGACGATGAGCTTTTTCACCCCGAGGTCCGCCGTGATCCTGAGACCGGCAAGCAGCCCCTCCTATTTAGCAGTGTTGTTTGTGGACATCTCCCTGGGAAAGTGCATCTGGATCACATACTTGAGGTGCTCTCCGGTGGGTGCGACAAGCAGCACACCGTCACCGGCGCCTTGCAGCGAGAAAGCCCCATCAAAGTACATGATCCAGTCGTGGCTTGCCTCCTTGCAGGGGAGAGCGGTCTCCTAAATTTCTTCGTCGGGCGTTGAGGTCCATTCTGCAATGAACTCTGCCAAGACTCTGCTCTAGATTGTCGAGGTACTTTCAAACTTCAACCCGAAGCTCGACAACTCCAAGGCCCATTCCACAATCCTTCCGGTCGCATCTGGGTTATGCAGTATCCGTTGCAACGGGAGGCGAGTGACGACAGTGATCTCGTGGGCTTGGAAGTAATGACGCAGCTTCCTCGAGGCCATAAGGAGGCCGAAGAGCAATTTCTACACACCGGAGTACCTCGACCTAGCCCCCTGCAAGAGGGAGCTGACAAAGTAAACCGGGTGTTGCATCATCTTCTCCTTCTGCACCACTTCACTTGACTATGTGGGCACCGCCCCGAAGGCGTCAAACTCTGCCGGGGGCCTTGCCTTGCTGGCACCAGGCCCTGCCGGGGGAATCTCTGGCTTGCCATCCGCTGGTCCCGCCGTCGCCACTGCCTCCTCGTCGACCTCCCTCTCAGTGCCACGGCGGCGCTGACCACTTGATTCGTTGTCGCTAGATACAGCAGCAACGGCTCTTGTGGTTTAGGCGCAACCAGTATTGGCGTGGAGGAAAGGTGTTTCTTCAGATCCTGCAATGCCGCCTCGGCTTCTGGGGTCCACTCCATTGGGCATTCCTTCTTCAAGATTTTGAAAGAGGGAAGGGCGTGCTCGGCGGACTTGGAGATGAATCGGCTCATGGCGGCAACGCAGCCAGTGAGCCGACGCACGTCCTTGATCCGCTTGGGCGCCTCAATCTGTTCAATAGCCTTGATTTTCTCTGGCTTTGCCTCGATCCCGCGCTGCGACACAAAGAACCCGAGAAGCTTGCCGGACGGAATGCCGAAGACACACTTCTCAGGGTTCAGCTTGAGGTTGATCTTGCGCAGGTTGGCAAACGTCTCTTCCAGGTCATGTACAAGAGTTGCCCCGTCCTTGGTTTTGACCACTATATCATCCATGTATGCTTCCATATTTCTATGGAGCTGGGGTTCAAAACCAATTTGGACCGCTCTTGCAAACATCGAGCCAGCACTCTTCAACTCGAAAGGCATCCGTAAAAAGCAATATGTACCACATGGGGTGATGAATGTCATCTTCTCTTGTCATGAAGATCTGGTGGTAGCCTGAGTATGCGTCAAGGAATGACAACAGATCACACCCGGCTGTGGAGTCAACAATCTGGTCGATGCGTGGCAACGGGAAGGGGTCCTTGGGACAAGCCTTATTGATATCTGTGTAGTCAATACACAGCCTCCACTTCCCATTCGCCTTGCGCACCACCACCGGATTTGCCAACCACATCGGATGGAGCACTCCTCTCACCAAACCTGCCGCTTCCAACTTCCTGATCTCCTCTATGATGAACTCCTGCCTTTCCAGAGCTCGCTTCGACCTTACGCAGACGGGCCACGCATGAGGACAGACAGCTAGGTGGTGCTCAATCACCTCCCTGGGAACACCGGGGATGTCAGATGCTTGCCATGCAAACACGTCGACATTTGCCCGCAAGAAGGTGACGAGCGCGCCTTCCTATTTGTTGTCGAGGGTGGAGCTTATGGTGAAAGCCCCTCCCGCGCCATCCTCTCTAACGGACACCTTCTTGGTCTGCGGTGGCTCAGCTCTGGATTTCTTGTTGTTCCCGGTGGAGCTCTCTGGCATGTCCTCGATGGTAGCACAACACTGCCCCTCCCGCGCCATCCTCCCTAACGGACACCTTCTTGGTCTGCGGTGGCTCAGCTCTGGATTTCTTGCTCTTGCCGGTGGAGCTCTCTAGCACGTCCTCGACGGTAGCACAACACTCCGAAGAGGTGCGCTTGCCGGAGTGGGTGCGAGAGGTCTTGTCGGGCTTCTTCTTCCCTCCCGGGGCTCCAGCGGCAGGAGCGAGTGCCTTGGCGGTAGCTGCTACAACTGCTTCCCGGTAGAGTTGGTCGGCGCAAATCAGCGCGTCCTTCTTGTCGGAGGGGACGAAGATGATGGTCAACGGCCCGGGCATCTTCAGCATGTTGTAGGCGTAGTGCGACGCCGCCATGAACTTGGCTAGTGTCGGGCGGCCGAGGATCCCGTTGTAGGGCAAGGGGATCTCGGCCACATTGAAGATGGTCCTCTCCGACCTGTAGTTCAACACTCCTCCAAACGTCACGGGCAGTGTGACCTTCCCCTTCGGTTGGCTCCTCCCCGGATTGACCCCCTGAAATGTGCCCGTTTCCTCGAGGTCTCCATCAGGAATTTGCACCCTTTTGATCACGACGGGCGAGATCAAGTTCAGGCCGGCCCCGCCGTCGACCAACATCTTGTTCACCTTGAGGTTGCGGCGAGACCAACAACGGCAAACACCCGACCGTGGTTGTGCGGTCAGGGTGGTCCTCGGCGTCAAAGATGAGGGGCGTGCTGGACCACTTCAGCGGCTTCTGAGCGTCGAACGAGGGCTCTGGTACTGTTATCTCACGCGCCCACTGCTTGAGCTGGCGGTGAGAAGTATGCAGCGATGCGCCACCATCGACGCGCATGGCCACTGTAGCCTTCTGGAACTCTTGCTCGCCGGACTCGTCCTCCTCTTCACGATCATCGTCTTCTTGCTTCTTGTCACGGCCCCGAGCGGGCCTCTCTTGCTGGTTGTCTTTGCCGCGGCGGCCTCCTTGGCCGCCACACTTCTCGCTGGATCCCTCGGCACCATCCTGGCCCTTCTCCTTGTCCCGCCTCTCGTACTCCACTTTTTGCTTCTCAACAAGCATCTCGACTTGTCGGCAGTTCTGGAGGTCGTGGCCCTTGATGCGGTGGATCTTGCAGTACTGCTTGTCGGAGCTTCCTGGCTTGTCGGCAGCCGCCAAGGCCCGGCAGGTGGCGCACCTGGCAATCTCCTTGCCGGGGTCATCTACCTTGGCCTTCTTGGCAGCGCCGGTGCTGTCGGATCCCTCGACGGCAAGCACGGTCTTGCTTCTTTGCGCTTCATAGACGCCGCCCTTCTTCATTGGGGCGGCGGTGTCTTCATCAGTAGAGTCGGTTTCCGCGTCGGCGTCCTCGCCGGGGTACTTCCTTCCCTCTTCAGCCCGGGCACACCTATCGGCTAGAACATAAAGTTAGGCCACATCCTTAACCTTGGTCATCGCCAGCTCTTCGCGCATCTTGCGGTTGCGCATGTTTTGATGGAACGTGCTAATCATGGCGGCGGGATGAATGTCGGGGATGTTGTACTGCACCCGGCTGAATCTCTGGATGTACTTGCGCAGGTTTTCCCCTTCCTTCTAGGGAATGATATGCAAATCACTAGCCTGGCCATGAGCTTGGTGGCCTCCAGTGAAGGCGCCAATGAACTCATGGCACGGATCCAACCAAGAAGAAATGGAATCCGCCGGCAAGTGCATCAACCAAGACATGACATTGGGCTTCAGTGCCAACGGGAAGTAATTGGTAAGCACCTTGTCTTCGCGAGCTCCGGCAGCCTGCATCGTGCTGGTGTAGATGCTGAGGAACTCTGACGGATGGGCCTTGCCAGTGTACTTCTCGCCGACGTCGGGCTTGAACGTGCGGTGGGATGGCCACTTGAACTGCCGCAACTCACGGGTAAAGGCTGGGCAGCCCACCTCGTAAGGTAGGCCGCCGGAACCCCCCGGTGTTGCGTGGTCTATAGCGGGTCCCGCCCGCTTGTCCGACTGGTAGCGTGTATCACGCCGGCGCTTGATAGTGCTTCGAGCATCTTCGTGAGCTCGTTCTCGAAGAACTTGGCGTTGGTCGCGGTGGGTCCATGGGTCGGACGACGCTATGGAAATATTATCACAAGTGTCATTGCGACGGACCGACACCCGCGGTGGCTGGCGTGGAGGAGGAGAGTGCACCGTGGCCGCAGCACCCCCAGCCCCTCCACCACTGGCACGTGGTGGTTCGACGGAGCGCTGGCCCGAAGGCCCCGCCGGTCGCGGATCATATTTATTGGCGACGACGACGAGGCTCCGGATGGTGGCTCTCCACTCATCGAGCTTCTCCGCGGCAGGAGGGAAGTCGAGGAAGCGATTGTCTTGTGGCAGCTTCACTGGCGTGGGTGGTGGTCACAGCTGCGTGGACTGTGGCGCGCTTCGACTTCTAACTACGTTAAAAGGAGCTCTACCACGGCCCGGCTGCGTGCCATTTTCGCCAAAGACGCCGGCGAGCATCTGGACTCGCCGTCCCGGACGACGACATGTGGCTCTTCCCACGGCGATGTCCGGGGTCTCCAGTGTGGTGGCGCTACTTGTCGCGCGCACCCTGGGAAGAGCGCGTTGTGGGCGCCGGTGTGAGCGTCTTGGAGGTTGCTGCGCCGCCCGTGGGTGGCATTAACGACACTCGGAGGGCCAGCGCCACTGCGGGGCCCAGCCCTGTCTTTGGATTTGGCGGCGTGCGGCCCGTCGCTGGCGCACGAATGACGCCGCTCGCTAGGCTCTGACTGCCAGAGCGATGCTGGTGCTCGCGGACTGCGGCTCGGGTCCTGTCCGCGACCGGCCCGCTGTCCGCCCGCATAGGCACGGGCCGTTCGGCTCCCGACGAGCCGATCGCCGTGATCGTCTTCTTCTTGGGAGCCATGGCGATGAAGAACTGCTAGGCTAACTACTAGACCAGATTCTCACAATTGCGCCCCCTCCCTGGCGCGCCAAAGATGTCGGTGGCGAACGACACCTATGGGATCACAAGAATCCCTACTACGGTTGCCGGGGCGCGGGGTTGTGAGAAGAGCAGGATTAACTGTCAGCACAAGGATCGTTTACCCAGGTTCGGGCCGCGAGGATGCGTAAAACCCTAGTCCTGCTTTGGTGGGTGTATTGAGTGTTCTTGAGCTCTCGAACTAGCTATGGTGTCTGTGTAGTTCCAAAGAGCCGAATCCTCCTCCAGTACGCCATGGGCCTCCTTTTATAGTCGAAAGGGACTGCCACAGTGGCACACAGGAGGTGGAAAGGCCCACAGTACTATGAGCTTATCGCCCGTATTACAGGACAAGACACATTTAATGCGTCGCTTAGGTGTCCCCTAGCTTTATCAGGGACGGGAGCGAGGCTCGTCCCGTCTGTCGCCGCTCCTCTTCGCTTCGACACGCGCCCTGGCCAGGATGCATGCGGTGCCATGTAGGCAGGCAGGCAGCTGAGGTGGCGCGGTGGTAGGATCTTCATGAAGATTTGCATGCCACCGCACAGATGCTTGCTGAGTTGGCGTAGAGGCCGCATGTCGCCACGCAAGTGCTTGCCTAGCTGGTTGAGCTAGCAGCTACTTGTGGATGGCGGTGGAGTCTTGGTCGATGCGGGCCTGGTTGTGGCCTCGCTAACACCCTCTGCAAGGGCCTTGCCGGGGGCCCGGCAAGGGTCTTGCCATGGCGTTGCAGTCGTCCCCGACAAGGTGCTTGCCGGGGATCTTGTGGATCTCCTCGGCAAGGATCCCTCCGAGGGTCGCCGTCTTCTGGTTCTCATCTGATCTCATATCTCTATGGTCTTGACAAAGATCTGCATGCCACCACAGAGGTTCCTCCCGATCCCTGGTCCAACCGCAGTTGGTTGGGTTGGAACCCGTGAAATTTGAAGGCGGCTCGCTCTGTTAGTGTTTGGGCAAGTTGCCCGGCAAGGTTCTTGTCGGGCCGCTGAGGCTTTGCCCGGCAAGGATCTTGCCGGGGGAGTCCACCTCGCCCTCTCGCTCTTTGGTATCTTTGGTTTTGGCGTTGCCTTGGCCATCTTGTGCTTCGGCTTCTCTCCGGCTCCCTCTCCTGCTCTGCTTTGTGTGGCCGTGGGCGTAGCTCCGACTTTCCGTGCATAAGGAGCGCCCCTACTTTTGTACACCGACAACCCCGTAGATGATAACTTGTCTAGGTTAGAAAATGTTCTTGATGACCCACTACCTATTGATGATAGCTTTCCTTATGAACAACTAGTTGTAATAAATGCTTCTCATAACACTCCTTGGTATGCTGACTATGCTAATTACATTGTTGCTAAATTTATACCACCTAGTTTCACATACCAACAAAAAAAATCTTCTATGACATAAGACATTACTTTTGGGATGACCCACATCTTTATAAAGAAGGAGTCGATGGTATTATTAGACGTTGTGTACCTGAGCATGAACAGGAACAACTCCTACAGAGTAGATGGTATTACAATCTGGTTTTCATTGGCCTACTCTTTTCAACGATGCCCGTAAGTTTTTCTTTTCTTGTGATGAATGCCAAAGCATTGGTAATATTGGTAAGCCTCAGTAAATGCCTATGAATTATTCACTTGTTGTTGAACCATTTGATGTTTCGGGTTTAGATTATATGGGACCTTTTCCTTCCTCTAATGGGTATACACATATTTTGGTTGCTGTTGATTATGTCCCTAAGTGGGTAGAAGTTATTCCAACTAGTAGTGTTGATCATAACACCTCTATTAAAATGCTTAAAGAACTTATTTTCCCAAGGTTTGGAGTCCCTAGATATTTAATGACTGATGGTGGTTCACACTTTATTCATGGTGCTTTCAGCAAAATGCTTGCTAAGTATGACTTTAACCATAGAATTGCATCACCCTATCATCCTCAATCTAGTGGTCAAGTTGAACTTAGCAATAGAGAAATAAAATTAATATTACAAAAAACTTTCAATAGGTCCCGAAAGAATTGGTCTAAGAAACTTGATGATGCACTTTGGGCCTATAGAACAGCTTATAAAAATCCTATGGGTATGTCTCCATATAAAATGGTTTATGGTAAATCTTATCATTTGCCTCTTGAGTTAGAACATAAAGCATATTGGGCAATTAAAGAACTCAACTATGACTTCAAACTTGCCGGTGAAAAGAGGTTATTTGATATTAGTTCACTAGATGAATGGAGAACCCAAGCTTGAAAATGCCAAACTATTTAAAGAAAAAAGTTAAAAGATGGCATGACAAAAGAATCCAAAAGCGGGAATTTAAAGTTGGTGAACATGTTCTATTGTACAATTCTCGTTTTAGATTTATTACAAGAAAACTTCTCTCTAAATGGGAAGGACCATACATCATCGAAGAAGTTTATCGCTCTGGAGCTATCAAGATTAATAATGCCGAAAGTACCAACCCGAAGGTGGTCAATGGACAAAGAATTAAACACTATATTTCAGGTACCCCTATTAATGTTGAAACTAACACTATCCAAACCATGACACCGGAGGAACACATAAAAGAAACCTTCCAAAACACTCCAGAACCCTGAAAAGGAACATGTATGTGATACGGTAAGTAAAGAGTCTCCGGAAAATCCGCAACAATATTTTCTGACAGTTTTGGAATATTAGAAAAAATAAGAAAATAAGAAACAACCAGGAAGGCAACCCAGGTGTCCACAAGACACCAGGGCACGCCTGCCCCACCTGGTGCACCCTGGTGGGTAGTGGGCTCCTTGGGCACCTTCCCGGCTCTGTTTTCCTTCCCTATACTTGTTTCCCAAGATAAAAAATATATTTATATACTCCCCCGGACGTATTGACCACTGCATCGCGGAGAAACCATATGTTCTTGTTTCGTGTTGTTTTTCTGACAGGTCTAGATCGCCATGGCCACACCAAGCTCCTCCAAGGACAAGTTCTTCGAGAGGGTAATCAATCCCTACTTGTCAGAGGTGATGAAGCACCCTCAAGCTATTGAGATGTGTGAGGGGGTGCTCCACATCCGGGATGTTCAAGGGCCTAAGAAGACGGGAAACATGGAGGCCAGGCTCATGGTGGTGGAGCAGGAGATCTTCAAGTGGCAAGGGATGGTGGAGAGTAGACTCGGTGCCAATCACCTCACGATCACAGAATTCACCTGTGATCACAAGGTGGATGGCCGGTCAACGAAGGACATCATCTTCACCTTCAATGAGCAAATCAATTTTCTGCAAAGCCAAATCTATGATCTTTAAAACCAAGTTTTTGAGTATGAGGCAAGATTTAAAGGTATGAGTTTAGCTGCCAGTTGCAGGACTCATGAGACTCATGCTTCCTCTTATGATGGTGAGCCTCTGCCATGGAAGCCAGAGTACAAGTTTGCCTCTACCTCATCACCACCACCATCACCAAAGAAGGAGACTTGAGTACACGGGTATGGGCACTCCCCTTGGGTTGTGCCAAGCTTGGGGGAGATGCCCCGGTATCGTATCACCATCACTTTTATTTACCTTTACCTATCTTAGTTCGATCCTTAGCTATTTCGTGATTTTGTTGAATAAAAGTTTAGTATGATCTATTTTCGAGTGCTAGTTTCGTGATCTATCTATCTATGTAATCGAGTGAGAGTTATATAATAAAGTTTACTTTGAGTTTTTGCTTCTTTACTTTTCTGTTTCAATTAAAATAAATAAACTAATGAAAAAGATCATATGCTAATCTTATGGTAAGTAATGGCATCACATAAGGAAAAGTGTAAGTCGTAAAATTTATTGAAAAGTTGACAAACATAGCATTGGTCAATGATGCAATTCATGAAAGAATTAATAAGGGAAGAGAAGATTCACATGCAAATACACTATCTAGGACATCTTTTATGATCGTGATCACCCATTAAAATATCGTATGCCAAACTGTTGACGTTGGACAAGGAAGACAACATAATGATTTATGTTTGTTCATATTCACATAGAAGTTATATTGTCATAGATCCTTCAACATGTGGTGCTTGCCCAATATCTTTGCTATCCAAAAATCTGCACTAAGTAGAGATACTACTTGTGCATCCAAAACCCTTAAACCCAAATCAATGTTTTGAGAGTCCACCATACCTGCCTATGGATTGAGTAAGATCCTTCAAGTAAGTTGACATCGGTGCAAAAAGGCAATAAAAATTGCTCCTAAATGTGTTTGATCCTTTAGAGTAAGGGAAAATAAGCGTTGTACGAAGTTGTGATGGCAAAGTAGTAAAAGCAACAGATTGCATAATAAAGGTTGCTATCATAAGCGGCAATATAACATGGCGTTCTTTTGCATTAAGAGATTGTGCATACAAAACGAAAAAGTGCATGGCAACCTCTACTTCCCTCAGGGAAGGGCCTATCTTTTACTTTTATGTATTTACTTTTTATGCAAGAGTCAAAGTATTTTCCTCTATTCCTTTTTATTTTCTCTTTGGCAAGCATCATCTGGTGGGGAAAGATCTAGGCACATATATCTAGTTGAATATGAGTGATCATGAGTTATTATTGTTGACATCGCCCTTGAGGTGAATAAGTTGGGAGGTGAAACTATAAGCCCCTATCTTTCTATGTGTACGGTTGAAACTTTTTGCTCATATATACGTCGTGATTGTTAGCAATCATAGAAGATTAAATGATGGTTGAGTATGTGGACTTTCCAAAAGGCTCCGATACGAGACCCTTCCTGAAAATATGATGAATTGTAGTTGCAAAGTTGACTGAGAACATAGTTTGTTAGTTTTCAATAAAGTTTATGCTTTCTACTTCGATGTTGTGATGAATTGTTACTTGTTCAGGAGAAGCTATATGATAAAGTTATACGATAAAGTTATATGATAAAGTTCTAGGATAAAGTATGTTGCTATTATAATAATATGCATGATGCTACTATGTTCGTATTTTGTTTTTATCGACACCTCTCTCTCTCTAAACATGTGGACATGATTTTCGATATCGGCTTTCGCTTGAGGACAAGCGAGGTCAAAGCTTGGGGAGTTGGTATGTCCATTTTGCATCATGTTTTACTACTGTTATTTGTAATGTTTTTATGCTTTGTAATACTTTATGGAATAATTCTAATGCCTTTTGTCTCATAATATGCAAGGTTTACACAAAGAGGGAGAATACCGGCAACTGGAATTCTAGACCTGAAAAAGCTATGTCAGATATACCTATTCTGCACATCTTCAAATGAGCTGAAATTTTATGGAGAATTATTTTGGAATATATAATAAATATTGGAGAAAAGAACTACCAGAGGGGGGCTGCCAGGTGCCCACAAGACACCAGGGCGCGCCTAGGCGCGCCCTGGTGGGTAGTGGGCCACCCAGCCCACCTTCGGTGCCCATCTTCTGGTACATAAGGTCTTTTTACCTAGAAAAAAATAAGAAGAGGACTTTCGGGATGGAGCGCCACCGTCTCGAGGAGGAACTTGGGCAGGAGCACTTTTGCCCTCCAACGGAGCGATTCCATCGGGGGAACTTCCCTCCCGGAGGGGAAATCGAAGCCATTGTCATCACCATCAACCCTCTCATCTTCGGGAGGCCAATCCATCAACATCTTCAACAGCACCATCTCCTCTCAAACCC
This sequence comes from Aegilops bicornis, assembly GCA_021605145.1. NCBI lineage: Eukaryota > Viridiplantae > Streptophyta > Magnoliopsida > Poales > Poaceae > Aegilops > Aegilops bicornis. Next base: position 439,216,515 of record CM038675.1, on the reverse strand, counting down.
TAGTTCATCTCTTGTGTTAAATCTTTGTACCGGAACCTTAGATTGGTACCTGTGGGTGACTAATAGTGTTGATTGCATCTTGTAGTTGATGCTATATGGTTTATTTGGTGGAAGATTATGTGTTCAGATCCATTATGCTATTTAATATCCCTCTGATCTTAAGCATGAATATTATTTGTGAGTAGTTTCCTTTGTTCTTGAGGCCACGGGAGAAGTCATGTTGCAAGTAATCATGTGAATTTGGTATTCGTTTGATATTTTCATGATATGTATGTTGTTATTCCCTTAGTGGTGTTATGTGAGCATCGATTACATAACACTTCACCATCTTTGGGCCTAAGGGAATGCATTGTGGAGTAGTTATTAGATGATGGATTGCTAGAGTGACAGAAGCTTAAACCCTAGTTTATGTGCTATCATGTAAGGGGTTGATTTGGATCCATATGTTTAATGCTATTGTTAGATTTTATCTTAATACTTCTTTCGTAGTTGTGGATGCTTGCGAGGGGGTTAATCATAAGTGGAAGGCTTGTTCAAGCAAGAACAGCACCCAAGCACCGGTCCACCCATATATCAAATTATCAAAGTAGCGAACGCGAATCAAACCAACATAATGAAAATGACTAGATGAAATTCCCATGTGCCCTCAAGAACGTTTTACTTATTATCTGAGATCGCATCGCCTATCATTTGCCATCAAAAGGATTGGGCTACCTTGCTACCCTTACTGTTACTATTGTTACTTGTTACTTGTTACAAACTATCTTGCTATCAAACTACATGTTACCGACAATTTCAGTGCTTGCAAAAATTACCTTGCTGAAAACCACTTGTCATTTCCTTCTGCTCCTCATTGGGTTCGACACTCTTCCTTATCGAAAGGACTGTGATTGATCCCCTATACTTGTGGGTCATCACAGCTACACGGGTGTGATGAGAGGGATGTGTATTGTCATTCGATCGTGTTGCATCCTACAGTGCACACGCGCGATCAGTGTGGTTAGGGTTCTAGCCAGTCAGAATGCAACGCATAATAGGGTGAGTACACACGGATCCCAGAGGCGATGGAAATGAACCGCGTGGGATAATAAATGACCAAGATTGAAGGAGAATCCACATTTCCTTTTTCATCTGTCCTAGAGTTTTTTTCTATGATCAACATACCCATCCAACACAGCGTGTTCAAATTTGGCACTTTTTGGGCTCATTTACTATATTTAGGCCATTACATGCATTTCTAGGCATTAATGCACATAATTCAAATTCGCACAACGGGTGCATGAAAAAGCGCACGAAAACGGTCTGAAAATTATGCTTGTGGTGTTTAGTAAATTTTCATGCTTTTTACAAGGAATGGGGAGATATTTCAAGGATATGTGGGGCAAGAGTCAACCACAACCGTGTTGTTTATTGGTTTTCCAAATCTGGCAAAATGATAAACATGATACCTCGCATGGTGCCATGGTATGACCTCACCATGCTCTGGTAAATATTTGAGAAGGTTTGGCTAATGTCGTTATACATGCTCTTCACAAATCGAACCACCACCGAGGAAGTTTCATGGTTTCGAGAGGAAATCATCAAGATTGAAGGGGAATCCAAATTTCCTTCTTCGTTTGTCTTTGAGCTTTTTTCTATGATCAACATACCCCCTCCAATGCATCGTGTTCAAATTTGGCACTTTTTTGGGCTCGTCTATTATACTTAGGCCATTATGTGCATTTTCTAGGCACTAATGCACATAATTCAAATTTGTACAATCGGTGCATGAAAAAGTGCACGGAAACAGTCTGGAAAATCATGCTCGTGGTATTTAGTAAATTTTCATGCCTTTTACAAGGAATGGGAAAATATTTCAACGATATGTGTGGCAAGAGTAAACCACAAACGTGTCGTTCATTGGTTTTTCAACTCTCAGAAAATGAAAAACATGCATGAAAAACATGATACCTGGCATGGTGCCATGGTATGACCTCACCATGCTCTAATAAATATTTGAGAAGGTTTGGTTAATGTCATTATACAAGCTCTTCATATATCAAACCATCACCGAGCAAGTTCCATAGTTTCGAGAGGGAAATCACCAAGATTGAAGGGGAATCCAAATTTCCTTCGTTGTCTGTCCTTGAGTATTTTTCCTATGATCAACATACCCACTCTGATGCACCGTGTTCTAATTTGGCACTTTTCCGGGCTCATTTACTATATTTAGGCCATTATGTACATTTTCTAGGCACTAATGCACATAATTCAAATTCAGACAATCGGTGCATGAAAAAGTGCATGAAAACGGTCTGGAAAATCATGCTCGGGGTATTTAGTAAATTTTCATGCCTTTTACAAGGAATGGGAAAATATTTCAACGATATGTGTGGCAAGAGTCAACCACAAACGTGTGTTTTATTGGTTTTTCAACTCAAGAAAAATAAAAAATAAAAAATGCATGAAAAACATAATACATGGCATGGTGCCATGGTATGATCTCACCATGCTCTGGTAAATATTTGAGAAGGTTTGGCTAATGTCGTAATAAACAATCTTCATAAATCAAACCATCACCCAGGAAGTTTCATGGTTTCGAGAGAAATCACCAACATTGAAGGGGAATCCAAATTTCCTTCGCCATTTGTCCTTCAGTTTTTTTCTATGATCAACATACCCCCTTGAATTCACCGTGTTAAATTTGGCACTTTTCCAGGCTCATTTACTATATTTAGGCCATTATGTGCATTTTCTAGGCATTAATGCACACAATTCAAATTCAGACAATCAGTGCATGAAAAAGTGTGTGAAAACGGCTCGAAAATCATGCTCGTGGTATTTAGTAAATTTTCATGCCTTTTACAAGGAATGGGCAAAGATTTCATGGATATGTGTGGCAACAGTCAACCACACACGTGTCATTTATTGGTTTTTCAACACTAGAAAAATGAAAAACATGATACCTAGCTTGGTGCCATGGTATGACCTCACCATGCTCTGGTAAATATTTGAGAAGGTTTGGCTAATGTCGTTATACACGCTATTCATAAATTGAACCATCACCGAGGAAGTTTCATGGTTTCGAGAGTGAAATCACCAAGATTGAAGGGGAATTCAAATTTCTTTCGTCATTTGTACTTTTTCTACGATCAACATAAGATCAAGCTAAAAAGAACAGCGTCAGACCTGAAGATTTGGGCGAAGAACACTTTCAGCAACACAAAACTGCAGTTTCACATTGCATCAGAGGTGGTGCTGCAGTTAGACATGGCACAGGAGAGGCGCCAACTAACCCCAAGGGAATTCTGGCTGAGGAAAACTCTGAAACTGAAGATAGTTGGCCTTGCGGCTCTCGAGCGGGTCAGAAAACGGCAAGCTGCACTGACTACCTGGCTCAAAGCGGGCGATGCAGAAACAACATTCTTCCAAGCTAAGATCAACTCTCGACGGAGGAAAAATTACATACACTGCCTAGAGTCAGAGAACAAGCAAGCAACAGATCATAAAGAGAAGGCGGGCATGATCCATGATCACTTCTCGGCCCTTCTGGGCAACAAGGAGAGACGGGCAAAAACAATCAATTGGGATATGATTCAGCTACCTCGTCTGCAAACTGGAGAATGCCTCGACAACCGCTTCACGGAAGAAGAAGTATGGGCAGCAATCAGTGCGTCTCCGGCCGAGAAGGCGCCAGGATCCGACGGTGCCAGTGGTGCCTTCTTTCGTGCTTGCTGGCAAATGATCAAGATGGACATCATTGCAGTTTTCCATGCTTTTTACCAGCTCGCCGGGGGTGACTTTGCAGCCCTGAACCGTGTTATGATCGTCCTGCTGCCAAAAAAGGATGGCACAACCAAACTGTCTGACTTCCACCCAATTAGCCTAATCCATTCAGTGGCCAAGCTAATCGCCAAAGTCCTCTCGATCAGGCTAATGGGTGTGCTAGATCAACTCATATCCCCGGCCCAGAGTGCTTTCTAGAAGAAGAAGGGCATTCATGAAAGCTTCCTCTATGTTCAGAACGCACTACGGTTGTTTCAAACGAAAAAGCCGCCGATGCTCCTGCTAAAGATCGACATTGCAAAGGCCTTTGGCACGGTTTCATGGGAATATATCCTCGAGTTGCTGCAGTGCATGAACTTCCCGGCACGCTAGAGAGACTGCATCGCCATGCTTCTCTCCTTCGCGTCCTCCACCTGTCTGCTCAACAGAGACCCGGGCCCTGCGATTCTCCATCAGCGGGGACTGCGGCAAGGGGATCCCCTCTCACCTATCCTCTTCATCCTGGCGATCGATACCCTTCACCGACTGTTAGAAGCAAAGACAAAGAGCCGGGCGCCATCGCCTCGCCGACCGGTGTAAAGACGCCACGCTGGCCACGCTTATACGCCGACGACGCGATCTTCTTCGCCAATCCGTGCGCCAGAGATAGACACCATCATGCAACTCCTGGACGGGTTTGGAGAGGCCACGGGGCTGCACAGCAACCCCCAAAAATCGTCAGCGGCAGCCCTCAACTGCGGTAGTTTCGACCTCATAGATGCCCTTCAAAATTTTGGCAACACTAGAGTAGGCTTCCCGATCAGGTACCTAGGTCTCCCGCTCTGCATCGGCAGGCTCCGGCTCATGCACATCCAATACCTTCTCGACCGCATCCGCGCAAGGCTGGCGGCTCGGAAAGGCCGTCTCCTGCTGATTGCGGGTCGCCGCGTGCTGGTCCGGTGCGTCCTGTCCGCACTGCCCACCTTCGCCATGGCCGCCCTGCGCATCCCGAAAAGATTCTACAAGGACGTCGACAAGGCACGTCGCCGGTTCCTGTGGGTGCACGATGAAGAGGCCACCGGCGGTAGATGCAAAGTGAACTAGCGGCTAGTCATGTCCCTGGTCGACCACGGCGGCCTCGGCATCCCCAACATGGAGCGGTTCGCGCGTGCACTGCGTCTCCGATGGATATGGCTGGCATGGACGGACCCGGCTAGGCCATGGGCAGGCATGGGGACGCCTTGTAACGACAAGGATAGAGCGCTTTTCGCCTCGATGACGATGGTGACGGTGGGGAACGACAACAGAGCCATCTTCTGGCACTGCCCCTGGCTCGGCGAGCAACCGCTACGGCAAGTCTACCTGCACTGTTCAGACGCTCAACCAGGAAGAACCGCCGCGATGGCGGACGACATTACCGCGAAGACAGATGGATCATGGACCTCAGGCGCAGCAACAGCTTGGAGATCGCCCCCAGGTCGCGCAGTTGCAGCGCCGCATCAGAAACACAAACCTAGTGTTGCGGGAAGGAATCGAAGATGAGATCGCATGGAAATCCGGAGGCCACTACACAGCGAGGTCAGCATACAACTCCCAATTCTCTTCACAACCAACATCGACCATGAAAAGATTGGTGTGGAAGATCTAGGCTCCTGGGAAGATCAAATTCTTTCTTTGGCTGCTCCGCCACAACCGGCTCTGGTGCAATGATCGCCTGCAACGTAGGGGATGGGAAAATCCCTACTTCTGTCAGCTATGCTGCCGCAACCTCGAATCTTCTTTCCACCTGATATGGGAGTGCAACACCTCGCGGGAAGTTTGGTCAAGAGCAGCCACCTGGGAGGGCTGCGCGGCACTCTCACCGGCCTCCTGGAGTTCAAGCAAAACAACAACCGAGTCTGTCACCGCAATCTTCAACTCGCGCCAAGAGAGAAAAGAGGAATCAAGACAATGGTGGCCATGATCGCCTAGCACATCTGGCTGGAGAGAAACAACTGCACATTCAGAGGAAAGGCGCCGAATGCGCTTAGCGTGATAGAATCCTGCCGGAGAGGTATCGAGCAATGGAGACTCGTCGGAGCCCATGCCATAGTGCCCCTTTCGGGGAAATAACGTGAGGAATAGGCCTTGTTTTTGTTCTGAAATGGTGAGTAGGAGGGTTCCTGCGTGCTCCCTCCTCCTACACCCGTGAGAAAAATCATCTCTTTCTTGATCTTTTGATCACAATTTTTGTAACTCTCCCCTGCTAAGCCAATGAAAAGCCAAATGAAGTCCGGATCTTTCAAAAAACATACCACCCCCCATGCACGCTTCCTATCGACCTCGGTCCTAGCTTTATCATTTTCGGTCACCGAAGACTGAGCTTCCTCAATAAAACCCATCGCCGGGTTTGAGCTGCTCCACCAACGCCACAAGACTTGGCCTCAAGAACTTCCTTCTCCTTGGAGAAGCGCAATTGTGGGAACCCAACCCCGCCGATACTCCTCATGGGACTAGCCCTTACGCCTCTAGAGGGACTACTGCAAGGACCTTTGCGCTCTCCGCCACCAGCTTGATGCTCCTATGCGTCACGGTGGCCGCCTTCTCGGCCTCGCCCATCGCCCGACCCAAGACCGCCTTCTCCTCCGCCAAGGCTTAGGTGACATATCCCGTGTTTCTTCGACCTCTTGCCGAGCACGGGTGGACTGGGCGAAGAAAACCCCACACGCCAATAGGAGCTTGGCGCCCTTGGGCGAAACCCTCCTCTCGTCTGCCAAACCGTCGTGGAATCAATCGACCGCCGACGACTTGATTGGACAAGCCTTCGAGGTGATACATCACCTCCAACGACGCTTCCCGGGCAGAGCACAAGCCCCAAGGCCCAGCTGGAACTGCTTACGAACAGCATCTCCTGGATGACCAACTCCCAGAGCCTCCCGTGGTCTCAAGAATGTGGGCCTCTAGGGCCAAGACGCTCTTAGTGGAGCCCGCCGCCGCGGCCTCCAGAGCGGCACAGGCGGCGTCATCGCCTTCACCGACAGGGACTTCGGGGCTTTGCCGCCGACATTTCCTACCGCACGGGGTCAACTGGCCGCTGAAGGGATCCGCCTGCTCCCATCGGCTTGAACGTCCTCTTGCGAGGGATCCGCATCCTCCGACCTGGCCACCATCTCCGAAGTCGCCGGCCTTGGTACTCAGTCGGCGTCGGCATGGGACCCAGGGGGAAGGGGCGGCATGCGGAGGCGTGTTCACCGTCGCCGCTTCTGATAGCGACCCTACCACAACGAGATTGTTCCCTGCCTCCGCAGTAGACGCCAGGAGATGGCTGGCCCTGCCTGCTATTCTCTCTGTCGTTGCTTGCCTCGCCCTCTTCACTGACGAGTGACCGGAGCGGGAGGTTCTATGCACGCACAACAATGCAACAATTAGAAGTGGCTCGGGATTTTCCAGGACCTCACCCCTAGAAATGATCTATGTACTCGTCCTTGGCGCACCACTTCCTCTTACCCCTGGTCAAAGGAAATGTGTGGCCCCGATCCTCCGACAGGCCGTCAGCAAGCAAGTCAGCACAGGCCCCGTGAGGAGTCTCCTTTGGAACATCAGTGCGCTCCCGAGACGCTCGGGTCTGATCTGCCTCGGGGGCTGCTTGGGCCACCACGACTTCGCCTGAAGGTGAGCCGGTGGCTGAGGGAGGAATCACCTCCATCCTGACGTCATCCACGGTCACCAAACTAAGAAATGAAGTCGACCGTAAATGGACTGCTCCTACGGCAAAGGGTAATTTCAATGACAAACCAAAAACTTACTTGGTGACAACCGTGTGGTGTCGCCGCTGAGCCCCGGTAGCAGGACTAGAGATCGGTGGGAGGGAGAAGCGCGCTTCCGGCCCTACGGCGGAGGTGGCTCCCTCATGACGGGGATGCTGGAGGAGCCCTCAGAGTCGTACTCACCCTCCTCTTCATCTTCCTCCCCGGCCTCTCCGAAATTGGGGCCGGGCAAGCTCGCCCATCACAGGAAGGGGTTTGGCCGGTCTGTGCTAGCCTTACCGGCGGGGACGATGCCCCACTTATCGCATTTCGGCAGCCCCTCTCAGTATGGTCCCGCATTCCACATTGGAGTGGAGCATCCCGACAAAGGGCGGCAGAGCTAGAACCACATCGGAATGGAACAGAGTCTCCATGATCCATGACAGGCTCTCATTGTCGATGGCGGCCCGGTGAAGACGCTTGGGGTCGTTGGCGCTCTCGAGTAGCCAAGTTGGCTCCTTCCGTGAAGGGGGGTGATGCGAAGCCATGCGAAGCTTCTCGCCACCATACGGTCGTCCAGACCCCACTCCGCAAACAACCGGATGCGCCAAATAACTGGTTCTAAACCCTTGTCGGTGGCTCGCCTTTTCCAGTAGTTGCGCTTCATCATGGGAGGAGGAGCTCTTGGTTCCTACAGCAGAGGGGGGGCCTCGCAAGGCCTTGATGAGCAGCCGGCTCCGGCACCATTCCTTCACGTGAGAGTACAGCTCCATCAAAATGAAGTTCCTATCCCCCTTCTTCCCGGCAAGGCGGAAGGTCATGCAGCCAGAAGTCTGGTTGTCCTTGGAGTTTCAGTGAGGAGAGTAGAAGTGCCGGAAAGTTCCAGCGAAAGTTGCACTCCGACGACTCCCTCGCAGAGATGGGCGAAGATGGCTAGGGCCAGCTGAAGGAAATATGCCCTAGAGGCAATAATAAAGTTATTATTTATTTCCTTATATCATGATAAATGTTTATTATTCATGCTAGAATTGTATTAACCGGAAACATAATACATGTGTGAATACATAGACAAACAGTGTCACTAGTATGCCTCTACTTGACTAGCTCGTTAATCGAAGATGGTTATGTTTCCTAACCATAGACATGAGTTGTCATTTGATTAACGGGATCACATCATTAGGAGAATGATCTGATTGACATAACCCATTCCGTTAGCCTAGCACTTGATCGTTTAGTATGTTGCTTATGCTTTCTTCATGACTTATACAAAGTTCCTGCAACTATGAGATTATACAACTCCGTTTACGGAGGAACATTTTGTGTGCTACCAAACGTCACAACGTATCTGGGTGATTATAAAGGTGCTCTACAGATGTCTCCAAAAGTATATGTTGAGTTGGCATGAATCAAGATTAGGTTTTGTCACTCCGATTGTCGGAGAGGTATCTCTGGGCCTTCTCGGTAATACACATCACATAAGCCTTGCAAGCATTGCAACTAATGAGTTAGTTGTGAGATGATGTATTACGTAACGAGTAAAGAGACTTGCCAGTAACGAGATTGAACTAGGTATTGGATACCGACGATCGAATCTCGGGCAAGTAACATACCGATGACAAAGGGAACAACGTATGTTGTTATACGGTCTGACCGATAAAGATCTTCGTAGAAAATGTAGGAACCAATATGGGCATCCAGGTCCCGCTATTGGTTATTGACCGGAGATGTGTCTCGTCATGTCTACATTGTTCTCGAACCGTAGGGTCCGCACGCTTAAGGTTTCGATGGCGGTTATATTATGAGTTTGTGTATTTTGATGTACCGAAGGAGTTCGGAGTCCCGGATGTGATCACGGACATGACGAGGAGTCTCGAAATGATCGAGACATAAAGATTGATATATTGGACGGCTATATTCGGACACGGAAAGGTTCCGGAAGTTTCCGGAGAAAGACGGAGTGCCGAGGGGTTACCGGAACCCCCGGGGAAGTAATGGGCCTTATTGGGCCAAGAGGGAGAGAGAGGGCTGCGCCAGAGGTGGCGCCCCATGGGGAGTCCGAATTGGACAAGGAGGCGCGGCCCCTTCCCTCTCCCTCTCCCTCTCTTTCCTTCCCCTTCCTCCTTCCTAGTTGGACTAGGAAAGGGAGTCCTACTCCCACTAGGAGGAAGACTCCTCCCTTGGCGCACCTCCTAGGGCCGGCCGGCCCTCCCCTTGCTCCTTTATATACGGGGGCGGGGGCACCCTAGAACACATAAGTTGATCCTTGAGATCGCTCCTTAGCCGTGCGGTGCCCCCTCCACCATATTCCACCTCGGTCAAATCAGCGGTGCTTAGGCGAAGCCTGCGTTGGTAGAACATCAAGATCGTCCACCACGCCGTCAGGCCGACGGAACTCTCTCTCCCGAGCTTTGCTGGATCGGAGCCCGAGGAGCGCCACCGAGCTGTACGTGTGCCAAGAACTCGGAGGTGCCGGAGTAACGGTGCTTGGATCGGTTGGATCGCGAGGAGAACGTACGACTACTTCCTCTACGTTGTGATTGCTTCCGCTTCGGTCTACGAGGGTACGTAGACAACACTCTCCCCTCTTGTTGCTATGCATCACCATGATCTTGCGTGTGCGTAGGAAATTTTTTGAAATTACTACGTTCCCCAACAAAGGGCATCCGAGCCTAGGTTTTTATGGTTTGATGTTTTGCACGAGTAGAACACAAGTGAGTTGTGGGCGATACAAGTCATCTTGCCTACTAGCATGTCATACTTTGGTTCAGCGGTATTGTGAGATGAAGCGGCCCGGACCGACATTACGCCAGACGCTTACGCGAGACTGGTTTCACTGCTACGAGCACTCGTGCTTAAAGGTGGCTGGCGGTGTCTGTCTCTCTCACTTTAGTTGAACCGAGTGTGGCTACGCCGGTCCTTGAGAAGGTTAAAACGGAGTCTATTTGACGAAGTATCGTTGTGGTCTTGATGCGTAGGTGAGATTGGTTCTTGCTTAAGCCCGTAGCAGCCACGTAAAATTTGCAACAACAAAGTAGAGGACGTCTAACTTGTTTTTGCAGGGGCATGTTGTGATGTGATATGGTCAAGACGTGATGCTATATTTTATTGTATGAGATGATCATGTTTTGTAACCGAAGTTATCGACAATCGGCTGGAGCCATATGGTTGTCGCTTTATTGTATGAAATGCAACGCTCTGTAATTGCTTTACTTTATCTCTAAGCGGTAGCGATAGTCGTAGAAGCAATAGATGGCGTAAACGACAACAATGCTACAATGGAGATCAAGGTGTCACGCCGGTGACGATGGTGATCACGACGGTGCTTCGGAGATGGAGATCACAAGCACAAGATGATGATGGCCATATCATATCACTTATATTGATTGCATGTGATGTTTATCCTTTATGCATCTTATTTTGCTTTGATTGACGGTAGCATTTTAAGATGATCTCTCACTAAAATTATCAAGTAGTGTTCTCCTCGAGTATGCACCGTTGCCAAAGTTCGTCGTGAGACACCACGTGATGATCGGGTGTGATAAGCTTCACGTCCATCTACAACGGATGCAAGCCAGTTTTGCACACGCAGAATACTCGAGTTATACTTGACGAGCCTAGCATATGCAGATATGGCCTCGGAACACGGAGACCGAAAGGTCGGCGTGAATCATATAGTAGATATGATCAACATAAGATGTTCACCATTGAAAACTACTCCATCTCACGTGATGATCGGTTATGGTTTAGTTGATTTGGATCACGTGATCACTTAGATGACTAGAGAGATGTCTCGTCTAAGTGGGAGTTCTTAAGTAATATGATTAATTGAACTTTAATTTATCATGAACTTAGTCCTCGTAGTATTTTTGCAAATTATGTTGTAGATCAATAAGCTCGCGTTGTTGCTTCCCTATGTTTTTATATGTGTTCCTAGAGAAAATTGTATTGAAAGATGTTAGTAGCAATGATGCGGATTGGATCCGTGATCTGAGGTTTATCCTCATTGCTGCGCAGAAGAATTATGTCCTTAATGCACCGCTAGGTAGCGGACCTATTGCGGGAGCGTATGCGGGCGTTATGAACGTTTGGCTAGCTCAATATGATGACTACTTGACAGTTTAGTGCACCATGCTTAACGGCTTAGAATCGGGACTTCAAAGACGTTTTGAACGTCATGGACCATATGAGATGTTCCAGGAATTTAAGTTAATATTTCAAGCAAATACCCGAGTTGAGAGATATGAAGTCTCCAACAAGTTCTATAGCTAAAAGATGGAGGAGAATCGCTCAACTAGTGAGCATGTGCTCAGATTGTCTGAGTACTTCAATCACTTGAATCAAGTGGGAGTTAATCTTCCAGATAAGATAGTGATTGACAGAATTCTCTAGTCACCATCACTAAGTTAGTAGAACTTCGTGATGAACTATAGTATGCAAGGGATGACGAAAAAGATTCTCGAGCTCTTCGCGATGCTAAAATCGGCGAAGGTAGAAATCAAGAAAAACATCAAGTGTTGATGGTTGACAAGACCATTAGTCTCAAGGAAAATGGCGAAGGGAAGAAGGGGAACTTCAAAAGGAACGGCAAGCAAGTGGCTGCTTTCGAGTGAAGAAGCCCAAGTCTAGACCTAAGCACGAGACCGAGTACTTTTGCTGCAATGGAACTGGTCACCGGAAGCGGAACTACCCTGAATATTTGGTGGATAAGAAGGATGGCAAAGTGAACAAGGTTATATTTGATATCTGAGTTATTGATGTGTGCCTTACTAGTGTTTATAGTAGCCCCGAGTATTTGATACTCGTTCGGTTGCTAAGATTAGTAACTCGAAACAGGAGTTACAGAATAAACAGAGACTAGTTGAAGGGGAAGTGATGATGAGTGTTGGAAGTAGTTCCAAGATTGGTATGATCATCATCGCACACTCCCTATACTTTCGGGATTAGTGTGGAACCTAAATAAGTGTTATTTGGTGTTGAGCATAAATACGATTTGATCATGTTTATTGCAATACGGTTATTCATTTAAGTAAGAGAATAAATTGTTGTTACATTTACATGAATAAAACCTTATATGGTTACACACCCAATGAAAATGGTTCATTGGATCTCGATCATAGTGATACACATATTCATAATATTGAAACCAAAAGATGCAAAGTTAATAATGATAGTGCAACTTATTTGTGGCAATCGCCGTTTAGGTCATATTGGTGTAAAGCGCATGAAGAAAACTCCATCTTGATGGACTTTTGGAATCACTTGATTATGAATCATTTGATGCTTGCGAACCGTGCCTTTTGGGCAAGATGACTAAAACTCCGTTCTCGGAACAATGGAACAAGCTCTTGACTTATTGGAAATAATACATACCGATGTATGCGATTCAATGAGTGTTGATGCTCGTGGCAAGTATCGTTATTTTCCGACCTTCACAAGATGATTTGAGCAGATATGGGTATATCTACTTGATGAAACATAAGTCTGAAATAATTGAAAAGTTCAAAGAATTTCAGAGTGAAGTGGAAAATCATCGTAACAAGAAAATAAAGTTTCTGCGATCTGATCGTGGAAATAAATATTTGAGTTACGAGTTTGGTCTTCATTTGAAACAATGTGAAATAGTTTCGCAACTCACGCCATATGGAACACCACAGCATAATGGTGTGTCCGAAAGTCGTAACCGCACTTTATTGGATATGGTGCGATCTATGATGTCTCTTATCGGTTTACCACTATCGTTTTGGGGTTATGCATTAGAGACAGCTGCATTCACGCTTAATAGGGCACCATCTAAATCCGCTGAGGCGACACCGTATGAACTATGGTTTAACAAAGAAACCTAAGTCGTCGCTTTCTTAAAGTTTGGAGTTGTGATGCTTATGTGAAAAGGTTTTCACCGATAAGCTCGAACCCAAATCGGAGAAGTGCGTCTTCATAGAATACCCAAAGGTAACTATTGGGTACACCTTCTATCACAGATCCGAAGGCAAGTTTTTCGTTGTTAAGATGGATCCTTTCTAGAGAAGAAGTTTCTCTCGAAAGAAGTGAGTGGGAGGAAAGTAGAACTTGATGAGGTAATTGTACCTTCTCCCTTATTGGAAAGTAGTTCATCACGTAAATCAGTTCCAGTTGATTCCTCGCACCAATTAGTGAGGAAGTTAATTATTATGATCATGAAACTTCAGATCAAGTTGCTACCAAACCTCGTAGGTCTTCCAGAGTAAAATCCACACCAGAGTGGTACGGTAATCATGTTCTGGAAGTCATGTTACTAGACCATGATGAACCTACGAACTATGAGGAAGCGATGATGAGCCCAGATTCCGCGAAATGGCTTGAGGCCATGAAATCTGAGATAGGATCCATGTATGAGAACAAAGTATGGACTTTGATTGACTTGCTCGATGATCAGCAAGCCATGTTAAATAAATGGATTTTCAAGAGGAAGACGGACACTGATAGTAGTGTTACTATCTACAAAGCTCGACTTGTCGCAAAGAGGTTTTTCGACAAGTTCAAGGTGTTGACTACAATGAGATTTTCTCAAATGTAGCGATGCTTAAGTCCGTCTTCGAATCATGTTAGCAATTGCCACATTTTATGAAATCTGGCAAATGGATGTCAAAACTACATTCTTTAATGGATTTATTAAAGAAGAGTTGTATATGATGCAACCAGAAGGTTTTGTCAATCCTAAAGGTGCTAACAAAATGTGCAAGCTCCAAATGATCCATCTATGGACTGGTGCAAGCATCTCGGAGTTGGAATACACGCTTTGATAAGTTGATCAAAGCATATAGTTTTATACGGACTTACGGTGAAGCTTTGTATTTACAAGAAAGTGAGTGGGAGCACTACAGCATTTACGATAAGTATATGTGAATGACATATTGTTGATCGGAAATAATGTAGAATTATTCGCAAAGCATAAAGGAGTATTTGAAAAGAGTTTTTAAAGAAAGACCTCGGTGAAGCTGCTTACATATTGAGCATCAAGATCTATAGAGATAGATCAAGACGCTTGATATGTTTTTCAATGAATACATACCTTGACAAGATTTTGAAGTAGTTCAAAATGGAACAGTCAAAGAAAGAGTTCTTGCCTGTGTTACAAGGTGTGAGATTAAGTAAGACTCAAAACCCGACCACGGCAGAAGATAGAAAGAGAATGAAAGTCATTCCCTATGCATCAGCCATAGGTTCTATAAAGTATGTCATGTTGTGTACCAGATCTATTGCATACCCTACCACTAAGCTTGGCAAGGGAGTGCAATAGTGATCTAGGAGTAGATCAATGGCCAGCGGTCAAAATTATCCTTAGTAGAATAAGGATATGTTTCTCGATTATGGAAGTGGAAAAAGGTTCGTCGTAAAGGGTTACGTCGATGCAAGTTTTAACACTAATCTAGATGACTCTGAGTCTCAATCTGGATACATATTGAAAGTGGGAGCAATTAGCTAGAGTAGCTCCGTGCAGAGCATTATAGACATAGAAATTTGCAAAATACTTACGGCTCACGAATGTGACAGACCCGTTGACTAAAATTATCTCATAAGCAAAACATGATCACACCTTAGTACTCTTTGGGTGTTAATCACATAAGCGATGTGAACTAGATTATCGACTCTAGTAAACCCTTTGGGTGTTGGTCACATGTCGATGTGAACTTTGGGTGTTAACCACATATAGATGTTAACTATTGATGTTAAATCACATGGCGATGTGAACTAGATTATTGACTCTAGTGCAAGTGGGAGACTGAAGGAAATATGCCCTAGAGGCAATAATAAAGTTATTATTTATTTCCTTATATCATGATAAATGTTTATTATTCATGCTAGAATTGTATTAATCGGAAACATAATACATGTGTGAATACATAGACAAACAGAGTGTCACTAGTATGCCTCTACTTGACTAGCTCGTTAATCGAAGATGGTTATGTTTCCTAACCATAGACATGAGTTGTCATTTGATTAACGGGATCACATCATTAGGAGAATGATCTGATTGACATAACCCATTCCGTTAGCCTAGCACTTGATCGTTTAGTATGTTGCTTATGCTTTCTTCATGACTTATACAAAGTTCCTGCAACTATGAGATTATACAACTCCCGTTTACCGGAGGAACATTTTGTGTGCTACCAAACGTCACAACGAATCGGGTGATTATAAAGGTGCTCTACAGATGTCTCCAAAAGTATATGTTGAGTTGGCATGAATCAAGATTAGGTTTTGTCACTCCGATTGTCGGAGAGGTATCTCTGGGCCTTCTCGGTAATACACATCACATAAGCCTTGCAAGCATTGCAACTAATGAGTTAGTTGTGAGATGATGTATTACGAACGAGTAAAGAGACTTGCCAAGAACGAGATTGAACTAGGTATTGGATACCGACGATCGAATCTCGGGCAAGTAACATACCGATGACAAAGGGAACAACGTATGTTGTTATGCGGTCTCGACCGATAAAGATCTTCAGAGAAATGTAGGAACCAATATGGGCATCCAGGTCCCGCTTATTGGTTATTGACCGAGATGTGTCTCGGTCATGTCTACATTGTTCTCGAACCGTAGGGTCCGCACGCTTAAGGTTTCGATGACGGTTATATTATGAGTTTGTGTATTTTGATGTACCGAAGGAGTTCGGAGTCCCGGATGTGATCACGGACATGACGAGGAGTCTCGAAATGATCGAGACATAAAGATTGATATATTGGACGGCTATATTCGGACACCGGAAAGGTTCCGGAAGTTTACGGAGAAAGACGGAGTGCCGGAGGGGTTACCGTAACCCCACGGCGAAGTAAAGGGCCTTATTGGGCCAAGAGGGAGAGAGAGGGTTGCGCCAGAGGTGGCGCCCCCATGGGGAGTCCGACTGGACAAGGGAAGGGGGCGCGCCCCTTCCCTCTCTCCCTCTCCCTCTCTTCCTTCCCCTTCCTCCTTCCTAGTTGGACTAGGAAAGGGAGTCCTACTCCCACTAGGAGGAGGACTCCCTCCCTTGGCGCACCTCCTAGGGCCGGCCGGCCCTCCCCTTGCTCCTTTATATCACGGGGCAGGGGGCACCCTAGAACACACAAGTTGATCCTTGAGATCGTTCCTTAGCCGTGTGCGGTGCCCCCTCCACCATATTCCACCTCGGTCAAATCAGAGCGGTGCTTAGGCGAAGCCTGCGTTGGTAGAACATCAAGATCGTCACCACGCCGTCAGGCCGACGGAACTCTCTCTCCCCGGAGCTTTGCTGGATCGGAGCCCGAGGAGCGCCACCGAACAGACGCGTGTGCCAAGAACTGGAGGTGCCGGAGTAACGTGCTTGGATCGGTTGGATCGCGAGGAGAACGTGACGACTACTTCCTCTACGCCAGATTGCTTCCGCTTCGGTCTACGAGGGTACGTAGACAACACTCTCCCCTCTCGTTGCTATGCATCACCATGATCTTGCGTGTGCGTAGGAAATTTTTTGAAATTACTACGTTCCCCAACACCAGCACCGTGTTCGGGTGCAGATGCATCATATGGAGTTGGAAGTGCTCCAGCACCACGAGGAAGAAATCAGAAAAAGGAGGTACCAAGCCTGCGGCGAGGAAATTGACGAAGATGGGCACAACATCATCCCCGACCTCCCGGCTGCCCACCGAAAACAACACCGTGGGCCCCCACTCGTTGTTCACGCTACCAACCAAGAAACAGAGCTACTGCACGCTCTTCTCATCCACGATTTCAGATCCCTAGAGGTCTAGCTTCGGCTCCTGCGTCGCCTCCTCCTCCCTGCTTCCCTTCCCTTTGTCTGTGACGGGCTTGGATCTGCGAGACGCCATGGGTGGGGAGAGCCCTAACTCGAGGCGGGAGGTGAAAGATCGGGAAAGCATTGCCACGGAGGTGCGAGAGGGCTAGAGGATGAAGACGGGGGAACTAAGAATTGCGTTTCGGCATCCCCCTTTATAACTCCAGGTGGCAGAGGAAGGAAGACTGACCATCCCATGGGGTAGTCCGCCCACGTTCTCTTCTTCCCGAGGATGAGCTACAAGCTTGCGGCAGGAATCAAGGCGCCCCCGCTACCTCCGTCTGACAAGACCGTCTGCCAAGATATTACTAAACGAAATGGCAGAAAAGTTATTAACACTCAAAGCCACCATGCGGGGCCAACCACCACGCGTCAAGGCCCAGGGAAGGTTAGGCCCCGTCTCCCTTCTCGGGCCCGACGACGGCAGATGTGGGTGACGGGGCCAGGGGCTACTGTCAGCATAGGCAAAACCAGGGTCTTGCTAACACGGTGTGCTAGGTATCGATTGTGTGCCCATGGGTATTCTTCGACAAGGGCATAGCTCCAAAAGACTTCAGTCAGCCTGGTAAACTCTGACGCAAGATGCCATGAAATGGTTCTGGGTACGGGGTCTAACTTTTCCCGGGAATCGCCACCGAAAGATGGGGATCCTGTCTCTCCACAAGGGTTCCCTTTCTATCGAACTGGCCTTGGCGAGTCGCTTTAATTCCACTGGAGGGTTGTAGCTAGACCTTTACAAAGGCTTCCCAGGATGTGGTGCTTGCACGCTATTGATCTGCCCGAAGAGAGAGCATCATGAATCACACTAGTTCGTAAACGCCCCATACCCTGATCACTACTACCCATGTCAGCGTAGGGATGGGGGCTGAATGACTAGTCCACGCGCACGAGCTCGGGTAAGATCTTTGTATGGGTGAAGTCAACAAGGATGGCTACAAGGTGGTTCGCCTGCTCCGCACGCCGCTACAGTGGCGGTACCTCATCGCGGATCCCCCTTGTATGAAGAAGGGGACGTCCGAACATCCACGGTGTAATGCAATGCTCCGAGAATCATCATCGAAAGCATGTACGCACATGGCGCACACGGCCATACTCTGTCGGTACAAGCTAGAGCCAGCCTACCCAATGTAATATTTAACCAATGAGAGCCTCCGCAAGAGGTCCCGACATGCCCTATAAATAGGGGAAGGCTACAGACTCACAAAGCGAGGGATAGGCAACTCAAGTCACACATTGTATCCAGACACAGTATGAAATAAAGAGCAAATGCAGTAGGGTATTCCACCATCAAGGTGGCCTGAACCTGGGTACTTGTGTGTTCCACCTTCTGTTCTTCCTCCCTCTGACCAATCATGACCGAGAAAGCTAGACGCGTTCAGTCCCTCGCCGAACTCTCAAAGTGTCGTAGCTAATAGCACAATGTCTGGATCTAAAACCCTGACAATTGTGATATTCGACTCGTAAAGTCCGTGACATAAGACAGTGCGTGTATGATATGAAGTCATATGTTTCTAGGGTACTATATGCGCTTCTATTCTAGAAATGGATTGAAAGTATATTTAGAATAGTACCGCATATGGGGTCTTATATGACCACCGCTACGTATGTGTCTAACAGCCGACCCCACCCAGAAAAACCTCTCTACGCGAAGCAATCGTCGTGCAATCATGTCGGTCAACCCACTGTAGAGTGTACATGACTCCACACGGCATTGATGTCGGTCAGAGCCATGAGACCTGACGAGTGGGCGACGCCACTTCAGTGTCGATGCGGCGACCGAGAAGCCTACTTCGGCTGGTGTGCCGCATTGAAGCTGATTGCCCATTTGTTTGCCTGGCCATGCCTACTTATGCATGGTTCAGGCGCCGTCCACACCACACTCCACATCCTCTTCTTTCCGCTTACCAGCTCGACGAAGCGGTTGCCAAGATCTGGAAGGATTGGTCGCTCCGCAACACCTCCACTATTGTGCCGCCAACAGGGGCAAGGACAGGGCTCCCGATCAACGTTGGCCAAGGCGGCCCTCCGCAGGCCTAGGAGGAAGCGGTGCGGCTTCTCAGCGAGCGCCAGTCGATGGTTGGGCAGGGCTGCCGTGTCCTTGGGCCTTTCCGCCACTAGAAGGACCACTCCGACGGGGAGGAGGTGCCGCCGGCCAGGCATACGAGATCCCCGTCCGCTACAAGTTAGTTTAGGGTTTTTTACGTTTCAGTTGAAGTTGAATGAACAAATATCGTCTAGTTTATGACAAATATATTGAACTTATATGTCTAGTTTATGTAAAATAGATTGAACTTATATGTCTATTTGCATGAATTCCAGTCATATTGCATGAATTATGTTTGTATTGTTCGAGTTTGTTTCTATGGTGGGCAAAGATTTAAGAGTGTTGGATGGCTAACTCCTGAATCACGCATCCACGGATAAATACTATGTCCGTTTTGAGGACCGGCGTTCACGCATCCACAGATAAATACCATGTCCGTTTTGAGGACCGGTGTTCGAATGCATAACACCCTATGTAAGTTTTTTTCCTTTTTGGACCTCTGTTATTCCCTCTTAATTAGTACGACCTCTGTAACTAATACATTTTTTGTACCAAAATATAAGACGTTTTTGAACTGCAAATACATCATATATTTTGATACAAAGGGAGTGCAAGACATTTTAGATCAGAGGGAGTAGACGAGACAAATTATTCCTTTCTTAGTTAGTACTACCTCAGTAAATTGTTAAGAAATAGTAAACCAACTCAACAAAGTCTATCAATATTATTCACGCTGCAAAAGCAAGGCAATTACGCCGGCAAGAAACGATGGTTGAATAAAGCATTTGACGGAAGTATACAGGATTCTGGGCCATCTTCTCCACGTTATATATGACATACAATGAAATACGGAGCAACAAATGTGTACAGTCATTTAGCTCCGTGCTCCACTACGGGGAAACACCATGGGAATACGGAAATCCAGGTTAGGCCACCAAGGCCTATTCTCAGCACTGTGAAGATATCAGGGTTCAGTGAGGTCATAATGCTTGATGTTAGCATTGCAACGTTCACATCTTTGTGAGGAGCTTACCCATAGGGTGCAGCCACTATGAGCAATTTCTCTCTTACGTTTTCATAACTAACAAAAGCATTTCACCGTTCCAAATTCCCATATACTTAATCCTTGGTAAGTGTGAGATCATCTGCAGAAGCTGCCCTTTTCCCATTATAACGCTGACAAATAAACCAAATATCAACAACATAACATATATTAAGATTGTGAGCAAGTTGTAGAACTAACTGAAATGATTTATCTAAGGTACCTGTTTGCCAAAGGTGAATGGAACATATCTGTATTTCACCATATGAAGGATCTGACGCTTCATTGTGACAGTAAACAACACCACCCAATAGAAAAGAAGGATAGGCCAAAACACTGGCACATCGAACACACTGAAGAATGTCATGCCAAAAGCAATGCAGAATGCTTTAACTATAGAATACCTGCAAAGGAGAAAACAGAGTGAAGGTCTTAGCAAGGAACACAAACGATCGGTCATTCAATGATAATATTATCTTTTACCCACTCACAGAAAAATTAACCCCGTAAAAAATGAAGAGAAGTTAACTATATTCTTCAAGGAAATCAACTGCATAGGAAAACCTTGACGAAATGGTATTTTTCATAGATTAACGTCCTTTTGGGTGCAATAAACACCATAATCATAGCAAATAACAAGATGCTAATCAACGCTCAATATCTTCCAACGTAGATGGTACTCAATTTTCCAGCTGACATGATTTTTATGACAACGGCACAGATATAAAGCACAAAAACAACAAACCTTAAACGTTAGATGCAAAGTCAACAGTAACATTTTTGGAAAATATCAATACAGCCAAAAAAACATTGAGGAATTATCATGGAAAAATAGCAGGGTACGTCACATATTACCAACCAGGAAACCAGAAGAACTGCTTAAAAGTAGAAAACCATTGGCAGCAGATTGTCAAACCCATTGACTGTGTGCTGTAATGGCTGAATAGTGTGGTTGGCTCAAACCAGCAAACACTGGGTATGGTAAAGTTATCCATTGTAAAATCTTCTATTACAAGAAAACAAAATGGTGGTGATTACAGCATGATACTGGATTGATTAGAGGGAATGCAATCATATGCAGGCTTTGAAGGGTGCCTGCTTGAATACTGAATAACTTGCAAAAAAAAATCAGCAGTTAAACAGAGAACAACAATATACCATGGAATGATCCATAAGTAATGATATTTTTTGTAATGATGCTAATATGCCACCCAATAGAGTTTAACTAAAGAAGAATACGTGTACCATACCAACTAGAATTTGTATGAATTTTTCAAGAAAAAACTAGAATTTGTATGACATATGCCCTTTGAGTTAACTCATATCAACAATAGTTTAACAAAAGAAACCATAAAGAGAACATAACTCGTATGGCAAGCCAACCAAGAGGTGCGCCCTGAAACGAAGTGGTGCCAAGCTTCTGGCATGTTCTGTGTGACAAGAGAGTGCCACAAAAGCTAAAAGGCAGGTTCTATAGGACAGCGATTCAACCCGCTATGTCATATGGCGTTGAATGTTGGCCCAACTAAACAACATGTCCAACAGTTAGGTGTAGTAGAGATGCACATGTTTGGGATGGATATATGGACACACAAGGATCGGCTCTGGAATGAGGATATACGTGGCCTCCAGAAACGCGAGTGCATAGCGGACAGTTAAGGCATGCAGACAATGTCAAGAAAGGTCAGGGTAGACCAAATTTGGCATGGGAGGAGTCCGTTAAGAGAGATTTGAAAGGACTCGAATATCACCAAAGTAGCCATGGACGGGTGTAGTGAAGCTAGCTATCCACGTGCCAGAACCATGAGTTAGTTTTAAGGTCTTCTGGGTTTCAACTCTAGCCTACCCAACTTGTTTGGGACTAAAAGGTTTGGTTGTTGTTGCTGTCATACTAAATTATGAGAGCAGATATTAGCAATTTAGCATTGCCTTGGGTTAGACCTTTAACCAAAGGGCCTCTTAGAGCTATAAGTATTTAGCCGTGTACCATTTGTATTTTCCCCGTTCTATAAGGGGCTTTCTGCATACTGTACCATACCTATACATGTACATATACTGGCCTATGGCCACCTGCATATCTGAGTTGCATATTTCCATACATGGTATTAGAGTTCTAGGTTATTTTTTTCCGCACACGCAACTCATGCTCCGATTCAATCTCATGCTCACGCCGCCGCCATCCCCCTCTTGGCTGGCCATGGCAGTCTCCGTCGCAGCTTCTTGTGCTACCACCATCCCCCTCTTAGCTGGACGTCGCTGCCTCCTCCCCCTAACATCCCAATTTCTCTCTCTCTATCCAACTCGCATCTCCCACCTCAGGTCTCTGCGTTGCCAACCTCAGCATGTCTCAGGTCAAGCCATGCCGCCGCCCTCCAGGTTATCCCCCACTGCCGCCCACTACCTCCCCCCGCTGGGCCCCAGGTCCCGATCTCCCACCCCCTACCACTGTACTCCACGTCCGAGGTCGACGAGTGCTCCAGCCATCCGTGATCGTCGATGGATCCAGCCGTCCCGCTGTTGTTGCACCTGCAGCTTCCCGCCAGCAACTTGTCGGATGTTGCTTCTGCTACCCGCTGGTCCCGGCAGCTACAACCTCTTGTATGCATGCACCGTCTCTGTGGCGTTGTGCGTGACTGCATTCAACTGGCCTTCAAAGTAAAAAAACAGGAATGAAGTTTTTGTCAGGTACACACCTCCCTCGCCGTCATTGGTTCTTGACAGTGTTCCTTACATTGATCCCATCTCGCACACGCGCCTTTTCTCTGGTCATTCTTCGGCGACTCCTCTTGCGACCTCCACGCATGGTGATTGTCATTGTACACCGACTCCTCGGGACTTTCACCGGCAGTGTTGGTGCATATCGCTCCATTGTCTACGCCTCACACATGCGCCTTCCCTTGGCACTTGGTGCTTGTCTGCATGCGACCTCGTCTGGCTTCTGCAGGTGATACTGGTCATGCTTTTCCGCCTACTCTAGCGGCTTCCACAAGTGATGGTGGCCGCTCCTCTCTCGAAGCTTCTATGTCAACTACTTCAGCTGTGTCCTTCAATAAGCACGAGGTTGCGTGTGTTCATGGCCTGTTTGTTGCCTCTGGTTCTCCATTGTCCGGTGGATCTACGTCGATCTCTTTAGAGCCCTTGTCTGAGCAGGAAATTACGCAACTACGACGCGTACTAGCTGTGTATCCCGTTTCTCCATTGACAAGTTTTGTTGGTTCTACTACCAACTCTTTTGGCATTGTGAGACCACCTTCTACACAGACAGGTACATCTTCGTGGATTCTTGAATCAAGCATCTTTTTATATGACTCATGATTAATCAACTTTGTCCTCTATTTGGCCACTAGATTCTCATTTCATGTTCTTACTGCTGATGGTACATCCCTCTCGGCCAATGGCCAAGGCATTCTAGCACTTTGCCTTTTCATGTTTCTGATCTTGTTCATGTTCCTCGGCTTACCATGCAACTCATTTCTGGTGGTCAGATTGTTGACTCCGGTTGTAGGGTCATTCTTGACTTTGAATCTTGCTCTATTCAAGATCGTCACACGGGCGCTCTACTTGGTGCTGGCCCTCGCTGTCATCATTCCCAAGGTCTCTGGGAGCTGATTGGCTTCACATTCCCTCCGCTGCCACCGCCGCCAGTCTGTCCGCCTCGGACACCTTGTTTACGGACTCTTCTCAACATGGGCATCATCGTCTTGGTAACTTATGTGGCTCTCGTCTCTCATCCTTAGTTTGACGTGGTGTTCTTGGATCCGTCTCCGATGGTGTGTCTTAGCGAGACCGTCTTAGCGTACTTTCAATCTTGTTCACTCAAGTGTAGGGTCCAACTCCCTTTGCCTGGCCTTGTTTACGGGTTGTTCTCAAGATGACATCATCGTTTTGGTCACTTATGCGGGTCTCGCCTCTCATCCTTAGTCTGACATGGTGTTCTTAGATCCGTCTCCGGTGGTGCCTTAGCGAGACTGTCAAGTGCGGAGACCAACTCCCTTTGCCTGGAAAGGAGGCAATTGCTACTATATTATCTTTATAAATGATTCCCCTCGACACACATGGATATATTTTATCTTCTCGTAGTGAGGTCTTATCTATCTATAGTAAATTTGCCGCCATGGTTCATTCCAAGTTTACACGTTGGATCTCAGGATCCGGCTCGCAAGCCTCGCCCACCCAGCAGCGGAAGGCATCGACGGGGTAGAGCCAGCTAAAGGACGGCATCGCTTCACAGGAGACTCCATCTACGATGTTACCGGACGCTCCGTCCTACCACGGGCAGCATCAGAGAGCATCCCCATGGGTTATTTGTCCGCCACTGACAAAGCAGCTTCACCAGCGATAAAAAAAAAGATGGGAAAGGCACAGATCTAGGGTCAAAGAAGCGGTGGAAGAATGGGCTAGCGGTGGCCGTCGCCGGATGGAAAAGATCAGACAAGCGAAAGCTACCAGCTTGGGAGGGTGATGCGTGAGGAGATTGGCCGGGCCACAGCATGGGAAGGGTTTGCAACAACGATGGACTTGCAGGTGAAAGGCATTGCCTTCCCCTTGCCCCTTGATTTATACAAGGGGACGAGGGAGGAAACACGGGCGTCGTGTTCCGTCGAGCCCCGCGCCCCGATACCAACCTTCCCACCCTGGCAAGCATGCGCCCACCAAGGTGGACACACGTCGCCGAGAAAACGGCGCATTCATGGCCCCGCCTCAAAGATTGAGGCAAGCCCAAGCTACACACGCTTTCGTTCCCCCGCCTATTCAATCCAACAACGGGGCTGTGAGAACCTCCAGCCCTTTTGCCATGGTCTGCTGAAACGCAGATGTGGCATGCGCCATCATGCAAGACTTCGCAAAGACTGCAGAAGATGAGAGGCGAGCCTCCAATAGGACTTTGCAAGACTGCAAAACCTGAGATGCAAGTCTCCCATAGGCCCTAGCCAAAGACTAGCTATTCAGGACTCAGGCGCCGTCAATCATGGGTATCGATGGTTGACCCCCGCGGTCTAGGCTACCCAGATACACTAGGGAGTAGGGCGGTCACGGTGCACCCTCCCTGGGGCACGAGTTGGACCCCTAACAAAGGGCATCAGGCACCGTGATTAGAGATTCGGCTCCATAAAGAGATGTGAGGGTGTTCCTCGGGGACACTACCTCTGTACCGGCCCGACCAGACTAACAGGTGCCACTCAAGACTCTGACCTACTACTGACAATAGCCGGACTCCACCCGCTTGAAGTAATTGGATACCACCGAGTCTTACCTGCTCGTAACTCAACCGCCACGGCGTCCTTGCCCGACGGGGAGGTCATCGATAGGCTTTTGTTTCCTTCTCTCTTCATCCTTTTTTGTAGAAATTCAACAAGTCCTAGGCAGGCGACTTCCCGCTAGGTAGTCACACGGTATTCAGGGGCTACTGACAAGGATATGACACTCGGACATGCCAGGCAAGCATAGGGTCAGCTACAACATCGACCAAGGTGATGAGTCAAACCAACTTGGGAGACAGGGAAGCAGGCGGCTACCCACACACAGCATGGTCCGATTCGACCAAGGGACCAAGGGGCGCGAGCCCACAATTAGTCCGACCCGAGCAATGTAACCCTAGCTCGACCAAGTATAAGGCAAGCTAGGGGGCCTCTTGTGGGACAAAGACAACATTCTAGAGCCGACTAGCTAGGGTCTTACCTACGCCTCTTCTTTTTCCTCGGCCGCCGCCACCACCGAAAGCTTATAACCCAAGAAACACATCTCTTCAAGCACTCAAGCAATACAACCACCATAGGCTAAGGTGTTGCCTCTCCAGGGAGGGCCCGAACCTGTAAATTGCTTGCTTCTTGTGCTACCATCTCGATTCGTCGCTTGCATCCTCTCCGAACAAATTTGTTGTCTCTCGACAGTATTGTCGGTCTCAAAACAACGACAACACGGCTCTGTCGATTTTGGCCGGAGAAGTACGGACAATCTGGCATGTGCACTCCTTAATTTCTACTCCCTCCGTCCCATAATATAAGAACGTTTTTGACACTAGTGTAGTATCAAAAACGCTCTTATATTATGGGACAGAGGGAGTATTGATTAGTGTTTGTCTTTTTTAGACCACTAAGCTGGTTCGCTGGATGGGAAGATAGAGAACAGTGGACATTAGCTGCTACCGCAGTTGCTTTGAGCCACGTCCGAGGAGCCGACTCCAACCCCACATGGACCTGGACCTAGCCTCGGCCCATAACTAACCAGTCTAATCCAACATATCCCATTATTTATAACCTTTAGTACTATTAACAAACAAAAATTACATATGAAAGTAATAGGTGTTTATCCCGTCAATTAAACTTGTTTCGTGTTTAATGATAAAATCAGCCTTCATGGTGGATTAACACAAACACCTAAATTTCGGCTCTCTAGCATATTGGGTGATGTGTCGAGGATGCATACCCGAATTTTTCGGCAAGAAATGAGTAGCAAAATGAAAAGAATCAATAGGTCAACTGGCTTGCATCTAGCAGAAGTTCACTGCCACACCGTTTTTTGTTCTTACTTTGATTTTTGTTTGTTGTATTCTGTCCTTATTCCTTTGAAAATCCTCCTCAAAATAAATGTCAGCAGTGAGTCGATTGCCTATTTCTGGATTGTCTGCTTGTACCCTAACTAAAAAGAAGATTATTTATTGTGTTACGCAGATTTAATATTTCTAATATGTTTAAATAAAATTATCTAAAAGTAGGATAAAACAGACGTGGTATCGTTAGATGTACCCACGTGGCCATTCAGGTCTCCTCCTATGAAGAGCTTCTCACCAATCGGTACACTCCTAACCATGTCTTCCAGGCCTTCCCAGAACTCCCTCTTGGTGTTCTCATTGTGGCCTACTTATGGGCATACGCTACGATAACATTGAGAACCAAGTCCTCAACTACCACTTGACCAAAGATAATCCGGTCCCCACGCCTCTTGACGTCTACCACTCCATACTTGAGGCTCTTGTTGATCAAGATGCCTACACCATTCTGCTTTGGTTGTCCCGTGTACCATGACTTGAAGCCGGTATCCTCCACATCCTTCGCCTTCTGTCCTCTCCATTTGGTTTCTTGGACGCAAAGGATATCAACACCTCTCCTCACCGTTGCATCAACTAGCTCCTGAAGCTTCCCTGTCAGAGACCCTACGTTCCAGCTACCTAAGTGAATCCTCCTAGGCTCGGCTAGCTTCCTTACCCTTCGCACTCGTCGAGTCAAATTCGAAGACCCTTGCTCATTCTGATTTTTCAAAATAAAATAATATTTGCTGACATCATCTTTTTTTGTTATACTTGCTTGCTTGCATGCACCAAAGCTTCAGTTTGCTAGCTGTAAGAGAAGGAGTGCGCGCCAAGATGGGGATAGGGAAGTGTTCGGCAATTCAGAAAAAAAAAGATGGGAATAGGAAAATGTTCAGTAGATCATACCAAGGGCTCATTCTTTTAAGCTCCAGATTCTCCAGAATTTTATTCTGAGAAACTGCCCACAGAAACAGTTGCGTACAGATTCAGTTGTCCAGTTCTTTTCAGCTATTGCGGTCCGAGATTGTTGTATGAGTTGTGTGCTGAAATGTTTATAATGCCCGCTGTGTGCTAAGCATCAAAATTCACATAGCACCACATCACATAGCATGTCCTCTATCTACTAAACATAATAGTCCAAATAAGAAATAACCACACCCAAATAGCATGCCCAGTGCCAACTTAGCATCAAAATTGGTCACAACATTCACATAACAAACATTCTGTTCCTGCGTACTCGTATCACTCAAAATATAATCAAAACTGGAGCCTGGACGCCCAATCCTACGGAACTGAAGATTGAATATGATAAGCAAAATGGTGACAGCGACCAGTAGCATCACAGCAACAAGCTCATGGCCACAACGCTCCTGCAGCCAACCACGGGTGCTAGCTCGTGCTCACCACCAGCATGCACTACGGCATTGTCGCGATGCAGCACATGACAGAAGCATCAGGAGGGGGAGGTGGCACCCTCAGCCGGTGCTCCCTGGTGCCCTCACCACACGTGCCCACGCCCACAGAGCTGCGGTGGACGCCCTTGCCCTGGTCCAACATGATGTTGTTCAGCGCCACGTGCCAGCCTGCCAACGTGCCGGTGATAGGGTGCAGTACCTGCCAAGCGCGCCCGCCTCCAACTCCCATGCGTCCACCAGCATTGAAGAAGAGGAGGCGGATCAGCGTCAGGGACGAGCAGTTGCACCGGTCGATGCGACGAGGTAAGGTGGGAGCAGGACGAGCAGCAGCGGCCGTGTTGTGGATTCGGTGGGGCGAGGTGGTAGCGCTAGGTAGAAAACGATGAAAAGGGGGGCAAAGCCAAAAAAAACGTTTGTTCAAGTTACATAAGTTCGGGAATCAGCTGGAAATTGGGAGTGGCGCCAAATTCTCCATCCAACAATTTTTGTGAGGGAAACAGAGGCCATGAGCTGGCAGCTAGGAGGCTTTTTCTACTTCTTTTCAGCTCAAGATTCCGCAACCCAGAAGTTGTCTCAAAAGATGAAAAGAACTTGCCCTAAATACATAACATTCAGAAAATAGCAAAAGTTATTTTGTGTTTTACACTGGATTTTATTTCCCCACTACTTTGAACACCTATGCTAAACAAAATTGGATCCCATGCCAAATTGCAGCTCCCAAGCAAGCCAATAGAATTCGCAGAACCAAAGACCAGTGCGAAGCTTTGATTGGATCATTTTTATTAGTTTACCGAGGGAGAGACAGTGTGAATCTAGCTAGGTGAGGCACGGATCAGTTTTGGCCTTCGGATCTAAGGTCTACGGTAGGCTCTTCGTTTGCCTCATTGGATTCTTCTGTCGGTGGTCTTTGTTCAATGGAGGAATTGATGACCGATGTGGCGGTTGTTCGATGTGACTATTCAGTGTGTCAGTTACCGTAAAATAAAGTTAGAGGCTCCTCGATTTCTCCACGGCATCAAATATTTTTGCACAGCCGTGACTTTAGGAAGTGCATGGTTCCACAAGCTGCAGAAGCACAACCGTCTATTCGTTGTTCCTAGTTCACACGTTAATGCGCATGGTAACTGAAACGTCCTTCGCCAAGGTTAAATACTGGTCGTGTTTTTGAGGTCTCCACGTCGCATTGTAGCCACAGAACATCAGGCAGTTCCCACCGTCCTCAGCACTTCCCAACCTCGTCGCAGAGTCTCAGGAATCTCCATTGGCACCTTGCTGCCCGTTGCCATGGACGACTTTTTGAACACCACCGAGTACCATCCCATAGTTGCCGATGGTAACACCAAGCTCGACGTGTGGTTCGCGAACGAGCCTTGCAAGGTGGAGGAGACCATTGCCTTGTACGAGGACTGGTTGCGCGAAGAGAAGTACAAGTTTGTTGGTCTTGGCATGGAGTACACACAAAAGGATTGTTATGGGCGTAGAAAAGTCGCCGTCATGCAACTGGCTATGTGGGATAACCTACATGGAACATAGCCATAAAATGAGCAAATAAATAACAAGCAGTCATGCATGGCTGCACAAGAGTTTTGCAGGAACCAGCTAAGTCCCACTCCCGCATCAATCTCCGAAAATTCCGCAATTCAACCAAGACAGAAATTGGCTGCTCACCTATCGACCCAAGAAGTTCTACCCTCAAAAAAGAAAAACTCTACCATCAAGTAACCCCATCACCTCTCACATATTATCAAGATCTCAAGCTCCCGAGTAATACAAAACTTACAGGAGAAATCCTACGAGATTAATTTAGGGGAGAAAAGGGAGGGAGGGGGGGAGGGGGTTAGTTAGGATTACGGGGAGGTTAGTTGAAATTCACGGGGAGGATTATTCTGTACATCTCATCCCTAGCAATTTGTCCGTAGGTTAGTTGCCAGCACATTCAAAGTAACATCAAATCTCAACGGAGCGTTCAAAGATCCTCGCGGACCATCATAGCACCTACAGAGAAGACCCTAACACATCAAGCAAGCAAGAAAAACGCATCTACCCAGTTACTCTATTAAACATACAGTTTTGCTAAAGCACATCTAGATGTGCTCTAAGTATTGCACATCTAAGTCCTATGTCATTGATTTTATGCTAAGATCCATGCAAGCATTTTCTTTTACTCCCTCCGTCCCATAATTTAAGACATTTTTTGGCTCTAGTGTAGTGTCAAAAAACGTCTTACATTATGGGACGGAGGGAGTATCTTTTTTCTTTATCTTTCTAGTTTGATTGAGTCACTTAGATGTGCAATAACTATGACACATCACAGGATCCGGTTTACGCAGGCAAGAGCAAAGGATCGCACCAGAACTTGAACTCAGGCAGGCGGCGGACGAACGGACGGAACTCGTCCGAGGAGCGCGTGGGGAGCGCGGGCCCCTCGCCGAGCACCTCGGCGAGCTCGGGGTCGACCTGAGGCGACAGGAAGGCGATGAGGAGGTTGAGGAGGTAGATGCCGAGGGCATAGGTCACGATGTAGTAGCCGCCGACGAACCACGTGCGAAGCGCGTACACCAACACTACCCCAGCGAGGCCCAGCCAACGGCGGCCCACGTGCGGAGTTGACCGGTCCAGCAGGTGCTGAAACCGCCGGGATGCCGTGGCCACCGCTGCCGACAGGGCAGCGGCGGGCCCCCCGCTATCGCTGCTGTGGGTGGAGGCAGCCGGAGCGGAGGCGGTGGAGGAAGAGGAAGGGTCCATCATGGCGTTGAGCGGACTGGGGTTGGGGATCTCGTGCAGCAAGGCCTCCGCCCTTATGGCATCCCATCCCATCCCATTGTCGTCTAAGAGCATCTCCAGCCGTTGGCCCCTCAGGAGGGACTAAAAATCGTCCTTGGAACGCACCGGCGCTAAATCGCGCGTTGGGGACGTAATATCCCCCAGTCGCGACGTCCATGTTTTTTTGAAAAATTTAAATACGGCGCAAACATGGCTCAAATTTAGCGCAAACAACAGTGAGTTCGTTCAAATTTAAACATATTTTACAAAAAAAAACTACTAGGGGCTGCACCTCGCCGTCTCCATCGCCGTCTACCTCGCCGCTCTCCGCCGCCCGCCCTTGCAGTTCTACATGCCGAGGAGGCTGTAGAACAGCGATGTAATCACCGCCTTAGCCGGCTGCCGTTCTCTTTGCATCCTCACGGTTGGTAGCGGCCAGGTTGGATCCGGCGTCCCTCGTCCTCGTCATTGTCGAGATCATGGCCGCCGTGCGTCGCCAGCGCCGCAGCGTGGCGGGGCGTGGCGAAGCGAGGGGCCAGCGCGTCGCCCGCCTTCATTCGCGCCTTGCCCGTGAGGCATCAATAGAGTGACCGATCTGGCGGCAGGCACCGATTATGGCATTGATTAAATCGCAGAAGCGAGGCGATGAGGACGACAAGCGGCGAGAAGAGAGTCGAGTCGGCAAGGGGGCCATGACTCTTGGCTAAAAAACGATTCGCCCGGCGCTTCAACAATGGCCGGTTCAGTTAGTCCGTGGCGCCAATTTTGGCCCCCACACGAAACTGGGCCCTGGCGCGATCAGGCCGATTTTTTTGGCCGGTGAAAAATCGCCGGGGGGGCTTGTTGGGGGCGCGGCTGGAGATGCTCTAAACATGTGCCTCCTTGGAGCTTAGAGCTTCTCGGCCGGTCGATTGGAATCTTCTCGAAAACACAGACCGTCGGATCTCGATCCAAATCACTGTAAGTTGTTGGATATTTGCCAGATCAGCTTTAGCCGTCGGATAAATTTCAATTGCATCATAATGTAATATCCTTGTCCCCACCGAGGCGTTTTTGTCATTTCATATATGGATATAAAATGGCAGCAGCACTGTGTTGAGTAAAAACCTAGTTGCGTCCCCCCTGCACTTACGGTTACGTGGTTGCGTCAACCTCGCGGCCTAGCCCCCATCCCTAACACTAGCTCATCCTCTACGCCGCCAACGTCCGTCCTTCCTCCTAATGCATCCCATCCCCATCGTCAGGCGCGTGCTGCCGCCAATTTTCCTCCTCCCCTCCTACCTTTTCCCTCGCATATGTCTAGATAATTAGATTCACGTTCGAACCTGAGCCTCCTCAGAGCTCAAAACTTCTCGACCGTCCAATTGGAATCTCCTCGCGACACAGACCATCGGATCTCAATCCAAGTCGATGTGAGTCGTTGGATATATACCCAATCAACTTTAGTCGTTACATAAATTCCAATTGCATCAAATGTAATACCCTTGCCTCCACCGGGGCGTTTTTGTCATTTCATATATGGGTTATAAAATGGCAGCAACACCGAGTTGAGTAAAAGCCTAGCTGCGTCCTCCAGCGCTCGCGCCAACCTCGCGCCTCGGCCCCCATCCCTAACACTAGCACATCCTCTACGCCATTACCGTCCATCCTCCTCCTCCCGCGTCCCATCCCTATCGCCAGGCGCGTGCTGCCGCCAAACTTCCTCCTCCCCTCCTACCATTCCCCTCACTTACACCTAGAAACTGATGAGGAGGCCGAGCCGCCACCCGCTGTCGGCCCTCGGACCACCCTGCTCGAGAAAGCTCAGGGCGCGCCGCCAACTCTTGAGCCCTCCTGCTCCAACCCCACAGAGAGCGCCAAAGGCCGGAGCAAAGGAGATTGTGGTAGAGCGCACCGTCTCCATCGCTGCCACCCACCTCCTCTTCGCGTCTGCCCCGCCCCTTCTCCTCTTCCTCCTTTAACTGTCAATGCTTGGCAGCAGCAGCACGAGCCAAGGCGAGCCGCCGCCGATTCCGTAATGCGCCAGATAGTTGTCTCCTCCACAGTAGCAACGACAAGCCTTGGACTAGGTTGTGGCACCAGAAGCGGGCGATGAAGGCCATTGCCAGGTGCGTCCCTTTCCCTCCGCTCTCCCTCTCTTTTCTATCTGTCTTTGTGTGGACGAGGAAACGGTAGCTCGCCATGTTTGCATCCTTGGCGACCACTGCATTTGAACATTGTTGGACCACCAAGTCGAGTCGCCCGTATACGTGATCCGGCGGATGCCGATCTCTTTGGCCAGCCGGAGGCCATGTATTAGTGCTTCATATTGGGCTACATTGTTGGAGGCGGCGAAATGGATTTGCAATGTGTATCTGAGCTTGTCGCCTTTGGGAGAAGTGAAAACAATGCCGGCTCCCGAGCCGGTGCGCATCTTTTGAGCCGTCGAAGTGCATCCACCAATGAGTGGAGTCTGGAGCTAGCGGCAGGTACTGGGTCTCGACCCAGTCAACAAGGAAGTCGGCCGGTGCTTGGGACTTGATGGCGGTGTGCGACTGGTAAAAGATGGTGTATGGGGCCAACTCGATGGCCCATTTGGCCACCCGGCCAGATGCATCTCTGTTGCCAATGATCTCGGCAAGTGGGACAGTGCAGACAACTGTGATTGGGTGCTCTTGGAAGTATGGCTTCAGCTTCTTGGCGGCAAAGTGCACACCGTAGCACATCTTCTGGTAGTGAGGGTAGTTCTGCTTCGAGGTTGACAGCACCTCGCTCAAATAGTACACGGGTGCTCTGTAGTCTTAGGCGCTCTACCACCATAATGATCTTGACCACCCGGTGGTGGCGGCGATGTAAAAGGTACATAGGTTCTTTAGCGGCGGAGCCGCCATGGCGGTAGCGTGGTCAACATCTTCTTCAGCTGGCGAAAAGCTTCATCCGCCTTGTCATTCCACTCGAAATGAGTGGTCTTCTTCATGAGCTGGTACAGGGGAAGAGCCTTCTCGCCTAGCCGACTGATGAAGCAGCTGATGGATGCCAAACAGTCGGTGAACTTCTGGACGTCTCTAAGTCAGGTGGGTTTCTCCATCCTCTTGATGGCCTTGATCTTCACAGGGTTGCACTCAATGCCGCGCTCTGAGACCAGGAAGCTGAGGAGCTAGCCGGCTGGTACTACAAAGGCGCATTTCTCTGGGTTGAGCTTGATCTGAAACCGGCGCAGATTTTCAAAAGTTTCCTTGAGATCCTCCAAGAGGGTACCGCGCTTCTCCGTCTTCACCATGATATCGTCTACATAGACGTGGGCATTTCTGCCGAGTTGCTTCAGGAGACACTTTTGCATGCAACGCTGAAATGTGGCACCGGCATTTCTCAAGCCGAATGGCATGGTCAGGTAGCAGAAGGCTCTGAATGGTGTGATGAAGGCGGTCTTCAGGCGGTCTGTCGGGTTCAACTTGATCTGGTGGTAACCAGAGTAGGCATCCAAGAAACTCAACAGCTCGCATCTGGCTGTGGAGTCTATCACTTGGTCAATCCGGGGTAACGCAAATAGATCCTTGGGGCAGCTTTGTTGAGACTAGTGTAATCAATGCACATGTGCCACTTGTTGTTCTTCTTCAGTACAAGGACTGGGTTGGCAAGCCATTCTGAGAAGAAAACTTCCATGATAAAGCTGGCTGCCAACAGGCGGGCAATCTCTTCACCAACAATTCTTCTCTTCTCCTCTGACAGTCGACAGAGGGGCTGTCTGACTGGTTTGGTGTCTGCTCTAACATGTAGCTTGTGCTCGGCAAAATCCGTCGGAACACCCGGCATGTCTTTGGGAGACCATGCAAAGATGTCCCAATTCTCACGGAGGAAATCGACGAGCTTGCTTTCTATTTGCTGTCAAGGTTGGCACCTATGACAGTGTGCCTCTCCGGGTGCTCAGGGTCCAAGGGAATCTTCTTCATTTCTTTGCCCGGCTTGAAGGAGATCTCTGACTCTTTGGGCTCTGGTGACAGGTCTGGCTACTTACCGGCCATGGCCACCACCCGTTCCAGGAGCTTCTTCTTAGCCGCAATCACGAGGGACTCGGCCCGGTCTTTGGCAGGCTGCAAAGACGACTTCTCGTAGTCTCCATTGATCGTGATAATGCCCTTGGTTCCTGGTATCTTCATCTTGAGGTAGGCGTAATGAGGCACAGCCATGAACTTGGCTAGGGCAGGCCGGCCTAGGAGCACATGGTAAGGACTCTCCAGGTCAACCACCTCAAACCAAATCGCTTCTCGGCGGAAATGATCCTTGTCTCTGAAGAGGACATCTATCTTGACTTTGCCGGTTGGTGAGCAGGACAAGCCGGGCACAATGCCATGAAACACAGTCCGACTGGCGACAATCGCTTCTCTTTGATCTTCAACTTCTCCATGATGTCGCGGTAAAGGATGTTGATCTTGCTACCGCCATCTATCGTAACCCGGAGAAACGAAAGCAGCTCGCCTCTCTGTTGCAAGGGTGGCATCCAGTACCAGGGCATAAGAATTTGGGGAAGGCATCACTTCCGGGTGGTCAGCTCGGCTCCAACTGATAGGCTTCTCAGACCAGTGCATGAACTCTGGAGCAGTTGAGGCGAATGCGTTCACTTCTTGGTGCTGCTGACGCCGGCTGTGTCTATCATTGGCAACGCTGGTGAAGACAACGTAAGGACCATGCTCTTCAGGGTAATCATCTTGGATTGCGCCGACTGCTGGACGGGCAGCCGACTGTTGGGGAGGCGGAGCCGGCGGGCCAGCAGGCGGTGGGGGGAGTGTTGGGGAACGTAGTAATTTCAAAATTTTCCTACGATCACACAAGACCATGGTGATGGCATAGCAACGAGAGGGGAGAGTGTCCGTCCACGTACCCTCGTAGACCGAAAGCGGAAGCGTTATAACAACGCGGTTGATGTAGTCGACGTCTTCACGATCCGACCGATCCAAGCACCGAACGTCACGGCACCTCCGAAGTTACGCACACGCTCATTTCGATGACGATCCCGGACTCCGATCCAAAGCAAAGTGTCGGGGATGAGTTCCGTCAAGACGATGGCATGGTGGCGATGTTGATGCTCCATCCGACGCGGGGCTTCGCCTAAGCTCATGACGATATGACTTCTCCGTGGCAGGGCTTCGCCTAAGCTCTACGATGATATGACCAAGTGGAATATGGTGGAAGGGGCACCGCTGACACGGCTAAGGAAAGATCCGTCGATCAACTTGTGTGTCTTGGGGTGCCCCATGCCCCCTTATATAACTGAGCCATGGGGAAGGTGGCCGCCCCAAGTGGGGAGGCGCACCATGGGATTCCTACTCCCTCCGGGTGTAGGACTCCCCCTCCAATCCTAGTTGGATTAGGATTGGGGAGGGAAAGGGAAGGGCGCCGCCCTCTCCTTGTCCTATTCGGACTGGAAGGGGAGGGGGCGCAGCCCACCTGGCCGGCCTTCTCCTTCTCCCTCAAGGCCCATGAGGGCCCATATACCCCGGGGGTTCATTAACCCGGTGTTAAATAACATCTGTTTTCACTCGGAACCTTTCCGATGTCCAAATGTAGGCTTCCAATATATCAATCTTTATGTCTCGACCATTTCGAGACTCCTCGTCATGTCCGTGATCACATCCGGGACTCGAACAAACTTCGTGCATCAATACTTATAAACTCATAATGAGCTGTCATCGAAGCGTTAAGCGTCACGGACCCTACGGGTTCGAGAACTATGTAGACATGACCTAGAACCATTCTCGGTCAATAACCAATAGCGGAACACGGATGCCCATATTGGTTCCTACATATTCTACGAAGATCTTTATCGGTCAAACCGCATAACGACATACGTTATTCCCTTTGTCATCGGTATGTTACTTACCCGAGATTCGATCGTCGGTATCCAATACCTAGTTCAATCTAGTTGCACGGTGAAGTCTCTTTACTCGTTCCGTAATATATCATCTCACAACTAACTCATTAGTTGTAATGCTTGCAAGGCTTAAGTGATGTGCATTACCGAGAAGGCACGGAGATACCTCTCCAGAGCAATCGGAGTGACAAAACCTAATCTCGAAATACGCCAACCCAACAAGTACCTTTGGAGACACATGTAGTACTCCTTTATAATCACCCGATTACGTTGTAGACGTTTGGTAGTACCCAAAGTGTTCCTCACGAGTAAACGGGAGTTGCATAATCTCATAGTTACGAGGGAACATGTATGGGTCATGAAGAAAGCATTAACATACTAAACGATCAAGTGTTAAGCTAACGGAATGGGTCATGTCAATCGATCATTCTACTAATGATGTGACCTTGTTAATCAAATAACAACTCCTTGTTCATGGTTAGGAAACATAACCATCTTTGATT
Organism: Aegilops bicornis; assembly: GCA_021605145.1. Classification (NCBI taxonomy): domain Eukaryota; kingdom Viridiplantae; phylum Streptophyta; class Magnoliopsida; order Poales; family Poaceae; genus Aegilops; species Aegilops bicornis. The sequence continues at coordinate 439,179,114 of CM038675.1, read as the reverse complement.
AACAAGCTAGTCAAGTAGAGGCATACTAGTGACATCTTTGTTTGTCTATACATTCACACATGTATTATGTTTCCGGTTAATACAATTCTAGCATGAATAATAAACATTTATCATGATATAAGGAAATAAATAATAACTTTATTATTGCCTCTAGGGCATATTTCTTTCAGTCTCCCACTTGCACTAGAGTCAATAATCTAGATTACAAAGTAATGATCCTAACACCCATGGAGTCTTGGTCTTTGATCATGTTTTGCTCGTGGAAGAGGCTTAGTTAATCTGCGCAACATTCAGATCCGTATGTATTTTGCAAATCTCTATGTCTCCCACTTGGACTTGGTCCCGAATGGAATTGAAGCGTCTCTTGATGTGCTTGGTCCTCTTGTGAAATCTGGATTCCTTTGCCAAGGCAATTGCACGATATTGTCACGAGAAGATCTTCATCGGTCCCGATGCACTAGGTATAACACCTAGATCGGAAATGAACTCTTTCATCGAGACTCCTTCATTATTTGCTTAGAAGCAGCTATGTACTCCGCTTCACATGTAGATCCATACGACGCTTTGTTTAGAAGCGCACCAAGCAGCGGCTCCACCGTTTAATAAAAACACGTATCCGGTTTGCGACTTAGAATCGTCCGGATCGGTGTCAAAGCTTAACGTCGGCGTAACCATTTACGACTAGCTCTTTGTCACCTCCATATCTGAAACATATCCTTAGTCCTTTTCGGGTATTTCGGGATGTTCTTGACCACTGTCGATGATCCACTCTGGATTACTTTGGTACCTTCTGCCAAGCTTATAGCTAAGCATCGTCAGTCCGGTACATGACATTGCATACATGATAGAGCCTATGGCTGAAGCATAGGGAACATCTTTCATTTTCTCTCTATCTTCTGCTGTGGTCGGGCATTGAGTCTTACTCAATCTTACACCTTGCAACACAGGCAAAAACCTTTCTTTGCTTGATCCATTTTGAACTTTTCAAAATTTTATCAAGGTATGTGCTTTGTGAAAGTCCAATTAAGCGTCTTGATCTATCTCTATAGATCTTGATGCCCAATATGTAAGCAGCTTCACCGAGGTCTTTCATTGAAAAACTTTTATTCAAGTATCCTTTTATGCCATCCAGAATTCTATATCATTTCCAATTAATAATATGTCGTCCACATATAATATCGGAAATGCTACTGAGCTCCCACTCACTTTCTTGTAAATACAGGCTTCTCCAAAAGTCTGTATAAACCCATATGCTTTGATCACACTATCAAAGCGTTTATTCTAACTCCGAGAGGCTTGCACGGACCATAAATTGATCGTTGGAGCTTGCACACTTTGTTAGCACCTTTTGGATCGACAAAACCCTCCGGTTGCATCATATACAACTCTTCTTCTAGAAATCCATTCAAGAATGCAGTTTTTACATCCATTTGCCAAATTTCATAATCATAAAATGCGGCAATTGCTAACATGATTCGGACAGATTTAAGCATCGCTACGGGTGAGAAAGTCTCATGGTAGTCAACCCCTTGAACTTGTCGAAAACCTTTCGCAACAAGTCGAGCTTTGTAGATGGTTACATTACCATCGGCGTCAGTCTTCTTCTTAAAGATCCATTTATTTTCAATGGCTTGCCGATCATCGAACAAGTCAACCAAAGTCCATACTTTGTTCTCATACATGGATCCCATCTCAGATTTCATGGCTTCCAGCCATTTTATGAATCTGGGCTCACCATCGCTTCTTCATAGTTTGTAGGTTCGCCATGGTCAAGTAACATGACTTCCAGAATAGGATTACCGTACCACTCGGGTGCGTATTTTACTCTGGTTGACCTACGAGGTTCAGTAGTAACTTGATCTGAAACTTCATGATCATCATCATTAGTTTCCTCACTAATTGGTGTAGTTGTCACAGGAACCATTTCTTGTGATGATCTACTTTCCAATAAGGGAGCAGATACAGTTATCTCATGAAGTTCTACTTTCCTCCCACTCACTTCTTTCGAGAGAAACTCTTTCTCTAGAAAGGATCCAAATTTAGCAACGAAAATCTTGCCTTCAGATCTGTGATAGAAGGTGTACCCATGATCTCTTTTGGGTATCCTATGAAGACACATTTTTCCGATTTGGGTTCGAGCTTATCTGGTTGAAGTTTCTTTACATAAGCATCGCAGCCCCAAACTTTAAGAAACGACAACTTTGGTTTCTTGCCAAACCACAGTTCATAAGGCGTCGTCTCAACGGATTTTGACGGTGTCCTATTTAACGTGAATGCGGTCGTCTCTAAAGCATAACCCCAAAACGATAGTGGTAAATCGGAAATCGACATCATAGATCGCACCATATCTAGTAAAGCACGATTCATGACGTTCGGACACACCATTTCTCCGTGGTGTTCGGGTGGCGTGAGTTGAAAACTATTCCACATTGTTTCATTTGTAAACCAAACTCGTAACTCAAATATTCTCCTCCACGATGGGATCGTAGTAACTTTATTTTCTTGTTACGATGATTTTCCACTTCACTCTGAATTTCTTTGAACTTTTCATATGTTTCAGATTTGTGTTTCATTAAGTAGATATACCCATATCTGCTCAAATCTTCTGTGAAGGTGAGAATATAACGATACCTTGGCCGTGCTTCAACATTCATTGGACCACAAACATCGGTATGTATGATTTCCAACAAATCAGTTGCACGCTCCATAGTTCCGGAGAACGGGCGTTTTGGTCATCTTGCCCATGAGGCACGGTTACATAAGTACCAAGTGATTCATAATCAAGTGATTCGAAGCCCATCGGTATGGAGTTTCTTCATGCGTCTTACACCGATATGACCTAAGCGGCGGTGCCACAAATAAGTTGCACTATCATTATCAACTCGCATCTTTTGGCTTCAACATTATGAATATGTGTATCACTCTTGCCGAGATTCAACAAGAATAGACCATTCTTCAAGGGTGCATGACCATAAAAGATATTACTCATATAAATAGAACAACCATTATTCTCGATTTAAATGAATAACCGTCTCGCATTAAACAAGATCCAGATATAATGTTCATGCTCATGGCGGCACCAAATAACAATTATTTAGGTCTAAAACTAATCCCGAAGGTAGATGTAGAGGTAGCGTGCCGATTGCGATCACATCGACTTTGGAACCATTTCCAACGCGCATCGTCACCTCGTCCTTAGCCAATCTTCGCAATTCGTAGTTCCTGTTTCGAGTTGCAAATATTAGCAGCAGAACCGGTATCAAATACCGGTACTACTGCGAGTATTAGTAAGGTACACATCAATAACATGTATATCACATATACCTTTGTTCACCTTGCCATCCTTTTATCCGCCAAATACTTGGGGCAGTTCCGCTTCAAAGGTCGATGCGCTTGCGGTAAAAACACTCGGTTTGAGCTTAGGTCCGGACTTGGGTTTCTTCTCTTGATCAGAACTTTCTTGCCGTTCTTTTGAAGTTTCCTTCTTCTTCCCTTTGCCCTTTTTCTTGAAACTAGTGGTCTTGCTGACCATCAACACTTGATGCTCTTTCTTGATTTCTACCTCCGCTGCTTCAAAGATCGCGAAGAGCTCGAGAATTGTCTTAGTCATCCCTTGCATATTATAGTTCATCACGAAGCTCTTGTAGCTTGGTGGCGATGATTGGAGAATTACATCGATGACACTATCATCCGGAAGATTAACTCCCAAATGAATTAAGTGATTGTTATACCCGGACATTTTGAGTATGTGCTCCTTGTGAACTATTCTCCTCCATCTTGCAGCTATAGAACTTGTTGGAGACTTCATATCTCTCAATCCGGGCATTTGCTTGAAATATTAACTTCAACTCTGGAACATCTCATATGCTCCATGACGTTCAAAACGTCGTTGAAGACCCGGTTCTAAGCCGTAAAGCATGGCACATCGAACTATAGAGTAGTCATCGGCTACGCTTTGCGGGACGTTCATAACTTCTCGCTCAAAGCATCTGCAGTGAGCTGTCACCTAAGCGGTGCTTCGGGGCGTAATTTTTACGTGCGACAATGAGGATAATCCTCAAGTTACGGACCCGATCCGTGTAATTGCTACCATCATCTTTCAACTTTGCTTTCTCAAGGAACGCATTAAAATTCAACGGAACAACAAAGACGAGCCATCTATCTACATCAAACATAGACAAGCAAAATACTATCGGTACTAAGTTCATGATAAATTTAAGTTTGATTAATCATATTAAAAACCTCCCACTTAGGCAGACATCTCTCTAGTCATCTAAGTGATCACGTGATCCAAATCAACTAAACCATGTCCGATCATCACGTGAGATGGAGTAGTTTCAATGGTGAACATCACTATGTTGATCATATCTACTATATGATTCACGTTCGACCTTTTCGGTCTCCGTGTTCCGAGGCCATATACATTATATGCTAGGCTCGTCAAGTTTAACTTTGAGTATTCGGCGTGCGCAACTGTTTTGCACCCGTTGTATTTGAACGTAGAGCCTATCACACCCGATCATCACGTGGTGTCTCAAAGACGAAGAACTTTCATAGCGGTGCATACTCGGGAGAACACTTCTTGATAATTTTTAGTGAGAGATCATCTTATAATGCTACCGTCAATCAAAGCAAGATAAGATGCATAAAGGATAAACATCACATGCAATCAATATAAGTGATATGATATGGTCATCATCATCTTGTGCTTGTGATCTCCATCGTGAAGCACCGTAATGATCACCATAGTCACCGGAGCGACACCTTGATCTCCATCGTAGCATCGTAGTAGTCTCGCCAATCTTATGCTTACACGAATATCACTACCGCTTAGTAATAAAGTAAAGCATTACATCGCTATTGCATTGCATACAATAAAGCGACAACCATATGGCTCCTCGCGATTGCCGATAACTTCGGTTACAAAACATGATCATCTCATACAATATAGCATCACGTCTTGACCATATCACATCACAACATGCCCTGCAAAAACAAGTTAGACGTCCTCTACTTTGTTGTTGCAAGTTTTACGTGGCTGCTACGGGCTGAGCAAGAACCGTTCTTACCAACGCATCAAAACCACAACGATAGTTTGTCAAATATACTCCGTTTAACCTTCTCAAGGACCGGGCGAGCCACTTTCAGTTCAACTAAAGTTGGAGAGACAGTCTTCCGCAAGCCATCTATGTGCAAAGCACGCCGAGGAACCGGTCTCGGCGTAAGCGTCACGCGTAAGGTTGGTCCGGATCGTCTCGTCCAACAATACCGCTGAACCAAAGTATGACATGCTGGTAGGCAGATGACTTGTATCGTCCACAACTCACTTGTGTTCTACTCGTGCATATGACATCTACGCATAAAACCAGGCTCGGATGCCACTTTGTTGGGGAACGTAGTAATTTCAAAATTTTCCTACGATCACACAAGACCATGGTGATGGCATAGCAACGAGAGGGGAGAGTGTCCGCCCACGCACCCTCGTGAGACCGAAAGCGAAGCGTTATAACAACGCGGTTGATGTAGTCGTGCGTCTTCACGATCCGACCGATCCAAGCACCGAACGTCACGGCACCTCCGGAAGTTCTCGCACATCGTTATTTCGATGACGATCCGGACTCGATCCAGCAAAGTGTCGGGATGAGTTCCACAAGACGATGGCATGGTGACGATGTTGATGCTCCACCGACGCAGGGCTTCGCCTAAGCTCGCTGACGATATGACTTCTCCGCGCAGGCTTCGCCTAAGCTTCCACGATGATATGACCAAGTGGAATATGGTGGAAGGGGCACCGCACTGACAGCTAAGGAAAGATCCGTAGATCAACTTGTGTGTATTGGGGTGCCCCTGCCTCGTGATATAAAGGAGCCAAGGGGAGGTGGCCGGCCCAAGGGGAGGCGCACTAAGAGTCCTACTCCCTCCGGAGTAGGACTCCCCTCAATCCTAGTTGGATTAGGATTGGGAGGGAAAGGGGAAGGCGCCGCCCCCTCTCCTTGTCCTATTCGGATTTGGAAGGGGAGGGGGCGCAGCCCACCGGGCCGGCCCTTCTCCTTCTCCCTCAAGGCCCATGAGGGCCCATATACCCCCCGGGGGGTTCCGGTAACCCCCCGGTGTTCCGGTAACATCCTGTTTTCACTCGGAACCTTTCCGATGTCCAAATGTAGGCTTCCAATATATCAATCTTTATGTCTCGACCATTTCGAGACTCCTCGTCATGTCCGTGATCACATCCGGGACTCAACAAACTTCGGTGCATCAATACTTATAAACTCATAATGAATCGCCATCGAAGCGTTAAGCGTGCGGACCCTACGGGTTCGAGAACTATGTAGACATGACCTAGAACCATTCTCGGTCAATAACCAATAGCGAACACGGATGCCCATATTGGTTCCTACATATTCTACTGAAGATCTTTATCGGTCAAACCGCATAACGACATACGTTATTCCCTTTGTCATCGGTATGTTACTTACGAGATTCGATCGTCGGTATCCAATACCTAGTTCAATCTCGTTACGGTAAGTCTCTTTACTCGTTCCGTAATATATCATCTCACAACTAACTCATTAGTTGTAATGCTTGCAAGGCTTAAGTGATGTGCATTACCGAGAAGGCACGGAGATACCTCTCGGCAATCGGAGTGACAAAACCTAATCTCAAATACGCCAACCCAACAAGTACCTTTGGAGACACCTGTAGTACTCCTTTATAATCACCCGATTCGTTGTGACGTTTGGTAGTACCCAAAGTGTTCCTCCGGTAAACGGGAGTTGCATAATCTCATAGTTACAGGAACATGTATGGGTCATGAAGAAAGCATTAACATACTAAACGATCAAGTGTTAAGCTAACGGAATGGGTCATGTCAATCAGATCATTCTACTAATGATGTGACCTTGTTAATCAAATAACAACTCCTTGTTCATGGTTAGGAAACATAACCATCTTTGATTAACAAGCTAGTCAAGTAGAGGCATACTAGTGACATACTCGCTTTGTCTATACATTCACACATGTATTATGTTTCCGGTTAATACAATTCTAGCATGAATAATAAACATTTATCATGATATAAGGAAATAAATAATAACTTTATTATTGCCTCTAGGGCATATTTCCTTCAGGGAGTCCTCCCTTGGCGATGCGGACGAGTCGGTGGCATTTCCCAGTTGTATGGTTGGACGGCTTCGCCCCGCTGTGGAACTTGCAAGGGGCATCGAGGGTCTGCTCAAAGGAGAAAGCAGGCAACCAAACTGGCTTGCCGCCTTTCTGGCGCTTGGGGAAGGGTTGTCCTTTAGGTTCTTGGTCTCGTTGTCGCCACCGCCGGTGGTGGAAGCCATTCTTGGGCCTTGCGCTTGTTGTCGTTCAGCTGCTGGCGTCGACTGTTGTCTCCAGCCGGCGTCCGAGGAGCCGAAGGGAGCACCTTCCAAGAAGTATCCACGCGGAGCTCCAACTTCATGGAAGAGTCGGCAGTGGCGTACTTGTCAGCTATGATCAGCAGCTCGTCGAGTGTGCCGGCTCGTCGCAGAGGAGTCGGTGCTTGAGTAAGGTGCCCTCTCGGCACCCGGCAGTGAAGTACTCGACTGCTTGGACCTCGTGCACCCATTCGCAGTAGTTGCACAGTTCAGCCCACCGCGTTAGGTAGTCGCGGGTGGAGTCGTTCGGGCCTTGGACGCACAACGAGAGCTGGACGAGGCTTGGGCGGCCGCTTGTAGGTGCTGGTGAAGTTGCAGACGAAGACTTCAGTGAAATCTACCCAGTTGTTGATGTTGCGGGGCTTCAGGCTGTTCAGCCATGTTTGGGCCGTGCCCTGGAGCATGAGTGGAACGTACTTTACGGCAACGCGCTTGTTGCCGTTCGCTATGCTGGCGGCCATGGAGTAGTCGACCAGCCAGTCCTCCGGCTTCACAGTTACTTGGGCATATCTCGTGGAAGCGTGAACCCTTTGGGAAAGGGCTCGTCGCAGATGCGGGGGCCGAAACAAGGCGGGCCCAGCGCGTCTTCCTCTTCTAGCGCCAGGGATCGATTGAGATGGAAGATCCGGTGGCGGGCGTCCTTCTCTCCGATTCCCTCTCGGCGGCCCAGCCGGTCGCCGAGAGTTGGGTGGTCAATAGGCGGCGGTGAAGCACGCCTCTCCCTCCGAGAAGGAGGAGGAGGCGGAAAATCGTCCCGTCGTTCCACTTCTCGTGGGCGGCCATCTTGGTCGCGCGTGATGGTGATGCGTGTGCGGCTACAACTAACAGCCGACTCTTTGTCTCGTTTGTCACGGACGCCACCAGTCGGTATCTGGGAGGTCGTGCCTTGATCTCGGCAAGGGGGCTGGTTCTCGACCCGCTGGTCGGGTCCTTCTGCGCGGCATCCGGATTCTTGTTGCGCGGCAGCCGCATCAATGAGCTGTTGGACGCGCTCCGTCATGTAGCGACGCTCGTCGCCCTCGAGGTTGTCCAGTTCGTCTGATGCCGCCTGGGCAGCTCGTATGTTCTCCGTGGGTGTGGCATAGACAGGGCGGTCTGCCTCGAACATGCTGGCGATGGCAGCGCCATGCTGCCAGACTGTACCAACGCGGCTAGGCCCACCAGCAGCCGGCATGCCGCCAACAGCACGGTCGATCTTGCGCTGGTAAGCCTCTGAGAGGCATCCCATGATGGCCAATTTCTTGGCGCTCTCGACGAGCAAGACGCGGAGAGTTTCCAGCGTCTCGGTGTCGGCATCTTCTGCGATGGGGCAAACAGGTCTCATAGCGCCACCTCGAGCGGGTCTTGGGCACCGCCACCAGAAGCTCCATCATGGCTGACGACGAGCACCTCCGTGACGGTGTCGTCGTTGTCGGCGCGAGGGAGCGGGTCGTTGATGATCACCACTTTGGTGGGGAAGGCATCAAGGGACGCAGTGTCGGAGTCGACAAGCATTGGGTCGATGGAGCCGATCGACTCCGGGTCGGAGGCGGGCTCGTTGGCGATGTCGAGCTTGCCAAGGAGATCGACGAGGCAGCTCTCGGAGCTGGCTGCGCCTGCGCCTGGTGTGGGCTCGTCGGAGAGGCGGATCTCGCCAACAAGGTCAGCGAGGCCAGCCAGAGCAATCTGCGCCATCTGGCTGATCGGCGCTTAACGCCATTGGGCGTCTTAGGGTGGCTGCGCTTCATTGGGAGGAAGAGGGTTCCCGTCCAGAATAGATCTCCGGACAACGGTGCACCTAGCCCCATGGTGGGCGCCAAATGTCGGGGGTGTCGTGCGACATATGCCAAAGGATGGCTTATCATGGAGGGGGCTAATAAGACGTTTCCGGTGCCGGGAAAGCGGATGAGGCGTAGACATGCACGCCGACGAATCTTACCCAGGTTCGGGGCTCTCCTAGGAGATAACACCCCTACTCCTGCTCTGCGGGGTCTCCGCATGATCACTCAAGCAACAACAATGGTTACAAGCTTGCTCCTTGAGCTGTTTCTCTAGAGGGGGAAGAAGAACAAGGCTAGCCCTAGCTTCCTCTCTCTATACGGGTGTGTGGATGAACTAGAGTCTGAACCCTTTGCATGGGTGCCCTGGGGGTTTATATAGGCCTACCCCCCAGGGGTACAAAGGTAATCCGGCCGGGTGCCGGACCCGGCTGTCAGTGTCTCTGGTCACTGGTTCCTCCGCCGGCAGATGGGGCCCGCCGCTTGGTGGGCCTCACTTGTCTCAGACTTGGTTTACAGGACGCGCCCAAGGCCATGGGTCTTGTTGTCACTTCAAAGATTGTAGATGTCTTGGTAATGATGCATGCTTGACGGGAGGCGTGGCTCTGATCTGCCGCTGGCCAAGGCGTTCACTGGAGCCACTCCCTGTCTCTGTCGGATCTGGGGTTCCGGCAAAACCCTTAAGGTTCGAACTCTGGGGTGCGCGTGAAGTGCTTTCCCTCCTACCGATCTACGCCCTAGCTCGCTAAGATCTTGTGGACGAACTCGACAAACTAGCAACACAAAGACACAAGATTTATACTGGTTCGGGCCAATGTTGTGGTGTAATACCCTACTCCAGTGTGTGGTGGTGGATTGCCTCTTGGGCTGATGAAGAACAGTACAAGGGGAAGAACAGCCTCCTAAGGTTGAGGTGTTCTTGTGTTCGGTGTGGCTAAGGGTTGGCTCTCGATCAGATGAGATCCAGTTGCCCGCTTTGGTGGTGGCTAGTCCTATTTATATGGGCCCTGGTCCTCTTCCCAAATATTGAGCGGGAAGGGAGCCAACAACGGCGACCAATTTGAAAGGGGACAGCTAGTACAAGCTATCCTGACAAAAGCGGTCTGCGCCTGCGAAAGGGCTCTGGTGATGACGCCTGCGTCTTGGGCTCCACGGTGACCTCTCTGTCCCACCGGGCTGCTGGTCTTGGTCTCGTTGCAATCGATAAGGAAACCTTTGCTCGATGCCTCGGTACTCACTGCTACCTGGCCTCCTTAGCACCAAAGAGGAAACAAGGATGTCACAAGGCTACGGGCGCTTCACCGGGCGCCTACCGGTGTCGATCGTCATGGCTCACGTCACGAGAGCCTCGCGAGGTTTGCCCCGCCTTGATATCTCCGCTCCTTGCGAGGCAGCCTGGTGAGGTCGCTCCTGAGGAGGCTTGCGTCGTCCGCCTCGCGAGGCTTGGCCCCTCACGAGGGTCTTGAATGCTTTGTTGATGAAGATGGGCCGTACAGGCCCGCTAGCATAGCCACGCCGTGGGCCGCAGGCAGGCAAGTCTGGGGACCCTCGTTCCCAAAACGCCGACAGTAGCCCCCGAGCCCAAGGTGCGCTCGGGCTTGGCTTCGGGGCGAAGCCAAAGGTCAAGTACAGTGTGTCGCGGGCCCCAAAAGCCCGCGGCCTTGGTTGACGCGTGGCGGTCGATTGGACGTGGGCATCTCCACTTCCCCACGCGGCCTCGGCAACTGCTCGACTTGACAAAAGGCTGGCGCAGGCAGCGCTTGCCTTCACTGTTCCCCTTTGCCTAGCCTCAGATCCCCTTTCTCGCTCCTTGCCGCCGATACCTCCAGATATGCCCCGATTTCGCTCCGCATCTGCGACCCTTGGCGCCGCGCAAGGTCAAGTCCTCCTCGGCGCCGGCTTGGTACGAGCCAGCTCTTGAAGCGCCCACCGTGACCGAAAAGAGCCTCGTCTCCTCACGCCTGCTGACGGCGGGGGAGAGCAATGAATGGGGGAAGACGGAGCTCCGGCTTGCGTCCGACGTGCCGGATTCTGAGGCAAGCACCTTCTTCCCCTTCTTCTCGAGCAGCATCGCCGCCGGGTTGGTTCCCCCCTTCTCCAATTTCTTTTATGAGGTCCTCGACCACTACGGGCTGCAGGCGTTGCACCTCCATCCCAACTCTATCCTCCTCCTGTCCATCTTCGCCTACTATTGCGAGGCATATCTGGGCGTGATGCCGTCTGTGGCGCTTCTGCACCACTTCTTCTTCCTCCGCGCCAGCGACGGCCACATTTCCGGGTGCGCCAATTTCGTCGCATCCGGCAAAGCCAACTCAATCTCAAGCACCGGGAAGAGAGCCGACAACATTCGGGCCTAATGGGTCATGATGGACGCTAAGTGCGTCCACCCGCTCTTAGCATTGCCAACGGAGGCGCCCTAGTTTAACAAGGGGTGGCCCCGCATAGAGCTCGCTGATGAGCGGGCGTCGCTGATGTTGGCGCAGATGCAGACCGACCTGAAGTCGGGCAACACGAAGGCGGCGAAGGTCACAGGGGCCATGCTCCTGAGGGAATTCTTGATGTTGCGCATCGCCCCGCTCCAGGCGCGAGAGCGCCCCTTGTGGAAGCTTGGAGATGGAAAAGACAAGACCCGCCTGAGGCCGAGGGCCCTGCCTGACGATGAACTGGATGCTGTCCTGCGCCTCCTGGTTGGGGATAACCAGGAGTACCCGCCGAGCGCTTTCACTCCTTTGTTCCTTCGCAAGGACCGGGGGCCGCTCGTGGTCTCCAGGCCAACCTTCGACGCGCGCGGGCTGGTGCCGCATGCGCTCTTTGGAGCCCCGGCGGCGCCGAAGCCGATGGAGCTATCTTCTGATGAGTCTTGCGGGGGGAAAGAAGAGGAAGGGGACTCGGAAGTGACCCTCGAAGAGATGGGGGAAAACTCCCCCTTGAGCAAAGCCGAAATCCTCCATGCCCTTCCTGACGACGCCGAGGTCGATGCACGCCAGGAGGAGGGAGAATTGCCCGTCATTCTGACAAAGAGCAGGTCATCGTTGGTTCCTCGAGATGCTGCCCCCGTCTTGATGCCTCCCGGGGCCGGCTCCGGCCCTTTTGCTACACCGCCTTCTGCCGCCGGAGCCCGCGCGCCCACTTCTCAGTCCCCGACGCTTTCAGGCTTCAAGCTTCTCAAGCGGAGGGTGGAATACACCACGGTGGACTAGTAAGTGCTTGATCTCCATCTTGTCATTGCTCATGTCGCGGCTTCCTGACTTTCGTCTTTGTTTGTCCAGGCCGCTGTCTGCGGCGAAGAAGAGGAAAGCAGGCACGGCGGCTGCACCCCCTTTGCTGAGAAAAGAGACGCGAGCGCTCGCACCTCCCTAGCACAGTCGTCTTTGCGAGGCCAAGAGGAGCATCGCCGGGAGGAGTCAGCCCCCATGGCCCCGCTGGCCCCGGAGGTGCCGGCGTCTCGCCCGGTTGAAGAGATCTGCAACCTCTTGAGCACTGCGTTGGTTTTCCCTTGAAGAGGAAAGGGTGATGCAGCAAAGTAGCGTAAGTATTTCCCTCAGTTTTTGAGAACCAAGGTATCAATCCAAAGAGGGAGGCTACACACGAGTCCCTCGCACCTACACAAACAAATAAATCCTCGCAACCAACGCGATAAGGGGTTGTCAATCCCTACACGGTCACTTCATTTAGAGTGAGATCTGATAGATATGATAAGATAATATTTTTGGTATTTTTGTGATAAAGATGCAAAGTAAAATAAAAGGCAACGGAAATAGCTAAGTGTTTGAAGATTAATATGATGGAAAATAGACCCAGGGCCCATAGGTTTCACTAGTGTTTTCTCTCGAGAGCATAAGTATTTACGGTGGGTGAACAAATTACTGTTGAGCAATTGACAGTATTGAGCATAGTTATGAGAATATCTAGGCATGATCATGTATATAGGCATCACGTCCAAAACAAGTAGACCGACTCACCTTGCATCTACTACTATTACTCCACACATCGACCGCTATCCAAAGATGCATCTAGAGTATTAAGTTCATAAGAATGTAGTAACGCTTTAAGCAAGATGGCATGATGTAGAGGATAAATTCATGCAATATGATAAAACCCCATCTTGTTATCCTCGATGCAACAATACAATACGTGCCTTGCTGCCCCCTCATCACTTTGGGAAAGGACACCGCAAGATTGAACCCAAAGCTAAGCACTTCTCCCATTGCAAGAAAGATCAATCTAGTAGGCCAAACCAAAGCGATAATTGAAGAGACTTGCAAAGATAACCAATTATACATAAAAGAATTCAGAAGATTCAAATATTGTTCATAGATAAACTTGATCATAAAACCCACAATTCATCGGTCTCAACAAACACACCGCAAAAGAAGATTACATCGAATAGATCTCCACGAGAGAGGGGGAGAACATTGTATTGAGATCCAAAAAGAGAGAAGAAGCCATCTAGCTAATAATTATGAACCCGAAGGTCTGAAGTAAACTACTCACACTTCATCGGAGAGGCTATGGTGTTGATGTAGAAGCCCTCCATGATCGATGCCCCCTCCGGTGGAGCTCCGGAACAGGCCCCAAGATGGGATCTCACGGGTACAGAAGGTTGCGACGGTGGAGATAGGTTTTTGGCTCCGTACCTGATCGTTTGGGGGTACGTAGGTATATATAGGAGGAAGGAGTACGTTGGTGGAGCAACGTGGGGCCCACGAGGGTGGGGGGCGCGCCCAGGGGGGGTAGGCGCGCCCCCTACCTCGTGGCTTCCTGTTAGCTTTCTTGACGTAGGGTCCAAGTCCTCTGGATCATGTTCGTTCCGAAAATCATGTTCCCGAAGGTTTCATTCCGTTTGGACTATGTTTGATATTCTTTTTCTGCGAAACTCTGAAATAGGCAAAAAACAACAATTCTGGGTTGGGCCTCCGGTTAATAGGTTAGTCCCCAAAATAATATAAAAGTGTATAACAAAGCCCAATAATGTTCAAAACAGAAGATAATATAGCATGGAGCAATCAAAAATTATAGAGACGTTGGAGACGTATCAAGCATCCCCAAGCTCAATTCCTGCTCGTCCTCAAGTAGGTAAATGATAAAAACAGAATTTTTGATGTAGAATGCTACTTGGCATAATTTCAATGTAATTCTTCTTAATTGTGGTATGAATATTCAGATCCGAAAGATTCAAGATAAAAGTTCATATTGACATAAAAGTAGTAATACTTCAAGCATACTAACTAAGCAATTATGTCCTCTCAAAATAACATGGCCAAAGAAAGTTCATCCCTACAAAATCATATAGTTTAGTCATGCTCCATTTTCGTCACACAAGAATGCTCTCATCATGCACAACCCGATGACAAGCCAAGCAATTGTTTCATACTTTAGTAATCTCAAACCTTTTCAACTTTCACGCAATACATGAGCGTGAGCCATGGATATAACACTATGGGTGGAATAGAATATAATGATGGGGGTTATGTGGAGAAGACAAAAAAGGAGAAAGTCTCACACCAACGAGGCTAATCAATGAGCTATGGAGATGCCCATGCAACGGAGTAGGGATTGCCATGCAACGGATGCAAGGAGTAGGGATTGCCATGCAACGGATGCACTAGAGCTAAAATATATGAAAGCTCAACAAAAGAAACTAAGTGGGTGTGCATCCGACTTGCTTGCTCACGAAGACCTAGGGCACTTGAGGAGGCCCATTGTTGGAATATACAAACCAAGTTCTATAATGAAAAATTCCCAGTAGTATATGAAAGTGACAAAACAAGAGACTCTCTATCATGAAGATTATGGTGCTACTTTGAAGCACAAGTGTGGTAAAAGGATAGTAACATTGTCCCTTCTCTCTTCTTCTCTCATTTTTTTGGGCCTTCTCTTTTTTATGGCCTTTCTCTCTCTCTTTTTTTATTCCTCACTTGGGAAAATGCTCTAGAAAATGATGATCATCACACTTCTATTTTTTTACAACTCAATACTAGAACATAGTATGACTCTATATGAATGCCTCCGGCGGTGTACCGGGATATGCAATGAACCAATAGTGACATGTATGAAAGAATTATGAATGGTGGCTTTTCCACAAATACTATGTCAACTACATGATCATGCAAAGCAATATGACAATGATGAACGTGTCATGATAAACGGAACGGTGGAAAGTTGCATGGCAATATATCTCGTAATGGCTATGGAAATGCCATAATAGGTAGGTATGGTGGCTGTTTGGAGGAAGATATAAGGAGGTTTATGTGTGAAAGAGTGTATCATATCACGGGGTTTGGATGCACCGGTGAAGTTTGCACCAACTCTGAATATGAGAAAGGGCAATGCACTGCATCAAGAGGCTAGCAATGATGGAAAGGTGAGAGTGCGTATAATCCATGGACTCAACATTAGTCATAAATAACTCACATACTTATTGCAAAAATCTACAAGTCATCAAAAACCAAGCACTACGCGCATGCTCCTGGGGGATAGATTGGTAGGAATAGACCATCGCCGTCCCGACCGCCACTCATAAGGAGGACAATAAAAAACACCTCATGTTTCAAATTTGTTACATAACGTTTACCATATGTGCATGCTACGGGACTTGCAAACTTCAACACAAGTATTTCTCAAATTCACAACTGCTCAACTAGCACAACTTTAATATCACTACCTCCATGTCTCAAAACAATCATCAAACATCAAACTTCTCTTAGTATTCAACACACTCATAAGAAAGTTTTTACTATTCTTGAATACATAGCATATTAGGATTTCTTAAGCAAATTACCATGCTATTTAAGACTCTCAAAATAATCTAAGTGAATCATGAGAGATCAATAGTTTCTATAAAACAAATCCACCACCGTGCTCTAAAAGATATAAGTGAAGTACTAGAGCAAAATCTATATAACTCAAAAAGATATAAGTGAAGCACATAGAGTATTCTAATAATTTCCGAATCAAGTGTGTCTCTCTCAAAAGGTGTGTACAGCAAGGATGATTGTGGTAAACTAAAAATCAAGGACTCAAATCATACAACACGCTCCAAGCAAAACACATATCATGTGGTGAATAAAAATATAGCTCCAAGTAAAGTTACCGATGGAAGTAGATGAAAGAGGGGTTGCCTTCCGGGGCATCCCCAAGCTTTGGATTTTAGATGTCCTTAGATTATCTTGGGGGTGCCATGGGTATCCCCAAGCTTAGACTCTTGCCACTCCTTGTTCCATAATCCATCAAATATTTCACCCAAAACTTGAAAACTTCACAACACAAAACTCAGCAGAAAATCTCGTGAGCTCCGTTAGCGAAAGAAAACAAAAGACCACTTCAAGGTACTGTAATGAACTCATTCTTTATTTATATTGGTGTTAAACCTACTGTATTCCAACTTCTCTATGGTTTATAAACTATTTTACTAGCCATAGATTCATCAAAATAGGCAAACAACACACGAAAAACAGAATCTGTCAAAAACAGAACAGTCTGTAGTAATTTGTAACTAACGCAAACTTCGGGAACTTCAAAAAATCAGAAAAAATAGAAAGACCTAGACAATTTGTTTATTGATCAGCAGCAATTGGAATCAATATTTTATCACGTTCTTGTGATATTTAACAATTATTTTTGTGAACAGAAAGTTTATGGAATTTTCTGCAAGATCAAATAACTATCATCCAAGAAGATCCTATAGGTTTAACTTGGCACAAACACTAATTAAAACAAAAAAACACATCTAACCAGAGGCTAGAATAAATATTTGTTCCTAAACATAAGCAAAAAACAAAAAACTAAAAATAACATTGTGTTGCCTCCCAACAAGCGCTATCGTTTAACGCCCCTAGCTAGGCATAATAGCAAGGATAGATCTAGGTATTGCCATCTTTGGTAGGCAATTCTTCAATGAGACATCTATCATGCTTAGGAGTTTCTTTATTTTTATTGATCATCAAACTTCTAGGCACATAACCGAAAAATTCATTTGTAGCAAATGGTTCCTTAATGATAGCGAAAAGATTGGGATGAATACTTATAGATTTAAGATCCGCAGTTTCCTTACTAGAGGATTCACCCTTATTTTTAGGAACATACATAAGCTTGGCAATTTTAGTTGGAGGACTTGAAGTATTCTTTAATGAAGAAAGAAGTGGTTCCCAAGTTGGTAATGATACCCTCAAGTTTATCGATTCTAGTGGAATCCTGATTTATCCTTTCATTAAATATGGGTTCCTTCTCCTTGATATTTTTCAAAGTGACTCCTACTTTAGATCCATATTGGGTAATTTGGTTGTGGATCTTTTTATCGAAACTTTCGATTAACTCTACGGTAGCAACTTTATTTTCAATAATTTCAAGTCTTTGCATTACATGCTCCAAAGTTAACATAGTTCCATTAACCAAAAGAGGTGGTGATCCAAACAAATCTATCATAGCATTATAAGAGTCAAAAGTATGGTTACCCAAGAAATTCCCTCTGGTAATGGTGTCAAGAATATAGCTATACCAAGGATTAGCGCCTACATAAAAATTGCGAAGAAGAACGGAAGTAGATTGCTTCCTAGTAGATCTATTTTGAGCATTGCAAATTCTGTACCAAGCGTCTTTTAGATTTTCTCCCTCCCTTTGTTTAAAATTGAGAACTTCATTTTCAGGAGACAACGGAGAAGATAAAGGACTAGCCATGACGACAAGGCAAGCAAATGAAAAAGAGGCGAACGGAAAAGAGAGGGCGAATAAAACGGCAAGGGTGACGTGGGGGAGAGGAAAACGAGAGGCAAATGGCAAATAATGTAATGCGGGAGATAAGGGTTTGTGATGGGTACTTGGTATGTTGACTTTTGCGTAGACCTCCCCGGCAACAGCGCCAGAAATGGCTCGTTATCGGGAGTCAAATCTTGACTTGACTTCGTGTAAGCCTCCCCGGCAACTGTGCCAGAAATCCTTCTTGCTCCCTCTTGAGCACTGCGTTGGTTTTCCCTTGAAGAGGAAAGGGTGATGCAACAAAGTAGCGTAAGTATTTCCCTCAGTTTTTGAGAACCAAGGTATCAATCCAGTAGGAGGCTACACACGAGTCCCTCGCACCTACACAAACAAATAAATCCTCGCAACCAACACGATAAGGGGTTGTCAATCCCTACACGGTCACTTACGAGAGTGAGATATGATAGATATGATAAGATAATATTTTTGGTATTTTTGTGATAAAGATGCAAAGTAAAATAAAAGGCAACGAAAATAGCTAAGTGTTGGAAGATTAATATGATGGAAAATAGATCCGGGGGCCATAGGTTTCACTAGTGGCTTCTCTCGAGAGCATAAGTATCTACGGTGGGTGAACAAATTACTGTTGAGCAATTGACAGAATTGAGCATAGTTATGAGAATATCTAGGCATGATCATGTATATAGGCATCACGTCCGAAACAAATAGACCGACTCCTGCCTGCATCTACTACTATTACTCCACACATCGACCGCTATCCAGCATGCATCTAGAGTATTAAGTTCATAAGAACAGAGTAACGCTTTAAGCAAGATGACATGATGTAGATGGATAAATTCATGCAATATGATAATAAAAACCCATCTTGTTATCCTTGATGCAACAATATAATACGTGCCTTGCTGCCCCTACTGTCACTGGGAAAGGACACCGCAAGATTGAACCCAAAGCTAAGCACTTCTCCCATTGCAAGAAAGATCAATCTAGTAGGCCAAACCAAACTGATAATTCAAAGAGACTTGCAAAGACAACCAATCATACATAAAAGAATTTAGAAGATTCCAATATTGTTCATAGATAAATTTGATCATAAACCCACAATTCATCGGTCTCAACAAACACACCGCAAAAGAAGATTACATCGAATAGATCTCCACGAGAGAGGGGGAGAACATTGTATTGAGATCCAAAAAGAGAGAAGAAGCGATCTAGCTAATAATTATGAACCCGAAGGTCTGAGCTAAACTACTCACACTTCATCGGAGAGGCTATGGTGTTGATGTAGAAGCTCTCCATGATCGATGCCCCCTCCGGTGGAGCTCCAAAACAGGCCCCAAGATGGGATCTCACGGGTACAGAAGGTTGCGGCGGTGGAATTAGGTTTTTGGCTCTGCACGATCGCTTGGGGGCAATGTGAGGGTATATATAGGAGGAAGGAGTACGTTGGTGGAGCAACGTGGGGCCCATGACGGTGGAGGGCGCGCCCAGGGGGGTAGGCGCCCCCTACCTCGTGGCTTCCTGGTAGCTTTCTTGATGTAGGGTCCAAGTCCTCTGGATCATGTTCGTTCCGAAAATCACGTTCCCGAAGGTTTCATTCCGTTTGGACTCCGTTTGATATTCTGTTTCTATGAAACTCTGAAATAGGCAAAAAACAGCAATCCTAGAAATTTGGGCCTCCGGTTAATAGGTTAGTCCCAAAAATAATATAAAAGTGTATAACAAAGCCCAATAATGTTCAAAATAGAAGATAATATAGCATGGAGCAATAAAAAATTATAGATACGTTGGAGACGTATCAAGGTCCCGACTGTTCCGGAACCCGCAGTCTCCCAGGACCTGGTGACGGCTTCGTCTCCTCCTAGTGCTGCACCTCCACTCCTAGGTTCTTCTGCCTCTGCTGCTGTCCTGGAGCGTGCTCTTTTTGAGATGACCCAGTTGCAGGCAGATCTCCCGAGCGCGGACCCGCGCCTGGTGTCCGGACGCCTGGAGCTGGCCTCAGGCTGGCTTCACTCCGACTCGGCGGTTCGCGCGACACTGAGCCAAGCCATGACGTCTTCCGAGAAGGATAAGCAGAGCGCTGCCAATGCTACAGCCGATCGTGAGGCGGCACTGAAGGACGCCAAGGCCGCCCGCGACCGCTGCCGAGAGCTGGAGGACGAGCTGAAGAGCTTGCGTGACAAGCACGCCGAAGAAGCACGTGGCCGCAAGGTGAAGGAAGAGGAGATGAAGGCCCGGGAGGACGCCGTCAAGAACCGTGACACTGAGCTGGGGGAGTTGGGGAAAACGCAGGCCGCTGAGCGCAGCCGGCTGGAAGAGCTGGATCGGGAGATGAAGGCGAGGTAGGCCGATCTTGATGCCAAGGCACGGGTCCTGGCTGAAGACCGCTTGGCCTTTGCCGATCTCAAGGAGAGGTCTCGCGTGACACTGAAGACGCTCTACGAGAAGCACGGCTTGGAGAGGTCGCTGACCACCGATGAGGACGGCCCCGCCCTGCTGCTTCCTCTCTTGGTGAAGGCGCTCAAGGTAGTCGTGGATGGTGTCGGTCCTATGGCGCAGGCGAAGCTCGCCCTGCCTTTCACCGTGATTGACTCGTGTCTTCAGCCATCTGCACCTTCGCGACCCTCAGCTTGTCTTGACGAGCTGCCGGAGCTCGTGGTGATGATCACTTCTTGGCAGCCGCCGCCGTAGTCGTGCTAGGTCAGGTGGAGGCCCTGCTGAAGAAGTTCCGCGGCTTTGCCTCCGCACCCTTGTCCGGTGATGCCGCCGATCCTGCGGCTGGTGGTGCAGGTGAAGACGACATTACCCAAGGAGGAGCACCTTCTGCAGGTGATGGCGGTGTCCAGGGGTGACATGCGGCTACTCTCATGTTTCGTTCATGTAACATGCATCAGGCCTCGTGGAGGCGTTAATCTTTTCATTTGATATTGTGAGGACAATATGTTTTGTAATATTTTCTTCGAGACTTTGCGATTTCCTTCCTATTTGCTTTGTGTTCTGCATCGGCAGAGCCCGGCCCTGCGCATACCTCAACAGCCATTGGGCCGACCGGAGACCAGGATGGACCAAGGAGTGAGGGGCTACGTGACCAGTTAGGCTCCTGAGTCGCGATGCTCAGGAGTCCCCCTTGACGCGCAAACAACTTATAGGGAGAGTATGCGAGGATAGACTAATGTTCTACGTCGGCAGCCCGCCTCACAAGATACCGAACCACCATTGGGCCGACCGAGACCAGGACAGACCAAGGAGTGAGGGGCTACGTGACCAGTTAGGCTCTGAGTCGCGATGCTCAGTGTCCCCTTGACGCAAAACAATCTTCATACCTGCCCTCGCCGAGGCCTCGGGAGGGCGTCGACGACCAGGTCCGGGGACTGGTTGGGTGGCGGCGCTTGGGCGTGACCAGCGCAGCCCCGATCCGAGACCTGGTTGGGTGGCGTACGCTTGGGCGTGACCCGAGCGCAGCCCCCGTGTCCAGCCCCCTCACGCGGCTCTCCCGAGGGGAGGCGTTGCGGTGAGGTCGAAGACTGAGCTCTGGGGCTCCCTGAGGTTGGTACGACCATGAAGCCACCCTCAGTTGTTTATCACCGGTAGCAGACATAGTGCTTCCGGCTTGTGCACGGGCATAGCCGCTCCTCGGCAGGTCGACGGCCAGCAGAGCATGGTGCTTCCACTTGTGCGTGGGTGGGGGGGCCCTCCGGGAGGAGCCCCCGGGGCGTGTACAGCCCCGCCCTGACACGTGGCTTGCACGGCAGGGCTGTGAGGTGTATCTGGGCACTCGTGAGCCAGCGCGGGACTCACGAGGCCCTACCTCAAGGCGGGTTGCGCCTGGTCTTGGGTCTTTGACAACTGTGGGTTCCTGCGAGACGGTTAGGTGCAACCGCTCTACGTCCTCAGGTCCCGGCCCTCGAGCGAGCTCAGCTGCCGCTGGTATGCCAGGTCGCGATGCCATGGTCAAGGCCAGGGGGTGAGGGTTGGAGAGCCAGTAAGAGCTCCTGAGTCGCGATTCTCAGGAGCCCCCCTTTTAACGTGCAAGCAGATTGCATGATAAAGGGACGTACCCGTGGCGGGTGGCAATCGAGCAGGTGATAATCATAGGCAGATTAAGCATGGAAGGCAAATCAGTTTGGGTAAATGCAGAAGATACATGCCAGTGGGTCAGGTCCGAGTGGCTTGGGGACGATGCAGCCCGAGGGGCGCCCCAACAGGGTAAACTAAAGACATAAGCAAAAGGGATACATGCCACAGGGACGGACCCATGCGGCCTGGGAATAATGCAGCCCGAGGGGCGCTCCCAGCTAAACGAACTTGGAAAATGTCACCTAGTTCTGTAGACGAAGGAGAGTTGGTGCAGCTAAAGGCATGCCGCGAAGGGGTAGCTCCTCACGAGCCACCGGGGCCCTGAGCCTCGGGAGGCTCTGGGGGCTCAGGTGGTTCCCCGAGGACCGTCTCCATTTCCGCCAGGACGGCACGGTGCCTGGTCTCCTGAGCCGCCAGGGCGCGCCGCAAGTTGCGCTGGTAGACGAACGACACGCTCGGCAAGCCAAAAGGCATGCGAACGTAGCTGTGCCGTGGACCCTCGCATTGGCCCACGCGCGGAGGCCGGAAAAGCTCCTGAGAAGCGGCCCTGTTGAGCCCTAGAACATCGATGCAGACGCGTAGCCCGACATCCTTGCTTGGATGGGGCCTGACCCTTGCGTCTTGCAGTTCCTGAGTGGTCTTGGTGATGAACTCCTGAGTGGTGGGCACTCCTTGCCCTGTATTCTCCTGAGGGAAACGTGTCGCGAAGCACGCCTCCAAGTGGTGCCCGAGCGCCTCCCTCGTGATGTTGGCAAGGTCTGAGGCCCTCCGGAAGAGAGCCCCGAGCCTGCCCGAGGAGGCGCCGGCGCGCCTTCCTATGTGATGAAGGGAGGCGCTCGAGCGGGCGCTGATCTCGACGAGGTTCGGCCAGCGACGCCACCCTCCTGTGATGCACGCAGTGCGGCTGCTTCTTCTTCTTGGGGATGGCCTCGGGAGGATCCTCGCTCTTCTTGCCGCTGGGTCGTCGATTGCGGCAGCTTGAAAGGCACGCTCGAGGGAGCACACTGCATCTCTTTCTTCGCACGGGACCGTGATGATTCCACCGCTTCCTGGCATCTTGAGGACATTGTAGCCATGGTGTGTCACCGCCATGAACTTGGCCAGGGCTAGATACCCGAGGATGGCGTTGTATGGCAGGCGGATGTGCGCGGCGTCGAAGTCGATTAGCTCGGTGTCATAGTCCTTGCGTTCCCCGAAAGTGTCAGGGAGGCAAACCTGCCCTATCGGTGTGGTGGAATCGTTGGTTACTCCTGAGAAAGGCTTGGTAGGCTGAAGCTGCTCATACGGCACTTGGAGGTTGTCGAACGTGTCGACGGACAGGACGTTGAGCCCCGCGCCGCCATCGATGAGGGTCTTGGTGACTTCCACGTTGCTGATGACTTGTGAACAAAGCATAGGGAGGGCGCCAGCGGTAGTCGAGCACTTGAGCTGATCCGCCGAGTTGAAGCTGATGGCGCACTTGGACCACCAAAGCAGGCGCGTGGCCTCGAGCTTGGGGAGGACTGCATTCACCTCACGAGCGAATTGTTTGAAGATACGCTGCGAGGCTGGGGCCTGAGCGCCGCCCAAGATGCAGGCGATTTCATGCGGCTCCTGGAAGCCCCCAGCCCCCTTGTCTTGATGGTGATCGTCATTCCTTCTTGGTGGTGGCGGCGGTGGGGGAAGACCGGCGTTGCCCTGAGGACGATACTCACGAGGTTGGTCCCTCCAGGCGCCCTCGCGGGGATGATCTTGCCAACGGTCCTCACGAGGCCTATCGCGCCATTCCTGGCGCGGGCCACGGTCGTCCCAGCGTCCGCCTCCGTGTCCTCCTCCTCAGCCGTAGCCCCGGTTGTTGCGCTCGGGGCGTCGACCGAAGCGTCCCTCGCGAATGGTTCTGAGCTCTTGACAGCCGCTGGTGTTGTGGGTGTTCAGGTTGTGGAAGGCGTAGAACGGTCGGCTGCTCTTGGATGACTCGGGCTGGTCCCTACCTCTCTTGGTGTTCGGCTCCGCTGCGAGCACGGCTGCTTCCTTGCGCTTCATGTCCTTGGCCTTGGCCTTCTTCTCCTCTGCACCCGCAGCTGGCAGCTCGAGGAGGGAGAGGCGCCCCTCCTTGGCTCTTGCGCACTTGGTCGCCAGGTTGAACAATTCCTGTGATGTGCACAGCTCCTCGTGGATAGCGAGCTCCTCCTTCATCTTGATGTCGCGGACGCCGTCAGAGAACAGTGAGATGATGGCCTCGTCCATGACCTTGTGGATCTTGAGGCGAGTGTTGTTGAAGCGCTGGATGTACTTCTGGAGGGTCTCTCCTGGTTGTTGCTTGATGCGGCGCAGGTCACTCGCGGCCGGCGGGCGGTCGCGAGTGCCCTGGAAGTTGGCGACGAAGCGGTCACGCATCTCGTCCCAGGAGGAGATTGAGCCCTGAGGCGGGTTCAGGAGCCACGAACGAGCGTCGTCTTTGAGCGCCATTGGGAACCAGTTCGCCATGACTTTCTCGTCGCCGTTGGCCGCCTCAATGCTCAGCTCGTAGAGCTGCAAGAACTCCGCGGGGTCGAGGGTGCCGTCGTAGCAAGGAGGTAGATCCGGCTTGAACTTGCCCGTCCAGGCGGCGCTACGCAACTTGGGGGTGAAGGCGCGGCAGTTGGCTGTGGTTGCCGGGGGCCGTCTCAGAGGTGGAGCTTGGTCTTGATGAGGCCCGCGTGCCGCCACCGCAGGCAGCGCGAGGTCTTGGCGAGGCGGCACGGGAGCGCAGGTGCAGCTTCTCGCGGCCGAGGAATTTCTTGGCAGCTTCTCTCTTCGTGCGCGGGCACCAGGCTTGGTGGTTCGCGCCGTGGGGCCGCGCGCCTTGGTGCCAAGGCACCATCTTGGGGCGGAGGTGGTGGAGGCGCTCCATGAGCCACGTCGCCCGTGGCTGGCGGAGGGTGTGGCAGAGAGAGGGACGGCGCCGGGGAGCCCCCTGCGGCGCGGACGAGCTCAGCGACACGGTCGAGCCAGTCATCGTAGAGGTCGTCGATCGGGCGGTAGCGCAGGAGCTCATTCGCCATGAGGAGCGCGGCCTGCGCATCCATGGGGGCGCGACGTGCGTGGGATGAGGAACCGGCCGGGGTCAGCGATGGAGTGGCGGTGCGACCGTCCCGCCGCACCGACGGGTGCAACAAGGACACTTGCTGCTCCTTCCCCGCCGGGCCGGTGGCGGCATTGGCGGAAGGCGACGGGAAACGACGAGGTGGCCCGCCGACGGGAGCCGTCTGAGCAACACGGACGGTGAGGGCAGCCCGGCGCTCAGCTCTAGCGCGGCGAGCGTCCGCCATGGAGATGACGGAGCGACGGAGCGCTGATCGACGGAAGGGAAGCTATGGCGCACCCCTACCTGGCATGCCAACTGTCGGATCTGGGGTTCCGGCAGAACCCTTAAGGTTCGAACTCTGGGGTGCGCGCAAAGTTCTTTCCCTCCTACCGATCTACGCCCTAACTCGCTAAGATCTTGCGGACGAACTCGACGAACTAGCAACACAAAGACACAAGATTTGTACTGGTTCGGGCCACCGTTGTGGTGTAACACCCTACTCCAGTGTGTGGTGGTGGATTGCCTCTTGGGCTGATGAAGAACAGTACAAGGGGAAGAACAGCCTCCTGAGGTTGAGGTGTTCTTGTGTTAGGTGTGGCTAAGGGTTGACTCTTGATCAGATGAGATCCAGTTTCCCGCTTTGGTAGTGGCTATTCCTATTTATAGGTGCCCTGGTCCTCTTCCCAAATATTGAGCGGGAAGGGAGCCAACAACGACGGCCAATTTGAAAGGGGACAGCTAGTACAAGCTATCCTGATAAAAGCGGTCTTCGCCTGCGAAAGGGCTCTGGTGATGACGCCGTCTTGGGCTCCACGGTGACCTCCGTCCTGCTGGCCTGCTAGTCTTGGTCTCGTTGCACCGATATGGAAACCTTTGCCTGATGCCTCGGTACTCCGCGCCTGCGCTGGCCTCCTTAGCACCAAAGAGGAAACAAGGACGCTGCACGCGCTGGCACCCGCCTGGTGTCAATCGTCATGGCTCACGTCACGAGAGCCTCGCGAGGTTTGCCTCGCCTTGATATCTCCACTCCTCGCGAGGCAGCCTGGTGAGGCCGCTCCTGAGGAGGTCTTGCATCATCCGCCTCGCGAGGCAGCCTGGTGAGGACGCTCCTGAGGAGGTCTTGCGTTATCCGCCTCGCGAGGTTTGGCCCTTGACAAGGGTCTTGAATGCTTTGTTGACGAAGATGGGCCGTACAGGCCCGCTAGCATAGCCACGCAGTGGGCCGCAGGCAGGCAAGTCTGGGGACCCCCGTTCCAGAACGCCAACAGTCTCTTCTGGTTAATGGCGCACAAACTCCAAGGAGAGGAAGAGCCGCCTGGTCAGGGACCGGCCCACCTCGTGGCCGCCTGCTAGGAGCCGGCCTCTCTAGAGGCTGCCTGCTAGGAGCCGGCCCACCTCGTGGCCGCCTTTCTTTGGGCTCTGCCATCTCTGGCAGCCCGGCTTAGCAGACCGGCCCGGCGAGGAGGCGGCGCTTGGCTCTTTGAATCTTGAGGGAGCAGCCAACCCTGATGTCTTGAAGTGCCATGGGGGGCCAATGAGGCTACCCGTGGCCAATTACTCAGACAACCACTCCAGTAAGTCCGGCCCCTCTCCGAGCACTCCATAGTCTGCGAGGAAACCTCATGCAGTCGCTCCGCTTTGATTTTGCCCAGGACCGCACCACATCGAGCTCTTCAACAAATCCCGATCTCGCCGGAGTATTGCCCTTGCCGGAGCTTCCTCGAACAATTCCGTTGCCTCTGTTAGCCCCGGTTCCTCGCTAACCCTTCCTGAGTATTATTCGTGGTATTATAAATTTACCTCAACCTTTGATCGTCTCAGGAACACGGGATACTGAGCTCCCGACCATGCCCAAAATCGCCAGCACCACCGAGCGACGGTGCGCCACCAGAGGACGCTCCCATCTCCATTGAAGCTACCATCGTCTCCGTCATCGCAAGCCGCATCCGCCCTTCACCTCATCTTCACTGGAGAGCCACCGGAGGAGCGCCGCCACCCACGCCGGAAGCCATCACCGTTTTCCCCTGCTTCGGTGAGCACGCGCGCACAGCTACATCTCAGCCAATCTGCATGTGACACATGGTGCTATGCTATAGTAACCGCTGTTCAAAATCATGTTTTAGACAGATTTTCACCAATTTTTCGTTTAGCTATATCTCTTGGTCTGTATATCCAAATTCATTGATTCTTTTTCCTGCGTACTTGTAGCGACCAGGAGAATACAATAGAACCAAAATTTCACATGTTTGAACTGTTTAAATTTGCATTTGCACAAATTTGAGTTCAACCTTCCGGAGGCCATACCTTTCAAACCGTCGATCCAAATTAGTTGATTGTCGGGGATATCGTGCGACATATGCCAGGGGGTGGCTTATCATGGATGGGGACAAGAGTACGTCGCCGGGATCTAGAGGCGGGAGTGAGTGAGACTGCATACGCCTGCGGATCTTACCCAGATTCAGGGCTCTCCGTGGAGATAACTCCCCTAGTCCTACTCTGTGGGGTCTCTGCATGATGACTATGATCAATAAGGTAGCTACAAGCTTGCTCCTTGAGCTGTTTCTGCTAGAGGAGGAAGAAGGGCAAGGCTAGCTCTACGTGTGTGTGTGTTCTGGGGCTGTGAACAAAGGTCTGAAACCCTTGCATCGGGTGGCCTGGGGGGTTTATATAGGCCTACCCCCCAGGGGTACAATGGTATTCTGGCCGGGTGTAGGACCCGACCGTAAGTGTCTCTGGACGCCGGCTACTCCGCCGGCTGCTGGGGCCTGCCGCTTGGTGGGTCCTGCCGGCTGCCGGTAACTCGGCCGACAGGTAGGGCCCGCCGCCTGCGGGCCACGCCGACCGCTTTATACTGTTGCCTTGCTCCTGATGACGGAGGCTTTATCGGGGGGGGGGGGGAGCGTGGCTACAGTCCCGCCGCTTGGCAGGCGCTCACTGTAGCCACACCCCGTCTCATCTGATTAATGGAGCTCAGACTCCGAGGAGGAGGAGGTCGCCTGCTGGGAGGCGACCCACTCCTGCTACCGCCTGCTGGGGCTCGCCGACAGGTAGGGCCCGCCGCCTACGGGCCGTACCGACCAGCCGTCGTGGGAGCATGGCTTCTCTTGACATAAGTGATGTCACGGGCTACATGGGAACAGTGCCGCGCTGGGCGAGGGGTGTCCGCTTGGTACACCGCACTGTGGCCACACTCCGCCCTGGATTCGGGGGCGACAGGTCATACTGTTGCCACGCCCCGTCCCGTCGTGGTTATGTGGGTGCAAACTTTGAGGGGACAAGGTGCCGCCTGCTAGGAGCCAGCCTCCTCGTGGCCGCCTTCTGGTGTCTTGCCGCCTTCTAGCAGCCGACCTCCTAGACCAGTCGGCCCACGAAGCCGGCCGTTCGTCTAGGAGGTGTGAGGGGCGCAGTTAGCCCTGATGTCTTGAAATATCTTAGGGGGACGGTGAGGCTACCCATGGTCATTTACTCCGACAGTAGTCCTCGAAGCTGGTGGGGCGCCACGGCCGAAATTGAAGAGCCTCAGCAGCTTCCTACTTTGAGTGTCTTGATGATCTTGTTTCGCCCGTCTTCTGGAGATGCCGACTGCCAGGAGCCGACCAAGGCTGGGCCGGTAGCCTGGAGAATTTGAACCATCGCTGAGGGGGCCGGGTGCCAAGCCAGCCGACTGGTAGCCTTGCCGCCCGTTGCACGCTCGCCACATGGCGCTAGTAGACCAGGCTGGCCTGCCAACCCACGCGTGCGACGAGACATTGCCACAGGCCTGGGCCTGCCACTACAGGGCCTCGGCACGCGTGCGGATCCGCTACGGCCGGGGCAGGCGGTTGCGCTTCCAGGCGCGTTAAATACATGCAGTTACAGCACCGAAAACGCGGGGTCGTGGGGGGGGAAGTGGGCATAGTTAATCCCGCCCCCACGTCTTGCCCCCTCGGCTCTGCTGTCGAGGGGCTATAAGTAGAGGGAGGAGGGGCGGCCGAACACACACGAGCCCTCCTCGCCCTTTGCGTTCTCCTTCCTCTGCTTCTTCTCATCGCTGCTGCCCTCGTGCTCGCCGCCGGAGCTCCTCCACAACCGTCGTCGCAAGGCCTTTCTGACCCGCCGCGACTCCACTGGCCCGCCACCGCGCCGTGCTACCGTCGAGCGGCAGCATCCATGGTGCGCGGCGGGCGCTCCGGCGATTGGGACGGCTCCAACATCCACGAGGATCACCTCGCGTTCCTTCGCCAGACGCGGCAGCTGCCCCGCGCGACGCACGTAAAGGTGCACGTTCTTCCCGAGGCGGAGATCTCGCCGGCGCCGGCGGACGGCGAACACGTCGTCTTCCGGTCGCACTTCCTCCGCGGCTTCAGCCTGCCGGCGAGCAGCTTCCTCCGCTCGTTCCTCACCTTCTACAAGGTACAACCCCACCATCTCACGCCGAACACGGTGGTGCTGCTCTCCGCCTTCGTCACCCTCTGTGAGGGCTATCTCGGCGTGCTCCCCACCCTCGAGCTCTGGGAGGAGCTCTTCTAACTCAAACTCGGCACCGCCGCCAAGGACGAGGCGGCCCAGTGCGGGGCCTGCATCGCGGTGCGGTGTTCGGGTTCCGGGGTCCGCTTCCCGGCCATCACCTTGCTGTAGTCGGCCATGCTGTGGTAGAAGTCGTACTTCTACATCGAGAACATCCACTCGACGATGGACTATGCTAACCTGGCGGCTTACATGGCCGGCCCTCCTGCCGAGCCCCACACCAATTGGCAGTTTTGGCCGAAGAACCTGTCGGCCGCCTCCTCCGCCGCTCTCGCCCGGCTCCATGAGATGACGGAGTCGGAGGGCCTCAGGGCCTCAGATCTGCTGGCCGCCTTCGTGGCGCGCCGGGTGCTGCCCCTCCAAGCCCGGCCCCACATCATCAGCAACATGAGCGGGCGCCAGGACCCATGCCGGATGTGCACCAAGGTGTTGCCGGACATGGAGGTAGTCCGGCTGGTGAACTTCTTCTTCAACTACAAGCTGTCGGAGACGGAGTGGTAGTTCGGCAAGGAGTCGTACAACCGTGCAAACCCGCCACCTGCGGTGAGTCTTCTAGATCTTTTGTCTTCATTAATTCAAATTTCTTCTTAGCGCCTGACCACTCGGCTGTGAAGCAGCGCTTCCCAGGCCAGACGGCAGACGGCGCACCGGCCCCAGGTCATCAATACCTGGCGGACCGGGTGGAGAGTGATGCAGATGACCCTGAGCTGGGGGCGGCCGCCATGGAGGAGGACGACACTGTAGGAGGCAGCGGTGAGGGAGCAGGCGGCTCCGCAGGAGGCGACCTCAGGGACTGGCCGGATGATGACGAGGGAGACGACGAGCCTCGCTGTGCTCCCGGCGCCGACCGACCAGGCACTAGTTCCTCAGCCGCGCCGACTGCAGCAGGCGGCGCGCCGAAGCGTCGGGCCAACATCGGGCTGTTCGGGAGCCGACCTAAGAAGACCAAGACCTCGGCCGCCGCGAAGGCGGCCCTCTTGCAGAAGGCCCCGAAGCAGCTCCTGCTGGTGTCCGCATAAGCGCCTTGTCCTATCTTGCATCTTGTTTTGCGTTTGCTTTTCTTCTTTCTTGCAGTCTTCTTTATTTCCTTCATTCTTTTGGTGCGTAGCCCACTTTCCTTTTCGCAGGCCTCGTCTGGCTCGGTGATCGGGGTGGCAGACGGGTCCACGGGCCCTCGCCGCGTGGATCCACTCGCCGGCCTCCAGGAGGCGATGGAGAAGAACACGTGGGAGGCGCGAGAAGAGCGGGAGGCCGCGGCCCGGGAAAAGGCGGAGGCGGCCAAGGCGGCACAAGCGGAGGCCGATGCATGCCAAGGCCCAAGGAGACGCGGGCGGCCGAGTGGGAGCAGACGCGGCCGCCAAGGCGCAGGCGGAGGAGGCGTCCCGCAGCCCGGCTCTGGAGTCCACCGGCCCACAGCATGCGGATCTGCCGGTGCCGGAGGGCCAGGCGCCGATAGAAGAGGCCAGCGCTGGTCAGCCGGCCTTGGAGAGGGAAGGGGGCGACCCCGTTGTCTTGGGGGCGGAGGTGCCCCCGCACACGCCATCGCCGATGCCAGGGCGGTCGGCTCGACGCCGTACATTGGTGCCGCCCGGCCGGTGGCGAGTTGGTGGTGGGTCCAACTCCTACGGTCCGTACTCTGGTGCACCGGCGTGCGGAGAAGGCAGCCTCAGCGCCACGGCCGTTGGAGATAGGGGCCGCTAGCTCGTCGGTCCCCGATACCGAAGCCACCAACGCCGCCCCACCGGACTGGACGCCTGGGAGCGGCATGGGTGTTTTGAACGCGGCCGCACAGGAAGTCCTGGCCCGGTTCCACACCCAAGGCGCCGCTCTCCAGCAGTATACGCAGGAGTTCCTAGCGACGCGGACGATCGTTCGGGTATGTTTTTTACTTCTTGTTTTCGTTTCTTGTAATCTTCCGTTAGAAGCGGCCTCCTGCACTGAGTGTAGCCCCGAGTTCGGGCGGGTCTTTGGCGGTGGCTTAGAACTTCAAGGTGAGTTCCGAGTGTTGACTAGTTTTTTCTTCTATTGCCTTCGTTGTAGGACTACCACAACATTCGCGCGGCCGCCTTCAACTCCCAGGTCCAGGAGTTGGCCAAGCGTGGTGACCCACAAGTGTAGGGGATCAATTGTAGCTCTTTTCGATATGTAAGAGTGTCGAACCCAACAAGGAGCAGAAGGAAATGACAAGTAGTATTTAGTAAAGTAATGTCTGCAAGTGTTGAAATTGTAAGTAGCGGGTAGTTTGATAGCAAGATAATTTGTAAAGAGCAAGTAACGATAATAGTAACAAGTATGCAGCAAGGTAGCCCAATCCTCTTGAGGAAAAGGGCAGGCCAAAACGGTCTCTTATGATAAGCAAAGCATTCTTGAGGGTACACGGGAATTTCATCTAGTCACTTTCATCATTTTGGTTTAATTCATGTTCGCTACTTTGATAATTTGATATGTGGGTGGACCGGTGCTTAGGTGCTGTTCTTACTTGAACAAACCTCCTACTTATGATTAACCCTCCCGCAAGCATCCGCAACTACGAGAAAAACATTAAACTCTAGGATCCAATCGGTCCCTTAGGGAATAGCGCATAAACTGGGGTTTAAGCTTCTGTCACTGTCACAATCCACCATCTATTTACTACTCCACAATGCATTCCCTTAGGCCCAAATATGGTGAAGTGTCATGTAGTCGACGTTCACATGACACCACTAAGGGAATCACAATATACATACTATCAAAATATCGAACACATATCAAGTTCACATATAACTTGCAACATGATTTATCCCGTGACCTCAAGAACAAAAGTAACAACTCACAAATGATGAACATGCTCATGATCAGAGGAGTATTAAATAGCATCATGGATCTGAACATATAATCTTCCACCAAATAAACCATATAGTAATCAACTACAAGATGTAATCAACACTACTAGCCACCCCCTAGCAACAATCTATAGTTCCGGTAACAAGATTGAATACAAGAGATGAACTAGGGTTTGAGATGAGATGGTGCTGGTGAAGATGTTGATGGAGATTGCCCTCCCCAAGATGGGAGAGTTGTTGGTGATGATGATGATTTCCCCCTCCGGGAGGGAAGTTCCCCCGGTAGAATTGCTCCGCCGAAGGGCAAAAGTGCTCCTGCCCAAGTTCCGCCTCGAGACGGCGGCGCTCCGCCCCGAAAGTCTTCCCTCTTATTTTTTATAGGTCAAAATGACTTATATACCAGAAGATGGGCACCGGAGGTGGGCCGAGGAGGCCACAACCCACAAGGGCGCGTCTGGGGGGCCTAACGCGCCCAGGTGGGTTGTGCCCACCTGGTGGCCCCCTCTGGTGATTATTGGCTCCAATATTTCTTAAGTAATCCATAAAAATCTCCGTGAAGTTTCAACTCATTTGGAGTTGTGCAGAATAGGTGGCCTGACGTAGCTTTTTCAGGTCCAGATTTCCAGCTGCCGGAATTCTCCCTCTTCGTGTGTACCTTGCAAATTATCAGAGAAAAGGCATTAGAATTACTCCAAAAAGCATTATTATGGATAAAAACATATAAATAACAGTAAGAAAACATGATGCAAAATGGACGTATCAACTACCCCAAGCTTAGACCTCGCTTGTCCTCAAGCGAAAACTGAAATCGAAAAACATGTCCACATGCTTTGAGAGAGAGGTGTCGATAAAAACAAAATACGGACATAGAAGCATCATGTTGATTATTATAACAACAAAAAAATTAAACATATGACTTTTATCATAGAACTTTTATCATACACTTCCGTGAATAAGTAAAAGTTCATCACATAATCAAAGTATAAAGCAAAAACTCTATTAGGAACCAACAAACTATGTTCTCAGTCAACTTTGCAACTACAATTCATCATCTTTTCAGGAAGGGTCACGTGTCGGAGCCCTTAAGCAAGTCCACATACTCAACCATCATATAGTCTTCTATGATTGCTAACACTCACCGAGTACACATGAGCAAAACGTTTCAACCGGACACATATAAAGATAGGGGCTTATAGTTTCGCCTCCCAATATACTCACCTCAAGGGTGATGTGAACAATAATAACTCATGTTATCTATATTCAACTGGACATATGTGCCTAGATCTTTCCACACCACATGATGCTTGCCAAAGGAGAAAACAAAAAGGAATATAAGGAAAACTTTGACTCTTTGCATAAAAGTAAATACATAAAAGTAAAGGATAGGCCTTTCGCAAAGGGAAGCAGAGGTTGTCATGCGCTTATTTGTTTGTATGCTCAATCCCTTAGTGCAAAAGAACGTCACGTTACATTGCCCCTTAAGATGACAACCTTTATTATGCAGTCTGTCACTTTTATTCTTTGTCATCCAAGTTCGTGAAATGCTCAATTTTCTCTTACACTAAACAATCTCACACATTTAGAAGCAATTTTTATTGCCTTTTTGCACCGATGAAAACTTACTTGAGGGATCTTTCTCAATGCCTAGGTAGGTATGGTGGACACTTGAAAAAGATTTGGGTTTAAGGGTTTTTGGATGCACAAGTAGTATCTCTACTTAGTGCGGAATTTTTGGCTAGCAAAGATAGGGGGCAAGCACCACATGTTAAAGGATCTATGACAATATGACTTCTATGTGAATACAAACAAACATAAACTATGGGTGTACAAAAGTAGGGGTCCCTTTTTGCACCCCTTTACTTGTCTTGTGGCACTGCATGACCCCATGCCCCTGGCCACGCTTGGCGGGGTAGAGGAAGCAAAGGCACAAGACGACTAGGCAAACGCCAAGCCGGAAACACAAAGAGCAGGAGGGCGAGATGGACTCCCCCGGCAAGGCCCTTGCCGGGGTGGCCTCCATAGCCCCGGCAAGAGCCTTGCCGGGGCAACTTGCCCAACGCCAGCAGGGCTGCCACCCTTGAGCCTGAGAGTTCCGACGCCCTCAACCACATCGGAACCAAAGCTCGGGAGGCGCCTTTGTGGTGGCATGCAGATCTTTTTGAAGACCAACAACATGCAAGATCAGATGAGAATCAAAAGACGGAAATCCTTGACGAGATCCTTGCCGAGGATACCCACGAGGCCCCCCCGGCAAGACCCTTGTCGGGGACGCCCACGATGCCGCGACAAGACCCTTGCCGGGGCCCTGGCAAGACCCTTGCCAAAGACATCCGCGGGGTTGCAGCCAGGCCCACATCTTCCAAGACTCCGCTGCCGTTCCCATACAACTGCCAGCCCACCAACTCAGCAAGCACCTGCGTGGTGTCATGCAGATCTTTGTGAAGGCTCTGCCACCGCACCAACTCAGCAGCCAGCCAGCCGGCATGGCACTACCCGCCTCGTCAGTTCGGACGCGCGTCGAAGCCAGGCGAGGCGGCGACAACTGGGATGAGCTTCCTTGCCGTCCCCGATAAAGCAAGAAGGTCACGTCGGCAGCGCATTAAATGCGTATGTCCTATTGTGCAAGAGGATAGACTCGACCATTGTATAGCTTTCCACCTCCTGTGTGCCACTGTGGCAGCCCTTTTGTCTATAAAAGGAGTCCCGCGGCGTACTGGGGGAGGATTCGGACTTTTTGGACCCTGCACACCTTGTAGCTAGTCCAAGAACACCAGATAAACAAAAACCAGCAGGAGTAGGGTATTACGCATCACCTGCGGCCCGAACCTGGATAAACCCCCCATGTTGATCTCTCAATCCCGCTCTTTCCACGGCCCCGCACTCGCCAACCGTAGCAAAAGGGATTCCTCGTGATCCCATAGGTGGCGTTTCCCCCGACATCTTTGGCACGCCAGGTAGGGGGCGCAGGCTGTGAAAATCCGGTTTGAAGGTTAGCACACCAACTTCATCGTCACCATGGCCCCCAAGAGAAAGGGGATCACAGTGATCGGCTCGTCCAGGGCCGGCCCGTCCGCGCTAGCGTGAGCAGGCGGCCAGGTGCCCGCGGATGGGGCCGCAGACGTGGCCCGCGAGCATCCACGACATTCTGGCGATCGGAGCCAGGCGAGCAGCGTCGTCCGAATCCAAGACGACGAGCCACGCGCCGCTGGGTCCGGGGGCGGGGCCGTGCTGCCCACGGGGGGCGCAACAGCCTCTACGACACCCCAGCTGGCGCCCGCGCTGCGCCCTTCCCAGGCCGCGCGCGATGAGAAACACTGTGATGCCGGAGCCCCTGGGCACCGCCACGGAAAGAGCCCTATGCACCACTCACAGGACGAACCAGGTTGGAGTGCGCGCTCAGACGCCGATGTAGGCGGCATGCGACCGCGAGACCGCGACAGAGCCCCTTCTAACCCGGTTAGAAGTTGGAGCGCATCATGGTGTATGCAGATCTCGCCGCCGCCTACACCAGCGGAAGCGCTGGCACACGTGCAGCTGCTCCTCGACTTCCCCCTGCTGCGGAGAAGCTCGACGAGTGGAGAGCCACCATCCGAAGCCTTGTCAGCTTCGCCAACAAAGACGAGCCGCTCCCGACGGGACCCTCGCGCCGGCGTCCTGACGAGCCAGTGCATGCCAGCGGTGGGGAGACCAGAGATGCTGCAACCACGGTGCACTCTTCCCCCCGTGGCCGCGACAACAGCCACCGGCCCGTCGACCCAACGTCGCTGACAATGTTTTCACAGCATCGTCCGACCCGCGAACACGCCGCGACCAACGTCAAGTCCTTCGGGAACGGGCCCAGGAAGATGCTTGAACTACCATTGAACAACGTCGGGAGACACGTCATCAGTTAGATCGGCGTGCGGGGCCTACTATGGACCACCCGGCGCCGGGGGGGCCCGTCGACCTGCCTTACAAGGTGGGTTGTCCAGCCTTTACCCGAGAGCTGCGACAGTTCCAGTGGCCCTCCCACCGCACGTTCAAGCCCGATGTTGGCGAGAAGTATAATGGCAAGACCCACCCGTCTGAGTTCCTCAGCATCTACACCATCACGATACAAGCTGTTGGAGCTCGCAACGACAAGGTGCTTGCTAATTACTTCCCGTTGGCACTCAAACCCAACGTCGTGTCATGGTTGATGCACTTGCCAATGGATTCCATTTCTTCTTTGTCGGATTTGTGTCATGAGTTTTTGGCGCCTTCACTGGAGGCCACCAAGCTCATGGCCAGGCAAGCGATTTGCATATCATCCCCCAGAAAGAAGGTGAAAACCTATGCAAGTACATCTGAGAGGTTCAGCGGGTGCGATACAACATCGGATGTTCATCCCACCGCCGTTATTAGCGCATTCCATCAGAATGTGCGCAACCGCAAGATGCGTGAAGAGTTGGCGATGAACAAGGTCAAAGATGTGGCTGAACTTTATGTTCTGGCCGATAGATGTGCTCGAGCTGAAGAGGGGAGGAAGCACCCGGCGAGGACGCCGGTGCGGAAACCGACTCCACAGACGAAGACACTGCCGCCCCGACAAAGAAGGGTCGACGCCGCAATAGGAAGTGCAAGGGCAAGACTGTGCTTGCCATTGAGGGATCCCGTGAGCTCGGCGCCGCCAAAAAGGCCAATACTGACGACGTCGGCAAGGAGGTTGCCAGGTGTGCCGCTTGCTTGGCCCTGGCGGCCGCCGGCAAGCCAGGAGGCTCCGACAAGCAGTACTGCAAGATCCACCGCACCAAATGCCATGACCTCCAGAACTGCCGACAAGTTGAGCTGCTTGCAGAAAAGCAGAAGGCTGAATATGAAAGGCGAGACAAGGAGAATGGTCAGGATGGTACTGAGGGATCCGGCAAGAAGCGTAGCAGCCAAGGGGGACGTTGCGGCAAAGATAACCAACAAGAGAGGCCCGCCCGGGGCCGCGACAAGAAAGAGGAGGATGATGATCACGACGAGGACGTCGAGTCCGGCGAGCACGAGTTCCAGAAGGCTACAGAGGCTATGTGCGTCGATGGTGGCGCCTCGTTGCACACCTCACACCGCCAGCTGAAGCAGTGGGCACGTGAGGTCACTGCGGCGGAGCCGTCGTTCGATGCCCAGAAGCCACTGAAGTGGTCCCGCACACCCATCATTTTTGACACCGAGGATCACCCTGACCGCACAACTGCAGTCGAGTGTTTGCCGTTGTTGGTTTCACCAACAATATGCAACCTCAAGGTGACCAAAGTGCTGGTTGACGGTGGGGCCGGTCTGAATTTGATCTCGCCCGCTGTGATCAAGAAGCTGCAGATTCTTGATGGAGACCTCGAAGAGACGGGCATGTTTCAAGGGGTCAACCTAGGAAGGAGCCAGCCTAAAGGTAAAATCACACTGCCGGTTATGTTTGGGGGCGAGCTAAACTATAGGACGGAGAAGATCATCTTCGATGTCGCTAAGAACCCCTTGCCATACAATGGGATCTTTGGCCGCCCAGCGCTGACCAAGTTCATGGCGGCGTCCCACTACGCCTACAACATGTTGAATATGTCGGGGCCGCTGACCATCATCACCGTCCCCTCTGACAAGAAAGACACGCTCATCTGTGCCGACCAACTCTACCGAGAGGCAGTTGCAGCAACTACCGCCAGGGCACTTGCTCCTGCCGCCGAAGTTCCAGGGAGGAAGAAGGCCGACAAGACTCCTTCCGGCAAGACCTCTTGCACCCACTCCGGCAAGCGCACCTCTTCGGAGTCTTGTGCTCCCGTTGAGGATGTGCCAGAGAGCTCCATCGGCAAGATCAAGAAGTCCAAGGCTGCACCACCAGAAACCAAGAAGGTGTCCGTCAAGGAGGACGGCACGGGCGGGCCTTTCACTATAAGCTCCACCCTTGACAGCAAATAGGAAAGAGTGCTCGTCACCTTCCTGCGGGCGAATGTCGATGTATTTGCATGGCAAGCATCTGACATCCCCGGCGTTCCCAGGGAGGTGATTGAGCACCATCTTGCTGTCTGTCCTCACGCGCGGCCCGTCAAGCAGAAGGTCAGGAAGCAAGCTTTGGAGCGACAAGAGTTCATCATTGAAGAGATCAGGAAGTTGGAGGCGGCAGGCCTGGTAAGAGGAGTACTCCACCCCACGTGGTTGGCCAATCCGGTGGTGGTGCGTAAGGCAAATGGGAAGTGGGGGTTGTGTATTGACTATACAGACATCAATAAAGCCTGTCCAAAGGATCCTTTCCCTCTGCTACGCATCGACCAGATTGTAGACTCCACTGCCGGGTGTGACCTGCTGTCATTCCTCGATGCCTATTCGGGGTACCACCAGATCTTCATGATGAAGGAAGACGAAGAGAAGACCGCATTCATCACCCCATGTGGTACGTACTGTTTTGTACGAATGCCTTTCGGTTTGAAGAGCGCTGGTTCGACTTTTGCCCGAGCAGTCCAGATTGGTTTTGAGCCCTAGCTGCATAGAAATATGGAAGCTTATATGGATGACATAGTGGTCAAAACCAAGGACAGGGCCACACTCGTGCAAGATTTAGAAGAAACATTCACAAACCTGCGCAAGATCAACCTCAACCCAGAGAAGTGCGTGTTCGATGTCCCCTCCGGCAAAGTTCTCCGATTCTTTGTGTCTCAACGCAGAATCGAAGCAAATCCCGACAAGATCAAAGCGATCGAACAGATTGAGGCTCCGAAACGGGTCAAAGACGTCCGTATGCTCGCCGGCTGCGTTGCTGCCCTGAGTAAGTTCATCTCCAAATCTGCTGAGCGCGCCCTCCCCTTTTTCAAAGTTCTGAAAAAGTCGGGTCCAGTAAAATGGACTCCGGAGGCAGAGGCAGCACTGCAAGATTTGAAGAGGTACCTCTCCTCCACGCCAATCCTAGTCACGCCTAAACCACGGGAGCCGTTGCTGCTGTACTTAGCAGCAACGAATCAAGTGCTCAGTGCTGCGCTGGTGATGTAGAGGGAACTTGAGGGAGAAGCAGCAGTTGCAGCAGAGCCATCGGATGGCGAGACGGGGTCTTCCCCGGCCGAGCCTGACGCCGGCAAATCAGAACTCCCGGCAAGGCTCGGACCCGCTGAGGCAGAACCTGAGCGGATGGGCGAAGTGGGACAGAAGAAGAAGATGGTGTAGCACCCAGTGTATTTTGTCAGTTCCCTCTTGCAGGGGGCTAGGTCAAGATATTCTGGAATGCAGAAGCTACTTTTCGGCCTTCTCATGGCCTCGAGAAAGAC
Source organism: Aegilops bicornis (assembly GCA_021605145.1). Taxonomy (NCBI): domain Eukaryota; kingdom Viridiplantae; phylum Streptophyta; class Magnoliopsida; order Poales; family Poaceae; genus Aegilops; species Aegilops bicornis. The sequence continues at coordinate 439,139,529 of CM038675.1, read as the reverse complement.
GCGCCACTATTTCCAAGCACACGAGATCACCGTCGTCACTCGCCTCCCTTTGCAACGGATTTTGCACAACCCAGATGCGATAGGGAGGATTGTGGAGTTGGCGCTGGAGCTGTCGAGCTTTGGCCTCAGGTTTGAAAGTACTCCAACAATCAAGTGCCGAGCTTTGGCAGAGTTCATAGCAGAGTGGACCGCAACGCCCAACGAGGAGATCCAAGAGACCACCCTTCCCGGCAAGGAGACGAACAGTGAGTGGATTATGTACTTTGACGGAGCTTTCTCACTCCAAGGTGCTTTGTCTTTGGCGTGCTACTCGTCGCACCCACCGGAGAGCACCTCAAGTACGTAATCCAGATGCACTTCCCCCGGGAAAAATCAACGAACAATACGACAGAGTACGAGGGGTTGCTTGCCGGTCTCAGGATCGCGGCAGACCTCGGAATCAAGAAGCTCATCATCAGAGGTGTTTTGCAGCTCGTTGTCAAGCAAGTCAACAAGGATTACCAGAGCCCGTTGACGGAGGCCTACGTGAATAAAGTGAGGAAGTTGGAAGAACGTTTAGACGACCTACAGGCAGAACCTCGAGCGGAGAACAGCATTGCCGACGACCTGTCGAAACGCGTTGTCCTCAAGTTGCCTGTGGAACCAGGTACCTTTGTACTTCAGTTAATACAACCATCCATAGAGCCATCAATAGGGCAGAACAAGCAAAGGAAGACAAGCCCCGACAAGTACCTCCCCGCTGAGCTCCCAGGAGCCGCCGGCAAGGAGGTTGCCGGGTACCCCAAGCTTGCCGAGGGGCAACTACCTCCGATGGGGCCCCAGGCCCTGACCGTAGAGGCAGCTGCCCCTGCGGCCGAAGATGTGCCTTTGGTCCTTACCGTCGAGCCTCAGGCTCCGGCATGGGCGCAACCCACCGTATGTTTCCTCCAAACAGGAGAGCTCCCCGAGGAGCAGGAAGAAGCAGAGAAGGTAGCCCGTCGGTCCAACATGTACCAGTTTGTGGATGATACCCTATACAGAAGGAGGCCAAACGGAGTCAGACTGAAGTGCATTCTTCGAGAGGACGAACTAGAGCTGTTGGCAGAGATACATGGAGGTATGTGTGGCTCCCACATAGGGTCAAGGGCCCTTGCCGGCAAGGCATTCCGGCAAGGTTTCTTCTAGCCCACAACCCTCCAGGATGCAGCTGCGCTAGTAACCAAGTGTGAAGCGTGTCAGTTCCATTCAAAGAAGCTTCATCAACCAGCTCAAGCCCTTCAAACAATCCCTCTCTCCTGGCCATTTTCGGTTTGGGGGCTCGACATACTGGGGCCCTCCCCCCATGCCGTCGGGGGCTTTGAGTACTTATATGTCGCAATCGACAAGTTCACAAAGTGGCCCAAAGTGGAAGCAGTAAGGAAGGTGACAACACAGTCAGCCGTCAAGTTCTTCAAGGGGCTAGTTTGCCGCTTTGGTGTGCCGAATAGAGTCATCACCGACAACGGCACGCAGTTCACAAGCCGCACCTTCACGCAATACATCCAGGACCTCGGTAGCAACGTCTGTTTCGCTTCAGTGGCACACCCACGGAGCATCTGCCAGGCGGAGAGGGCAAATGCTGAAGTACTGCGAGGCCTGAGGACAAAGACTTTTGACAGGCTGCACAAGTGTGGATGGCACTGGATTGATGAGTTGCCGGCGGTTCTTTGGTCGATTAGAACAATGCCAAATCGAGCCACCGACCAAACATCCTTTGCCCTGGTATACGGGGCAGAAGCAGTTCTCCCTACATAACTCACATACGGGTCACCTCGAGTGCTCGCTTATGACGAGCTTGAGCAAGAGCAGTTGCCGCAAGATGACGCGACGCTCCTTGAGGAAGATCGTCTTCAGGCAGTTGTGTGAGCTGCACGCTACCAGCAGGACTTGCGCCGCTACCATAGCCGCAAGGTTCATGCCCGAAGTCTTGAGGAAGGCGACCTTGTTCTTCGGCACGTTCAGTCGGCCAAGAATTCCAACAAGTTGACGCCGAAGTGGGAAGGCCCTTATCGGGTATACGAGTCACCAGGCCTGGCGCAGTCCGCCTGGAGACCGAAGATGGTATCCCAGTGAGCAACTCCTGGAACATCGAACATCTTCGTAAGTTTTACCCATGAGGCGCGGTTGCCGGGCCTCCCGGCAAGCCACCTTTTGTACAAGCCTTGCCGACAAGGCATGTAACCCTTTGTACAAAGCCAGGCGCAGATCCTGAGCATAAATAAATGAAGCGCTGGTGCTCTAAGTTTTAGCATGCAAGCTAGGTTAAGTCTCTCTTTGGTAGGGTTGATAGTGCCCGGCGGCAACTAACACCTAGCATAGAGTTCGGATGTGTGTATTTCCGTCCTTTCCAGTCTTTTCTTTGGTTCACAGGCTGCACAGGCGTTTCTGCTAAGCCATTTAAGGGCAGCGAGACGGATTGACATCCCCGACCCAGGGAAGCCATTGCCGGGGGGGGGGGGGGATGCAGATTCAAGCACTCGACCATGGCAAGCCAAGGTTGCCGGGGGCTGCAGATCTAGATAAGTCCTTTATCCCCTGTTATGCATTTCCGTACGGAATTGGTGTTGGGGAACATAGTAATTTCAAAAAAATTCCTACGCACACGCAAGATCATGGTGATGCATAGCAACGAGAGGGGAGAGTGTTGTCCACGCATCGTGAGACCGAAAGCGGAAGCGTTATAACAACGCGGTTGATGTAGTCGTACGTCTTCACGGCCCGACCGATCAAGCACCGAAACTACGGCACCTCCGAGTTCTAGCACACGTTCAGCTCGATGACGATCCCCGAACTCCGATTCGCAGAATGTCGGGGAAGAGTTCCGTCAGCACGATGGCGTGGTGACGATCTTGATGTTCTACCGTCGCAGGGCTTCGCCTAAGCACCGCTACAATATTATCGAGGAGAACTATGGTGGAGGGGGGCACCGTGACGCGGCTAAGAGATCTCAAGGATCAATTGTTGTGTCTATGGGGTGCCCCGCCCCTGTATATAAAGGAGCAAGGGAGGAGGCGGCCGGCCGTGGAGAGGCGCCAGGGGAGAGTCCTACTCCCACCGGGAGTAGGACTCCTCCTTTCCGAGTCGGAGTAGGAGAGACGGAAGGGGAAGGGCGAAGGAACGCACGGAGGGGGCGCCGCCCCTCTCCTTAGTCCAATTCGGACTAGGCCTTGGGGGGCGCGCGGCCTGCCCTAGGCAGCCCCTCTCTCTTTCCCGTATGGCCCAATAAGGCCCATATACTCCCCGGCGAATTCCCGTAACTCTCCGGTACTCCGAAAAATACCCGAATCACTCGGAACCTTTCCGAAGTCCGAATATAGTCGTCCAATATATCGATCTTTACGTCTCGACCATTTCGAGACTCCTCGTCATGTCCCCGATCTCATCCGGGACTCCGAACTCCTTCGGTACATCAAAACGCATAAACTCATAATATAACTGTCATCGAAACCTTAAGCGTGAGGACCCTACGGGTTCGAGAACTATGTAGACATGACCGAAACACGTTTCCGGTCAATAACCAATAGCGGAACCTGGATGCTCATATTGGCTCCTACATATTCTAGGAAGATCTTTATCGGTCAAACCGCATAACAACATACGTTGTTCCCTTTGTCATCGGTATGTTACTTGCCCGAGATTTGATCGTCGGTATCCAATACCTAGTTCAATCTCGTTACCGGCAAGTCTCTTTACCCGTTATGTAATACCGAAAAGGCTTTCGCCCCGCTTTATATATAAAGCACAGATCAACCACAGCCCAAGTACAAACACACCCCCACGACAACACACGCACACACCCAAGGCGGGATACATAGGCGCTGAGCGCAGCAACACCACCCCCAACACTACAAGAGCAATCGGGGACCTCCACCGTGAACACGCCACCGTGAAGAGATGAAGCCACATATGACGAACCGTGAGCTCCAAGGCGGCGCCTCCAAGAAGGTTACGACGCTAGCGCGCCGCCACCGCCTGACCCGGGGTCGAGAGTTTCGAGCGACACGATGACCGGCGAGAGCCGCGACGACGCATTCAAGAAGGTAACGCGCTACGCCGCCGCCGGACCGTCCGAGGATAGAACAGGTTTTCACCCCAGCAAACACTCACCGCCACCGAACGCCACACCCCTGCCACCATGCCGCCCACACGGCCATGGTCACGGGGCAGCACCAAGCCACGGGCTACGCCCATGAGCTGCGCTACCACCCAGGGGCCGCCGCCCGCATCCAACACCTTGACACCACCGCATCCGAGACCCGTCGCTACCCCAACCAACGAGACGAGTGGAAAGGTCGCCCCTGGACGGCCCCTGGACGGCCCCCGGCGCCGAGACCCAAAGGGCCGGCCCAAAAATGGCCCCCATCACCCGTCTTGCTGCACCGGGTGCAAGACAAGCTCGGTCCTGCTGCCGGGCGCGAGACGAGCTCGGTCCTGCTGCCGGGCGCGAGGCGAGCTTCTGTCTACGTAGCCACGGTATGAGGCGAGCAATGGACCGCGAATCGGGAGCGGTCCAGCCCTATGACGCAGGGTAGAGCCCGGACGACGAGGGAGGAATCAAAGGTCGAAAAAGGCCGCTCACCGACGGCCGACGCTGGAGGAGACCACCGCCGCCCGTGAAACGGTCCAGACCTGCCAAGCTGCCGTGGAGCCATCCACGGCGGGCAACGACCACATCGGACCATCGCCTTTCGCGCCGCCCGCCGAAGCTCCAAGCGCCGGAGCCGCCGGACACGCACCTCCCGCTTCCGGCGAGCCACCCGCAGCTACCCGAACACGCCGGACCGAGCCACCACGAGCCAGACGCGAAGCACCACCACATCGGAGCCTCCACCACGCCGGAGCGCCATGTAGGCGGCCAACCCGCGCCGCCCACGGCCCTCGCCGCAAGGTACGGTAGCGGACAGATCTGGCCGGGGCCATCCGCCACCACCGCCCCCCGCACGCGCCTCCATCCAGGCCGCCGTCCGTAGCACGACGAGCACGCCGACGACCTCGAGCCACGCCACCTCGCCGCCACGGCCCGCGCCGCCCATGAGCAGCCCGCCGGAGGGACCCGATCCGGATCTGGATCGAGAGGCCGAGCCCGCCGTCCCACGCGAGCACGCCCCACCTAGCCCAAGACAGCCACCGCCGCCAAAGACGCCGCCTAACGCCGCCGCGGCGCCGCCGCGCCGCCACGCCGAAAGCACGGCGCCCGCCGACCACCGCGTCGCCATGAGCCGCCAAGCCGAGGGAAGAAGCCCCGCTCACGCCGAGCGGACCAGGCTTTGCCGGCCGTGCCCTCGGCGTAGGGGAAGGAGAGGTAGGGGAGGGCTACGGCCGGTGGCGCCTAGGGCTTCGCCCAGCCGCTCGCGGGAGCGGACGGGACGAAGCGTGCCTCCTCTCCGTTTTGTTGGATCTGGGACCGTTTTCACTCCCTCGTTATGTAATGCATCATTCCGTAACTAACTCATTAGCTACATTGCTTGCAAGGCTTATAGTGATGTGCATTACCGAGAGGGCCCAGAGATACCTCTCCGACAATCGGAGTGAGAAAACCTAATCTCGAATACGCCAACTCAACATGTACCTTTGGAGACACCTGTAGAGCTCCTTTATAATCACCCGATTACGTTCGGCGTTTGGTAGCACACAAAGTGTTCCTCCGATAAACGGGAGTTGCATAATCTCATAGTTGTAGGAACATGTATAAGTCATGAAGAAAGCAATAGCAACATACTAAACGATAAAGTGCTAAGCTAATGGAATGGGTCATGTCAATCACATCATTCTACTAATGATGTGATCCCGTTGATCAAATGACAACTCATGTCTATGGTTAGGAAACATAACCATCTTTGATTAATGAGCTAGTCTAGTAGAGGCATACTAGTGACAATATGTTTGTCTATGTATTCACACATGTATCATGTTTCCGGTTAATACAATTCTAGCATGAATAATAAACATTTATCATGATATAAGGAAATAAATAATAACTTTATTATTGCCTCTAGGGCATATTTCCTTGATCTCCCACTTGCACTAGAGTCAATAATCTAGTTCACATCACCATGTGATTTAACACTAATGTTCACATCTGCATGTGATTAACACCCATAGTTCACATCGTCATGTGACCAACACCCAAAAGGTTTACTAGAGTCAATATCTAGTTCACATTGCTATGTGATTAACACCCAAAGAGTACTAAGAGCATCTCCAATAGTAAAAGCGGCCACAAGACAAAACAGCTTTTAGCGCCGCACCATCGCTGGTTTGTTTGGCGGCGCCGCCTCCAAAGAGTCAGCGATAAATTGCAGCGCGCGTGCGCCGCTCCAACAACGCGCAAAAAATGCAGCGCGCGCGCTCATTCTACAAACTAGAAATGTAGGCATTGGAAGCATAAATGTCCAATGCATAAAAAAAACTACTCTAAGTCGCTATCATCATCACCATTATCATCCTCGGCGGTGTCGTCCGAGGTTTCTAGCCAGATGTCCAGCCACCGATCATCGGCCGGCGTGAAGAACGACTGCCCACCTGCTGCAACGAGGTCGGATTGCGCATTCGCCAACGCCTTCCACCGACGCCTGTCCAACCGCGTCTCGCGGCGCCAAGGTCCTCCTCGTGGGCGCCTTGCCCAAAGAGGGCTCGCCAGTAGGCGACGCCCTCCGGTGGCCCCTGGGCGCCACTCTGCCATGACCCGCTTGCCCTCTCGGCGACGAGGAGGCGGCGCAGCCGCCGGGCGTGTTCGCACGACGGTCTTCCGCCGTGTTCGTATGAGGCGGCGGGCGGTTGAGCGCTTGCTGAGCGTGTACACATCTTGAAGTTCATCCGCCGCTGCGGCCGCCTAGGCACCACGCCGCCGCGTCGTACGTGCGGGCGGCCTCGCGTGCCGTCCCGTACGTGCCGAGGCCGAGCCGGAGATTGCCGGAGCGTATCTCCACGGAGTAGCTGCCGTTGGGGCGTAGGCGGATGCCGCGGTTGCCGGACGCTCCTCGACGGGCGCTGACGCATGGCGACGCTGCCGGTGGCGGGATACCGGAGCGCACGCGGCAGAGGGAGAGGAAGAGGAGAAGAGGAAGCGTGGAGAAGGCGTGTGGCGCGCGCCGCACTTTTATAGGCGCGCCGAAAGCGGTGCGCAAAAAATGGCGCGCGAGCTGGCGCCTTTTCATGCGCCACAAGAACGGTTCCACAAGCGCAATTTTCCGCTGGCCGGAGCTGCAAAACGCATCAAGGCTTAAAAGTTGGGTTTACCAAGGCTGTCGTTTGGCGCGGCCGTTGGAGATGCTCTAAGGTGTGATCATGTTTTGCTCGTGAGAGAAGCTTAGTCAACGGGTCTTTCACATTCAGAGCCGTATGTATTTTGCAAATATTCTATGTCTACAATGCTCTGCACGGAGCTACTCTAGCTAATTGCTCCCACTTTCAATATGTATCCAGATTGAGACTTAGAGTCATCTGGATCGGTGTGAAAGCTTGCACCGATGTAACTCTTTACAACGGGCTCTTTTATCACTTCCATAATCGAGAAATATTTCCTTAGTCCTCACTAAGGATATTCTTGACCAATGTCCAATGATCTACTCCTAGATCACTATTGTACTCCCTTGCCAAATTTAGAGCAAGGTATACAATAGGTCTGGTACATAGTATAGCATACTTTATAGAACCTATGACTGAGGCATAGGGAATGACTTTCATTCTCATTTCTATTTTCTGCCGTGGTCGGGATTTGAGTCTTACTCAATTTCACACCTTCACAACACAGGCAAGAACTCTTTCTTTGACTGTTCCATTTTGAACTATTTCAAAATCTTGACAAGGTATGTACTTATTGAAAAACTTATCAAGCGTCTTGATCTATCTCAATAGATCTTGATGCTCAATATGTAAGTAGCTCTACTGAGGTCTTTCTTTTAAAGAACTCCTTTCAAATAATCCTTTATGCTTTCCAGAAAAATTCTACATCATTTCTGATCAACAATATGTTACTCACATATATTTATCAGAAAGGCGATAGTGCTCCCACTCACTTTATTGTAAATACAGGCTTCACCGCAAGTCTGTATAAAACTATATGCTTTGATCAACTTATCAAAGCGTACATTCCAACTCTGAGATGCTTACACCAGTGCATAGATGGATCGCTGGAGCTTGCACATTTTGTTAGCACCTTTAGGATTGACAAAACCTTCTGGTTGCATCATATACAACTCTTCTTAAGAAAAACCATTAAGGAATGCAGTTTTGGCATCCATTTGCCAGATTTCATAAAATGTGGCAATTGCTAACATGATTCAGACAGACTTAAGCATCGCTACAGTTGAGAAAATCTCATTGTATTCAACACCTTGAACTTTGTCGAAAACCTTTTTGCGACAAGTCGAGCTTTGTAGATAGTAAAACTACTATCAGTGTCTGTCTTCCTCTTGAAGATCCATTTATTTTCTATGGCTTGCCGATCGTCGGGCAAGACCACCAAAGTCTATACTTTGTTCTCATATATGGATCCTATCTCAGATTTCATGGCCTCCAACCATTTCGTGGAATCTGGGCTCATCATCGCTTCCTCATAGTTCGTAGGTTCATCATGGTCTAGTAACATGACTTCCAGAACAGGATTACCGTACCACTCTGGTGCGGACTGTACTTTGGAAGACCTACGAGGTTCTGTAGTAACTTAATCTGAAGTTTCATGATCATCATCATTAGCTTCCTCACTAATTGGTGTAGGAATCACTAGAAACGATTTATGTGATTAACTAGTTTCCAAATCGGGAGAAGGTACAATTACCTTATTAAGCTCTACTTTCCTCCCACTCACTTCTTTCGAGAGAAACTCCTTCTCTAGAAAGGATCCATCTTAGCAACGAATATCTTGCTTTCGGATATGTGATAGAAGGTGTAGTACCCAACAGTTTCCTTTGGGTATTCTATGAAGACGCACTTCTCCGATTTGGGTTCGAGCTTATCAGGTTGAAACTTTTTCACATAAGCATCGCAGCCCCAAACATGAAGAAACGACAACTTTGGTTTCTTGCCAAACCACAGTTCATAAGGCGTCGTCTCAACGGATTTTGATGGTGCCCTATTTAAAGTGAATGCAGTCTCTAATGCATAACCCCAAAGCGATAGTGGTAAATCGGTAAGATACATCATAGATCGCACCATATCCAATAAAGTCTTGATTCTGACGTTCGCACACACCATTACGCTGTGGTGTTCCATGTGGCATGAGCTGTGAAACTATTACACATTGTTTAAAATGAAGGCCAAACTCGTAACTCAAATATTCTTCTCTACGATCAGATTGTAGAAACTTTTATTTCTTGTTACGATGATTCTCCACTTCACTCTGAAATTCTTTGAACTTTTTAAATGTTTCAGATTTGTGCTTCATTAAGTAGATATACGCATATCTGCTCAAATGATCTGTGAAGGTCAGAAAATAACGATACTCGCCATTTAGCATCAACACTCATTGGACCGCATACATCGGTATGTATTATTTCCAACAAGTTAGTAGCTTGTTCCATTGTTCCGGAGAACGGAGTTTTAGTCATCTTGCCCAAAAGGCGCGGTTCGCAAGCATCAAATGATTCATAACCAAGTGATTCCGAAAATCCATCTTTATGGAGTTTCTTCATGCGCTTTACACCGATATGACCCAAACAGTAGTGCCACAAATAAGTTGCACTATCATTATTAACTTTGCATCTTTTGGCATCAATATTATGAATATGTGTATCACTACGATCGAGATCCAACAAACTATTTTCATTGGGTGTATGACCATTTGAAGGTTTTATTCATGTAAACAGAACAACAATTATTCTCTGACTTTAAATGAATAACCTTATTGCAATAAACATGATCAAATCATATTCATGCTCAACGCAAACGCCAAATAACATTTATTTAGGTTTAACACTAATCTCGAAAATATAGGGAGTGTGTGATGATGATCATATCAATCTTGGAACTACTTCCAACACTCATCGTCACTTCCCCTTCAACTAGTCTCTGTTTATTCTCAGAACTCCTATTTGAGTTACTAATCTTAGCAACCGAACAAGTATCAAATACTCAGGGGCTACTATAAACACTAGTAAGGCACACATCAATAACATGTATATCAAATATACCCTTGTTCAATCTGCCATCCTTCTTATCTACCAAATATTTAGGGCATTTCCGCTTCCAGTGACCATTTCCTTTGCAGTAGAAGCACTCAGTTTCAGGCTTTGGTTCAGCTTTGGGTTTCTTCGTGGGAGTGACAACTTGCTTGTCATTCTACTTGAAGTTCCCTTTCTTTCCCTTTGCCCTTTTCTTGAAACTAGTGATCTTGTCAACCATCAACACTTGATGCTCTTTCTTGATTTCTACCTTCGTCGATTTCAACATTACGAAGAGCTCGGGAATCATTTTCGTCATCCCTTGCATACTATAGATCATCACAAGTTCTACTAACTTAGTGATGGTGACTAGAGAACTCTGTCAATCACTATCTTATCTGGAAGATTAACTCCCACTTGATTCAAGCGATTGTAGTACCCAGACAATCTGAGCATATGCTCACTAGTTGAGCGATTCTCCTCCATCTTTTAGCTATAGAACTTGTTGGAGACTTCATATCTCTCAACTCGGGTATTTGCTTGAAATATTAACTTCAACTCCTGGAACATCTCATATGGTCCATGACGCGTTTAAAACGCGTCTTTGAAGTCCCGATTCTAAGCCGTTAAGCATGGTGCACTAAACTATCAAGTAGTCATCATATTGAGCTAGCCAAACATTCATAACGCTCCAGATTCTGCTCCTACAATAGGTCCATCACCTAGCGGTGCATTAAGGACATATTTCTTACAAAGCAATGAGGATAAACCTCAGATCACGGATCCAATCCGCATCATTGCTACTAACATCTTTCAACACAATCTTCTCTAGGAACATATCAAAATAAACATATGAAAGCAACAACGCGAGCTATTGATTTACAACCTAATTTGCAAAATACTACCAGGACTAAGTTCATGATAAATTTAAGTTCAATTAATCATATTACTTAAGAACTCCCACTTAGACAGACATCTCTCTAGTCATCTAAGTGATCACGTGATCCAAATCAACTAAACCATGTCCGATCATCACGTGAGATGGAGTAGTTTTCAGTGATAAACATCACTATGTTGATCATATCTACTATATGATTCACGCTCGACCTTTCGGTCTCCGTGTTCCGAGGCCATATCTGTATATGCTAGGCTCGTCAAGTTTAACCTGAGTATTCCGCGTGTGCAACTGTTTTGAACGTAGAGCCTATCACACCCGATCATCACGTGGTGTCTCAGCATGAAGAACTTTCGCAACGGTGCATACTCAGGGAGAACACTTCTTGATAATTAGTGAGAGATCATCTTATAATGCTACCGTCAATCAAAGCAAAATAAGATGCATAAAGGATAAACATCACATGCAATCAATATAAGTGATATGATATGGCCATCATCATCTTGTGCTTGTGATCTCCATCTCCGAAGCACCGTCGTGATCACCATCGTCACCGGCGCGACACCTTGATCTCCATCGTAGCATCGTTGTCGTCTCGCCACCTATTGCTTCTATGACTATCGCTACCGCTTAGTGATAAAGTAAAGCAATTACAGGGCGCTTGCATTTCATACAATAAAGCGACAACCATATGGCTCCTGCCATTGCCGATAACTCGGTTACAAAACATGATCATCTCATACAATAAAATATAGCATCACGTCTTGACCATATCACATCACAACATGCCCTGCAAAAACAAGTTAGACGTCCTCTACTTTGTTGTTGCAAGTTTTATGTGGCTGCTACGGGCTTAGCAAGAACCATTCTTACCTACGCATCAAAACCACAACGATAGTTTGTCAAGTTGGTGCTGTTTTAACCTTCGCAAGGACCGGGCGTAGCACCAGTTCAACTAAAGTTGGAGAAAGCGGCACCCGCTAGCCACCTCTGTGCAAAGCACGTCGGAGAACCGGTCTCGTGTAAAGCGTCAGCGTAATGTCGGTCCGGCCGCTTCATCCAACAATACCGCCGAACCAAAGTATGACATGCTGGTAAGCGGTATGACTTGTATCGCCCACAACTCACTTGTGTTCTACTCGTGCATATAACATCTACGCATAAAACCAGGCTCGGATGCCCTTTGTTGGTGAACGTAGTAATTTCAAAAAAATTCCTACGCACACGCAAGATCATGGTGATGCATAGCAACGAGAGGGGAGAGTGTTGTCCACGTACCCTCGTAGACCGAAAGCGGAAGCGTTATAACAACGCGATGATGTAGTCGTACGTCTTCACGGCCCGACCGATCAAGCACCGAAACTACGGCACCTCCGAGTTCTAGCACACGTTCAGCTCGATAACGATCCTCGGACTCCGATCCAGCAGAATGTCGAGGAAGAGTTCCGTCAGCACGACGGCGTGGTGACGATCTTGATGTTCTACCGTCGCAGGGCTTCACCTAAGCACCGCTACAATATTATCGAGGAGAACTATGGTGGAGGGGGCACCGCACACGGCTAAGATATCTCAAGGATCAATTGTTGTGTCTATGGGGTGCCCCCTGCCCCCGTATATAGAGGAGCAAGGGGAGGAGGCGGCCGGCCAGGGAGAGGCGCGCCAAGGGGGGAGTCCTACTCCCACCGGGAGTAGGACTCCTCCTTTCCTAGTAGGAGTGGGAGAGAAGGAAAGGGAAGGGAGAAGGGAAGGAAGGAGGGGGCGCAGCCCCTCCCCCTAGTCCAATTCGGACTAGGCCTTGGGGGGGCGCGCGGCCTGCCCTAGGCAGCCCCTCTCTCTTTCCCGTATGGCCCAATAAGGCCCATATACTCCCCGGCGAATTCCCGTAACTCTCCGGTACTCCAAAAAATACCCGAATCACTCGGAACCTTTCCGAAGTCCGAATATAGTAGTCCAATATATCGATCTTTACGCCTCGACCATTTCGAGACTCCTCGTCATGTCCCCGATCTCATCCGGGACTCCGAACTCCTTCGGTACATCAAAACTCATAAACTCATAATATAAGCATCGCCGAAACCTTAAGCGTGCGGACCCTACGGGTTCGAGAACTATGTAGACATGACCGAAACACGTTTCCGGTCAATAACCAATAGCGGAACCTGGATGCTCATATTGACTCCTACATATTCTACGAAGATCTTTATCGGTCAAACCGCATAACAACATACGTTGTTCCCTTTGTCATCGGTATGTTATTTGCCCGAGATTTGATCGTCGTTATCCAATACCTAGTTCAATCTCGTTACCGGCAAGTCTCTTTACTCGTTACGTAATGCATCATTCCGTAACTAACTCATTAGCTACATTGCTTGGAAGGCTTATAGTGATGTGTATTACCGAGAGGGCCCAAAGATACCTCTCCGACAATCGGAGTGACAAAACCTAATCTCGAAATACGCCAACTCAACATGTACCTTTGGAGACACTCAGAGAGCTCCTTTATAATCACCCAGTTACGTTGTGACGTTTGGTAGCACACAAAGTGTTCCTCTGATAAACGGGAGTTGCATAATCTCATAGTTGTAGGAACATGTATAAGTCATGAAGAAAGCGATAGCAACATACTAAACGATCAAGTGCTAAGCTAACGGAATGGGTCATGTCAATCACATCATTCTACTAATGGTGTGATCCCGTTAATCAGATGACAAATCATGTCTATGGTTAGGAAACATAACCATGTTTGATTAATGAGCTAGTCTAGTAGAGGCATACTAGTGACAATATGTTTGTCTATGTATTCACACATGTATCATGTTTCCGGTTAATACAATTCTAGCATGAATAATAAACATTTATCATGATATAAGGAAATAAATAACAACTTGATTATTGCCTCTAGGGCATATTTCCTTCAATTGGGCCGTATGAAGCCTCGTTTATTCCTGGGCCACCGTGTTCCCCCTTTCCTGTGCCCAAGAACTATTCCCTGGGCCGGAACTTGGTTGTAGTTGCGGTGACAAGGAAGCAAACGAAAGGCCTAACCCTACTTCGCCCCTGCCTCCGCCAAGAGCGTGAGTACGGTCGTGAATGAAGTGAGGGGACGACAAGGTCTGTTGCCGGGTGACAATGTTTATCTTAAAAATAACAAGGCAAAATATGGCAAACAACAAAAGTTTTCAAACCTTGGCCCGTTCCCCCGGTCGCTCTCTCCCCTTCCCTGTTCCCCCGACCAGGGTAGGAACAGTGGCGCGTCCCCGCCCGACCGTCTCGCTGGCACCGACGCCAGGAGGGGATAAGGCCTCCATGCCCCCGCCTCCTCGATCCCATCTCCCACTCGCCCCCGCTCTCCCTCTCGGTCCCTGCGCCTCCCTCTCCCCTCAGATCCACCTATCAGCCTCTCCTTCCCCTTCGCATCCGAGCACCACCGCCGCCATGGCTCTTGCCTAGCCACGGCCACCGTGCCCACCTCGCCGCCCCACTGTGTCTCCAAGGGCTGCCGTCGTCCGCTGCTTCGACTGGTGCACCCCGTTGGAGTCCGGAGCCACCGCAACGCCCACGACGCCGCTGTCTTCCTCCTTTGCTTCGAAGCCACGCGCGCTCTTCACCAACTCCGGCGACGCCCCTGCTGCTACTAAACCCCCAAGGGCCACCGTGTGTGCCGCTCGGTGAGCCCCTACTGCCTCCTCTCTCTCGCGCGCGCCCTAGCACCCGAACTCAGCGCCGGGAGCTCATCGCCGACGAGTCTCCGGTGACCAAATGGTCACGGGCCAGTGCCGGTTGCATTCGCCGCGCCCCGTAGACCCTTCCCAGCCTCTCCGTTTGTCCGCTAGCTCGCCGTAGCTCCGATCTTCTCGAGCTCCCGTACGCGTCGCCGCCCGCGCTCGTCGCCGGCAGCCGTCCGGTGACCCTTTGGTCCCGGGCTCGTGCCGTTGTGCTCGCGCGCGCACGTAGGCCTCGGCCCGCCCTTCCGTTTGCCCAATAGCGTGCCGCATCGCCGTTGCCGTTGCTCGGACAAAACACCCCACCGCCGGCGACGTCATACTTCTCGTCTCCGGCCATCGCAGCCCGCGAGACCACCACCAACCGACGCGTCGTCGTCTTGCCATTCTAATGCGCCCGACCGCGATCAAAATGGTGCCCTGTGGGCAATTTCCGACGATGCCCAAGGACATGCCGCTGCGAACGAGCTCGCTGGCGTGATTCCGACGAGTCGCCGACCGTCGCTGAGCTGGCCTGACGCGTGGGCCCCCTTGTGTCGCTGACGGGTGGGCCCTGTTGAATCATTAACTCGGTCAGCGCTGACGTGGCCCCCCTGTGTCTATGACATGCGGGCCCCACGCCATAAACGAAAATAAATAAATAGATAAATTGCTAATTAATTAAATTAATTAATTAGAACCTTAATCTCTCATTGACTACTGGGCCCACCCGCTAATTAACCCATTTAGTTAGTCTAAACCCCCCTGTTAGTGCCCCTGACAATGACATGTGGGTCCCACTGGACCCACCTGTCTAGTTTGACTGGTCAACCAACCAGTTGACCTGTTGACATCACCCTGATGTCATGCTTACGTCATCATTTACTATTGTGGATAATTCAAATTTAAATAAATAATTAAAATCAGAAAATGATTAAAACTTTAGAAAATCATATAAAATAATCCGTAACTCGGATGAAAATATTTGTACATGAAAGTTGCTCAGAACAACGAGATGAATCCAGATACGCATCCCGTTCGTCCGCGCCACATCCCTAACATATCGAACACGCAACTTTCCTCCTCCGGTTCATCTGTCCAGAAATGTGAAACACCGGGAATACTTTCCCGGATGTTTCCCCCCTACGCCGGTATCACCTACTGCCGCGATTGGGCACCACTAGCAACGCTCATTATCATGTCATGCATCGTCATGCATATGTTTGCTTTTATATTTATTGTTTCTTCCCCCTCTTCTCTCGCTAGACACCGAGACCGACGCCGCTGCTACCCAGTACAACTACGGTGTTGACGACCCCTCCTTCGGCTGAGCTTCCAGGCAAGCCCCCCCTTGATCACCAGATATCACCTATTCTACTCTCTACTGCTTGCATTAGAGTAGTGTAGCATGTTACTGTTTTCCATTAATCCTATCCTGATGCATAGCCTGTCCTTGCTACTACTGTTGTTACCTTTACCTGCAATCCTACATGCTTAGTATAGGATGCTAGTATTCCATCTGTGGCCCTACATTCTTGTCCGTCTGCCATGCTATACTATCGGGCCGTGATCACTCGGGAGGTGATCACGGGTATATACTTATATACATATTATATGATACCTGTGGAGACTAAAGTCGGGTTGGCTCGTAGAGTGCCCGCGAGTGGATCTTTGTGGCGGAGGGCAGGTTGAGACCACCTAGGCGAGAGGTGAGCCTGGCCCTGGTCGACATTCGCGGTTACTTCAAAATAACACGCTTAACGAGATCTTTGTATTTGATCTGAGTCTGGCCACTGGCCTACGCACTAACCAACTATGCGGGAACAGTTATGGGCACTCGATGTCGTGGTATTAGCCGAAGCCTTCGTGACGTCAGCGACTGAGCTGCGCGCCGGATTGGACTGGAACGCCTGCTCTTGTATTAGGGAGGCTAGGTCTGCTTCTGGCCGCGTACACAACATGCAGGCGTGCAATGGGCGATGGGCCCAGACCCCTGCGCGCATAGGATTTAGACCGGCGTGTTGACCTCTCTGTTGTGCCTAGGTGGGGCTGCGACGTGTTGATCTTCCGCGGCCGGGCATGACCCAGAAAAGTGTGTCCGGCCAAATGGGATCGAGCGTGTTGGGTAATGTGGTGCACCCCTGCAGGGAAGTTTATCTATTCGAATAGTCGTGTCCGACGGTAAAAGGACGACCCGGAGTTGTACCTTAACCTTATGAGAACTAGAACCGTATACTTAATAAAACACACCCTTCCAAGTGCCAGATATAACCCAGTGATCGCTCTCTAACAGGGCTACGAGGAGAGGTTCGCCGGGTAGGATTATGCTATACGATGCTACTTGGTGAACTTACCATCTACTCTCTTCTACATGCTGCAAGATGGAGGCTGTCAGAAGCGTAGTCTTCGATAGGATTAGCTATCCCCCTCTTATTCTGGCATTCCGCAGTTCAGTCCACCGATATGTCCCCTTTACACATATACCCATGCATATGTAGTGTAGATCCTTACTTGCGAGTACTTTGGATGAGTACTCACGGTTGCTTTGCTCCCCCTTTCCCCCCTTTTCCTTTCTTCCTGGTTGTCGCAACAGATGCTGGAGCCTAGGAGCCAGACGCCACCGTCGACGACGAATCCTACTACACCAGAGGTGCCTACTACTACGTACAGGCCGCTAACGATGACCAGGAGTAGTTTAGGAGGATCCCAGGCAGGAGGCATGCGCCTCTTTTGATCTGTATCCCAGTTTGTGCTAGCCTTCTTAAGGCAAACTTGTGTACTGATGTCTGTGCTTAGATATTGTTGCTTCGCTGACTTCGTCTATGATCGAGCACTTGTATTCGAGCCCTCGAGGCCCCTGGCTTGTATTATGATGCTTGTATGACTTATTTATGTTTTAGAGTTGTGTTGTGATATCTTCCCATGAGTCCCTGATTTTGATCGTACATGTTTGCGTGCATGATTAGTGTATGATCGAATCGGGGCCGTCACATATTCATTCCTTGGCATGGGCCTCGCTCACGCACAAAGAACCCGGCAAGCACCCTTTTTCATTAATACGTTCCAAACAGGTACAGTTCGTATGGAATGCAAACATGAGCAAGGGGATTACAAGGTTTAAATCTAATAGGAGCCCGCAGGTTTAAAAACTAAAAAAGATAAGTGCCCCGTGATCCCCGTTCTTGCCCTTTTCCTCCCAGGTGCAGTAGGTGAAGGCAAAAAGGAGGCGACGGGGAACGCGCCGATGGAGAGCTTGACGAGGAAGACCCTCGGCAGGGCGCATGGCCGAGGGAGGAGGGCGGCGCAGTCAGTCGGAGTCGGCGTCCTCCCGCTTGACACCCTCGTCGTTGATGTCGCTGTCCTCCTCGTCACTCCTGCTTGAGGAGGAGTCTTCATCATCGGAGGAGCTCTCCACGCAACACCTTAGGCGAGTTCCCAAGTGCCCAAAGACCTTGACGGAGAGCAGGCCGTTCTCCATTAATTTGAAGTGGAGAACGAGCCCCTCCGACAGGCTGTGGGCACGAGCGAAGGTCTTCCATCCGCGACGAAGATACATGGCGTGAGGGGCGGGGAAGTTGACGTCGACCCGCATGCTGCCATTCCCGCAGCCCCTCATATGCAACCTTAGAGCCTATGGCGGGTCTTGCTCCATCTCCCGAGCGAACGGAGTAGGGAGACGAAGACGACGGTGCACTAGCCGGTGCATCCTGATGACGAACTCACGGGGCTGGTCTCCGACGTGGCCCCCCATTGGGGGAGGGGCCGCTGGCGGAGGCGAGGCCGGTGCGCCGCCCCGTCCTCCTCTTCCCCGAGCGCCACGGTGGCCTCGGCCTCGCCCCTCCCCCTTCCTCTCACGGCTGGCTCCGCCGCCACGAGCTCTTGGGAAGGAGGGGCGCGCTGTCGAGCAGAGACCCTCATCGTCGCCATCGGAGTGCCGGCGCGCCCTCTCGCCATAGCAGAAGAAAGGAAGGAGCCAAGGTGGAAGGAGATGAATGACGAAAGATTGAGGGGTGCCATCCCCCTCCTCTTCTTATAAAGGGGTGGGGTCGGGGCTCGGCCGCCCACTTAACCAATCCGGCCACCAGGGGTGCAGGGAATCAAGACCGACCCGCTGCTCAAATCTGCGACGGCCCGGTTCCCCGCCTCATCATTTAAGGCTCGTGCCCCCCGCGTCCAGCGCCTACCATCTTCGAGGCATGGGGGACACGTGGCGAGCAAGCCGAAATCGGGGAGATGAGTGAGGCGACCGTTTTTCACCCCGTGATCATGGGGCACGGGCGCCTTGAAGGCCACGACTCGAGTCCACTTAGTAAATGAGTCGCGCCCCTGCGTTTTCCTCTTTTTATGGGAAAGGAGCGAGCCGCCTCTTTACTATGATGTGACGCATGAGGGCAGCAACCGCCCCACGCATGACCCCCACATCGCGCATTCAACGCGGTTCGTGGGGAAGCGCAGCGAGCGAGGGAGTTACTGCGGTAAAACTCACAGACGCGCACTGCTGGACTGCCTGCCTGGGCCCGATAACGCCTGGCTTATATGTGGCCCAGGCCGGGCTCCTGCCGGTGTACAAAAGTAGGGGTCCCTTTTTGCACCCCTTTACTTGTGCGCGGGCAGTCGCAGCCCCATGCACCTGGCCACGCTTAGCGGGGTAGAGGAAGCAAAGGCACAAGACAACTAGACCAACGCCAAGCCGGAAACACAAAGAGCAGGAGGGCGAGGTGGACTCCCCTAGCAAGGCCCTTGCCGAGGTGGCCTCCACAGCCTCGGCAAGAGCCTTGCCGGGGCAACTTGCCCAACACCAGCAAAGCTGCCACCCTTGAGCCTGAGAGTTCCCACGCCCTCAACCACATCGGAACCAAAGCTCGGGAGGCGCCTCCGTGGTGGCATGCAGATCTTTGTGAAGACCAAGAACATGCAAGATCAGATGAGAATCAGAAGACGGAGATCCTCGGCGAGATCCTTGCCGAGGATACCCACGAGGCCCACCGGCAAGACCCTTGCCGGGGACGCCCACAACACCGTGGCAAGACCCTTGCCGGGGCCCTGGCAAGACCCCTGCCAAAGACATCCGCGGGGCTGCAGCCAGGCCCACATCTGCCAAGACTCCGCCGCCGTTCCCATACAGCTGCCAGCCCACCAACTAGGCGAGCACCTGCGTGGCGACGTGCGGCCTCTAGTCCAACTCAGCAAGCACCTGCGTGGTGGCATGCAGGTCTTCGTGAAGGCTCTGCCACCGCACCAACTCAGTAGCCAGCCAGCCGACGTGGCACTACCCGCCTCGTCAGTTCGGACGCGCGTCGAAGCCAGGCGAGGCGGCGACAGCTGGGACGAGCTTCCTTGCCGTCCCCGATAAAGCAAGAAGGGCACGTCGGCAGCGCATTAAATGTGTTTGTCCTACGGTGCCAGAGGATAGACTCGACCACTGTATAGCTTTCCACCTCCTGTGTGCCACTGTGGCAGCCCCTTTGTCTATAAAAGGAGGCCCGCGGCGTACTGGGGGAGGATTCAGACATTTTGGACCATGCACGCCTTGTAGCTAGTCCAAGAACACCAGATAAATAGAAACCAGTAGGAGTAGGGTATTACGCATCACTTGCGGCCCGAACCTGGATAATCCCCCCATGTTGATCTCTCAATCCCGCTCTTTCCACGGCCCCGCGCCTGCCAACCGTAGCAAAAGGGATTCCTCGTGATCCCATAGGTGTCATTTCCCCCGACATAAACCATTACATTGTCTTCCTTGTCCAACGTCAACAATTTTGGCATATAATATTTTGATGAGAGGCTCACAATCACAAAAGATTTCTATGATGGTATATTTATATGTGAATCTTCCATTCCCTCATTAATTCTTTCATGAGTTGCATCACTGACTAATGCTATGTTTGTCAATCTCTAATAAAATTTTCTTACTTACACTTTTCCTTGTGTGGTGCTATCACCTACCATAGGATTAGTATATGATCTTATTGATTTATTTTCTTTCTTTTATTTCCTTTCTTTTTCTTTTTCTTTCTTTATTTCTTATTCCTTTATTTGCAACATGAAAGTAAAGAAAGTAAAAACTCAAACTAAACTTTATTATATAACTTGCACACGATTATTATACCCGATACTCAGTTCTCCTGGTGGTGAAGAAGGTGGTGGTGGTGATGATAATTGTGCCTTCAACTTTTTCATATTGTAGTTGAGGAGAGCAATCTCCTCCTTTAAATCATAGACCTCCAACTCTAGCTTCAAGATCATGTCACATAAATTCCCTTTGCTTTTCTGCCTAAAACAAAGAGGAATAGGTTGGTTATTAGATCGATTAGCCCTTTTAGGGAGACTGTACTTCTTGAACTTCACGTGCATATCACCTAGTGTAGGTAGAGGGACATCCTCCTCCTTCGAGATTGAATCATCGATCCTCATCAAGTGAGCATCCTCATCGTCATCAGTAGTTCGACCGCAAGGAGATAGGTACCCATAGGTCTTTGGATCAGCAACAAGATGTGAGACATAGCTCTCTCCATCGGAGTCTTGAGATGACATATTTTCAGATCTGCGCAGAAAACAACAAGAAAAGAGAACAGAGGATTTTCTCCGCGATACGGTGGTTAACAGTTTCGGGAAGTATATATAGATTTTTTATCTTTGGACGACAAGTATATGGAAGAAAAGCGAATGCAGGGAGGTGTTCGGTGGGCACAACCCACTGGCGCGCCATACTGGCGCATACGGTGTCTTGTGCCCACCAGGGGACGCTTCCTGAAAGTTTCTTTATTTCCAAATATCAAAAATATTCCAAAATGTCCTTATTTTGACGATTCTGGAGTGTTCCGGAAGGACTCTTTTATGTGCTCTTCCGGTGTCAAAGTTTGGATAATATTGCTTTCAACATTAATAAGCGTACCTGAGATATAATGCTTTATTCGTTGTCCGTTGACAACCTTCAGGTTAGTACCTTCGAAATTATTTATTTTGATGGCACCAGAGCGGTAAACCTCCTCGATGACGTATGGGCCTTCCCATTTCGAGAGGAGCTTCCCTGCAAAAAATCTAAAACAAGAGTTGTACAAAAGAACATATTCTCCGACTTTAAACTCACACATTTGGATTCTTTTGTCATGCCATCTTTTAACTTTTTCTTTGAATAACTTTGCATTTTCATAAGCTTGGGTTCTCCATTCATCTAATGAGCTAATATCAAATAACCTCTTTTCACCAGCAAGTTTGAAATCATAGTTGAGTTCTTTAAGCACTTGATATGTTTTATGTTCTAACTCAAGAGGCAAATGACAAGCTTTTCCATAAACCATTTTATAATGAGACATACCCATAGGATTTTTATATGTTGTTCTATAAGCCCAAAGTGCATCATCTAATTTCTTAGACCAATTCTTCCTGGACCTATTAACAGTCTTTTGCAACATTAATTTTATTTCTCTATTGCTAAGTTCAACTTGATCACTAGACTGAGGATGATAGGGTGATGCAATTCTATGGTTAACATCATACTTAGCAAGCATCCTACGGAAAGCACCATGAATAAAGTGTGAACCACCATCAGTCATTAAATATCTAGGGACTCCAAACCTTGGGAAAGAACTTCCTTAAGCATTTTAATAGAGGTGTTGTGATCAGCACTACTGGTTGGAATAGCTTCTACCCATTTAGTAACATAATCAACAACAACCAAAATATGTGTATACCCATTAGAGGAAGGAAAAGGCCCCATGTAATCAAATCCCCAAACATCAAATGGTTCAACAACAAGTGAATAATTCATAGGCATTTCTTGACGCTTACCGATATTACCTATTCTTTGGCATTCATCACAAGATGAGACATACTTACGAGCATCCTTGAAGAGAGTAGGTCAATAAAATCCAGACTGCAATACCTTATGAGAAGTTCTATCTCCAGCATGATGCCCTCCATAAGCCTCAGAGTGACATTTCCGTAGGATTTGTCCCTGTTCATGCTCAGGTACACAACGTCTGATAATACCATCTACTCCTTCTTTATAAAGATGTGGGTCATCCCAAAAGTAATGTCTTAAATCATAGAAGAATTTTTTCTTTTGTTGGTAAGTAAAGCAAGGTGGTAAATATTTAGCAATGATGTAATTAGCATAGTCAGCATACCAAGGAGTACTGTGAGAAACATCTATTGCAGCTAACTGCTCATCAGGAAAACTATCATCAATAGGTAGTGGGTCATCAAGCACATTTTCAAGCCTAGACAAGTTATCAGCTACGGGGTTCTCAACTCCTTTTCTAACAATAATATGCAAATCAAATTCTTGTAACAAGAGAATCCAACGAATAAGTCTAGGTTTAGCATCTTTCTTTTCCATAAGATATTTAATAGTAGCATGGTCTGTGTGAACAGTTACTTTAGAATCAACAATATAAGGTCTAAACTTATCACAAGCAAACACCACCGCTAAGAATTCTTTTTCAGTTGTAGCATAATTTCTTTGAGCACTATCTAGAGTTTTACTAGCATAATGAATAACATTCAATTTCTTGTCAACTCTTGTCCTAGAACAACACCAACATCATAATCACTAGCATCACACATAATTTCAAAAGGCAAGTTCCAATCAGGAGGTTGAACAATAGGTGCAGAGATTAAAGTTTTCTTGAGTGTTTCAAAGGCTTCAAGACAATCATCATCAAAAACAAAAGGAATATCCTTTTGCAAAAGATTAGTAAGAGGCCTAGAAATTTTAAAAAAGTCCTTAATAAACCTCCTATAGAAACCAACATGACCTAGGAAACTACAAAGACCTTTATTGTCCTTAGGACATGGTATTTTCACTACAGGAATCAGGAACTTTGCCATCAGCCATGGCGGACGGCAAAGGCACACATGGCGGACGGCAAAGACCTTTGCTATCAGCCAGCTGACCGCAACACGTCCGGCTGAACAGGCTACGGAAAAGGCTTCTTTGCCGTCTGCAGATGGCAAATATACAAAGGTCTCCGCCGTCTGCCAGCCGACGACAAAGAGCCTAGATGTCACATCCCTAATTCTGGTCTGACCTATGCCAGCTTACATGTGTGCATCATGTTTAAATTCAAATGAAATTTGAATTGAGGAATTTTCCAAGCCTCAGAAAACCCCTAAAAATAACCAACATTTAAATCTCATCAAATGAGTCCAAGAAAATGTTCCTGTTATTCTGTGAAAATATTGGCATGAGGTAAAATTAAATCCAATATTTTTGGAGTCACATAAATATTTTATTTGGGCCTTTGATTTAAATCAATAATATATTTGGGTTGGAATTATTTTTGTTATATAAGAAATAATGTCCAAATAATCTCAAACTGATATGTTCCATGTTGGATATGATCTAAACAGTGGGAATGTACAGTTAGGTGATTTTTGGAAATACCTAAGTATTTTTAGAAAAGCCACAAAGTTGCAGAAAATAGAAAATAGGTAATAAAAAAGAGAGAGAAAGGAAACCTACCTGCCTCACTGTCACAGCCCAGCCACCCCACCACCGGCAGCCCAGCCAGCCGCCATCATCTCCCACCTCTCGCCAAGACGAGAGGCGTGGTCAGCCAGGCGCGCCCACGCCTGCCACCTCCTGCTTGCCGCTTCTCCCTGGACGTCCCCGGAGACGCCACACGCTCCCCTCGACCCCTCCCGCTCTCCCCCGTGCTCATTCCCTCCCCTGGACCTCTCTCTCTCACCCACCCGATCGGGTTTGTCGCCGCCGCTCGCCACCACCGCGGCCACCGCCTCCCCCTCGCCTCTCCGACATGCCCAGGAGCTCCGCCACTGTCGCCTACGCCTCTCTGTCGACTCACGCGATGCCAAACGCCCCGAAGCGCCGCCCCCGACCTCGTCTTCGTCGTTCGGCCGCCGGGATCTCCGGCGACCTCCCGTCTTCATCAGCTCCTCCCCGACCTCGCCGAACCGCTCGTCGTGACCGTGGTGAGCTGCTGGACGTTCCCCCCTCTCCGTTCTCTTCCTCGCATGCTGTAGCAACCGCACCAAGCTCGACCGCACGCGCCACCGCCGAGCTCGTCGCCGATGTGTCTCCGGCCAACCACCGGCCACACCACCGTGTCCAACACACTCACCGCATCGCGAGGAGTCCAACGCACCTCACCACGTGCCTCGCCATGCCCCGTAGCCTCGGGTTCATCTTCACCCGACTCCGGCGACCGCCAAGGTCGTCGCCGGCGATGTTTCCGGCCACCCCGAGCTCCACCACCGCCACCAAACGCTGTGGCCTGCTCCCAGCTACGCGTAGATGCCCTCCGCCGCTCATTTGGTCGCCGGAACGCGCTAATGCACTCTCACCGCCGTCGGCCTCGCCCGGCGGCTAAACGCCAGCGTGTTTGACCTTTGACTTTGACTAGGTGGGCCGGGTTGACTCTCGAGTCTATGACAAGTGGGGCCCCTCGCTAATTAACTCAGATTAGTTTTAACTAAATTTAGTTAGTTTAAATAATCACGACATCGCTGGACCCACTGGTCAGGTTGACCTGGGCGTCCCCTTTGACAACCGACATCACTCGACAAGATCTTTGACGCAATAACTAATTTCTGGATACATTTTTATATAGATAATTCGTGAATTTGTTGCAAACTTCTAAAAATCAGAATAAAAATCAACCGTAGCTCCAAATCAAACAAATTATATATGAAAAATGATAAAAAAAATCCAATCTATCCATCTGTATTGGTTTCATGCATGTTTAAACAATTTAACCTTGCTGTTTAGATGAAACAAGTTAATGCACTAATATAACCTCTTAAAATGGGTTTGCATTTGAATCTTTGGTTCAAATGGACTCATCTCAATCTGTTCTAGCTTGCATTAGCCCAAAACACATTCATATTGCCATGTCATAGCATGCATCATATTGTGCATTGCATTGATCGTGTTTCTTCTCTGTTACCAGTGTTGTTCCCCCTCGGTAGACGTTATTCTGACGTTGTGATCGTTGACAGTAATGAAGACTTAATGCTATCTTTAGAAGTGCCAGGCAAGCAACACCCCCTTGTTCATTCTGATACAATCCTACTCTCTCGCTCCTGCTCTCTTTTACTTCATTAGGACAACAACGATTCAACTATTACATGCTGCGGTAGCTGAACCCCTTTATCCTCTGCATGACCTGTCATTGCCACAAGAATAGATGAAACCCACTAGCATGAGTAGGAGTTGTTTGAGCCCTAATGTGCCTACTCATTCATGCTTGTTTGTCATGCCCGCTATTGCTTAGAGTTGTGTCAGTCCGATTCATCCGGGATGAATCGGAGGTGTGTGAACATGTCCTACTGTTGAGAGCTAAGTGTGTGAATACGATTTGGTAAAGGTAGCGGCGAGAGGCCATGTAGGAGTACATGGTGGGTTGTCTCATTGCAGCCATCCTTAGGAACTGAGTTCTGTGTTTGTGATCCATGAACAGCTACTACCACACATTGGGATCCTTAATTGACTCTCTCGACTTATTAACCGCCTCGCCTCTGTCCGTGAGTTGCAACTAGTTTACGGTGTTTGTAGGGTATGTGTTGGAGGCCGTGCGTAGTCTTGACCCTAGGGGTGGGCTATGATGCGGTAGATACACCATGGCCCGGTGTGCAGCGCTGCTTGGTGTCTCGGGAACCCCGCACACATCGTTTGGGGCTGTGGAGCGAAACCACAGCCGGATCTCCTCATGGATGGAACCCGAATAGGCGATAAACTGGACTAGAGACTTGTGTGGTTAGTCGGTCGTGGCCGACTCCTCGCCAAAGCTTCCGCTTGAAGGTTGCCGAGATACACGATGTGTACATGGTGGTAAGTGGCGAGAGCGTGTGTGAAGAAGTACACCCCTGCAGGGTTATAATGATCTATTCGAATAGCCATGTCCGCGGTAAAGGACTTCTGGGTTGCCTATAACAGTTCATAGACAAGTGAAAGTGGATACTCTAAAATGCGCAAGATAAGCGTGAGTGCTATGGATGGCCTTCTCGTAGGGAGACGGGAGCGGATCCATAGTGGTGTATTGATATGGTGAATATGTGGACTCATGTGCGCCACCTCAAAAGAGTTACTTGCAAATAGTTCGGGATAGCCACCGAGTCAAAGCTGGCTTGCTGTTAAACTCCACCACCCCTTTGTTGACACCGATGCATATGTAGTTAGTTACGATGTAAGTCTTGCTGGGTACATTTGTAGTCACGTTTGCCTATTTTATGTTTCTGAGAGGCGTCGGTCTCGCCATGAGTTCCGCTTGGACTTCGACGTTTAGCTTGTTACCTCATACGATCTTGTGCCCTCGGCAGATCTGGTAGATAGTCGACTAATAAGCCTTTTTCATTTGTAGATGTACGTACTCAGACATGTTAAGCTTCCGCATGTGCTTTGATTTGTATGTTTCAATGTTGGGTCATGAGACCCATGTTTGTAACATCTTGCTCCTCGGAGCCTAATGAATAATACTTGAGTCAG
This sequence comes from Aegilops bicornis, assembly GCA_021605145.1. Taxonomy (NCBI): domain Eukaryota; kingdom Viridiplantae; phylum Streptophyta; class Magnoliopsida; order Poales; family Poaceae; genus Aegilops; species Aegilops bicornis. The sequence goes on along the minus strand of CM038675.1, from coordinate 439,112,367 downwards.
AGAGTTATGTTGTGATGCCATGTTGTATTTACACATATCGAGCATATTGTGTGTATGATTGAAATGCTTGGTATGTGTGGGATCCGACAACCTAGTTGTCTATCCTTGGTAGCCTATCTTATGGGGAAATGTAGTCTTGTGCTTCCTTGAGCCATAGTAGCCCGCTACAGCCTAGTTCATCGGAGTCCTGCTAGCCCAGCACTACTGCTCCGGAACACTTGACTGGCCGGCATGTGATTCACTTTGTTCCTGTGTCTGTCCCTTCGGGGAAATGTCATGCGGTGACATCCGAGTCCCGCTTAGCTCACTTTCTGGCCGGGTTCCTGAGTCCTGTTAGCCTAGTGCTACTGGCCCGGATTCACACGCAGCTAATCACATGCTCGAAGTTGATTCATGTATGCCTGTCCCCATGGGTTAGTGCCGCTTTGGGTTCACAACTAGCCATGTCGGCCCGAGTTCTCTGTCATATGGATGCTAGCGACACTATCATATACGTGAGACAAAAGGCGCAAACGGTCTCGGGCCATGGTAAGGCGACACCCGTGGGAATACCGTGCGTGAGGCCACAAAGTGATATGAGGTGTTACCGGCTAGATCGATGTGACTTGGAATCGGGGTCCTGACACTAGACGGCGCACGTGTCAGCTTAGGTTCGTTAAGGGGTTAACGGCGTTCATTGCTGTCGACTGGCGGACGTCAAAGACCTTTGTATCTTTGCCATCAGCCAGTGGAAGGCAAATAGCATTGCATAATTGCCATCAGCCGGCGGACGACCAAGCGTGCCACGTGGCAGGGGGCTGGCCTATTTGGTAGCTTTGCTGACGGCAAATATTAAACGTTCTTTGTCGTCCGCTGGCGGACGGCAAAGCAACAAAATAGGCAGCCTACTGCCCCAGGTTGCATAGGTAGCTGACACGTGGCATGTTTGCCGTCCTCTAGCTGATGGCAAAGCTCTTTGCCGTCCGCCAGCTGACGGCAAAGAGTCTATATAGCCCTTGTTTTTTCTGTTTTTTCTTGAAACCATTCAATTTGACATAATTTCACATATATATATACACACACATATGAAAATACTTTCGACAAGCATACCAACACATATACATACCAAATCATATCCCTGCCATATGGATATGATCATGCAACACATATACATAGCAAATGGTTTCATTCAACACATATACATAGCCAACATATCCAACAACAAGCATACAATGGTTTCATCCAAACATACATATATAGGTAGCAAGTTTGACATTGTTCATCGTACAAAATCAAAACAAGAAGGAAGCATAAGAGAAGAGTAGACTCCGTCAACGCAAGCTTCCTCATCTAAAGCAAATCTGCAAATTGGGGAAGAAGCAAGTTAGAAGAAGAAGACTATCTAGAATAAGAAGAAGAAGAAGAAGAAGAAGAAGAAGAAGAAGAAGAAGAGGAAGAAAAGGAAGAAGAAGAAGACTTTTTCTTCTCTTTCTTTTTCTAAGTGTAGATCATTTTAGAGCTAAGCTAGGTAAATAGGTCATTTTGGAGCTTACTAAGGTTATTATGTCATTTTCGAGGAAAGTAAGGTAAGTCTATATCATTTTGGAGGTAACAAAGGTTATCATGACATTTTTGAGGAAAGGAAGCTAAGTATAGCTCATTTTTTGTATAACTTAGGTAGTTATGCCATTTAGGAGGAAAGTAAGCTAAGTATGCATTTGTTAAGCTAAACACTATAGAAAACTTACCCTCATCACAACAAATGCGATAAAGATCGTAACTAAGGTAAAGATTGATCCAACGACATAATGATACCAAGCCTCATTATCAACGGCATATTTTCTAATCTTCTTAAGCTTCAGGCGCATTTCATCCAACTTCAAGTGCATTGAATTCATCTTCATCTTGTGATCATCGACAACATCGGCAACATACAACTCCAATGTCATCTTCTCTTCTTCAATTCTTTTAATTTTTTCTTTCAAATACTCTTTTTCTTTTTCAACTAAATTTAACTTCTCGACAAGAGGGGCGGTTTCAAATTCCGGTTTAAAAACCTCCTAGATTAAAATATCTCTATGTCAACTTGATGGCCATAATTGTCATAAATGAGAAATGCAACAAATAGTTATGAAAGAGAATTTACCACATCTGAATCATAAAGCGGGCGAGGGCCGACGGGGACGGACATCAAGACCATGGCACTATGTATAAGAAACAATCATACAAAGTAAGAAAATATACAAGTAATTATATAAATCATACAATAATACAAGTTACTATATAAATCAAGTACAACATAAAAAAATTGAATACCTAGTCATAATCTGGTTCAATAAATGCTTTAGGATCAATAAATGCATCATCATCATCACTACCAGTAATGAGGTGCTCATCATCATCATTAATAAATGCATCATCATCATGTGAAAAGCCACCTCTACGTAATCTGTCAAGCATTGACAGGTCATCAACAGCAGTAACCTCTTCTAGTTCAGGCTCTTCTTGTTCCGGCTGAGGGGTGAAGTCGGGTTCACTGTCGCTGTCTACTTCAATGTTCTGGGGTGAAGTAGAGCGGTTCTTGTAATGTTTTTTTGGAAAGACGCGTTTCTTGGAAGAATTCTCCTTCATATGTGTCTGGTTTAATGTGAGGTGCATAATCATCTTCATTGGGGGTAGGTGGTCTAACACGTGGCGGCACTTCATAAACGACATCCCAACCTTTGAGATTAGGATCACTTTGACATGCCCACGGTAGATAGAAAACTTGGGTTGCCTGTTGAGCCATAATATAGACATCGGGAACATCCAAATGGGGCTTTGATTGATTTCCACTAGCCCTATATGTTCATGAGTCCTTCTAGTCTCCTTAGTTTGGAACCAATAACATTTGAAGACTACGACGTTTGGTGGGTTTGCACCATAGAATTGAAGTTCATAAATTGCTTCAACTCTTCCATAATACTCGGTATCTCCTTCGCCGATAGCAAAGACACAACAACTGTAGACTTTTGGTCGGCCATAAATAGCTCTTTGCCATAGGTACGAAAGCGATACCCGTTGATATCGTATTTGTCAAATGAACGGACCTTATAGTCAAAACCATTAGCGACTTGTCTAAATTCGGCGTCCATAAGCTCTAAATTAGCCTACAAGTTTAATACGAAAGGGATTGTTGCATTAGCCACAAATTAGACGAAGAAATGAAATGGTCTAATGGAAATTACCGTTTGTTTGAACCAAGAGATGAAACTAGGATAGCCGCCTCTATGCTTTGCCAGAAGCTCATAATCTTTGGCGGAATCCTTTTGGATCACCGCTCCATACAAGAATTTGGCGACGTATCGACTGTGTCAAATTTATTCGGGAATAAGAGCAGTTCAAAGGAATTAGAAGTTGCGAAAAAATGTACTGAGAACTTACTCGATGTACAACCGCACTTATGTTAGGTTGTTGAAGATAAACAACGAAATGGTCTACCATTCTACGAGATCCAACGTTAAGGAATTAGAAGCACCGGCTGGTGCGAGATCCCCTTTGAATAGACTGAGGTTGGATCGACCCTTTTTAGGTTTGTCAGCATTGTACCGAGGCTTCGGATTATGCAAATGACAATGTTTGGCTTCGTAGTGTGCTGTCATGAAGTTTGCCGCCACCTCAGTAATGAATGCCTCGGCCATCGATGCTTCAATTCTATGTTTATTTTTACATTTTGCTCGAAGCGTCTTCTGCATCCTCTCAGTTGCGTAGCACCAATGATTCTGCACATGCCCCCCCAATCTTGCCTCGGTTGGGAGATGCAAAATCAAGTGTTGCATTGGATTAAAGAACCCCGGCGAAAATACCATCTCTAACTTGCAGATCAACTCCGGCGCCAACTCTTCCATTTCTTCTACCAGGTCAGACGATAGTTCTTTAGCACAAAGAACACGGAAGAAATAGCTCAGCTCTTAGATTACTAGCCATTCATCCTCAGGGATGAATCCACGCAACATCACCGGCATTACCCGCTCAATCCATATGTGCCAATCATGACTCTTGAGACAAAATATCTTCAATTTATCAAGACTCGCTCCCCTCTTTAGATTCGCTGCATAGCCATTGGGGAACATCAACTGATGTTGCACCCACAAGATAATTTCCCTCGTAGCTAGCCTTCCAAGATTGAACCATGCCTTTGGCTTTGTCCAGTTCTTCTTTCCTTTTGGTGGTTGCATGTTTTGTAACGGTCTATGAAATAGCGCCTCCTGATCGACTCTTGCCTTAGGATTATCCTTTGACTTCCCATCTATGCCAAATGTAAGTGCATCTAGTGCCCCTTAGTGATTTTGGTGTATTGAAGACTTATAGGTTAAGGGACAGATGTGTTTGTGAGTGTACACATGTCTATAAGTCTATGAGGAGTTTGATATTTACGGAGAAATTCGCCCCCTAAAAATGAATGTCTTCAACTGAAGACTTTGGATTTTGAAGACTTTCTGAAGATTTTGAAAGTGAAGAAATTGGTGTGACCGTGAAGACTTCATAATCATGCGAGGAACATGAAGCGTGAATACTTTTGTTTCCGTAGTTTCATTTTCTCTTTCTTGAGTCTTAGGAAACACCATACTGTTAAAGGGGGTCGAGGAAAAACTAAGAAAAAGTTTCCAAGTGATGCTCATCTCAAAATCCTACACCTACTAATCCTTTCGAGTGAAGCCATTGGAAATCTCATGCAGTTTAGTCAATTTCTTCAGTGACAGAGACGAAGTTCTTCTGGTCTCTAAGGAATTTGTTCTGACTGAGGAGTAAGGAATTCGCCAGTGCGGATTGCCTACAAGTGAGGAACATGATAGCCCTGAGTAATTTGAGCCTCAAATTTCCGACTGTTGTTGTGCTACGCGCCAGCTGTCCCAAAATATCTACCCACCTAACGGTCATATCATTGAAGGGCATTTATGTCTTATCATGTCGGGCTGCTCCCTAGGCTATAAATAGCCGCCCCCTACAACCACTAGCTGGTTGGCCGCTCCGAGAGAAACTGACACTTGTCATCGAGAGCATCCCATCCTCCGAGGACTTTGAGCGAAAATCATCAAGTGAGGAAAATCCAAACCCAAATAACTACAAACCCAAAGTGATTGAGCATCACTGAAGAAATTGTTCCTATGTGGATCTGATGCTTTTTACTTTTGAAGACTATGCATCTTCCAGATGGTTAGGCGTCATGGTCCACAGCATCCAAGAGGAAATTGTGGATCGCCGAGTGACCGAGTTTGTGAAGGTTTGGAAGTCACCTGAAGACTTACCATGAGTGATTGGGCGAGGTCTGTGTGACCTTAGCTCAAGGAGAATACGGTGAGGACTGTGTGTCCTCAGGTTTAAATACCTAGCCGCTCCAACCGGACTTACAACTGTCACAACAGATGGAACTGGTCTACCAGATCATTGTCTTCACCGAGCTAACTGGTTCTATTTCCTCAACCCTTCCATTTCCTCATTACTGTGTTGTGTACTTGATCGTTACTATTTGAAGACTTTGACTGAAGACTTTCTCAATTTCCTTAATTCAATTTCTTCAGTCAGTTTGTCTTCAGCCTGCTTATCCTGTGTCTACGCTTTCTGTACTCTGTGCTTGTTTTCATTTCATCATGATGACTGTGCTTATGTTCTGTTATGTGTGCATCTAAGTACTTATTCCACTGCTAGTAGTTCTTTGCTTAGGAATTTCCTCGCCCTGAAATTCCTCAGTGAAGAATTCATAAAAATCGCCTATTCACCCCCCTCTAGTTAACTTAACGCACTTTCAATTGGTATCAGAGCAAGGTACTCCCTTGTTCTATGTGATTTTGGTTTAACCACCTGGAGTTTTAGTTATGTCAACCGCAGGAATGAAGACTGTGCCATGCCCAATCTTTGACGGTCATGATTATCCCAAGTGGAAGGCCATGATGAAGAAGCAACTCATGGCGATGAACAGCGAGCTGTGGACCGTCATTGAGATTGGTCTTACCGATCTGTGCAAGATGGCGGAGGCTGATGACATTCGCAAGTACACTCTTCTCAACCTCATATGAACATCATCATGCTAACACCTCTGTTTCGCAGGGAAGATCTAAGGGCTATGAATATGTGCATTATTCTTCAAACCATTATGTTCATAAGTCCTTGAAGAATTTCTCTGCTTATTCATATGCTTACCCTAACTCTTCTTATGTGAAACGAAGTGGACTGGCTTCTATGCCACCTTTCTCTTATGGAGCTCACATAATGATGAACTCTTTGCCACCCCTTCAGATGTGGGTGGTGAAGAATAAGAACTAATCTCTTATGCAGGGTCAGGTCTCCAAACGAACTTAAACGTCTAAAGAATTTACTGGAGACCTGAATATGCTTGAAAGGACGCAAGCTAGCCATGAAGAAATGAATTTTCATTTCTCACGTCCTTATACTGCTTTATCTGTTCTCTTGCTTGATGAAATTGATCTGATGAATTTGATATCATATTCTTCACTGATGAAGTATATGAGTTCGTAAGTTGCACTAATTCATCTGCAGGATGATCAACAAAAGCCACTGAGTGGGTCCTTAATAGTGGATGTACAAATCACATGACTGGTGACAAGAATCTATTGATGGACGCTCCCTTATCTCCATCGCATCTGAAGCATATTACCTACGCTGACAAAGGAAAAAGCAAGGTATTGGGTCTAGGTAAGGTTGCGATCTCAAAGGATCGACACATGGACAAAGTCATGCTTGTCGAGTCCTTAGGATTCAACCTCATGTCAGTCTCAATGCTTTGTGATCTTGATATGGTTGTTATCTTTGGCAAGTATCGTTGTGTTGTGATCATGGAAGCTGACCATTCCAAAGTCTTCGAAGGCTTTAGGAGAGGAGCTCTGTATATTGTTGATTTCTCTACAGGACCACAACCTGCGATATGTCTACTTGCAAAAGCTTCAGAAGGCTGGCCATGGCATCAACGACTCGGTCATGCTGGCATGAGGAACTTGCACACGCTCTCGAAGAAGAAGCACGCCATTGGCATTGAGAATGTCAAATTCCTCAAGGATCACCTATACGGTGCTTGTGAAGCTAGAAAGATGACCAAGGACAAGCATACAGCGAAGAATATAATGACTACCACTCCTCCATTTGAATTGCTTCACACGGATCTCTTTGGTCCTAATCATTATTCTGCATTCACCAATGAAGCATCTCTATATGGCTTTGTTATTGTTGATGATTACTCTCGTTATACATGGGTACATATCTTCACTTACAAACGTGAAGTGCAGGAAGTCTTCAAACGATTTTCCTTGAGGGCTTTGATGTCTACTACGCAACCTTCTTCTTGTAGACGTTGTTGGGCCTCCAAGTGCAGAGGTTTGTAGGACAGCAGCAAATTTCCCTCAAGTGGATGACCTAAGGTTTATCAATCCGTGGGAGGCGTAGGTGGAAGATGGTCTCTCTCAAGCAACCCTGCAACCAAATAGCAAAGAGTCTCTTGTGTCCCCAACACACCCAATACAATGGTAAATTGTATAGGTGCACTAGTTCGAAGAGATGGTGATACAAGTGCAATATGGATGGTAGATATAGGTTTTTGTAATCTGAAAATATAAAAACAGCAAGGTAACTAATGATAAAAGTGAGCACAAATGGTATTGCAATGCGTTGAAACAGGGCCTAGGGTTCATACTTTCACTAGTGCAAGTTCTCTCAACAATAATAACATAATTGGATCATATAACTATCCCTCAACATGCAACAAAGAGTCACTCCAAAGTCACTAATAGCGGAGAACGAACGCAGAGATTATGGTAGGGTCGAAACCACCTCAAAGTTATCCTTTCTGATCGATCTATTCAATAGTCCGTAGTAAAATAACACGAAGCTATTCTTTCCGTTCAATCTATCATAGAGTTCGTACTAGAATAACACCTTAAGATACAAATCATCCAAAACCCTAGTGTCACCTAGATATTCCAATGTCACCTCAAGTATCCGTGGGTATGATTATACGATATGCATCACACAATCTCAGATTCATCTATTCAAACCAACACAAAGTACTTCAAAGAGTGCCCCAAAGTTTCTACGGAGAGTCAAGACGAAAACGTGCCAACCCCTATGCATAGGTTCATGGGCGGAACCCGCAAGTTGATCACCAAAACATACATCAAGTAGATCACGTGAATATCCCATTGTCACCACAGATAAGCACGGCAAGACATACATCAAGTGTTCTCAAATCCTTACAGACTCAATATGATAAGATAACTTCAAAGGGAAAACTCAATCCATTACAGGAGAGTAGAGGGGGAGAAACATCATAAGATCCAAGCAAAGCTCGCGATACATCAAGATCGTATCACCTCAAGAACACGAGAGAGAGAGAGAGAGAGAGATCAAACACATAGCTACTGGTACATACCCTCAGCCCCGAGGGTGAACTACTCCCTCCTTGTCACAGAGAGCGCCGGGATGATGAAGATGGCCACCGGTGAGGGTTCCCCCCTCCGGCAGGGTGCCGAAACAGGGTCCCGATTGGTTTTTGGTGGCTACAGAGGCTTGTGGCGGCGGAACTCCCGATCTATTCTGCTCCCCAATGTTTTTAGGGTATATGGATATATATAGGCAAAAGAAGTCGGTCAGGGGAGCCACGAGGGGCCCACAAGGGTGGAGGGCGTGCCCGGGGGGGTGGGCGCGCCCCCCTGTCTCATGCCTTCCTCGTTGCTTCCCTTACGTACACTCCAAGTCTTCTGGATTGCTTCTGTTCCAAAAACTACTCTCCCGAAGGTTTCATTCTGTTTGGACTCCGTTTGATATTCCTTTTGTGCGAAACACTGAAACAAGGAGAAAATGTAAACCGCTTGGGCTCTGGGTTAATAAGTTAGTCCCAAAAATAATATAAAAGTGCATAGTAAAGCCCATTAAACATCCAAGATGGATAATATAATAGCATGAACCTTCATAAATTATAGATACGTTGGAGACGTATCAGGCTTCAACCAACTTTGGTGTGAAGATCAAGCACATCAGAAGTGACAATGGAACTGAGTTCAAGAACACCGGTCTTGATGACTATCTTGATGAACTTGGTATTACTAATGAGTTATCTGCTCCCTATACTCCTCAGCAGAATGGCATCATGGTGCGCAAGAATAGGACTCTTGTTGAGATGGCTTGCACTATGCTTGATGAATACAAGACGCCTCGTCATTTCTGGATTGAGGCAATTGATACTACGTGCCACATCATCAACATGGTATATCTTCACAAATTCACAAGAAGGCGCCAATGAACTCCTCAACGACAAGAAACCCAATGTGAGTTATTTCAAAGTCTTGATTGCTAAATGCTGGATTAGAGATCCCCATCACAATTCTAAATTTGCACCGAAAGCACATGAAGGTTTTATGCTTGGTTACGGAAAGGACTCACACACCTACAGAGTCTTCAACAACGTTCACCACAAGGTTGTTGAAACCGTAGATGTGCGGTTCGATGAAACTAATGGCTCGCAAAGAGAGCACCTACCTCCTGTGCTAGATGAAAAGTCACCTGAGGAAACCATCAGGTTCAAGGCTACTGAGGATGTCATTCCCATAGAAGAATCTGCTGAAGAAGTCATTCTAGACCGTGAAGAACATCATGCTGGTGCACCTGAGGAAAATGGCTCTGAAGAAAATGCTGGTCCAATTCCTCGTCGTCAACCCGCTCATCCTCGCGTTGTGAATGAAGTGCAGATTGAGAAAATCATTAGCGACATCAACGCACCAGGTCCTCTCACACGCTCAAAAGCTTCACATTTGCCGAACTTTTGTGGACACTTTGCTTTCGTCTCTATCATAGAGCCCACTAAGGTAGATGAAGCATTTTCTGGAGCTTGAGTGGATTCAAGCTATGCAAGAGGAATTACATCAGTTCGAGCTCAACAATGTCTAGGAACTTTTCAAGCGGCCAGACCCTTGCAAGCACAATATCATCGGCACAAAGTGGATCTACCGCAACAAGCAAGATGAAAATGGCCTTGTGGTGAGGAATAAGGCACGGCTTGTAGCTCAAGGCTACACACAGGTTCAAGGAATTGATTTCGATGAAACTTTTGCACATGTTGCTAGACTTGAGGCTATTCGCATATTACTTGATTATGCTAACCATCATGACATGATCTTATATCAAATGGATGTGAACAGAGGGTGTGCGGCACCTTTATGGTATCCCATGGGCTTGGCTTTTGATCATGTGGACCGCAAGTCAACATCTGGCACATGCCATTTCCTCGGACGACCCTTGGTATGTTGGTCCTCGAAGAAACAGAACTGTGTATCACTCTCTACTGCTGAAGCTGAGTACATTGCTGCTGGTTCGTGTTGTGCTCAATTGCTATGGATGAAGCAAAACCTCAAGGACTACGGCATCAATGTGAAGAATGTGCCGCTCTATTGTGACAATGAGAGTGCCATCAAGATTGCTCATAACCCAGTTCAGCACTCGAAAACAAAGCACATTCAGATTCGTCATCATTTTCTTCGTGATCATGTGTTAAAGGGCGGCATCTCCATCGAGCACGTGAAGACTGAGGAACAGCTAGCCGATATCTTCACAAAGCCCTTGGATGAGAAGAGATTTAGCAAGTTGCGGTGTGAGCTAAATATCTTAGAATCTTCGAATGTCCTTTGAAAAGGACACACATCCTAGCACTTATGCAAAATTGATGACTTAGATGTGCAACACACGAAGTAACGCTTTTATTCAATCAATGAAGACTAACACTCTAAGTGTGAAGAAATTAATGAAGAATTTGATTCTCAGAGCACTACGATAATTGTATGCGGCATCTGAAATCATCATTCTTATACGGTGGGTCACGCCACTAACAAAAGTTGAAAATCTTCAATTTGAGTTTTTCTTCAGTTTTGAAATTCCTCAGTTGTTCAATTTCTTCAACTTTGCATTTTCTTCAATGTTTCCATCGTTTTTCTTCATTGTCTATATATATATATATATATATATATATATATATATATATATATATGAGTTTATGTCCTCTACAACATTTGCTTATTGCTATTTCTTCAAGTTGCTTTTTTCTGCTAAGTGAATGTGATCGGACCCTTCCCCCTCTATGCTAAACTCAACCCAGTCTGTTCACAAATTCTTCATGTGCGTTCTATTTGAAATCCGTTCAAAATCTTCACTGTGTCCTTGTCATCTGAAGAATTTGCGAATGAAACGTTAAAATATTATAATCTGAATTTTCGGCTGTTGCTGCTCAAACCGTTCCACATTCCACGATATGTTTATCCTATTCACCCGCGATCTCACATGATCTCCACACATGTCACAAGGATGAGAAGGGTCAGGGGCACGTTCGTCCATTTTCCTCGGGCGAACGGTTTTTCACCTCGGCTATATATACCCCTCACCCTCCTCAGATTGTTTTTACTCCGCTCGACCTCACTCCCTCGCTCGAGCTCTCAAAACCTAGCGCCGCCGCTACTCCCATCGTCGCTGGTGAGAAAGAGCTTCGCTGCCTCGACCTCGTCGCCGTCGTACTTTCCTTGGCTGAATTTCTTCTCTCACTTGCTTGTGGCTGTCTTCCTCAACCAAGTTAGGGCGTGGAAGATCTGGACAGACAAACTTCTAAATCTACACCTCTCAGTTCGTCGTGTTCTTCATCAAGGGTAATTAAAAGTTATTTTTACTGCCCTTGTTGATTCTGATGATTTCCATAAAATCTTCAAAAGGTGTTTATTCTTCAATCTTCACACTCTAAACACCTCACACAAACATCTGTTCTTGATCTGTTTCTCTAAGCAACATTTTTCTTCAAGATTCCTCAGTTGTGTGGATTTTCAATCTATACAACTCTGGAACCTAAGTCAAAGAACGCTTAGTGAAATTCCTCAAGACACATCTGGTCAAATTCCTCAAACTTGTTCTTTTTGCAAAAACTTCTGAGAACGCATATGACCTCTCCAAATTCTTCGCACCTATACTCTGTTCACAGGTACACATGCCTGCTGCTGAATCACTAGGTTATCACCAACTTAACTCATTTGCAGCATTCCTTGAAGAAAAAGTTGCATACCTCGTCAGAGAACTCAATCGTTCAGAATCCTCAGCTAAAGAAAATGGCCGACGGCAAGAAACCTCAGAAGGGTGGGAAGAAATTGGAAGTCAACAATGCTTTTGAAATACCTGAAGACATCTATGCAGGGTACTGCACACCTCCTCATGAAACAAAGAATGAGCGCAAAGTGCACATTCAAAGGATAGAGAGGATATGGGCCAGAGAATGGAGGGAGTACAGATATGTGACTCCCAAGTACATGAAGAAATGCGCAGTACACCCTCCATGCCCAAGACCTCCATTGGCACCAGGCCAAGTTGCTGATCCCTCTAGCATCAGAAGAGGTGAGGATTTCCCCAAGTAATGGGCCAAGCATCAAGCTAAACTGGCCAAAATGGCAAAAGAGGCAGTGAAGAAATTCAATGAAGACTCTCACGCTAATCGCCGAGGCCTCTGCTAGCAAGCCTAAGAAGGCCATGCCCAAGAAGCCCGCACACAAGCACAATGCCTCTGCTTCAATGCCCTCACGGCCAAGCACCTCAGCAATGTCCTCACGGCCCAGTTCTGCAAAGCCCTCACAACAAATTCCTCATCTTTGCTCGGCTCCTCCAAAGCCCTCAGCTCCTCCGGCAAAGTCCTCAGCACCTGTGCATCTCGCCTCGTGTCAAAGGACCACAAGCAAATCAATTGCCTCAGGAGCATATGCAAGTTCTTCAGCTCCTCCGCATTCCTCAACAGGCCCCACTCTGCTGAAGACCAAGGCCCTTCTTTGGACGAGGCTCTAGACCAAGTCCTCACAAGTAGCAGGTTGCCTTTCATGTGCAAATCCGGTGATGTGAAGCTGATGATGAGGAACTCACTGAAATCATCAGAGATAGACAATAAAGGGCCGCTAGAGCCAAAGGAAGTGAAGTTCCTCTCCTGCTGGATCCGAAGCTGATCCTTGAGTACATTGATCTCTAGCACAAGGACCCCAACACACATGTGCCTGACTTCAAGCTCACTCCTGGCCAAAGTCACATGCTGAATGCCTTCATTGGCGAAGAAAAATGGAAATTTGAGAAGGCCAGGCAGCTTAAGAAAGCTCAATACAAGAAAGAGTACTTTTTAAAGAAGAATGTTGTCAACATGACAACTAATGAACTTGTTGCTATACAAATAGAGATCAAAGGACTCAGTGATGAATTCAACGTGTACCGCACCGATTGGCTTGGAGCCAAAGTCAGATTTGTGAAGTTGGCTGAGAAATTCACTTCAAATGATGCTGCATCATCGCAACACGAAGCTCCTCAGGGTGAAGCATCCGCCATTTAATCGAAGAACATGCCAAGACTGGCGATGAAAATCAGTCATTGATGAAACTGCAAGCACCTGGGCTGATGAAGCTATTCCAACCGCTGATGAAATTGCCATGGCAACCACTAGTGTTGCGCCTGCGGAAAAAGCCAGGCCAACTGTAGCATCAACCGCTGTGCCTGAAGAATCTGAACCAGTCAGGCCAACTGCATCAGTTGTGGCTGAGGAAAATGAACCTTTTGCCTCTGCTCGTCCTGCACCAACGCCAAGTCCCACTCTTCCTTCTGCATCAAAAGCGAAGAAAACCAAGGATGCGGAGCGAGCAGCAGTGAAGAAGAGGAAAGCATCTGCTTCATCAGAGTCTTCAGCACCGAAGAAGATGAAGACATTGACAAGCTCTTTTGAGAATCCCATTGATGCTATTCCTGTCTCAAGCATGCCATCAAAGGAAATCATTCCTTTTGGTGAAGATTATGAGATCCCAAGCGGATTTGATGAAGATGTTCCCTCTGCCGCTTCTTGAGCAGCGGTTGGACGAAAGAAATTGAAGTGGATAATATCCCTTCAACCCCAGTTGTCTCATCGCCCATGCCTCGGTTCACAGCTGAAGAGGCCGGCGTTGAAGAATTAAATGAAGAAGATGAAGACGTGGACATTGGGAGCACCACCCCTGTGCTGAATGATGACTATTGGGAAAGTCATCACCCCAACTCTCCCATGTTCACACCATTGCAACAAATTCCTCAGTCCCCAGTGGACACTGAAGTTCAAATGGGCTCTGAAGAACCTCAAGCCACTCCTTCCAATCCTGAAGAAATTCCAGCCACTAGTGATGATGTTGCTGAAGAGATGAAGACCCAGGCTGCTACTGAAGCAGAAACTAACATTCCTCAGCCTGTGGTTCCTGAGATTGTGATTCCTAAGGTTGTGAAGGCATTACTGATACTCCTCAGCCCAAGCCGACGAATCCCTTCTCCAAGAAGCAAAAATTCAAAGCTAATGACTTCTTCCATGAGCATGTATTCTTCATAGATTACGACCCTTATGATTCTGATCGTCTTTGAAGGAAGCGTTTCTGGAAAGCCAGCCAAGCCAACTTCTACTCTTCACTGCTTTTTGATAAGGACAAGATCTTTGACCATGAGCATATTCCTCATGTCGACATGGAATTGCTGCCTTGCTTCTCACCAGTCCTCAATGTTCTTCATGATGCTGGGTTGCTAAACTTCTGCACCGATATCGTTGACTGGAATGAAGAACTAATTCTTGAGTACTACGCCACACTGCACATCACCGGCAATGTTGAAGATGTGAATTCATGGGTGTTGGATTGGATGACAGAGAACACGCACTATAAAGCACCGACCTCTGAAGTGCTTCATGCCCTGCCTGTCAGTCCTCCCCTTGAAGGTGCGCAGCTCATCTACCATGAACCTGAGCTATCTGACCATTACATGCAAGTTTTGATGAAACCATTGAAGCCTGGTCAAGCCCCCAGAACCAATTTCCTCGTGAAGGAATTGCTGTATGTGCCACGGACTGTCTATCGCATTCTGACCAAGACACTGAGTCCAATCAAGGGCCACAACTCGAATGAAGAAGAGGTTGTTGGCATCATGAAGAATCTGCTTTTCAACATCATGCATGGAGTTCCTATCAACTACCATGATTTCTTCATGAGGACTCCGGCCAATGTTGAATAGAGGTGTCGCACACCCTCTTTGCTTCATAGACGAAGTAATGGAGCACGAATTCTAGATGGGTTAAAACCCATAAATATCGAATCATACGACGGAACAATGGATCCCGCGGTATGGATCGAGGACTTCCTCCTCCATATCCACATGGCCCGCGGAAACGGCCTTCATGCCATCAAATACCTACCATTAAAAATCAAAGGACCATTTCGGTCTTTGGTTAAACGATCGCCCAAAAATTCTATTGGCGGTGGGAAGATTTGGAAAACGCATATGCGACAACTTCCAAGGAACATACGTCGCCAGCACCGGATGCCGATGACTTAAGTCGTATTGTCCAAAGAAATGTGAGAGTCACCAGGAACTCTGGACTAGGTTCTTAGTTAAAAGAATCAAATCGTCGACCGTCTGTGACGCGTAGAAGCCCTCATGACCTTCAAACATGGCGTCCGGGATGAATGGCTTGCACGCCACCTCGGTCAAGAAGGACCTAAATCCATGACAGCCCTTACCACTCTAATGACCCGCTTTTGCGCGGGAGAAGACAGCTGGCTCGCTCGTATGCCAGCGACTCGGGCACTTCCGAAATCCGGGACGGCAATGGCAAGCCACAACGAAGCAAACACAACAGTCGCAATGACAGATCACGCGACACAGCGGTCAACGCCGGATTTAGCAATCCCAAACCCGTTCAACGGAAAAAGCCACTCAAGGCAAACCAAGATGGACCATCCAACCTAGACAGGATATTGGACCGACCCTGCCAGATTCACGGCCACCCCGATAAACCAGCTAATCATACAAACAGAAACTGTTGGGTCTTCAAGCGGTGCAAGCTCAACGCCGAACACAAGGAGGAGGCCGCCAAGCGATAGGGACGACGGAGAGGATCGACCAATCCGGAGCGAAATAATAGCGATTAAACCTGCCATCACGTATACACAGAAAGTGTACCGCGCATACGTCACTATGCACTCAAGATACCATGGGCATAGGCGGAAGCACAATACGAACAAGCCTGCAAGTATTCCCGTAACATTTTTATCTATTCTCTTTTTTTGTTTCTTTTTTATCTCTTAAAAACAGGTGATGCAAAGGAAAAAAATCCAAACTGACTCTATCGGAGTTCGGATCCTTACACTCACCTTAGGGGTTACTTCCATCAAGGATTCCCTCTCGCCGAGGACAGGCGGCGCAGACATGCGACAGGAGGCCCAAAATAACTTTTTGTAGACCGCACTCTTTATTTCGAGCCTATAATATGCCTTTTTCCTCCGCCTTCGACCCCGGGCATGTCAAATAGCTGGGGTTGTGGTTTATATATACTAGTTGACCCGTTGCGCCAAATGGCGCAGAGACCCGCTAAAGACATGTTGTCGATGAAAATAGTTTTATTTTGCAAGGACCTATTCGATATCGGTAGTAGAAAGCTCATTTGTTAAACCATGGTATATTGGAAATATGGTTATCAGGCTGCGAAATCCGTGTTTGAAAAAAAAAGTATAACATGTACAAACCAGCTAAGGAAGCATTGTTTTAGTTGAAAATATGGTTATGATGGACCCATTGCTCGTGCCAAATCATGCTAAATCCATGTGCACAATGGAAAAAATATCCATGGTTTAATCCTCTTTAATAAGAAACATGATGGATTGTTGTCTACGATAAGATGTACATACACATTTTAATTTAATAGCACAGACCCATTTAAAATCATGTATGCAAATGGCAGCCCCACTAACACATGTGCTTTTAAAAAAAATCCATGTATCAATAGACTTATTCATGGGCAGTCATGTATGCCACCTTAAACGCCCGTGTGTACATCTATTTATTAGTTTTTGTACAGGGAGAAGAGTTGATACTTCTGGCCTTTTTCAGTTGTTTTCGTCATCATCAGTGGAGGAAATATCAATTACTCTTTGGGAACTTTGCCTTTTCCATGCTCTAATGCACCTGCATCTTGGTTGGTTGTCTGAATGTTCAGAATTTGTGCTTGAGCTCACTTGACGGATGGACGGTAAATTAATCTAGCTTTTGTGTTGCGGAAGAAAGACAAGGAGCAAGCTGTTTTAAGTTACGTGAACATTGCAGACCACCACAAGTTTGCTCACTTATGGATGTCACTGAAACAACTTGAAAACTATTCGATACAACCAAAAGTTTTGCAAAATCAGATACTCCCTCCGTCCGAAAAAACTTGTCATCAAAATGGACAAAAAGGAGTGTATCTAGAACTAAAATACATCTAGATACATCCCCTTTTATTTATTTTGATGACAAGTATTTCTGGACGGAGGGAGTACTTTCCAAAGAAAGAAGCGCCATTACAGCACAGGTTTTGAAGACTACATGTAACAGGCAGTTTTCCATCCTGCATTAGCAAGTAGGAGAAAATGTCAAGGGCTGAAAAAAGAAGAATGGGGTATTTAACTATGAATCTGGATCGGAGAAGAGAGTTGACTGCCATACAAAATTTCCTTCTCTAAGACTTGATATCTACTCCCTCTGTAAACTAATATAAGAGCGTTTAGATCACTACTTTAGTATTCTAAACGCTCTTATATTGATTTACGGAGGGAGTACAATACAAGCGGAAAATCAGTTCAATATAGGAAAACTATAGTGAATACAATAGTAAAAAATGTACAAAGAAGTCCCAAGAAAAAAAATCAAAACCTTTCGTATTTTTTTTGCGGCATAAAACCTTTCATATTACAATGTGCTGAAGATTTTCCCAACAATTAGATCAGCCATATACGCCAGAGATGCCCATTCACTGGTCACCAAAGAACAACAATTTAAGGAGCATAAGTCGTAATTACAACTGCAAATAAGTTGACTACAAACCTTCCTGGCTATTACTCCTTCCGTTCCCAAATATAAATCTTTTTATAGAGATTCCAACAAGTGACTACATATGGAGCAAAATGAGTGAATCTACATTCTAAAAGATGTCTACATACATCCGTATGTTGTAGTCCATTTGAAATGTCTAAAAAGACTTACATTTAGGAAGAGGGAGTACTATAGTAAACAATCGGCAACTCTAAGTATGGTAACAAAGCAAGTCTCCCGATTCTAATAACAATAGCACTAAATTGTAAAGGCTTGTGTTACATCAATTTATCCCATTGTGCGCATGAAAAAAAATGAACTGCTAGATATATGTTTCCAATCGACTATCGTCCGAATTCTTCAACTTTTATCTGGAGATTTTGAAGTAGCAAAGTATTCCCTCAACTTACAAAATTGGAAAGATCAAGGCTTTTGCTAAGCTGGGAGCATTCATATGACATGTTAGTCTTCAAAATCGATCTCTAACTAAAAAAGAGCTTGCTGAACTGAAAACATGTACTACATGCACAACTTCCGTCAGGAAAGTGATAGTGGTTTAGAAGCCTGATC
Source organism: Aegilops bicornis (assembly GCA_021605145.1). NCBI lineage: Eukaryota > Viridiplantae > Streptophyta > Magnoliopsida > Poales > Poaceae > Aegilops > Aegilops bicornis. Next base: position 439,093,923 of record CM038675.1, on the reverse strand, counting down.
CGCTAGAGTATCATCACTGGAAATTTGATTGATCATCAAGTTGATTTAACCAGAACTGAAGGCAAACGATCTTATACATGAATACCTATATGGCTGTAATCAGAACTAAAACACACAATTTTAAATATGGGCGGGAAAATATAAAGGAGTGCAGTATTTGGGAGATTATGATGGTGTACTAAACATAAATGTAACCAGTCAGCTTCTACAGGGAATGCAAATACTCATAGAATAAAAAAGTAGAGCACATCTTTACAGAAATAAGGTACATGTTTCCTTACCTGTAGGCAAAATGCAACATACTATTTTATTTCTTGCAGCCCTTAGCATCCTGTAAAAATAAAATAAGAAGTCATGTTAGATGGTCTGTGAAAGCGGATACATGAATGGTACTAACATGATATATTTTCTGTCCGCTAGCAAGTTATTAAGCAAGATCATCAAATATTTCTTTATAGACCACATGTGAGTTTTGCAAGCGTTTTCAGGAGAGTTATTTTCAAATTTGTAATCTGAGGACTGACCAAGAGATACTCACATCAGTCAAAATAGGAATCCTAGGCGCTAAATTTCAGATGCCCATAATTACTCTAACATAGTAACCAACCCATACTCTGTAAACTGAGTTTTTTAAATACTTGAAAAAGAAGTGTAGAGGCAAGAATGTGTCTTCCATAGGTATGTTTACTTTTTCTAAAATTGTATTCAAATGGGAGTAGTATGTTAAAAAAGGTGAAGACTAATAATTTGGTATGCATATATCATAATTATTATGAACGCACTAGTAGGTGTAAAAAAGGCTTAATTGAAATGGCCGCAAATTTCCTACATCCACGAATGTAGCCATGCCCATGGACCATGGTGTCCAAAACCTTCTGGTTCTTGGTGAATACCTTGCGCGCGGTGGGGTCACAACCACTCTAGAAGAGAGCTAGAGTAAGACCTGAGCGAGGGCTGCAAAGTGAAAGGCAGAGCAGAGTGGTGATTGTAGACTGATGGTTATGAATAAAAACATACAAATCTAATAGATTTGTTTTACTTATCCAATTTGTACATTTTGTAATATAATTCGGCACTAATGCCATTACACCATCTAGCACCATCTAGGATTTTAGCACCTCTAGCTCTAGTACTCTAACAAAGCATAGAACTAAAAATAAATACTCAATTCAGGAAGTTTTTATGAACTGTACGCCACATAAGCAATGCCCTATGTGCTTGCAATCCGACAGCCATGTGATTTTCCCATTCTTCCAAAAGACAGCCGGTGCATCATTTCCACATAAAACTTGCACGCCCAGGCATTTTTTTTGTACAGCTACGAAATGAGCAGTAAATTAGGAATGTGTCGCCAATCAAAATGAAGTCCACTGCCCATAATGTTTGTAAAGAAATCAACATCATAAAGCTCTTGGACTACCTTCCATTCAAGCTGACCATAAAGTTTTGCTGCTGGAATCCTCTTTGGAGATGTAACAACCTGTAGAAAATAAATAACTTATATGACTGGCATAGCAAAAACATACTATCATGCAAAAATATAGTTATGTACATTCAGCAAGATATAGATGACAACATTCTATGAGAAGAAATAACACTGTCCTACAGAGCAAAATCAAACCATTCCCGGTTCAGTTTAGTATAAAGTACTGCATTACTAAAGGAGAGCTAGTTCTCACATAGGAATAAAATATGATCAATCATGCAGGGTCTGACATTCATATAGATATAGAAATATCTATGCAACATCACGAGACTTGCAAGGTAACTGTAAAGCATGCACATGCCACATCATATATTGTCTGAAACTTGAACGGCTTTTATTTCTGATTTAGAATTGAATCCAGTAGTAAATATGTTACAACATTCAACGAAGATTGCCTGTTTTGTTGGGCGCCAGTTCACGTAGGCCTCAAGTTTTGTTGGGTGTAAAAAGAAATAACTTCTAATTTCATAACACAATAATATATTAGAACACCACTTCTTGTACTCAAACTAAAAAACTAACCAACTTTTAGTTTCAGAAAACAACTGAATATTAGAGCACCACTTGTCAGAATCACTAATAGTCCTGGGTTGGCTTCAAATCGCTACCATCATTATGCCACAGAGGATAAAATGGCATTCAGCTATGCTTCAGTCAATCTGTATACTCAAACTTAAAAGTGACTGACTTGTAATTTGAGAAAAAAGATGAATATCAAAGTATCACTTCAAGCAGCACCAAAGAAAGAAAATAAATTACAGAAGGAAGAAAATAGCAGACGAAAGAAACAGCTCACAATAGGAAGCAGAAAGAGTACATTCCAGAAAATAATTGAATAAGTGAATATTAGAGCACCACTTGGTAGAATCACCATACTGATTCATAGTACTGGGTAGGCTTCAGAACCACCACCACTATTAAGCCACTCAGGATAAAATAACATTCAGATGTGCTTCAGTTAATCTGTATACTTATTAACTTAAAAGTAACTAACTTGAAATTTCAGAACAAAGTTAAATACAGTACCACTTGAAGCAGTACAAAAAGAAGAAGACAAATCACAAAAGGGCGGCATGCCGAGAGCAAAGTTAAATGCAGTACCACTTGAAGCAGTACAAAAAGACGGAACAATAGCCGCATTGGTAGGCGCAGACCGCAAGTGAAGCAACCCTCTCTCTCTAGGCGCATAACGTGTTGAACAGCAGAGACCGCAATAACTATGGATGAACGTGCATATCTCCTACAGGCCATCATACAGCCGTAGTTATAGTCATGGACGACAAATCCATATAGACCTTGTAAAAAACGTATGGCTTGTAAAGCAGCTTGTTCATAAGCGTTCATGAACCCAGACCAGGCCGAGCTCCAAAAAACTCCCGCCGAGGCACTCGACCAGAACCATACCCAGGAAGCTCAAGCTCCACCCCAGCAAGGACAGAGCCATCTTCTGCGACCTCACACAGGTACAGAAGGGATGGCAAGGCGCATTCGGCCACCACAGCCTCCAAAATAGGAATAACAACCGAAACAAACGCACACATCCTTCTGACATGCAAGAACGAAATATATAATAAAGTACATGACACCCGGCCATGTCTGGAACATACACTGAAACGATTAGGAGGCTATAGAACATGAAAGCACACACAGAAAGTAGAGCAGCAAGACAGGCAGAGATCACAGAAGCAAACCTTGACGAGGCCCAACGAGCAGAATGGAGACGCGGCGACGAGCTAAACGGAGATTCTGCACGAAATCAGCAAGATGGAACAACCTGTAAAATAGGAAGGGAAACAATCAGTACAGAACAACGACATTCAACAATATAGGACATATAAAAAACTGACCAACTGCACCGAAAGACAAAAGATCACACCCCATAAAGATCATTGGTCCATAAGAGATGAGAACACAGGAGAAAGCAACGAGCACTGAAAGCACACTGTGCTGCAACGGTATTCCAAAATAGGCGCAACGATGGAAACAAAAGTATCAGCATCATCATATCCTCATACAAGCCGCGGTAACTGACACCGCGAACCATGCATAACTAACGGAAGATGAAAACACACGGCAGAGGCATTCATCGAGCAACCCTAGCGCATTTCATCAAACACCTAACAAGCATGCACCCATAGAGAAGCAGAGGAGGCGCGCACTAACCTGGACAGCAAGGACGGAACGACCCAGGCTCCTACAAAGGAGCCAAAGCGAAATCCAAGGAAGCTGCGCACGAATGAGAAGCAGGAGAAGAAGAAAAGGGGGGAATCAAGGAGAAAAGGAGGCCCTTGCCCACCGCAACGGCACGCCCAACTCGCACAGAGCATTATTGGAACCCACGAAGCAGACACCGACACGCGGCATGGGTGGTGCCAGAGACCAACTTTTAGTTTCAGAAAACAACTGAATATTAGAGCACCACTTGTCAGAATCACTAATAGTCCTGGGTTGGCTTCAAATCGCTACCATCATTATGCCACAGAGGATAAAATGGCATTCAGTTGTGCTTCAGTCAATCTGTATACTCAAACTTAAAAGTGACTGACTTGTAATTTGAGAAAAAAGTTGAATATCAAAGTATCACTTCAAGCAGCACCAAAGAAAGAAAACAAATTACAGAAGGAAGAAAATAGCAGACGAAAGAAACAGCTCACAATAGGAAGCAGAAAGAGTACATTCCAGAAAATAACTAAATAAGTGAATATTAGAGCATTTATCTTGTCCCTTATACTTTTAAATTTGACAATTAGCTGCTCAAACATAAAATCTATTGACCACCCAAGCATAAGAAAGCATACTACAAATTGACAGTAAAACGGGGGCCAAATACATTAGCTTTCAAGGGAGGTGGAGAAAGTATGTGGATCCAGTGCAGATTACTCTAATTATATGCAAATGGAACCAACAAACACACTGTAAGTATAACATGGCTGGTATTTACTTTTCTTTTATAGGAATCAACTAATAACTTTCTTCTCCACTTATTCGAGTCACCCTATTTTCCATCCCTCTCTCTCGAACACACATACTGCCCTCCTCTGAGCAGCTCCCTTGAGCATTTTTACAAACAGCTAGTGCTCACATTTGCAACCTAAGGCAGAGAGAGAGAGAGAGAGAGAGAGAGAGAGGAGGGGGAGATGGTTGAGGATTCACCTGCGCACCTGAAGGCCATGAAGACGCGACCTAATCGAGCATGCACCCAGGATGCGAGGTCATGCACCAGCTGCAGGCGCCGTCACCCACCCGCTGAGGCCGCCGTGCGCTGCGCCACCGCCTGCGGCGCTAGGTTCAAGACGCGAAGGACCGCGTCGAGCCAAGACGACTCCCTGGCTGGCATCCTCTCCTCTTGGGTTGAGATCCTCCTCTCGCAGCTCCCTAGCGACGAGGTCTCCTCCTCCCCCGGCTTCCTCGCGACCTGGGCAAATGAGCACCTCGGGAGGCCATGGATCTCCTCGACGGGGACGGCGGAGCTCCTGGGGCCGTGGCTGTGGTGAACGAGGGAGAAGAGAGAACGGAGGAGAGAGAGGTGCGGCGGCTGCAGTGGAGCGAGGGAGCGAGGGAGGCGTGGGGGTGTGCCGGCAGAGGATTGGAGGCTAGGGTTCGTGCAGTGCGTGCTGTGTGCGCGGTGCGTGGGGCAAGCGGGTTGGGCAATTCTTTCGCACGTGAGCGCAGCTCACCCAGCCAATCCAGCCGACGGACGATCCCACCAGTCATAGGCCAGGGAAAACCACCGCGTGGTGAAAACAAAATTTTCCAGAGGTGAAGATCCAATGGCACAAATAAGTCAAAGGCCAGATCCGACGGCCAGAACTGCACAAAATTGGGGGAGCTTCGTGGAGGAGGGTCGGCTAGCATCCTTATTGGTTTAAATATATATATACATATATATATATATAGAGTAACATTATTCTAATCCCAGGATTAGAATAGTTATTCTGATCACGTTCGGGCCTATATAGGAGCTGCAGAGGTGTTCCCGAACTTCTCTACACGCGGAGAAAATGCCCCCGGCCGTCCACCCCCACCGCCCCACGCCTCACTCTCCCCGATCCCCATCTTCGTTAATCGCCTGGTGGCGCCGCCTCCATCCGCCTCTGTGGCCCCACCACGCTACTCCGCCCCCAAAGACCCATGTAGGACCTTGAAGTATGTCTAGAGGGGGATGATTAGATTACTTGACCAATAAAAACTTAACCTTTTCCCAATTTTAGAGTTTGGTAGATTTTAGCTATTTTAGGACAAGTCAAGCAATCATCACACAATTCAAGCAAGCATGCAAAGAGTATATGAGCAGCGGAAAATAAAGCATGCAACTTGCAAAAATGTAAAGGGAAGGGTTTGGAGGATTCAAACGCAATTGGAGACACAGACGTTTTTGGCGTGGTTCCGATAGATGGTGCTATCGTACATCCACGTTGATGGAGACTTCAACCCACGAAGGATAACGGCCATTGCATGAGTCCACGGAGGGCTCCACCCACGAAGGGTCCACGAAGAAGCAACCTTGTCTATCCCACCATGGTCTGCCGCCCATGAAGGACTTGCCTCACTAGCGGTAGATCTTCACGAAGTAGGCGATCTCCTTGCCCTTACAAACTCCTTGGTTCAACTCCACAATCTTGTGGAGGCTCCCAAGTGACACCTAGCCAATCTAGGAGAAACCACTCTCCAAGAAGTAACAAATGGTGTGTTGATAATGAACTCCTTGCTCTTATGCTTCAAATGATAGTCTCCCCAACACTCAACTCTATCTCATAGGTTTTGGATCTGGTGGAAAGAAGATTTGAGTGGAAAGCAACTTGGGGAAGGCTAGAGATCAAGATTCATATGGTAGGAATGGAATATCTTGGCCTCAACACATGAGTAGGTGGTTCTCTCTCGAAATGTAAGTTGGAAGTGTAGGTTCGTTTACGATGGCTCTCTTCACGAATGAAGAGGAGGTGGAGGGTATATATAGCCTCAACACAAAATCTAACCGTTACACACAATTTACCAAACTCGGTGGGACCGAATCGTTAAACTTCGGTCGGACCGATTTAGTAAACCTAGTGACCAGATTAGTGATTTTGATTGGACTGACATGCATCTCGGTGAGGCCGATTCGGTTAGGGTTAGGGCATAACGTAATCTCGGTGAGACCGATTTGGTAATAAGCTTTCCTGAGAGTTGGTCAGGTAAACTCGGTGGGACCGATTTGCTCTTTTCAGTGAGACCGAAATGTTACAAAAAGGAAACAGAGAGTTTACATGGCAATCTCGGTGGGACCGATCGCTCACTTGGTTAGACCGAAACGTTACGAAGGGAAACAGAGAGATTGCAACCCCATCTCGGTGAGACCGAGATCCCTATCGGCAAGACCGATTTGCTTAGGGTTTGTGGCAGTGGCTATGACTTTTGGAATCGGTGGCGCCGGATAGAAAAAATCAGCGTGACTGATTTTGGCTTTAGGTTTAGGTCATTTGCGGATGTGGGAAAGTAGTTGAGGGTTTTGGAGCATATCACCAAGCACATGAAGCAAGAGGCTCATTAAGCAACACCTCATCCCTTCTTGATAGTATTGGCTTTTCCTATAGACTCAATGTGATCTTGGATCACTAAAATGTAAAATGAGGAGTCTTGAGCTTCTGAGTTGTAGCGACCCGACCCGAATGGATCAAGTCTCTGTGCTCAGGTGTCATCCTCGGATCAAGAATGCCGACACCACAGATTTCAAGGATTTATAACAGAGTAGCAATCACGCACTTATTACATCGTGGTCCAAAAGAGGACTTATTACAATAAATATGGCTTAAGGCCATCTAATAATGATAACAGCGGAAGACTTGGGAGATAAGTGAGTCCATCAACTCCATCGGCATCACTGAGTATAGAACCACGACCTAAAGCACCTTACTCATCGTCTGAAAAGTCTGCAACATGAAAGTTGCACAAACGGGTCAAAGACATGGAATATCTTTGGCAATGTAACACATCGAGAGTAATGAAGGAATAAGCCTATACTACATGCATATATGGCTGGTGGAAAAGCTCTCTGCCATCGCTTTTGCATAAAGCCGCTTTTTCCCTACCGCAAAGGAAGAAATTTATTTAACTATCATGGTGGTTGTTAAACATTGAGAATGGTTGACAAAGATCCTCAATCCCAATTAAAAGTACTCATTAAAAACCCAACAATATTAATTAGAGTAACATGTTGAGATTCACATGATATTCAAGTACTAGATACTCAAGATGTCCATAACCGGGGACACGGCTAATCATGATTAGTTTATACACTCTGCAGAGGTTTGCGACTTTTCCCCACAAGACTCGATCGCCTCCGCTTGGTTTCTCGCGCTACATGGTGTTTGAGAGACGGATGACCGAGACATAGTCTTTCAGAAGCGCTAGCACCTTACTTGTGGGTAGACCGTACCAACCTACAACCCCTACATCTGCTAGTCTACCCGTAAGAGTTCACATAACTTACTCAACTATGCCAGAGCCCATAATGGCTTGTGGCTGCACACGGAAGTTACTAGCATGAATGATCTTATGATCCCTTTGGTCCTGGGTGGCGGTCCGAAGAAAAACAGTAAGTCCCGATAGAAACCAGTGCCTCAATCCACCCGGATGTGTGTTTAAGTTGCCACCTTAAATAAACCATTAATTTAACAATCTCACATCTGTCATGGATACACTCACCCAATCCACGTCTACTAGCATAGCATGGCATAATAAGCAAACGTAGAAGTAACTCCCAAGGGTTTGATAAGTAAAACAGGTAATGGGTACTACCTCAACCTACTTCCCATCCCACAATTTAATTTGATCCTAATCATGCAAGTGTTTGAGGAATAGATCTAATGCATAAAACTGGGTAGTAGAAAAAGTATGATCAAGTGTTACTTGCCTTGCTGATGATCCGCGAAACCTAGAGATTGAAATAACAAGCGGCAAGACCGGTGATCTATCGCATAAACAACAAGCATACAATAAGTACTCATCTAATGCATGTAAATCTCGAATAAAAGATCTAACCAGAAAGTTTAACTTAAGAACCACAGTTGCAAAAAGAATCGAATCAAATAAAGCAATGAAAGTCAAACGACGAAAAGAAAACAACTTCGGTTCTAGCAAGTTGAAACTAGGTCAAATTTTACAAGAGCAAAACTTTGTTTAAGTAGATTAGTTCGAACGGCGGTTTCAAACGAAACTCCAGTGCGCTTGAATCACTGATTAGATAAACGAGCGAGAAGATAAACTAGAACGAAGATCGGATCTCAAATCGAGATCGGAAAAATAGCGGAATAAATCCGTTAAAGAAAACGACGAACGGTTAAACGAGCGGACGTTCGTTAACCGGAATAACCGGTGATCACGTTCGTTAAGACGAACGGTCCGTGAACGCCGCTAAACAACAAAACCGAAAAAATAAAACCGATCTAGGGTTTTAAAAAAACCCGAACAACGTAAAAGAACCCCGGACCGGTTTTTATAAAAAACACCGAACCGAGGGGAGGGTGGCGCGGCGCGGCTACCTCAATGAGGTGGGGCTCCGGCGGTGCGGCAGCTAGGCGGTGGGCGACGGGCCACGGGCGGCGGTGGCACCGGGCCAGGCGGCTATGGTAATGGCGGCTATGGGGAGGCGGCTGCAAGGGTTGGGAGGAGGGTGAGGGTATATAAAGGGGGAGTAGCTTGGGGAGGGCAAGCAAGGGAGGAGGAGTCCTCCTCGGACTCGGCCGTTGTGTGAGCTGTGGCGTCTTGAGGAGAAGCTGGCGGCTCGGTGGGCCCTTAGCCCGATCGGCATGCGATTTTTTTAAACAAATCACCTTGTGAAAAACGAATAAAATAAAATCTAAACGAACTCCAAAATTTCCAAAGTAAATTTTTCCCGACTCCTAAAAATGAGTCGAACAAAATGAACTTTAACTCGGGGCCTAAAATGCAATTTTTAAAACACGCATTTTTCCCTAAGGAAAATAAAAACGTCAAACTCCAAAAAAAAAATCTTATTTGATTTTTTTTATAAATCTTCATTATTTCTTTATTTTGGAAAAGTCATTTTATTCCCTCTCTCAAATTTTGATAGTAGAAATAATTGAAGATAAAATAAATAAAATCAAATGATCCTATTTTCAAAATTTGAGAAAACTCAAATATGAAAATAACGAAATCTCCAACTCTCTCCGAGGGTCCTTGAGTTGCGTGAAATTTCTAGGATCGGCAAAATGCAAGAAAATATGTAATGCATGATGACTTAATGTATAACATTCCAAATTGAAAATTTGGGATGTTACATGAGCCTGAGCCAATCCTTTGTCCTTAGTATTTTGAGGGATCCACTTTCATCATCCATGCCATGCCATTCATTGAGCTTTCCTAAAATAATAGTCTTGGAATAGCATTAGCTCAATGAGCTATATGTTGTTATGAATTACCAAAACCACCTAGGGATAGTTGCACTTTCAATCTCCCCCTTTTTGGTAATTGATGACAACATATAGATCAAAGCTTCGACAAATGTTAATAAAATTTAAATAACATCGTCGCTTTGAGAAGTACGTGATAAGCAAGAGCTCCCCCTAAATTTGTGCATAGTTTTAGATTTGCTTTGGACTGCAAATGCACAATGAATTAGGCTCATGGGTTACTCTTCCATGTCACATACATCTTGGTGGAGTGCTCAAAATAATAAACAATGAATACATGCACTCATCACCAAGCATAGTGAGTGATCACATAAGATAGATAGGATAATATCAAGCATGCATAAGTGTAGCTTATGATCAAACACATGATCATCAATGTCTCACAAGCATAGTATCTCAACCAAAAGCAAACAAAGATTGAAAAACCATCAAATAAAGCAAGAGAGAACAAAAGCAACACTCTCTCTCTCGAAGCCTATGATCTATACATTTTCTCCCCTTTGGCAACAAGTTACCAAAAGTTCATAGAAAATGTATAGTGCTAGATCGACTCTCAGTGCTTGATCTTACGGTGGTGGTGTAGAGATGGCTCCTTGGATGAAGGCTTCAGTTGAAGTGGATGGAGCCGGAGGAGTTGGTCTTTGGAGCTGGTTGCCTTTGGAACTGAGGCGGTGGCTGGTCTTTGAAGTTGTTGCTCTAGTGTCTGCCACTGCACTGCAATCGACCTCTTGTCTCTGGGCACTCTGGCAAACACATTGGTGGTAGTCTTGCCCTTCCTCTCCTGCATGTCATCTTGTAGTTCCTCCACTGCAGATCAATCTCGATTACTTTCACATCTAAGTTATAGAACTTTTGTTCTATGATTCTCTCAAGCTCTCCGATTTTGAGTGAGGGTGGCCAATCCATTCTCAATCCTCGTGGTTGATGCTATTAAGTATCCGAGCTGCTCCTGCTTGTTCTTCAAGAAATACTCACATGCCTCCTCTTGAGTTGGCATCTTGGCAGCCTTCTCCCTCTTTGCCTTCTCCTTCTTCTCCTGAGCTTGAACTGATTGTGGATCATCTTCATTCATGACAACCTCATTGTCCTCAAAGTTTGGATAAAGTGGAAAGTGTTCCTTATCCAACTGATATTTTCCTGTGCCCATTTTTTAGTTTATCAATTCTTGAATCTGAGGTGCATATCCACAGCTCCTCTTCTGATCCGCTGCAGTCCTCTTGATTGTTTCAATGATCAGGCTCATGACTTTGAACTTTTGTGGCACATCAAACACATTCAACATGTTGATGGCATGCCCTCTGATCATGTTATGGTCACCAGACTTGGGCAACAAAGTGTGCCTCAGAATCCAATTTATGGTTGGCAACCCTGACAGCAGAAAGTGAACTGATCCAAACTTGTGAGTCTCTAATGCCTTGTCTTGAATTTCCTTGTACACGTGAGCCATTGAATTGTGACCCATCTTCTTCTTTGCATAAATGTCTAGGTCATCCTCATTCTCCTTGGGGGCATTGATCAGACTTGCCCATTCTTCAATAGTGGATTGGTACCTTGTACCTTGGACATCCAAACTATTCTTCCATCTGGGTAAAAGTGTGTTGTGGAGTAGAACCGCATGATAAGCTCATCATTCCGGTTGGTGAACTTACATCCAACAAAATACTGCAACTCCACAAGCAATAAAGTCGTCTTGCACTCGAGGATAGTCTGTTCATTTTCCTTGATGAATTTCAGTCAACCCACCTCATGTCACAGGACTATGGGCTTCTTGTCCAATGTAATTGTTTCATAGAAGTCCTGCTGTTCCTTTGTGTGGAACATGTAGTCAACAATAGTTCTTCTTCTTGAAGCATATGGATCTTCCATTCTCCACAGCCTCAAATACAGAATCCTTCCTGATTCTCATGTCCTCAGCCACAGGATGGGCATCATTGTGGTCTGGTATCTTGGGCTTGAGCTTCCTCAAAACTTGTCCTTCTTCATCTTCTTCATCAGCATCCTCAGGCACTGGGGCCTTGTTCTTCTCAGCAGCTGGAATACTCCTGGTATTCCTCTTTGGTGCAGACTTGGCCTTGGAGGCAGCTTTGGGTGCTTCCTCGGGCTTAGATGTGGCAGCCCCTGATCTAATAGCATCACCCATAAGCTTTGGTGCCTTTGGAGCTGGTGCAGCAAGCTCTTCCTCTTCCATCATGGAAGGTTGACCAACAATTTTGGCCATGGTCATCTTGACCCTTTCCTTCCTCTTCTTCCCTTCAGCAGCTGGCTCTTTGGGATCAGGCCTTTTAGGCAGTTGAGTTGATGCTCTGGCCTTGGGCATTGGTTGTCTTCCTGCAGGCCTTTTGGTCTTCATACCTGGCTTTGCATTCTTTGCTGAGCCATATTCCTTCTTGAGCACCACTTTCTTGGATGTAGCCTCATCTTCCTCAGCTTTGTAATCTTCATCCTCTGAATCTGAAGTTCTTTTCCTCCTTTGCCTAGTTACAGCTTTTAGGCAAATTGCTAGGAGTACTTCTGCTCCTTCATCTGAAGTTGAGGGACTAGTGCCCTCACTCAAGTCCATCTCGCTCTTCCGTCTGCTGCTCGTCATCACTTTGATCGGACATACCGCAAAGTCGATCACGACCGTGAAGAGTTATAGATGAGATAGAAAAGATGAGCATCACAAAATCCAGAGGTTTTTGCAAAAGAATGACTCAAAAGTTCAGTCTTAGTTTTCCACGAAAGCATTTCGGATCCACCGATTTTCAAAATCGGTGATACCGGCAGTTTTGGAACCTAAATCGATGATCTCGGTTGGACCGAAGTTTCGCTTAGGTGGTACCGAGACTGCTAGGGTTTCACAGAATCCTCAAATCGGTTGCACCGATTAGTAATTCTCGGTCAGCACCGAGAGTCACTAGTGCAATGGCATAAGCCAAATCGGTGAGACCGAGTTTTTCAACTCGGTGGGTCCGAGAGATGGTTTCATGAAACCTAACCCTAAAAATTTGAATCACATCTAATCTATGAACTACTTTGGCTGGATAGAAGAGTTTCAATCGTGGCATGAATCAATATGAAAACAATGTGCCAGGAATCAGACATGGATAGCACAAAGATTAAGTCCATACCCTAACTTGGCGGTGGACTTGCTCACGGCAAGCAACGGGGACGAAATCCGTTGACGAAGTGGCGGAGACCAAATGACGATGTGAGGTCGGCGACGAGAGACGATCCGGAGACCACGATGGCAGAGTGAGCTGTTGCGCGGGCGAAGGGTTTCGGAGAAATTTCCAAAATTTTGCCCGTGGCTATATATAGCTCTACCACAGCCGGTGTGACCGAAAGTGGAACAACACGGTGGCACCGAGATGCATAATCGTGTTCGATTCATAAAGAAATCGATGAGACCGAAAGTTCAAATCGGTTGCACCGAGATTGAAAACTTCAGATCAACTTGATGATCTCGGTAGGACCGAAATGGAAGGATCGGTCAGACCGAGAATCACTAAGAGGTTTTGGAAGTTTAAGTCTATGACGAATCGGGGACTCGGTGCTCCTCACACAGAGTGGTTCGAATCGACTTGATCAAATTTTGTGATGTAGCATGAATAGAGTTTGAGACGAGAAAAGCATAGATAGCTAAAGAAGGTTCTTAGGCATTCTTGTCCATCCACTTGGCACAAAGAAAAGAATCCAAACAAACAAAACAACAAGTGGATGTCCTTGGATGAGTAAAATATGCACCAACATGCTCACACAATAAGATGGCAATTGAAATATGTGGCAAAGCATGCACAACCAATTTTAGCATCTATCAAGCAATTGGCGATGACTAGGTCATCTATATATGAGTATATTGACTTAGGAGTCAAATGAGAACATTTGATCATAGGTCATACTCATCGCTTAAGCTCAAGTGGGGTTACCACTTTTACATAATGCATTAATGTGTTCACACCATTAGAGTTGCTTTGACTCAATTCTTAGAGTTAAGCTCCCCTAGATGTGAGATCCCCCTTAGAGGGATGAACTAACCTTGGGTTTTGTCGATGATGACTTCATGTAGGTGTTGAAGATGTAGATGCTCAATGTTGATGTAGATCATTTGGAGCAATCCTTTGGAGTGAGTTGCACTTTCAACTTGCCTACATGGGTTAGTCCCACAAGGAACAAACAAGAATATCCATAGACATAGAGTGATGCACACACAAGATGAGGGTTTGTGACTCCTTGAACTAGCGCAAGATGTGAAAGTTGATTGCACTTGTTCTTGCCAAAATGATATGAGTGAAGAATGTTGGCGGAGTCACCCTCAAGAACTCTCTAGTTCTTCTTCTTCGAGATCCACATCATCTTGATGGGAATCCTTGGAGTTGTAGTTGTATTTGATGAAGTAGAACTTGACGTAGTCTTGGGGACCCACTTGAACGAGGCTTTAGGTGCTTCTTCAAATGCATCAATCTCTTCTTGAAGCTTGTCCTTGCCTTTGTTCTTGTGGTCTTGTGGTGGAAGATCATCTCGAGCTTGTGTCCCCTTGAAGGAAGTAGGATCATACTTCTCTTGTTGAGGAACAAACTTTGTCTTGGGGTATTGATCTTCTTCCCACTCAACTCCATTGGCGTTGAACTTTCGTTCAAAACCAACACCTTGATTCTTCCGGTGCCTTCCTTGCTTATGCATACAATTTCCTCGAATTGTTTACTCCGTGAAGGCTCTTGTAAACACCTTTCTCTATAATTCCCTTCAATAAACTATTTTCTTGCTCAAGTGTAACTTGGCTAAGAGAATCATTAGTGGAATCAAGAGAACTACCAGAAGCAACAACATTGGATTTGACATTATTATTTTTACTACTAGAGGAAGTATCTTTCTTGTACTTGTTACTAGACTTGACTTGAGGCATGTAAGTAGATAAGAGTAAACGCTTGGCAATGTAAGAAGAACTCTTCTTGCGGAGATCATCATTGATTGCCTTTAAGAACTCATGCTCTTGCTCAAGATTGAGCTTTTCAATGCGTAACTCTCATGAGCCCTTAAAAGTTCTCGTTGATCTTCGAAGATAGTTTCATGAGCCAACTTAAGAGTGTTTAGTTCTTTAGTTAGAAGCTCAATTTTCTCCTTATCATTGTCATTCGTTTGATTAGCATGATTAATTGACGTTTCATCATAGTATTCATCACTAGAGTTGTCAACAAGTAAATCATCATCCACAAGCAAGTCATCTTCATCACTATTAAAATCAACATACTCGGGATGTGTTACCTTTGGACCTTTGGCCATGAAGCATCTTCCAACACCTTCATTTGGTGAGTTAAATATGTCGTAGGAGTTGGTTGACACAAGTGCTAGACCGGCAACACCTTCATCTTGAGTATATTTGGAGTCGGAGTGATTGTCGGAGTCGGAGCCGGAAACCCGTTCACCAACATGAGCTGGATGTCTTCGTTTTGTGTAGCTCCTTGATGACTTGTCCTTTCTTTCCGAATCCTTACTTCTCCGTGAGGGTCTTCGTTCATAACGATCATCTCTACTCCTCCTCTCTTTGGTGGTGATTCTTCTCTTTTGCTCCTTCTTCTTGGAGAATCTTCTCTTCTTTTGTAGGGTGCCGTACACTCATTGGAGTAGTGTCCGGGTCTCCCACAATTGTAGCAATTGCGCTCTCGACTAGAAGATCTCTTGTCATTGTAAGACCTTGACTTGGAGCTTCTTTCCTTGCTTCTACTTTTGTAGAATTTGTTGAAGTTCTTCACCATTAAGCTCAATTCTTCATTGAAGGTTGGTTTCTCACTTGATGATGTGGGGGCTTCACTTGAGGCTTTGTAAGCACCACTTGACTTGTTGTGAAGTTCCTCCTTATCCTTGAGTGACATCTCATGAGCAACAATCCTTCCAATGACTTCCGTTGGCTTGAGATCTTTGTAGTTTGGCATCATTTGGATCAATGTGCACACGGTATCATACTTTCCATCCAATGCTCTTAGGATTTTCTTGATGATGAATTTGTCGGTCATCTCTTCACTCCCTAAGCCGCAATCTCATTTGTGATAAGAGCAAGCCTAGAGTACATTTCAAATGACACCTTCACCATCCTTCATTTTGAACTTGTCAAGCTGACTTTGGAGCACATCCAACTTGGATTCCTTGACGGACTCGGTACCTTCATGCATATCAATCAAAGTGCCCCTAATTTCCTTTGCATTCTCAAGACGACTGATTTTGTTGAATTCTTCGGGGCACAATCCGTTGAAGATGATGTCACATGCTTGAGCGTTCTATTGTAGCATCTTCAATTCTTCCGCATTAGCTTCATGGTTCGGTTCTCTCCCATCAAAGAATTCACTTTGCAAGCCAATACAAATAATTGCCCAAACGGCGGGGTTATGTCCAAGAATATGCATTTTCATCTTATGCTTCCAACTAGCAAAATTTGTACCATCATAGTAAGGACCTCTACGGTGATAATTTCCCTCGCTAGACGCCATATTCTCCTAGGTTGTGAAACCAAAGCTATGACCACCAAAAGCTATGGAAATCAAAGCAAATGGAGACCAATGCTCTGATACCACTTGTAGGACCTTGAAGTATGACTAGAGGGGGGGGGGTGATTAGACTACTTGACCAATAAAAACTTAACCTTTTCCCAGTTTTAGAGTTTGGTAGATTTTAGCTATTTTAGGACAAGTCAAGCAATCATCACACAATTCAAGCAAGCATGCAAAGAGTATATGAGCATGGAAAATAAAGCATGCAACTTGCAAGAATGTAAAGGGAAGGGTTTGGAGGATTCAAACGCAATTGGAGACACAGATGTTTTTGGCGTGGTTCCGATAGGTGGTGCTATCGTACATCCACGTTGATGGAGACTTCAACCCACGAAGGGTAATGGTCACTTGAGTCCACGGAGGGCTCCACCCACGAAGGGTCCACGAAGAAGCAACCTTGTCTATCCCACCATGGCCGCCGCCCACGAAGGACTTGCCTCACTAGCGGTAGATCTTCACGAAGTAGGCGATCTCCTTGCCCTTACAAACTCCTTGGTTCAACTCCACAATCTTGTCGGAGGCTCCCAAGTGACACCTAGCCAATCTAGGAGACGCCACTCTCCAAGAAGTAATAAATGGTGTGTTGATAATGAACTCCTTGCTCTTGTGCTTCAAATGATAGTCTCCCCAACACTCAACTCTCTCTCATAGGTTTTGGATCAGGTGGAAAGAATATTTGAGTGGAAAGCAACTTGGGGAAGGCTAGAGATCAAGATTCATATGGTAGGAATGGAATATCTTGGCCTCAACACATGAGTAGGTGGTTGTCTCTCGAAATGGTAAGTTGGAAGTGTAGGTTCGTTTCGATGGCTCTCTTCACAAATGAAGAGGAGGTGGAGGGGTATATATAGCCTCCACACAAAATCTAATCGTTACACACAATTTACCAAACTCGGTGGGACCGAATTGTTAAACTTCGGTCGGACCGATTTAGTAAACCTAGTGACCGTTAGTGATTTTCGGTGGGACTGACATGCATCTCGGTGAGGCCGATTCGGTTAGGGTTAGGGCATAACGTAATCTCGGTGAGACCGATTACACAAACTCGGTGAGACCGATTTGGTAATAAGCTTTTCAGAGAGTTGGTCAGGTAAACTCGGTGGGACTGATTTGCTCTTTTCGGTGAGAACGAAATGTTACAAAAAGGAAACAGAGAGTTTACATTGCAATCTCGGTGGGACCGATCGCTCACTTCGGTTAGACCGAAACGTTACGAAGGGAAACAGAGAGATTGCAACCCCATCTCGGTGAGACCGAGACCCTATCGGTAAGACCGATTTGCTTAGGGTTTGTGGCAGTGGCTATGACTTTTGGAATCGGTGGCCGGGATAGAAAGAATCGGTGTGACCAATTTTGGCTTTAGGTTTAGGTCATTTGTGGATGTGGGAAAGTAGTTGAGGGTTTTGGAGCATATCACTAAGCACATGAAGCAAGAGGCTCATTAAGCAACACCTCATCCCTTCTTGATAGTATTGGCTTTTCCTATAGAGTCAATGTGATCTTGGATCACTAAAATGTAAAATGAAGAGTCTTGAGCTTCTGAGCTTGAGCCAATCCTTTGTTCTTAGTATTTTGAGGGATCCACTTTCATCATCCATGCCATGCCATTCATTGAGCTTTCCTAAAATAATAGTCTTGGAATAGCATTAGCTCAATGAGCTATATGTTGTTATGAATTACCAAAACCACCTAGGGATTGTTGCACTTTCAGCCCCGCCGCCCACCCCTGACCCGATGCACCTCCGTTGCCACCCACCCTGTCCCCGCCGTGCTTCCATCCGCCGTCCCCCGATCCCCGTCCGCGACGGCACCTCCCTCCACTCGATCCACGGCTGTCTTGCGACCTCTCCAATCTGGATCTATGGCTGCGGCGGCTCGCCTCTCCTGGATCCACGACGGCTCCATCCTCGGATCCACGCGGCGGCGGCCTCCGTCGCTGGATACACGTCGGAGGCAACCTCCTCTGCTTCCAAACGCAACGACGCCTCCCTCCCACACGCCGCCGGGCAAAGTACGGTCGTCAACCTCACGCTACGCAAGATCCAGCCCATCATTGCCGCTGCCCCACCGCAGAGCGCCCACATCCCACTCTTCCCTACTCGACGGCCAAGCCGTTGCCACCGACGGGTCAGGAACCACTGCCGCTGCTTCTCACCTCCCAGCGACAGGTGCCGCATCAGGCCATGTAGGCTACTGAAGGTGCAACAACATCTGCATTCCTTCTCGCGGCTATTTTCTTTGACTTTTTGCTACTACGAACACCCAAAGGGGAAGAGAAGTAACTCAATCAAGTTCTACACAAATCGAACTTCTACCTCTTCGCTACGTCGGAGTCCTTCATCGCTTGCACTACTTGCTTCTAGCATCTTGTCCATGGAGTCAAAGCGCTGCCTGGAGTGCCATCTTGGCTTTGGATGGGGCTCCGTCGCGACCAAATTTCTCCCCAGACTGCATCTTGTTCACCACCATGGCTGCCTGCGTCCTCACAACTTCTGCGCTACCCACCAACGCTACGCTGCCAGTGCGCCCGCAAAGCATGTGGTTTGTGCTACGCGTCTATTCGCACGGTGTGTGCGTAAAGTGCTAGCATTTGTGTGTGCACCGGGTTTGTTGCTTGCATGTTGTGATGTATATGTATAGATTTTGTCTCAAGTTCATGTTGTGAACCCAACTAAGTTTGAACAAAAAGATCAGATCATTCTTGCTTGAATTTGCTCACTGCGAAATATCGCTTTCATGTTGTTATACTATGTCCACTTATGTATTGTTTATAAATGGCTTTTTGTCTGAAGTTCAGTAGTACCTTTGGGTGCAAAAAAGTTGATTCGATTTCATGGGTCCTTTAAAAAAGAATGGGAAAAAGAAGTTTCCTTCTCCAGAATTCATCACCGCTCTGAAGTGTTAATTCTTCTCGTGTGCTTCTCTTGAGGCTTGTGTTTCATGGATAGAGGAGATAGAGACATCAAGGAAATTGTTCATGTTTCCTTTCTGTCTATGTACTTCAGAGACATTTTGTGAGAGAAAAAAGGTGAGTGACATACTCTTTTGAGAGATACAAAGTGCTTTGGGCTCCAATCTTTTTCTACACAAAATTATACGTGTGTGTCTCACCAATGTAGCCGGCAACAGATGCTTTCTACAAAACAACTTTGGTTTCATGTGAGAAGTTCGACTATTAAAATAAACACACGTTCACATATAGTAAAATTAGTGCAAATAAAAAATTTAGTGAGCAATGTAGTGTTGATATTATTTTAAAACAAAAATTAAAATAACAGAGATGTTTGATGCTGTAACAATATATTTTTCTAAATTCTTAAAAAAACCCAAGAAGGTCAAAATGAAATAACAGAGTCGTTCAACTTTTTAATAAGAAAAAAAATTCCTCATTTCTAAAAAACAAGAAGTTCAACTTTTAATAATAGAGCGCTTCAAACTTTCACAAAAAAGATTTAAGAAATAAAACCAGGGAATCCATATTAAAATGGTGGAGAAGTTCGATGATTATAGAAAACTCAGATTTTCCTCGTAATTAAAGAATGGAAACAAGAAGTTCAAAAATAAAAAACAAGAAGTTCAACTTTTAAAAATATAATGCTTCAAAATTTCATAAAAAAAGATTAAGAAATAAACCACGAAGTCCATATTAAAAAGATGGAGAAGTTCGATGATTATAGAAAACTCAGATTTTCCTCGTAATTAAAGAATGGAAACAAGAAGTTCAAAAATAAAAAACTAGAAGTTCAACTTTTAAAAATATAACGCTTCAAAATTTCATAAAAAAAGATTAAGAAATAAACCAGGAAGTCCATATTAAAAATATGGAGAAGCTCGATGATTATAGAAAACTCAGGTTTTCCTCGTAATTAAAGAACGGAAACAAGAAGTTCAAAAATAAAAAACTAGAAGTTCAACTTTTAAAAATATAACGCTTAAAAATTTCATAAAAAAGATTAAGAAATAAACCAGGAAATCCATATTAAAAAGATGGAGAAGTTCGGTGATTATAGAAAACTCAGATTTTCCTAGTTATTAAAGAATGCAAACAAGAAGTTCAAAAATAAAATAACAAGAAGTTCAACTATTAAAAACAGAGCACTTCAAAATTCATAATAAAAGTTTAAGAAATAAAACCAGGAAGTCCATATTAAAAAGATGAAGAAGTTCGATGATTATAGAAAACTCAAATTTTCCTCGTTATTAAAGAATGGAAACAAGAAGTTCAAAAATAAAATAAAAAGAAGTTCAACTATTAAAAATATAGCGCTTCATAAATTCATAAAAAAAGGATTCAGAAAATCAGATTAAAAATTCATAAAAAAACTTAAATTTTTTCACGTAACCGAGAGAAGTTCAGGCTGATAACTGTCAGAAGTTCATGTACTACATGGTGTGCAATTAAAAAGAATAAAAAAGTAAAGGCTAAAAGTTTTCTTGTTATAAGTTCAAGTTCTTCATCGGAGAAAGTTCAAAAAATTATTGTGAGAGAGGTTTGTACAAAAGGAATATCATTTGCGTAACACTAACAAATGGATGAAAAAATTACAAGCGAAAATACGTCACAGAAGTTCAATTGAAAACAACAGGAAGTTCAACTACTACACTGAATGAATTCCACGTGAAAAACTTTTAAAACCATTCCGAGTATGAAAAAATGATCAACACGGGAAAGTTATGGTTCACAGCAGCCTTTCCATCCAGATATCACTTGCTCCATTCTGATGAGTGTTCCGGTGCGTGGATGGAGAGCTACGGGCAAAAAAAGCACGTGAAAAACAGAGTGAAGTTCAAGGTTTCATACCGAAAAGTTAAGGTACTTCACGCGATGCATTTTTAACGAATCTGTTTCGCGATAAAGGCAGAACGAATGATCTCGCCGTTTTTGAAATTATTTGAAAACAGTTGGGAATCAGAAAAAACTGTCAACATGAAAAAGTTTCGCATCTTCCGTAGCTTTTCAACGGTATATTATTTGCCCCATTCCGATAAAGTTTGTAGAAATTATGGCAAAACTACGGTTTCAGCCATTTTCAAAATAGAAATTAAACTGTAGGTAGTTAGGAGAAACAATACATAACAAAAAGTTTTTCATTTCCTCAAGCTTTCCAAAGCCGTATCATTTGTTGCATTGGAATTACGATTAAAAAATTAGCATGAAAATACAAACTCGGTGGAAGTTGTACCGTTTGCTTAATTACTCTTAAATACTTGAAAATTAGAAAAAAACTTTCAATATGCAAAATTTGCGCATTTTCGTAAGATTTCCAACGCCATATCATTTGCCTCAATTGGATTAGCCGTTTAGAAATGGAATCGAAAATACGAACTCGGCTGCTCGGTTTGTGAAATTTTACGATTTTTCAAATTACAATTTAACCATAAGGAATTAGAGAAAACTTTCAACATGTGGAAGGAGCGGTTTTACAGAAGCTTTCCAACGCCATATTATCTGCCTCATTCCGATAAACGGTTTAGAAATGTAATCGAAAATACGATTCACATTTTTTGTATGAAGAAAAAACAGTTTTCAAAACTGCTCTTAAACCGCTTACATTTTGCCAAAAATTTAACTTGTGCCATGATACTCGTGTCCATAGCTTTCCAACGGTATACAGCATGCCTCATTTGGGAAAAGTTGGCAGAAGTTCAACCTAGCACACGGGGAAGTTCAGGTCGAACAACTCAGGCAGTAAAATTGCAAAAAACGCGAGTTCATCACGACCCGAGTGCAAAATCCGCCTATGAGCGAGATTCCTATTTAAAACGGGTATTTAGTTGCTGAAAATCGTTTGCAGATTACACTTATATCACATAGAACACGACTAAGCAGAATAATTCGCGCAGAGAGACACGGTTGCGTAGATAGCCCGAAGGTCGGGTTCGTACAAAGGGAAGTTCAGGCGCGTTACTCTGGCAGTTCAGGTTGTGATCAGAATATTATTCTGATCCCGTGATCAGAATAGTGTTTATGTATATTCTGATCACGTATATAGGGTAACACTATTCTAAGCGTGAGTGTAGAATAACTTATTCTACACCCCTAGTAACGCTATGTACAAAATCTAGTAAAACGGTGTACAAAATGTAGTAATTCAGAAAATATTTTTTTATCATCTAAGTTTGTAATTTACTACATTTTTATGAAAATTACTATATTTTACATAGCGTGTTACTGTATTTTGTATGTACTGAATTCTTTGGGGTAATAAGCTATTCTACACTCACGCTTATATATATATATATATATATATATATATATATATATATATATATAGTAATCATCGGCATATCGCTCAGCTCCCAGTAAACATTATCCGAATTAATCATTCGTGTCTTTTCGCCAATGAATATGGCTCCTATGGTTGTCTCACAGATATACCTCCGCATAACCTGCCAGGGGCTCTGTATGGGAACAAATGAGTTGCCAACAAAGTCCGAACAACTTTCACAACGATTTCAAGGCCGTCATGAAGTTTGGCCTTATATGCATCAGCTCGAATCATGTCTTGGGTCAATGGTTGGGTTGCCGCCTGCCTCGTGCTTTCTACCTTACGTTCTGCTCTATCGGCTAGGGTAGTAAAGGGAGAACTACTGCGATTGTGCTTCCAGCTCGTCTGGTCAAGCACCTCAGTAGAGAAAGCCGAAAACCGGCTGTCATGATGCTGCGAGAGCTGGTCAACCACTCGATGACTTATTGAAATCTGTCGCGATTCCCTCCATATTACACGAAGGACCTTTTTTTCAGGTCATATATGTAGCGCACCATATTGGAATAAGCCGTACATATACTAGGGGCTATATCGTAGTCCCCCCTGTAAAACTCCTATGGCTAAGTGAAAGTGTTAACGCCCTATAGTATGATTGCCTGGTTCGCTGCATCATCACCTCCTTCACGGACCAAGACGTTGGATCTAGAGTGATTAAATGCTTTCATGAACACCCCTGTACTTCCTACGAGGGGGCTGAAGCCGACGATTGGAAAACTTTCAGATTATATTAAAACGGCCGCACAGGAGGAACATAAGCTTTCGGGCAAAACATAAAATAGATTAACTATCAAATTATCTTTTACAATTCTCATACACCTCACTCGAATATTATGTCTTTCGAGCATTGACCCTCTATTAAGCGGGTGGCCTCTAAGACGTCTTCAAAATAATGCTCCGGTGCATAACGGTCCTTGCCCTTGGGTGGACTCTTCGCCGCAACTTCGATGGCCTTCATCTTCTCTCAGAATGTCTTGACTCAGGCAAAGGCCATCCGTGCACCCTCAATGCACGCCGACCGCTTCACAGCGTCGATACGTGGCACCGCATCAACGAGGTGTTGCACCAAGCCGAAGTAGCTATTTGGAACAGGCTCAGTCGGCCACAGCCGGATTATGACGTTCTTCATAGCAGCACCAGATATCCTATGAAGCTCGGCCCATTGAGACATTTGTTTATTTAGCAACAGAGGGTGCTTTGACGCACCAAATTGTGACCAGAAAAGCTTCTCCGTTGCGTATCCCTCTCGCGCTTGATAAAACTGCGCCGCATCAGAAGAACTCTTCGGCAAGTCTAAAAACTCGTCCGGAGAACTCCACACTTGGTTAAGCTGAGCATAGTTCGGATCGCCGAACTTAGTCTGCAGCAAAAAGGGCATACGAGCCGCAATCTCCCCAGCTTGCCGGATCTCCTCACGGGCTGCCCTGGATTTCAGGCCGCGCTTCTCTCGCCTCTCGTAAGTCTTTGTCAAGTTCAGCCGTTTTGGCTTCATTTTCCTTCTCAAGAAGTTCACATCGGCTAGCAGTTTTTTTAATTCGAGCGCCATCGTGGATATCTTCTCCTCGTCTTGGCGCCGAGCAGCTTGTTCGGCTTCTAACTCAGCCGATGCCTTCTCTGCAGCCGCATTACTAAACCGGGCCAGCTCTGCCCGAAGAATTTCAATGGCGGCGGCACCATCTGCAGTCATGGATATTCCAGTATATAACATTCAGTGTCATGCTTATATCACAAAAAGTATGTGAAGGGACTGCCCCGAATACATACCTTGCGACTCGTCAAGACGCATATTGATTAACGCAATGTCATCCCCTGCCACATCAAGCTTCCGCTGCAGCTCGACAATTTCCGTAGTCTGGGAAGTAGCCAGGGGGGAAGCAGCCTGTGTTCAAGTCCTTGAATATTTCTTCTCGATCCTCTGTTCGCCTCCCATGGGAAGCCAACCCGAGTCTCAGGGGCTACTACCTATACACAGTCCCATGGGAAGCAGCCTGTGTTCAAGTCCTTGAATACATTTTAAAAAACTACATCACAAACCTCGAAGCCTTTTAGCAGGCTCATGAAGGCTTCATTCAACCCGCTCTTCGCGGACATAATCTTCTCAACCACCGTACCCATCAAGGTACGTTGTTCCTCCGAGACGGATGCATTTCGCAGCTTATCCCGCAATATACCCGGCGTCGCCAGGTCTCCGGAAGTCGCTCTGGGAGCACGTCCATCCTTTGAAGGAACCCGTTCACCCGTCTCCAGAATCATCGTTGGCTGAAAGCCGGACAGTCCAGGGCCTTCATTATTGGCCCCGAAATCTCGGACGATCGGAGGTCCGCCTTTGGGTACCGCCTATTTCATCCCCTGCACAACTTGTTGCTAAAAAACAACCCTCCGAGATGACACTTCGGAGTCGTCCACCTTATTGGGCGAGGAGGTCGGGGGAGGCGTCTCGCTTTCCATCATCTCGGGGAGGAGATCTCCCGAAGAAGAGGATTGCCCAGAAAAACTCTGTGCTGGGCTGTAAAAAATACACAGGCACGTTACATATCTCTTCGGTAACAAGAAAGAAGCGGGACGCTATCAAAGTATCCTGGATTTACTTACGGTTTGGTTGAGGGCTTGTCCTCATGATGGAGCCGTTCACCGGCGTCGCCTTCCAATCCCGAGCCGCTCGACGGTGGCATCTTGCCTCTCTTAGGAGACCGCTCCTCCCAAATTTCAGAGGCGGCCCTTTCCCTCCTGAATGGAAAAGGGATACTGGCTTCTCTTTCGCCTTCGTCTTCGGGCGAAGAAATGTCGATTTCTCCGGACTTAGTATCTGATTTACCTCCAGAATGAAGGTCATCCTGAGTCTTCGCACTCTCCACCTTGTCCTCCCCTGCCGGCGCCTGATGCGGTGCCGGTGCCAGCATCCTTGTTAACAAGGAATCCACTGAGTCTTCGAGAAGAGGGGCCGTACACCTAATCCGTTCCGCTTTCTTTATCCAGCCCTGGAAGAAGATGGTTTGCTTAGCATCTTACCACAGAATATCTAACTATGAGGTGTTCGGCGGATGAGTACTTACCGGGGTGTCCGGATGGTTACAGTCTAGGCCAGTATCTTCGGTGGTGTCCGGCCACTGTTTTCGCCTCCCGAAGAATAATTTCCACATTCCTTCATGCGTAGTGCCGAAGAAGTGTTGAAGAGTCTGCGGCCCTTCTGGGTTAAACTCTCACAGGCGGAGAGGCCATCGCTGGTACGGCAGGGTCCGACGGACTAGCATTACCTGAATAACGTTGACAATATTGATGTCTTTTTCAATGAGGCTTCGGACGCGACTTTGCAGAGTCCGCACCTCATCAACTGATCCCAGTCCAACCCCTTATTAATCCACGATGCAAGATGAATTGGGGGGCTGGATCGGAATGCAGGCGCAGCTACCCACTTGGAACTGCGGGGCTCGGTGATATAGAACCACTCCTGCAGCCATAAGTCGGGAGATTATTTGAAAGATCCTTTTATCCAGACACACTGGCAAGCTTGCTCACTAAGGCGCCACCACACTCCGCCTGCTCCCCCTCTATCATTTGCGGCTTCACATTGAAGGTCTTGAGCTACAAGACGAAGTGTGGAGGAGTTCGGAGGAAGGCTTCACATGTAACGACAAATGCCGAGATGAGAAGAATAGAGTTCGGGGCGAGGTCGTGAAAATCTAATCCGTAATAGAACATGAGCCCCCGAACAAAGGGATTGAGGGCAAACCCTAATCCTTGGAGGAAGTGAGAAGCGAACACGACCCTCTTGTCGGATCTAGGGGTAGGGATAACCTGCCCCTCCGCGGGAAGCCGATGGAGGATTTCTGCGGTCAGATATCTTGCCGCCCGAAGCTTTGCGATATCCTCCTTTGTAACAGAAGAAGCCACCCACCGGCCTTGACGGCTGGATCCGGATATGACTGAGGCTTACGGAGGGTGAAACCTGGGTGTTGGAACTCGAGGTAGTAAGAGTTGAGGAAGAATCAAGTGTGGAGAGGAAAGGCGGGTCTATGCCCCTTTATAAAGGCCAAGAATATCGAATGCCTCCTCCCGGGCCTTAAAATTTGCCTATTCCCAAGGAGTTGTACCTTACGGGCGGTTGGATTACCCACGTCCGTGTCGATAAAAGAGTCCCTTAATAAGGGGACACGATCTCTGCTTGGATAAGACGTGTCAATGACAACCACGTCTCAAAACGTGGAACAGCAGAACAAAACTTTCCGAAATTGTGACCGAGCAGGCGTAATGCCACATTGTAAAAAGTTGTCAGTGGATTGGAACCATGGAATATTATATTCTCCCTGCGGTTACGTGTGGTGTGTGTTACAGGTCCGGATATAATCATCATGTCCGGAGACTATCTTGGAGTTCAGAAAGAAGGGAACCTGCCTTGCAATGCCGAAGACAAATCTGTGCGCCGGACTCCTCGTCATTGAAGCCAGGTTTAGGGGCTACTGAGGGAGTCCTGGACTAAGGGGTCCTCAAGGCCCTGGCCTCATAGCCATGGCCTGACCGATGGGCTGTGAAGATATGAAGACCAAGATCGCACCTGTGTCCGGATAGGAATCTCCTTGGCATGGAAGGCAAGCTTGGCGACCAAATATGTAGATTCTTTTCCTTTGTAACCGACCTGGTGTAACCCTAGATCCTCCCGGTGTCTATATAAACCGGAAGACTTAGTCCGGAAGGAGAGACTCATTACCATAGTCATACAGGCTAGACTTCTAGGGTTTAGCCATTACAATCTCGTGGTAGATCTACTCTTGTAATACTCATATTCATCAAGATCAATCAAGCAGGAAGTAGGGTATTACCTCCATAGAGAGGGCCCGAACCTGGGTAAACATCATGTCCCTTGTCTCCTGTTACCATCAACCTTAGACGCATAGTTCAGGACCCCCAACCCGAGATCCGCCGGCTTTGACACCGAAAATGAGCGGAACGTACTTCACGGCAACACGCTTGTTGTCGTTTGCTATGTTTACGGTGGTGGAGTAGTCAACCAGCCAATCTTCCGGCTACACGGAGCCATTGTACTTGGGAGTGTCTCGAGGGAGCGAGAACCCTTTGGGGAAGGGCTCGTCGCAAATGCGGGGGCCGAAACAAGGCGTTCCGATTGCATCTTCTTCTTCTACTGCCAGGGACCGAGCCAGTCGGTCGATCCGATGGCGAGCGTCATTCTCTCGGACTCCTTCACAGGGGCCCAGCCGGCCTCCGAGAGTCGGATGCTCAACAAGCGGCGAGGAAGCGCGCCTCTCCCTGTGCGGGGGAGGCGTACGATCGTCCCACCGTTCCACTGCTCGTGGGTGGCAGTCTTGGTCGCACTCGGTGGTGATGCATGTGCGGCTGCGGCTAACAGCCGACTCTTGGTCTATTAGGTCGCGGGCACCGCCTATCGGCGTTCGGGAGGTCGCGTCGTGCTCTCGGCGTGCGGGAAGGTTCTTGGCTTGCAAGCCTGGTTCCACCACGCGGTGGCTGGCTTCTTGTTGCGGCCGCGTCGATGAGCTGCTTTACGCGCTCCGTCATGCAGCGACGCTCCTAGCCCTCCAGGTGGTTCAGCTTGTCTGCTGTCGCCTGGGCGGCACGTAGGTTCTCCATTGGCGTGGCGTAGGCTGGGCGGTCGGCCCCCAGCATGCTGGCGATGGCTGCACCGCGCTGCGGGACCGTGCCCACACGGCTGGGTTGGACGTCAGCCGGCGTGCCGCAGACGGCGCAGTCGATCTCACGCTGGTAGGCCTCGATGAGGGGTCTCATGGTTGCCAACTTGTTGGCGCTGTTGAGGAGTGCAACACGGCACGCTTCCAACTGAAAGTGCAATTATCCCTGGGTGATTTTGGTAATTCCTGACAACATATAGCTCATTGTGCTAATGCTATTTCAAGATAAATATTTCAGGAAAGCTCAATGATTGGCATGGCATGGATTAGGATTGTGGACCCCTCAAAATGCTAAGGACAAAAGATTGGCTCAATCTCTAAAGCTCAAGACTCTACATTTTCATTTTACTGATCCAAGATCTCATTGAGCCCATAGGAAAAGCCAATACTATTAAAAGGGGATGAGGTTTTGCTTAATGGGTTTCTTGCTCGAAATGCATAGTGATATGCTCCAAAACCCTCAACCACTTTCTCATATCCACATATGTCCCAAACCAAAAAGTCAAACTCGGCCCCACAGAAACTTTCTATCCGGCGCCACCGAGTTCACTTGACATATCCATTGCCACAAACCCTAGTCACTTCGGTTTCACCGATAGGGATCTCGGTCTCACCGAGATGGGATTGCAAACTCTCTGTTTCCCTTCGTAACGTTTCAGTCTAGCCGAGATGAGCGATCGGTCCCACCGAGTTCGCAATGCAAACTCTCTGTTTCCCTTTCGTAACGTTTCGGTCTCACCGAGATGAGCGAATCTGTCCCACCGAGTTTGCCCGACCAACTCTCTGTTAGCTTATTACCAAAGTTGGTCCCATCGAGTTTGTGTAATCGGTCTCACCAAGATTATGTTATGCCCTAACCCTAATGAAATCGGTCCCACCGAATTGACATGTCGGTCCCACCGAAAAGCCTAACGTTCACATTTTGAACTAAATCGGTCTTACCAAGTTTCATTATTCGGTCCCACCGTGTTTGGTAATTTGTGTGTAACGGTTAGATTTTGTGTGGAGGCTATATATACCCCTCCACCCACTCTTCATTCGTGAGGAGAGCCATCAGAACATGCCTACACTTCCATCATACATTTTCTGAGAGAGAACCACCTACTCATGTGTTGTGGTCAAGATATTCCATTCCAACCATAAGAATCTTGATCTCTAGCCTTCTCCAAGTTGTTTTCCACTCAAATCATCTTTCCACCAAATCCAAATCTGTGAGAGAGTTGAGTGTTGGGGAGACTATCATTTGAAGCACAAGAGCAAGGAGTTCATCATCAACACACCATCTATTACCTTTTGGAGAGTGGTGTCTCCTAGATTGGTTAGGTGTCACTTGGGAGCCTCCGCCAAGATTGTGGAGTTGAACCAAGGAGTTTGTACGGGCAAGGAGATCGCTTACTTCGTGAAGATCTACCCTAGTGAGGCAAGTCCTTCATGGGCGATGGCCATGGTGGGATAGACAAGGTTGCTTCTTCGTGGATCCTTCGTGGGTGGAGCCCTCTGTGGACTCGCGCAACCATTACCCTTCGTGGGTTGAGGTCTCCATCATTGTGGATGTACAATAGCACAACCTATCAGAACCACGCCAAAAGTCTTCGTGTCTACATTGCGTTTGCTCCTTCCAAACTCCTCCCTTTACCTCATGTGCAATGTATTACATTCCGATGCTATACTCTTAGAATTGCATGTGTAGGTTGCTTACTTGACTTGTGCTAAGTTGCTAAAATCTGCCAAGACTTAAAATTGGGAAAAGGCTAAATTTTTATTTGGTCAAGTAGTCTAATCACCCCCCTCTAGACATACTTTCGATCCTACAAGTGGTATCAGAGCTTTGGTCTCCATTTTCCTTGATTTCCATAGATTTTGGTGATCATAGCCTTGGTTTCACAACCTAGGAGAGTATGGCGTCTAGCGAGGGAAATTACCACCTTAGAGGTCCTTACTTTGATGGTACTAATTTTGCTAGTTGGAAGCATAAGATGAAAATGCATATTCTTGGACATAACCTCACTGCTTGGGCTATTGTGTGTATTGGATTGCAAGGTGAATTTTTGATGGGAGAGAACCGAATCGTGAAGCTACCGGAAGAGTTGAAGATGCTGCAATACAATGCTCAAGCTTGTGATATTCTCTTCAAAATTGTGCCCCGAAGGATTCAACAAAATCAGCCGTCTTGAGAATGCAAAAGGAAATTTGGGACACGTTGATTGATATGCACGAAGGTACCGACTCCGTCAAGGAATCCAAATTGGATGTGCTTTAAAGTCAACTTGACAAGTTAAAAATGAAGGATGGTGAAGGTGTCGCTGAAATGTACTCGAGGCTTGCTCTCATCACAAATGAGATTTCCGGCTTAGGAAGTGAAGAGATGACCGATAGATTCATCATCAAGAAGATCCTAAGAGCATTGGATGGAAAATATGATACCGTGTGCACATTGATCCAAATGATTCCCAATTACAAAGATCTCAAACCTACGGAAGTCATTGGAAGAATTGTTGCTCATGAGATGTCACTCAAGGATAAGGAAGAGCTTCACAACAAGTAAAGTGGTGCTTACAAAGCCTCATGTGATGCTCCCACATCATCAAGTGAGAAACAAACCTTCAATGAAGAATTGAGCCTAATGGTGAAGAATTTCAACAAGTTCTACAAGAGTAGAAGCAAGGAAAGAAGTTCCAAGTCAAGGTCCTAGAATGACAAAAGATCTTCAAGTCGTGAACGAAATTGCTACAATTGTGGAAGACCCGGTGTCGGTGTCAAAACCGGCGGATCTCGGGTAGGGGGTCCCGAACTGTGCGTCTAGGCGGATGGTAACAGGAGACAAGGGACATGATGTTTTTACCCAGGTTCGGGCCCTCTCGATTGAGGTAATACCCTACTCCTGCTTTATTAATATTGATGATATGGGTAGTACAAGAGTAGATCTACCACGAGATCAAGGAGGCTAAACCCTAGAAGCTAGCCTATGGTATGATTGTTGTTCGTCCTACGGACTAAAACCCTTCGGTTTATATAGACACCGGATAGGTTAGGGTTACACAGAGTCGGTTACAATGGTAGGAGATCTACATATCCGT
The DNA here is from genome assembly GCA_021605145.1 of Aegilops bicornis. Taxonomy (NCBI): domain Eukaryota; kingdom Viridiplantae; phylum Streptophyta; class Magnoliopsida; order Poales; family Poaceae; genus Aegilops; species Aegilops bicornis. The sequence continues at coordinate 439,062,499 of CM038675.1, read as the reverse complement.
ATCGCCAAGCTTGCCTTCCACGCTAAGGAAAGTCACATCCGGACACGGGACAAAGTCTTCAATCTTGTATCTTCATAGTCTTGGAGTCCGGCCGTGACGATAGTCCGGCTTATCCGGACACCCCTAGTCCGGACTCCTCAAGAGCTCCGAACCAGGCTTCAATGACGACGAGTCCGGCGCGTTGATTGTCTTCGACATTGCGAGGCGGGTTCTTCTCCAAATTCCATATACTTGTCGAATAGTCTCCGGCTTCTGATAAATGCTGCGCTCCTCGGCTTCTGCACCCAATAATGGCCATCTTCCACGTGTTTGAATGAATGTGAAAAGCCAGGGTATTTTTACATTATTCCCCCTAGCCGCGCAAAGGAGCCGCTTATAAAAGGGGCAAGGATCTAGATCCGAGTCACACCATTCCCCCTTCGCGAGCTTTCATCGGAGCGCCTCTGACCAAAGCTCATTCCATCATGGACAGTCGACGCGGCTCTTCCTCTTGTGCTCCCAGCCCCTAGCCAGGAAATTGGGAGAGATGCTCAGTTCCGCATAGCGAGCTAGTTATACTCCAAGCCAAGGGATTTCTCCCTCCGGCCTTCATGGTTCCGCTCGAGCCGGACTTGCCACCTACAAGGGCGGAAAGCAAGCGGAGAGCGTCCCCGATCGCTCTAAAGGAGAGCGGATGTGCTTCATCTCTTATCTAGTAAGAGGACTCGGATTTCCAATCCATCCGTTTCTCCGGGGGCTCTTGGAGTTCTACGGCCTCCAACTGCACCATTTTACTCCTGCCTCCATCTTGCACATCGCGGGCTTCGTGGCCCTTTGCGAACTGTTCTGGCGTCGAGGCTCATTTCGGCTGTGGAAGAGAATATTCGCCTAGTTCCCCGTTCTCATGAGGGGTCAATATATCAAGTGGGCGGAGCCGAGCTATGGCGCATCGCCGGGACCGGATACCTGTCCGGAACCCCAAAGAAGGCGTCCAAGACCGGCCTTGAATGGTTTTACATGGAGGACATCCACGCCGCGGATCTGCTCGGATCGGCCTTCCGGAGTTCAGCAATGCTCCTCTGAAGAAGCGCCTAAGCTGGCGCCCTCGGAGCCCCGGAGAGAAGATGACTGGATGTCCGTTATTTGATGAGCCGAATAAGGTTCTTGGCTCATGCGGACCGACCATGACAGAGTCATGGCAATCTGCATTATGAGGGGAGTGCAGCTCCAATACAAGGGCCACCCATGTGGGACTTCAACGGGAGGACGATGCCACCCGCCATGGCCGCAAAGGGCTGGATCGGTCCACCGAACTGGTGAAGATCTTGTCCGCCATGTACAAAGGAGAGGACGAGGGTTTCCTCCGTGTCAACCCAGAAGGAGTTTTCTTGAATAATCCTCGCCGGGTAAGCAAACATCCTTGTGACCTGTCCGATCCATATTCCCGTAGTTAAATATCTCATTTCATGGTTTTTGCGCAGAACTGCGCGGATCGTGGAGAAGATACACAGCCCGCCCCACAACCCGAGGATCCGGAGCGGTCCCTCGATCCGACCTCAAGAGGATCCGGATATAACGGTGGAGTTGATCGACGGTGTTCTACCAACTTAGCATCGACAATGCTTTGGTAGCCATTACGGCCGATTACCCCGGAATACTTCCAGCCCCACAGGTAACTGAGACCAAGATCCCAAAACCCTGATAATGACCCATCCGTGCTTATTTTTGACCACCGTATGCCAATGGTGTTTCGCAGGGGGTACCTTCGAGGCGGAGTCGAACTGCTGCGGCTGGCCAACAAAGGGCAGCGCCCCAGAGTTAAAAAGAAGTGCGGTCCGGATCGAAACTCCGCCGCATAGCGGTATGGCATGTCACCATACTCCGTGATTGACTCTGGAAGGCGTACTTAACGCCGATGCTCTTTTCAGGAAAAGAGCGCCACGGGCCGAGTCCGGAGAGGCTGCCGATCGAACCTTCACCGGACAAGCTTCAAAGCCGGGTCCGGAGGTCAAGCGAGCACGAGACGTGCGTCGGATGTTCCTCTGACAGAGGATGCCGACAGGTTGTCCGCCACCAACTCCGAGGTGGAGAGCGCCTTGAATCATAGGCGCCGCCGGACAGTTCTTCGTGACGCTCGTTTCTCCCAAGAGGCCTTGAATGCCTTTGATTCGGGAGATGCGCACCTCCGTGCCGCTCAAGATGGTCTAGCGAGAGCCACGGAGCAGTATGTGAAGGACATACGGGTAAGGAAATTTGTGATTATATATGCCAAGAGCCCCGAGACTTAAAATAGTTAGAATAACTGATTTAAGGATCATTTTATTATCTTGAGGATCTTCTGAGAAAGAATACCCGACTGTCCCAGGAGCTTGAAGAGTGCAGGGCCCAACTTGAGGCCGCACTAGCCGCTACGGGGGAAGCCTCAGAGACCCCCTCTGGTAATATACGCTTCAGAAAATAATTTATGAAGTGCGGCGGGTGTGTAAATATGACAAAAACATTGCAGATGGTGCCGGACTAGATCCGGACAAGCAACAACTCTTACGCCAGTTGAAGGCCGGCGAGAGTGTGCTTACGAGGGTGCGGCGGGAGAAGAATAACCTCCAAGACGCCAACACCAAGCTGGGTGAGGAACTAAAGGACGTTCGTGCCCAGTTAGCTGACTCCGTAAAGGATAATCGGCGGCTTCGTCGCGACATTTTTAGTAAGTGCTTGAGCGAACTTTTAAAAGAGTTCGGCGAGGAAGGCCACTAACATAAACATGTTTGTAGGTTTGCTCACAGGTCGTCCTGAGGAGGAGATGCCCAGTTCTTCGGGTGATCTTCTTCCCGAATTGCGTCGGCCACGAGCGAACGAGTCCGACAGTGATGAAAGGCATCGGCCAAGCCTTGTGGCCATCTATCTCCCCGCTCAAGGCATTGGGGAGCTGGCGGAGCGGCTTCAAGGAGCACGGGCGCTTCCGGCTATGGAAGATATCGGCATGCCGTCAAGGCGCCAGGGAGGCCTGGGCCATGGTGAAGACGCGGTACACAAAGGCTGACCCAAACCACATGGCCGAGGTCGGACCTGTGGGGCCGGATGGGATGGAGATCCTTGTAAGCTTAGTGTACGGCCAAGTAGAATTGGCCGCCAAGTATTCCCAGCAAGATTGTAAATTAGATAGCCTATTAGATGGCATTGAGGAGGAATACAATGAGTCGAGTTGACTATGTAAAAATATGACATGAAAGAATGTCTTCTAGCCGGATTGTAGATCGTTTGTCATAGCGGACCTTTTAGCTTCGACCTCCGTACCCAATAGTCCTGTGTGTGTCCGAATACCTTCATGGTTATATAAGAACCGTGGTATGCATGGAGACCAGGCGTAGGGGTCATTGTTCTTTATGTCGGACAAGTGCCCAACTAGTTATGTTATATTACATGGGTAGTAAGAAACATCTTCCGGGGAGAATAGTTCCGTAAGGGTTCCTTTATTTGGGATGCATGCCCTAAAGTGCATGTCAAAGCTGCTATAAAAGCGTAAAATCATCTGGGGCAGATGTGTAAATAGTTAAAATCATCTTTCAGTTCACCGACCAAATATTCCCTTAAGAACGCTTAGCTTTGGCTTCACCTACCGAGGTACACATCCGTGACGACCGATAATAATCGCAAAGGTGCTCCCTTTACCTCCTAGCCGAACAATCGGGAACGTAGGGGTAAGCACAGGAGCCAGGCAACCCAGCTTGGCCAAAACTTAAGTCATATCGATTCATATAATGGTGAATAAAAGGTACACGCGGAAGTTTAACGCATGTGTTGGGCATGAAAGCCCGTATAAGTAAGCTTCTACCAAAGAAGCCCCCAGGTATAATGAGCGCGGACAGCGCGTCAAGTTTGTGCGGAAAAAGCGCAAACGAGCCTCTAGAGGCTACAAGAAGAAGAAGAAGAAGAAGAAGAAGAAGAAGAAGAAGAAGAAGAAGAAGAAGAATAAGAAGAAGAAGAAGAAGAAGAAGAAGAAGAAGAAGGGGGAAGGAGAGAAATAGAGGACAGCAAAAAGCAAAAAATAAAGAATGCGGACGGAGGAAGGAGACGAACTTGGAGTCCGGCACTCAGGCGTAGAATCTTCGTAGACGGGCTGCGTTCCATGGGTTCGGCTCGAGTCGGTTATCCGATGCGTTTCGCAGACGGTATGCTCCGCCGGTCGACACAGTCGATGATGAAGGGACCTTCCCATTTGGGCTTGAGTTTGTCCTTTTTCTTGTCCGTGAGCGTAGAACTAGTTCGCCAACATTATAAGCTTTGGCCCGTACTTCCTCGCTTTGATATCTTGAGCCTTTGTTGATAGAATGCGGAACGAGCTTTTGCCACGTCGCACTCCTCCTCCAATGCGTCCAAACTGTCCTGCCGATCGAGCTCGGCTTCTCTTTCTTCGTACATGCACACTCGAGGTGAATCATGTATTATGTCGCAGGGCAAGACTGCCTCTGCGCCGTACACCATGAAGAATTGTGTGAATCCGGTAGTACGATTCGGCGTGGTCCGCGATCCCGAGTCTGAGTCGAGCTCCTCAACCCGGCGTGTTAGATTCCTTGAGGGACCACACTAGTCTGGGTTTAATGCCGCTCATTATTAGACCATTTGCCCGTTCGACTTGGCCGTTGGTTTGAGGGTGATAGACTGAGGCGTAATCGAGCTTGATGACCATGTTTTTGCACCATGACTTGACCTCATCGGCCGTGAAGTTGGTGCCATTATCAGTAATGATACTGTGGGGGACACCGTAACGGTGCACTACCCCTGATATGAAGTCTATCATTGGTCCGGATTCGGCCGTTTTGACAGGTTTGGCCTCAATCCATTTGGTGAATTTATCCACCATGACCAATAGGTATTTTTGCTTGTGGGTTCGTCCCTTGAGGGGTCCAACCATGTCAAGCCCCCAGACCGCGAACGACCAGGTGATGGGTATAGTTTTAAGGGCGGTGGGTGGCATGTGGCTTTGGTTAGCAAAAAGTTGGCAACCGACGCATCGTTGGACTAAGTCCTCAAGATCTGCTCGGGCCGTCGGCCAATAAAATCCTGTACGGAAGGCCTTGCCTACAAGGGCCCGGGCTGCGGCGTGGTGCCCACCCAGTCCGGCATGAATTTCAGCCAGGAGGTTTCGCCTTTCCTCTTCGGAGATGCACCTTTGAAGGACTCCGGTAGTGCTTTTCTTATAAAGCTCTCCCTCATGGACTTTATAGGCTTTAGAGCGCGTGACAATGCAGCGAGCCTCATTTTGGTCTTGGGGAGTTCCCGCCTAGTTAGGTAGGCTAGGAATGGTTCCGTCCACGGGTGATAACCGCCATTATTTCGTGAGCGAGGGTGTTATCTCGGGGCGGAGCCTCCGGTTGTGTCGAGTGTTCGGCGTCGACGGTGCGGTTGGGTCCGGATTGTTATTGCGGACTTCTTCCCATAGTAATGCGGATGGCTTGAACGGCCGTTCCAAAAATATATTGGGTGGGGCGACATCGCGTTTTGCACCGATGCGTGCCAATATATCCGCCGCCGGTTGTTATCCTGTGCTATATGATGAAATTCGAGCCCTTCAACCGTCTTTGACATTTTTAGGACCGCATTGCGGTATGCTGCCATTTTCGGATCTTTGGCGTCAAAGTCTCCGCTTATTTGGGATATTGCGAGATTTGAATCGCGCACCTCTAGGCGTTTAATGCCCATGGAGATCGCCATCCGGAGGCCGTGCAGAGGGCCTCGTATTCGGCTGCGTTGTTGGAGTCCGTATACATTATCTCAAGGACGTATTGGCTGTGTCCCGGTTGGGGATGTCAGACGACGCCTTGACCCCTGTGCTAGCCAACATTTTGGAGCCGTCAAAGTGCATGATCCAATTGGAGTATGCGCCGTACTCTTTAGGGAGTTCGGCTTGATCCATTCGCCACGAAGTCGGCCAAAACCTACGACTTAATAGCTCGTCGTGGCTTATAAGTTATGTCGAATGGGAGGAGCTCTATGGCCCATTTAGCAATCCGGCCCGTCGCGTCCGTTGTTTATAATGTCATTAAGAGGTACTTCGGAGGCTCTTGTTATCGAACACTCTTGAAAGTAGTGTCGCAGCTTCCGGGATGCCATGAACACCGCATATGCTATCTTTTGATAGTGTGGGTACCGGGACTTGCACGGAGTTAGGACAGTGGACACATAATAAACCGGTTTTTGAATAGGGAACCGGTGTCCGTCCGTTTCTCGTTCGACAATGAGCACCGCGCTGACAACTTGATGTGTTGCGGCGATGTATAATAGCATTGGTTCGCCCATGTTGGGCGCGGCCAGGGCTGGATTTGTTGCCAAAATGGCCTTTATTTCTTCGAGTCCGGCCGTGGCGGCATCCGTCAAATCCACTCGAAGTGTTACGTGCGGCGGAGGAGGCGGTAAAGAGGTAATGCCTTTTCTCCTAAGCGGGAGATAAAGCGGCTTAGAGCCGCCACGCATCCGTCAATTTTTGTATTTGTTTGAGGTCTTTTGGAATATCCAATTGTGACAGAGCTAGAATCTTGGCTGGGTTTGCTTCAATTCCTCTAGGACACAACGAAGCCAGGAGCTTTCCTGGAACGTCAAGACGCATTTTTCTCGGATTGAGCTTGATGTCATATTTTCAAAGATTTTCGAATGTGAGCCTCAAGTCGTCTACTAGAGTTTCGGCGTGCTTGGTTTTGTGACCACGTCATCTACATATGCTTCCACTTTGTTTTGCCGATCTGGTTTGCGGACATGTCCGAACCATCTTGTTGATATGTTGCACCGACGTTTTTGAGCCGAAGGGCATTGTGTTGAAGCGAGCAGGCCGTATGGAGTGATGAATCTTTGTTGCGACTTGGTGCAGCTCCGCCATCTTGATTTGGTGGTAGCCGGAGTATGCGTCGAGGAAGCACAATGAGTCGTGTCCTGTATGGCGTAAATGATTTGATCAATTCGAGGGAGGAAGGGATCCTTTGGGCAAGCCTTATTAAGGTCTTTGAAGTCAACACATAGGCGCCAGGATTTATCCTTCTTTGGTACCATCACCGGGTTTGCTAGCGGTCCGGGATGTTTTATATCTACGATGAATCCGGCCTCCAAAAGTTTGGCTAGTTCCTCTCCCATGGCATGTCTCTTGGGTTCGAAAAAGCGGCAAGAGCCTGTTTGACCGGCTTGAATCCTTTTAGGATGTTTAGGTTGTGCTCGGCCGGTGACGTGGGATTCTGGCATGTCTGAAGGGTTCGGCACAAAGATGTCCCAGCTTTCTTGTAGAAATTCTCGTGGTCTTGGCGTCTACATCGAGGTTTAATTGTGCCCGATGGAGGCCGTCTTCTGCGAGCTCCGTTGGGTGGACTTGGAATTTGACTATTTCGTCCATTGGTTTAAAGAGGTGGACTTGGATCTTTTATCAAGTATCACGTCGTCCCTGTTTCACCGTGGAGCGCATCGCGGTGAGTTCCTCGGCCACTAGGGCTTCGGATAGTGCCTCGAGGGCTAGTCTGGCCGTCTTATTTTCGGTAGCGGAGTGTTATGTTCGGATCACTAGCGAGAGTGATGATTAGTTGGGACCGGCATTTTAAGCTTCATGTACCCATAATGGGGTATAGCTTGAAAAATTGTGAATGCCTCTCGTCCTAATAAAGCATGGTATCCGGCTGTTGAGCAGGGGCCACTTGAAATGTGACCTCCTCGGACCTGTAATTGTCCGGCGAGCCGAACACTACGTCCAGCGTGATTTTTCCTTTGTAGCATGCTTCCCGGCTGGGGATTATTCCTCTAAAGGTTGTGCTGCTTCGCTCAATGCGGTTCCAGTCTATTTCCATTTTTCGTAGGGATAATTAATTTGGTGCCCTTAGTTGTGTCCCACTCGGCAGGTTTACCCCTAGTTTCTGAAAACACTTGTTCCTGCCCAAACCACTTTGCTCCTCTTATGCTTTTTCCCTTTGACCGTTTGACCATCACTTTGAAAACTTCATAAAAATTTCATACTAACTCGAGAAAAATTCAAATAAGATATCAAAATGTTTAGAAAAGCATCACCTATATGTGCATGTCATTTGCATTCATGAAAAAAAGTGTTGGCAGTCCCCATCTCAGTTTTAGCTCATATGATCTTAGCATGAATAGTAAAATCTAAAAAATCTAAAAATCTAAAAAATTGGTGGCAAACTTTGACCAATGTTTTCAGTGCTTGCCAAGTTTCATAAGGGAATGACATTAGTGGAAGTCGTGGCAACAAAATGAAATTTTGGAGCATTGATTTTTGTTTTTTTGCCACGACTTCCATGAATGCCATTCCCTTATGAAACTTGGCAAGCACTCAAAACATTGGTCAAAGTTTGCCACCAAATTTTTTTAGAATTTTTAGTTTTTTTTTAGATTTTACTGTTCATGCTAAGATCATATGAGCTAAAACAGAGATGGGGACTAGCCAACACTTTTTTCTTGAATGCAAATGACATGCACATATATGTGATGCTTTTCGAACATTTTGATATCTTATTTGAATTTTTCTGAGTTAGTATGAAATTTTTATGAAGTTTTCAAAGTGATGGTCAAATGGTCAAAGGGCAAAAGCATAAGAGGAGCAAAGTGGTTTGGGCAAGAACAAGTGTTTTCGGAAACTAGGGGTAAACCTGCCGAGTGTGACCCAACTAGGGGCATAAAATCAATTATCCCTTTTTCGTAGGGTTTCCTCATAGATGAGGTTTAGTCCGCTGCCGCCATCCATGAGTACCTTAGTAAGGCGAAAGCCGTCTACTATCGGGCTGAGGACCAATGCGGCTGGTACCGGGCGATTCGAATTTAGGTTAAATCAACGGCATTGAAGGTAATAGCTGTGTCACTCCATGGATTTATTGTTGCTACTTGGTAGATTTCGGCAAGGTTGCGGAGTTGTCGTTTTCGCATGTTGTTTGATGCGGAAGTCTCGAAGACTATTAACACCGTACTGGTGTTGCTGGGCTGGGATTCTGAAGCTAGAAGCTCTTCGCCACTTTTGGCCACCTGCCGTACTATCCAACATGCTCGAAGGCTATGAGTTGGAGTGGCGCCCTACGTGCTATGAATTTTGCGAGGTCCGTTTAGCCAACCCTCCAGTACGGTTCCGTACCCTTTAGGGGTTTTTGGTTTTTTGGTATTCAACCCAGGTGCTTGATAATGATGCACCATTTTGTTCCGGACTAGGGATGTATTCGGGGCCGGATTACCCCAAAATTTAATTTCGGTTTTCGAGCGCTCTCCATCCCACAGTACTTTTGTACGATGGTCACCAAGTCAGAAAAGCGTGTGATTTCGCGACGACTTATGGCGTTTAGGATTCCCTTGTCCGTGCAATTATTGCAGAAGATTGGTATTGCGTCCTCCTCTCGGCAGTCCTTTATCCTGTTCATAACAAGGAGGAATTTGGCCTAGTAATGATGTACTGTTTCGGTGGGCTCTTGACGAATTCGAGAGAGATCGCTAATGTTTGGGTGGGCGGGTGGCACTAAATCCGGAACCCCGTCCAATTTAGGACTCAAGGGCGGGAAGTTTCGAACTTCGGAAGCTTGGATTTTGGGTGCTATCCAACGAGTCCGACCCGCCGCTGACTTTAAGTTCGAGGGCTTGATCGACATCCGTCCCTCCGCAGGAATCCGGCATGGAGGATCGGGAATCGGACGTAGCTAGTCCTTAAGATAGGAGAAGAGTCGCGCGTTGCTCCTCTATCACAAAGCAACATGATGGGTAGCACAGGAGAGTTGATCTCTCTCAGATCGGTTTTAGGCCCGATCCGGTCGTAATCTGTGGCAACTCCCAGGGCGGTGATGCGATCCAAGAGCTCGTTTATGAAGGAGAGATCGATCAGATCTAACTGTTCGGCAAGTTCCAAACTGACATGGAGATTGGTTTTGATGACTCGAGTGGTCATAAATCGACACGGCGAACTAGCGGTCATGAGAAAACCGCCTAGCGAAGAGTCGACCCGATGGCCAAGGCTTCTTTGGCGATGGTATCGTCTTTAAAAGATGAGATGAGGCATCCTACGATGGCGGCGGCACAAGGAACTCTCAATGAAAGCACCAATGTCGGTGTCAAACCGGCGGATCTCGGGTAGGGGGTCCCGAACTGTGCGTCTAGGCGGATGGTAACGAGGAGACAAGGGACACGATGTTTTTACCCAGGTTTGGGCCCTCTCGATGGAGGTAATACCCTACTCCTGCTTGATTAATATTGATGATATGGGTAGTACAAGAGTAGATCTACCACGAGATCAAGGAGGCTAAACCCTAGAAGCTAGCCTATGGTATGATTGTTGTTAGATCCTACGGACTAAAACCCTCCGGTTTATATAGACACCGGATAGGTTAGGGTTACAGAGTCGGTTACAATGGTAGGAGATCTACATATCCGTGTCGCCAAGCTTGCCTTCCACGCCAAGGAAAGTCCCATCCGGACACGGGACGGAGTCTTCAATCTTGTATCTTCATAGTCTTGGAGTCCGGCCGTGACGATAGTCCGGCTATCCGGACACCCCCTAGTCCGGGACTCCCTCACCCGGGTACTATTCCGATGAGTGTATGGCTCCCTATAAAAGAAGAGAAGATTCTCCTAAAAGAAGAAGTAGAAGAGAAGAATCACCACCAAGAGAGAGAAGGAGTAGAGATAACCGTTACGAACGTAGAACCTCTCGAAGAAGAAAGGATTCAGAAAGGAAGGACAAATCATCAAGGAGCTGCACAAAGCGAAGACATCAGGCTCATGTTGGTGAATGGATATCCGGCTCCGACTTCGACCATCACTCCGAAAGAAGTTATCACTCCGACTCCGAATATAATCAAGATGAAGGTGTTGCTGGTCTAGCACTTGTGTCAACCAACTCCTACGACATATTTGACTCACCAAATGAAGGAATTGGAAGATGCTTCATGGCTAAAGGCCCAAAGGTATCACACCCCGAGTACGTCGATTTCAATAGTGATGAAGATGACTTGCTAGGAGATGATGATTTACTCGTTGATAACTCTAGTTATGAAAACTATGATGAACGTGCTATTAATCATGCTAATCAAGATAAAACGAATGATGATGATAAGAAGGAGATTGAGCGTCTAACTAAAGAACTAAACACTCTTAAGTTAGCTCATGAAACTACCTTGGAAGATCATCGAGAACTTTTAAAGACTCATGGGAAGCTACGCTTTGAAAAGCTCAACCTTGAGCAAGAGCATGAGTTCTTAAAAGCAATCAATGATGATCTTCGCAAGAAAAGTTCTTCTTACATTGCCAAGCGTTTACTCTTGTCTACTTGCATGCCACAAGTAAGATCTAGCAACAAGAGTAAGAAAGATTCTTCATCTAGTAGTAACAATAATCATGCTAAATCGAATGTTGTTGCTTTTAGTAGTTCTATTGATTCCATTAATGATTCTCTTAGCCAAGTCACACTTGAGCAAGAAAATAGCTTATAAGGGAATTATAGAGAAAAGGTGTTTACAAGAGCCTTGCCAGAAGTAAGCAATTTGAGGAAATTGTACGCAAGCAAGGAAGACACCGGAAGAATCAAGGTGTTGGTTTTGAACGAAAGTTCAATGCCAATGGAGTTGAGTGGGAAGAAGATCAATACCCCAAGACGAAGTTTGTTCCTCAACAAGAGAAGTATGATCCTACTTCTTTCCAAGGAACACAAGCTCAAGATGATCTTCCACCACAAGACCACAAGCAAAAAGGCAAGGACAAGCTTCAAGAGGAGATTGATGCATTTGAAGAAGCTGATCCCAAGGCCTTGGTCAAGTGGGTTCCCAAGACTACATCAAGTAGGACTACAACTCCACGGATTCCCATCAAGGTGGTGTGGATCCCAAAGAAGAAGAACTAGAGAGTTCTTGAGGGTGACTCCGCCAACATACTTCACTCATATCTTTTGGCAAGGGCATGTGCAAACAACTTCCACATCTTGCACTAGTTCAAGGAGTCACAAACCCTCTTGTTGGTAAGACAAGGGACAAGGTAACCTAATGCTTTCATGGACATCATCTATGTGTACATCACTCTATGTCTATGGATATCCTTGTTTGTTCCTTGTGGGACTAACCCGTGTAGGTATTGAAAGTGCAACTCACTCCAATGGATTGCTCCAAACGATCTACATCAACATTGAGCATCCACATCTTCAACACCTACATGAAGTCATCATCGACAAAACCCAAGGTTAGTTCATCCCTCTTAGGGGGATATCACATCTAGGGGGAGCTTTACTCTAATCAATTGAGCTAAAGCAACTCTAATGATGTGAACACAACAATGCTTTATGTAAAAGTGGTAACCCCACTTGTGCTTAAATGATGAGTATGACCTATGATCAAATGTTCTCATTTGACTCCTAAGTCAATATACTCATATATAGATGACCTAGACATCGCCAATTGCTTGATAGATGCTAGAGTGTTTGTGCATGCTTTGTCACATATTTCATTTGCCATTTTATTGCGTGAGCATGTTGGATGCATATTTTACTCATTCGAGGACATCCATTTGTTGCTTTGATTGTTTGGCTCTTTTTCTTTTGCCAAATGGATGGACAAGAATGCCTAAGAACTCCCTATCTATGCTTTTCTCGTCTCAAACTCTATTCATGCTACATCACAAAGTTTGATCAAGTCAGATTCGAAGCACTCTGTCTGAGGAGCACTCGGAGTCCCCGATTCGTCATAAACTTAAACTTCAAAACCTCTTTGTGCATTTCGGTATGACCGAGTCATCCACTTCGGTCACACCGAGTTCACTAAGTTGATCTAGGTTTTCAATCTCGGTGCAACCGATTTGAAGCTTTCGGTCACGCCGAGTTGCGAATCGCTATATTACGCATCTCGGTGCCACCGAGTTGTTCCACTCGGTCACACCGACAGGGTCGGGATATATAAACCCATGGGTGCGATTTTGGAAATTTCTTCAAACTCCTCAGCCCCCGCGTGTGTCCTGCTCTGCCTCCTCGGGTCTCCGGATCGTCTCCTTGCCGCCAGCGACCTCTCACTGCTAGTTTCCATCACCGTCAACGGAAATCTGCTCCGCCGTTGCCGCCGTACCGAACCTCCACCGAACTAGGGTATGGGTTCGACTCTATGTGCTAATTCCTTAACTCCGATTCATAGCACATTGCTTTGCCATGATCTTTACCGCATATGCAAACGTTCTATCAACAGAAAACATCCTTTAGGTTTGATTTGATTTGAAAATTTAGGGTTGGGTCTCCGCCAAACTCATCTCGGACCGACCGAGTTGGAGAAATCGGTCTCACCGATTTGGCTTAGGCCATTGCACATGCGTTTTTGGTCTGACCGAAAACTGCAAATCGGTGCGACCGAGTTCGACTCTCTGTGAAACCCTAGCGATCTCGGTGCCGCAAACTGTGACTCGGTCGACCGAGTTCACTAGTTTAGGCTCCAAAATTGCTTGGTATCACCGAAGTTTATCAAATCGGTAGCTCAAATGCTTTCTACGTGGAGAACTAAAACTAAGTTTTTGAGTCATCTGTGTTGCAAAAACTCTACACTTTGTGATGCTCATCCACTCTACCTCATCTACATCTATTCATATGGTCTGCTGTCAGTGAGATTGCCAAGATGTCTGACCAGAGTGACAGTCAGAACAGATCAGAGGAACAAGTGCAATTGAGTGAGGGTTCAGATCCCTCAAGCAGCTATGGTGAGGGCAGCAGGAGCACACCTAGTAACTTGCCCAAGGCAGCCACTAGAGCAAGGAAGAAGAGAACCTCAGACTCTGAGGATGAGGACTATGTGGCTGTTGAGGATGAAGCCACCTCAAGGAAGCAATTCTTGAAGAAGGAGTATAGCACAACTGCTGCAACAAAGCCAGGCTTGAACAAGAAGGCACCTGCCAGAAGAATCCCTATGTCAAAGCCAAGGAAGGTTGCAACAGGAGACACAATGAAATTCACCATAGAATCTGATGATGGTGAAGAATAAGGAGATGACAAGAAAAAGAAGAGGGCAAGAACCACAACTGCAAAAGTTCTTGGAAAATCAACTATGGTAAGAGATTCAGAAGAGGAAGAAGAAGAGGATGCTGCACTAGCACCCAAACCTCATAACCTTATGGGAGATGCTATAAAGTCAGGGGCTGCTCCATCAAAGCCGAAGACTGCTCCCAAAGCTCAAGCTCAGAAGTCCCCAAAGCCCAAGAGGAACACCAGGAGCATTCTTATAGAAGAGAAGAACAAGGCCCCAGTGCCTCAAGCTGAAGAAGAGGATGATGAGTCTCTTGTTTTGAGAAAGCTGAAACCCAAGATTCTAGACCACAATGACGCTCATCCAGTGGCTGAGGACATGCACATCAGAAAAGATGCTGGATTGAGACTTTGGAGACAGTCTGATCCCTATGCTGTGAGGAGGAGGACTGCAGTTGATTACAGATCATACAAAAGAACAACAAGACTTTTATGAGACAATTTTGCTTGACAAGAAGCCAATTGTATGTGACATGAGATGGGTTGATTGGGATTACATCAAGGAGAAAGAAAACCTCTTCCCAGGAGTTTATGATAGCTTTAAATCTTGTGGAGTTGATAAGTTTGTAGCTCATAAGCTCACCAAATGGAATGATGAGCTAATCATGCAGTTTTACTCCACTGCTCACTTTTACCCAGATGGGAAGATCATATTGATGTCTGAAGGTACAAGGTACCAATCTACTGTTGAAGAATGGGCCAAGTTGATCAATGCCCGAGAAGATCATGAGGATGACTTGGATGTGTATGCCAAGAAGAAGAAAGACCACAACTCTATGGCACACATGTACAAAGAGATCCCTGATAAAGCTTCGGAGACTCACAAGCTTGGATCAGTACATTACTTGTTGTCTGGTCTGCCTACCATCAACACCATCCTAAGACACACATTGCTACCCAAGTCAGGAGATCATAAGATGATTAGAGCACATTCAATCAACTTGCTGCACATTTTTTATGCCCCTCAAAAGTTTAATGTCACGAGTCTGATTGTAGAGACAATCAAGAGGTCAGCTGCTGACCAGAAGAGAAATTGTGGATATGCTCCACATATCCAAGTGCTCATCAACTCCAAGATGGGCACATGCACTTATCTGTTGGACAAGGAGCATCTACCACTATATCCTGAATTTGAAGATAATGAAGTTGTGATGAATGAGGATGAACCTTCATCAGCTCAAGCAAAATAGAAGAGAGCTAAAGCTAAGGCGGAGAAAGCTGCCAAGATGCCAAGTGTTGAGGAAGCATCTCAAGTTTTCCTAAAGAGCAAGAAAGATCAGCTGGCTTATCTGATCCAATCTACTTTGAGGATTAAGAAGGGATTGGCCACCCGAACTCAGAATTAGGAGAGCTTGGAGAGGATCATAGAAACCAAATTTTATGATCTTGATCTAAAGGTTACCTAGATACAAACAGCAGTTGAGCAGCTCCAGGAGGAAGCAGAAGAGAGGAAAGGGAAGGCAACATCGATGCTTTTCAATGAGTGCCTAGATGTCGAGGTCTGCTGCGGTGCGATGCAGATACTAGAGCTACGTCGGCACCTGACCATAGCTTCGGTGCCACCTCCAGCACCTACTCCACCAGCTCCAACTACATCAACAGATGCCTTCGTCCTTGGAGTTCTCTCTACACCACCTCCCGAAGACCAAGCCTGAGAGACGCATAGCACTATGCATTTTTGAACTTTTTGGTAACTTGTTGCCAAAGGGGGAGAAATGTATAGATCATAGGCTTCGAGAGAGAGAGAGTGTTTTGCTTCTTTGTCTCTCTTTCTTTTGGTTGAACTTTTTTGTGTGCTTGGTTGATACTCTATGTCTGCGTGAGATACTTATTTGATCATGTGTTTGATCATACGCTACTTTAATGCTTGCTTGGATGATATTATCTCTTATATCTCTTATATGATCACTCACTTTGCTTGGTGATGAGTGCATGCTTTTAATTTTCTATCATTTTGAGCACTCCACAAAGACGTATGTGACATGGAAGAGTAACCCATGATCCTAATCGATTGTGCATTTGCAGTCAAAAGCAAATCTTAAATAATGCACAAATTTAGGGGGAGCTCTTTCTTATCACATACACTACAAAAAATACACTTCCGTGATGATACGTGTTTGTCACAAGAGGTCGCGTTTTTGTCATGCATGTACATCCATAACGATTTTATGATGTAATCAAGATAGTCATACCTATGTCTTTAGCGACCCGACCTCAAACGGTCAAGCCTTCGTATGTCTGTGCCATCCTCGGATCGGTATGTCGCACACAGTACATCAATGTATATATCAGAGTGCAATCACATGTATAAATAACGTAAAACCGATATATACCTCATAAGTCTCAAATGAAAACAATCGAACGGGTGTGGAGTCCCACCAACACCAACGGCAAGTTGAGTGTAGACCGTAACCCTACAACGTAACTCTTACCCATCATAGAAATTCCTGCAACATAAGACGTTGCAGCCGTGTAGGTCAGTACATTGAATGTACTGGCAAGTCACATTATAAGAATAATGAACCTATTTGTACATGCAATTTGGCTGGTGGAAAGCTTTAAGTTTAGTTTTTTGCATAAAGCTAGTTTTTTCCCTAGAATAAAAGATATTATCCTACCACTACAGTATAGCATAGGATGAGTTGGCAAACCCAACTCAACCCATTCCCAAAGTTTCATTTAAAACCCAATTGTTTAATTAAGGGTGATGAGATCTCCCAACATTTCCACTACTAGATGCTCAAGTTGTCCGTAACCGGGGACACGGCTAATCGATTAGGTTTTAACACTCTACAGAGGTTTGCGCACTTTTCCCCACAAGACTCGATCGCCTCCCTTGAAGTTCTCGCACCGCTCGGGCGTTTGAGAACGGGATGACCGAGACATAGTCTTTCAAAGTATTCCCCCTTAACCCACGGATAGGCGGTACACCTACTCATTCTACATCTGCTAGCCTATCCGGAAGAGGTCATACTATCTACTCAACTAAGCCAGAGCCCATATTGGCTTGTGGCTGCACACGTAAGCTTCTAGACATGATAATACGATTGATCTCTTTGAGCACAGGCGGACGGACCACTAGTGGTGCACCACCATGGATTAACCATGCATGCTCCCACCGCATTGCCACCATTCAAACCAAACCTCCGCCCAGGTAGTTCATTAAGTTATCTTGGTTCTACTTACTACTTTGTCACTCATCTCTCACAATGAACACTTCCCAATCCACGTCTACATTGGCGAGGCAAAATTAAACTTACGTGGTGGTGACAAAGGTATATGGTTCAAACCTACCTCAATGAACTACTAGGTAGCAGCATAGCCATCTGGCAACAATAAATCCTACCATGCAATCCTACCACAAAAGGACTAAGTGCATAATATAAACATAGGTAATTGGAAGAATGGTCAAATGTGAACTTGCCTGATAATAGTTGATGAAGATTATAACGCTCTCAGAAATTTACTTAAAAGAACTATTCGTTACTCTCCGATGAAAATCTATAAAGTCAAACATTGCATTCACATAAGCAATAATTTTAGAGAACCAAATAACATGCACAACAAAAAGACTCAGAAAAACCAAATGAAAATCCAACACACTCAACTATCACAAAATTTTCTAAGCGCGAAACAACATGTGACATGAGGTTCAAAAATGTGATGCGAACTATGGTGCATACATGGCATATGAGTAAAACTACTATGGACAGATCCTAAGTGTGTGAAAATATTTTGAGAAAGGTCTAGGTGATAGGGTTTGGCTACAGTGACACGGTGCAAAAGAATTACATCAATCGGAGCTATGGTTTAAGAGATATGGCCAGTTGAAGTTTGAATTCAAATCTGAATAAAGTTCAAATTTGAATTTGGAAAAAGTTTACAAACATGATGCTACTGGATAGATCTGAACATGACGAAGAATTTGCCGCTGGTTTCATCGAGTTTGGACCAACGGTTAAAAAGTTGTGGCTATTCTAAGTTTAGGGGCTAATATGCTAATTCCAGGGACTAAACGGTGAAACGAGAAAAGAAAAATAAACTGCGAACAGGCCCTTGGCCACGTGGCGAATTCCTAATGGCCAAAAGGTGTTCGCTGCAGAAGTTTATACTACGAATCCACCGCTATCTAAGCAAAACGGCGGTGGCTAACTAAAGCAAAAAAAAACGATCGTTTTTTTAACAAAACCCGCGGTTTAAGAAACCCACGGTTAACCAATCTAAACAAAAAAAATGAACGGAGGGAGCGAGCGGTCGTCTTACAGAGGCGGCGACGACGTACAGGGGCGGCAGCGCTGGCGTTGGCCGGTGATGGGGCGGCGACTCCGACGCTCCTCGACGACGGGGAAGGAGGCGGCAGGGTCCGGCACGGCGTCCGCGATCCGTTAGTGGGGTTGGCGGGCGGCGGGGTGGTCGGCGACGAGCGTAGGGAGGCGGCGGTGTTCGGAGCTCCGGTGAGGACGC
This sequence comes from Aegilops bicornis, assembly GCA_021605145.1. Taxonomy (NCBI): domain Eukaryota; kingdom Viridiplantae; phylum Streptophyta; class Magnoliopsida; order Poales; family Poaceae; genus Aegilops; species Aegilops bicornis. The sequence continues at coordinate 439,044,054 of CM038675.1, read as the reverse complement.
GACACGTCGGGGCGTCGTCTCCGGTGGTCCCTAAGGGCAAAGAAAATGTCAAACGGATGCTCATCGACCCGGGCAATATTTTGGTGAATAAGAACAGGGTCGGGGCGGTTTACTGGCGGCGTTTTACTCCGGCACGGAAGCTCCGGCTCCGGCGAGATCCAAAGCAGGAGGGCGTCGGCTACGGGTGGTGTGAGGCGAAACGAAGTGGCGGAATGGAGAGAGGGGGTCGAGGGCTTCTTATAGGCGCGGAGAGAGGGCTCGGGAGCGAGGGATAAGCTCTATCCCTAGAGCTTGGCCGGCGGAGTTCGGGTGTGTGCGTGTGCGTGCTTATCCAGTAAGTCTGCGGGAGGTTAGGGACGACTGGCGAGTGGGCCCATGGTCAGCGATAGGGAGAGATGAGCGAGGGAGAGAGCGAGGCGGCGATCTGGCCTTCGGGCATTGGGAGCGAGGCAGCAAGTGAATGAAGTCTTGGCTGGGCTTGTGTGCAGCGTATGTGTGTTCTTTTAATTCAAAGAAAAAATGCAATGAAGAAAATAAAAATTCTACATAGGCATATTATATACCAAGATGTTCAGAAAAATACCCCGAATAAGATGAACTATTTTTCAGGTTCAACTAAATTCCACAAAAATTCATAAAAGTAAAACAATTACATCTTGTTGCATTTAAAATCAATAAAATCATTTTTAAAATAGCAAAATGATTCCAAATTTATTTTCTCCTAATTTTCCATTGAAGGGAATCATTTTACCCTTATTTCCATTTATTTATTTTTAGGAGAAAATAATTTGAATTAAAACTAAATAACTCCCAAGAGGATTTGAAATCTGAATTCAAATAACTTCAAAGTGACTTTGAAATTATTTCTTTGAAACTTCCAACTCTCTTTCTTCAAATTTGAAGAAGTCATTTTGTCTTCCCTCATGAACTCATTTGAGTTGCTTAAAGTTTCTAAATTTAAAATATTTCAAATGGAATTCAAATCATTTTCAAACCCCTTTTTATTTTCTTCAAATGGAAGAAGTCATATTATCTTCACTCTAGGGTCTTACGATGAGATGACTTTGAATTCATGGAGATCAAGAAAAATGCAAGATGAAAGTTTTGGGAAAGTCCTTTTATTCCCTCTCATTCAACTTTCAAAAAAATTCAATTTCACTCAATTTCACACCATCAATCACACAACAAACAAACAATCATAATTATTTATTTAATATAACATTCCAAGATTTAGAATTTTGGGATGTTACAAACTACCACCCTTAAAATGAATCTCGTCCTCGAGATTCGGAGAGGCTAGAAAGAAGGTTAGATTTGGGGGTCTCCTTGAAAATCCATTCATCAACACAAGGTATGGGGTGCTACCACCCTTAGAAGCATGGTTACGCTTCCAACAAAACTCATGTACTTCGCCCTTTGGGTTGACGGTGTCGGTCCTCTCATACTCCCTGGAGTAACTCTTTCTTTGAGGCTCTTCCGACAGGGCATAACCTTTTCCTCAAAATCTTGAGTCCTTGCATCAAAATATGATCCTTCCGAGACTGGGTCTTCTTAGTCGATGTGTCTGCCGCCAATGCTAAACAACTATCGAAAATCTCATTGTGGTCAACAATTATTGGTTCTCCTGCAGAAAATGGGTGCAGGTTGAACCTCACCGCATAACCTACGATTGGCAACAGGTGCACATCGGGTTTCCATCATCCCGCCATTCTAAGGCTTTTGGTTTGTCGTGTCGACACCCTTCTAAGTTTTTAAGGCTCTACGATTTTCCATCAACATATGATAGCTCATGAAACAAGTCTCCGGTATGGGGCCAATCCATCCTGCATTTGAATCATTACCACATCTGCAGATAGTGAATCACGTATTCTAACACTTGGGCATCCTCACAAGCATTGCATAACTTCTCTTCTCCACGAACTGGGTTCGGGTAATCCATTGGTTACGCAAGCCAAACAAAACCTCTATCGTCTCTTCACAACTCTTGGGTTTACGTAACCTCCTATGGAACGTGTGTTGATGAAATCACATCTTCTTCCGTAATTCTTTCTCGCAACAAGGTTGTGCTTGCTTCTTATCAAATCCACAGGTCCCGTGGGTTATGGCCCACTTCAACACTCGTATATCTTTAACTCATCCTTGGGGTTACTATTGTTCCATATTCCAACATTACATCTCCTTTTAATTCCAATAGTACTTCATTCCTTCATACTCTTGGGGTAACCATCATAACTAAAACCAAACTCCAACTCATTTGTCCAAACTCCACTCTATGGAATACATTTTCTTTTCCCATTGTTCAAGTGTTCACACAGACAAGTATCACCAAAAAATGCACTTTGGTTCATCCATAATTCTCTTCATATCAAATCCTTTATTACATCCTTAACCACTACTCAAAACTCAAATTTCAAAAGTACTCTATTACAAAAGCTGCCATCCACATAGTTTGGTATGGTCAAGCATTACTTCCATCTTTATTCATTTGCCATAATTGAAGATGCTTGGTCCCACTAGAACTGTGCGATGTGATCCTTCAAATCATCAATGTTTTGCTTCATCGTGGTGACCATGAGCTTCATGTCCATCATCTCTGCATGTACCTCCCTCAGGTATTCCTGAGTGTGACGGAATCTTGCTTCTAGTATTTCTCCAACTGACGTATGGCCTCCATAGCAGCTTCACGAACAGAGTCAAAGAATGTTGCTCGTGGTACTCGAGAAATGAAAAGTATTGCCCCATAGTCTTTGGGCAGACTCCCTTCACACGGTGGAGGTGTATCTCCACGTACCAAAGTTCAACTCCATTCTCCATGAAAGGATAACCCTTGTAGACTGCATCTCCTTCAAGATGAATATGCTTCATCATGTCCTTCAGATTTTTGGGTAATCTGATCACTAGTCGTGGTCATGATCGTTTCGGGCCCTTGAGAAAAAGACTCGTAAAGGGCTGTCATCTGCAGCATAAAATAGAAGGGGTACTCAGGATAATGTATGTATTTCCTTGGGTGAAATGTGGTTGTTTTCCGAAAAAGTTTGGAGTCACTTGTCCATGGGTTCAAGGTTTATGTTTGAGTGAGACAGTGAGAGAGGTACTCACAATCAACAAACAACTCATAACATCTCATATGAGATTCCAACCACATCAACTTTTATTGCTTCATGAGCTATTACAATTTCCATTTCATAACTCAACTCAACATCCTCAATGAAAATAAAAGTATTTTCCACATTTATTACATGCTTTATTCCAATATCAAGATCTCAACTACTCTGCTCAAGCTTTCCTCGGGTCTGAACATTCTCTGGCAAAATTTCCTACTCCTTTGCAGCATAAACAAATGACTTCAGACAAATCCAGAGGCTTCTTGGTGGCTATCTTGGTTCCTTGGGTTCTTGGCTTCCGTGCTGGGCATTCGCTAGCGTAATGAACTAAATCCTTGCACCTGTAACAAGTGATATGACTCAGGTCCTTTCCTGTAGAAATTGGGTTGTTCTGGGGACACATGCTCCTTCTCTTCCTAGACTTCTTCTTTCCGATCATTTCTTCTAACTCTTGTGGATCAAACTCCACTTCTTCTATCACGAAGTCTCCCAGATACTCTTGGCTTTTCTTCGTGCAATACAGTGAAAAATGTCCTTCTTCTCCACATTAATAGCAAACATTGGAGTAAAATCTGTTTAGGCTTTCTCCATCAGGGTCGTCAACATCTTCCTTCATCACAGGTCCTTCTAAACTTTCCCTGAGGGCTTCTTTCATTGCTCCATTCTGCTGCTTGGCAATTTCTTGTACCTTGGGGTAAATATGACAATGGGTAGGGTAGTGCGTAGTTCCTTCACACAAGAAACAAGTAATCTGCCTAGTTAGGCATTCTTCCGTTGGGTGACTTCCTTCACAATGAGGGCATCCATCCTTGTGTTCCTCATGGGTGTGTCCTATTTCTCCGCATATCATGCGAGCACGAGGTTTCTTCATCGGGTTATCATCTTGCTTTTCGGATAAGACGGGATCCCAACAGAGTCTCCTTCAATTGCTCCCAAGTTTTTGCTCCATTATATCCTTGTATGGCTTGATGCATTTTCCACAGTGTTGCGGCACTTCTTGTAAAGTAATGAAGAGCGTATTGAACCTCATACTTCCTTGCAACCAAATTGCTCCTGAAGTGATTCTCCATGTTTTGAATCCATAGCTCTGCCTCCAACTGAGTGATCGGTCCAGAGAATACAAGTCCATCTTCATTCATCATCTATTGGGTCCAAGGGTTTTGGGATGAGATACGGGAGAGGGATAGAGAGATATACACACAAACAATATAGTTTTGAAAATAAGTTTTATTTGCTGCAGTCGGAAAACAAACACAAAATATGACAACTCATAAATCATCGCATCTAACATGAGTATAAAACAAGGGTTTGGTCTTCTAAAGGTCATATAATCTTGGAATTCTTAGTGTCTTCATATTCTTCGAGTCTTCATTTGTCGTAGCATTAATTCTTCTAGTGTATGGTGAAGTCTGAGACCTTGTCCTTCTCGGAGTAGTCTTACTAGTTGATCATCCGTGTGGTCAAAGGGAAAAGGGGTATTGTCTAACTATTTGGGGTAAAAGGAAAGATTTGATAAAGCTCAGAAAAGAAGAGAGGTAAAGGATCTTTTTGAAAAGAAAGTTTTAGAGAAATCCTTTCCTAAGGGAATTCCAGTTTCTAGGGTCACGTCCTACAGTCAACATGTGCTCTGATACCATCTCTGTAGCGACCCGACCTCAAGCAGTCAAGCCTACGTATCTGTGCCATCCTCGGATTGGTATCTTTGGCACACACAATACATCAATGTATATATCAAAGTGCAATCACATGTATAAATAACGTAAAACTGATATATACCTCATAAGTCTCAGCGGAAACAATCGAACGGGTGTGGAGTCCCACCAACACCAACGGCAAGTTGAGTGTAGACCGTAACCCTACAACGTAACTCTTACCCATCGTAGAATTCCTGCAACATAAGACGTTGCAGCCGTGTAGGTCAGTACATTGAATGTACTGGCAAGTCACATTATAAGAATAATGAACCTATTTGTACATGCAATTTGGCTGGTGGAAAGCTTTAAGTTTAGTTATTTGCAGAATGCTATTTTTTCCCTAGAATAAAAGATATTATCCTACCACTACAAGATATAGCATAGGATGAGTTGGCAAACCCAACTCAACCCATTCCCAAAGTTTCATTTAAAACCCAACTGCTTAATTAAGGGTGATGAGATCTCCCAACATTTCCACTACTAGATGCTCAAGTTGTCCGTAGAATCGGGACACGGCTAATCGATTAGGTTTTAACACTCTCTGAGGTTTGCACTTTTCCCCACAAGACTCGATCGCCTCCCTTGAAGTTCTCGCCTTTGCGGGCGTTTGAGAACAGGATGACCGAGACATAGTCTTTCGAAAGTATTCCCCTTAACCCACGGATAGGCCAAGACACCTACTCATTCTACATCGCTAGCCTATCCGGAAGAGGTCATACTATCTACTCAACTAAGCCAGAGCCCATATTGGCTTGTGGCTGCACACGTAAGCTTCTAGACATGATAATACGATTGATCTCTTTGAGCACAGGCGGACGGACCACTAGTGGTGCACCACCATGGATTAACCATGCATGCTCCCACCGCATGCCACCATTCAAACCAAACCTCCGCCCAGTAGTTCATTAAGTTATCTTGGTTCTACTTACTACTTTGTCACTCATCTCTCACAATGAACACTTCCCAATCCACGTCTACATTGGCGAGGCAAAATTAAACTTACGTGGTGGTGACAAAGGTATATGGTTCAAACCTACCTCAATGAACTACTAGGTAACGGCATAGCCATCTGGCAACAATAAATCCTACCATGCAATCCTACCACAAAAGGACTAAGTGCATAATATAAACATAGGTAATTGGAAGAATGGTCAAATGTGAACTTGCCTGATAATAGTTGATGAAGATTATAACGCTCTCAGAAATTTACTTAAAAGAACTATTCGTTACTCTCCGATGAAAATCTATAAAGTCAAACATTGCATTCACATAAGCAATAATTTTAGAGAACCAAATAACATGCACAACAAAAAGACTCAGAAAAACCAAATGAAAATCCAACACACTCAACTATCACAAAATTTTCTAAGCGCGAAACAACATGTGACATGAGGTTCAAAAATGTGATCACGAACTATGGTGCATACATGGCATATGAGTAAAACTACTATGGACAGATCCTAAGTGTGTGAAAATATTTTGAGAAAGGTCTAGGTGATAGGTTTTGGCTACGGTGTACGGTGCAAAAAGAATTACATCAATCAGAGCTACGGTTTAAGAGATATGGCGATTGAAGTTTGAATTCAAATCTGAATAAAGTTCAATTTTGAATTTGGAAAAAGTTTACAAACATGATGCTACTGGATAGATCTGAACATGACGAAGAATTTGCCGCTGGTTTCATCGAGTTTGGACCTACGGTTAAAAAGTTGTGGCTATTCTAAGTTTAGGGGCTAATATGCTAATTCCGAGGACTAAGCGGTGAAAGAGAAAAGAAAAATAAACTGCGAACAGGCCCTTGGCCACGTGGCGAATTCCTAATGGCCAAAAGGTGTTCGCTGCAGAAGTTTATACAAATGACGACCGCTATCTCACAAAAACGGCGGTGGCTAACTAAAGCAAAAAAAAACGATCGGTTTTTTTTAACAAAACCCGCGGTTTAAGAAACCCATGATTAGCCAATCTAAACAAAAAATGAACGGAGGGAAGCGAGCGGTGCGTCTTCTGAGGCGGCGACTACGCATGGGCGGCAGCGCTGGCGTTGGCGGTGATGGGCGGCGACTCGGCGCTCCTCGGCAACGGGAAGGAGGCGGCGAGGTAAGACGGCGTCCGCGATCCGTTGGTGGGGTTGGCGGGCGGCGGGGTGGTCGGCGACAGCGTAAAGGCGGTGGCGTTGAACTCCGGTGAGGACGGCAGACGTCGAAGCGTCGTCTCCGGTGGTCCCTAAGGGCAAAGAAAATGTCAAGCGGATGCTCACCGACCGGCAATATTTTGGTGAAGAAGAACAGGTGGGCGGTTCTTGGCGGCGTTTTACTCCAAGACGGAGGCTCCGGCTCCGGCGAGATCCAAAGCAGGAGGGCGTCGGCTACGGGTGGTGTGAGGCGAAATGAAGTGGCAGAATGGAGAGAGGGGGTCGAGGGCTTCTTATAGGCGCGGAGAGAGGGCTCGGGAGCGAGGGATAAGCTCTATCCCTAGAGCTTTGGCATGAGTTGGGTGTGCGTGCTTATCCGGTGGGGTCTGCGGGAGGTTAGGGACGACTGGCGAGTGGGCCTCATGGTCAGCGATAGGGAGAGATGAGCGAGGAGAGAGACGAGCCAGGCGGCGATCTGGCCTTCGGGCATTGGGAGCAGGCATGAAGTCAAGTGTACTGGGCAAACAGCGTATGTGTGTGTTTTTTTTAATTCAAAGAAAAAATGCAACAGAAGAAAATAAAAATTCTACATAGGCATATTATATACCAAGATGTTCAAAAATACCCGAATAAGATGAACTATTTTTCAGGTTCAACTAAATTCCACAAAAATTCATAAAAGTCAAGCGATTACTCTTGTTGCATTTAAAATCAATAAAAATCATTTTTAAAATAGCAAAATGATTCCAAATTTATTTTCTCCTAATTTTCCATTGAAGGGAATCATTTTACCCTTATTTCCATTTATTTATTTTTAGGAGAAAATAATTTGAATTAAAACTAAATAACTCCCAAGAGGATTTGAAATCTGGAATTCAAATAAGTTCAAAGTGACTTTGAAATTATTTCTTTGAAATTTCCAACTCTCTTTCTTCAAATTTGAAGAAGTCATTTTGTCTTCCCTCATGAACTCATTTGAGTTGCTTAAAGTTTCTAAATTTGAAATATTTCAAATGGAATTCAAATCATTTTCAAACCCCTTTTTATTTTCTTCAAATGGAAGAAGTCATATTATCTTCACTCTAGGGTCTTCTGATGAGATGACTTTGAATTCATGGAGATCAAGAAAAATGCAAGATGAAAGTTTTGGGAAAGTCCTTTTATTCCCTCTCATTCAACTTTCAAAAAAATTCAATTTCGCTCAATTTCACACCATCAATCACACAACAAACAAACAATCATAATTATTTATTTAATATAACATTCCAAAATTTAGAATTTTGGGATGTTACATATGCCGTCGTAGAAGTGTTCCATGACATTACCAAAATTATCATCACGGAAGTGTCCACTTCCATGACGATAAATCGCGCGTCACAGAAGTGCTTTCGTCAAGGGTGACCGACACGTGGCATCCACCGTAACGAACGCCGTTAAGCTATCGAGTCGGGTTTTGGATCCGATAACCCGTTAACGACCCGACCAATGGGGATTTTCCACGTGTAAAATCATCATTGGCTGGAGAAAACATGTGTCGGCTCACCGTTGGGACAGATGTCATCCGCTCATTGGACCGAAGGCGCCTATGATACGGCGACACGTAGCACGGCCCAATAGAGGCCCATTCCCGTGAAAAGGCCGGCCCGTTTGACTTGGTCAAAAGGTGGCGGGCCAGCCCACGGAAATCCTGTTAATGGCCTGTTCGCATATAGCCCATTTACAGCCCGCTAAACCAGGGCCCGTTACGCCCTATCCGAATTAGGCCCAGTAGCATCATCTGGGCCGTCCAATATGATTCACCCGTTTTAACTTCCGGCCCATGTGTGGCCTATGACTTCTTTCGGCCCATATGAGGACCTTTGTAACTCTTGGCCCATTAATGGCCCATGGTGAAACTGGCCCGTAATGAACATTGTATCACTTTATACCCATTAATGGCCCGTTATTCCATTGGGTTGTTTCCAGCCCAAGTTATCTTTCGGCCTTCTCAGGGCCCATTGATTCTTGGGCTCATTTGCAGCATTCGGTTACATACGGCCCGTTACCTTTATTTTCTGCTTGTGGGCCAAATTCAGCCTGTCGTTACAGTCGGCCCGTTTGCGGACCATTAATACGTTGGGCCGTTTTCATGTAAAAAAACCGTTGGGCTGTTTTCATAGAGTTATCAAATATGGCGTATTAACGGCCCGTTATGGTCCACAAATAGTACGACCCATGATTGGCGAAATGATGATACGCCCCGTAGAAGGCCCATGGATCCTACGGCCCGTATGAGGCCCATGGATAGTACGGCCCGTAGAAGGCCCATGGATCGTGCGGCCGTAGAAGGTCCATGGACCCTACGACTGTAGAAGGCCCATGGACCCTAAGGCGTATAGAAGGCCGATGGATCCTACGAGGACGAAGGCCCATGGATCATACGACTGCGGGAGGCCCGTGGTTACAACGATGCGTGTGTTGCCATGATTATTTTGGCCTAGTTACCAAAAATAGGCTATTGTGGCCACTAGAAAAAACAGAAAAAGAACTGCAGTGACTACAAGCAAACAACTAAACAAGACAATAAGGAAATAAATAAGCAAGCAATTAACGCTAGCCTATTACCGCTATTACACATATTACATCCATTGGGCATCAAAGATGGCCACCAGTGCAAATATAGGGAACAAAGCAGCACATTACATACACTGGCCGTCAAAATTGGCCACCAGTGTAAATAAACGTGGCAGCAAAACAAGAGCATAACTGAAACAACTTCAGAAGAGCTCAAGAAACGTTATCCCGGTATCCACCATGTCGGCAATAAGCTTAGCAAGCTGATTAGCTTTGTCTGTTTGGCGCTAAAATCCTCCAACGCTTGTTGTTGCACGGAAAGTATGCATCACGAATGCTCCAGGGACTTCCGCAGTCCTTCCGCTTCTTGTCGCAAAGACAACTGATCGATGTCTTTTAGCTTGTAGTTGAGACTCAAGAAACCAAACTGATTCAAACAGTGAGTTTGAATAGCTTGTGCAAGCGGTAGTGGCCAGTAACTCGAACACTAAACCAAGACAGGACTTTGGGGTTGTCTCGATGTCTTCAAGATAGTCTTCCTTAGCTGTTTTATCAGCTTTGTTGGAGACCAACAAGGATGTGTCACTATCCTTAACCTTATCTGCATTACTTCCTTTACCATTGCTTAATAAGGCACTCTTCCCCAATATTCTGTCAGCATTCTAAAAGAAGAAACAAGCAGACACATAACAAGTTTAGCATGTACTAGTATATGGAACTCATTTCGGTGAACCCGTTCATTAGTAAGGTGGACATGATTAAACTACCAAGTCTTCTATTGCGAAGTACTAGTACATAATAAAAGCATCAAACAAACATATATCTATGTCCTATGGTCACTGCATTGTCTTGCCAAATCAAAATAGAGACACGGTTCAAATCATATCAATTCAAGACAAAGCGGCAGTGAAAGAATACAAAGCGTGGGAAACTACACGGCACAGCAAGATTCCAGATGGGTACCACGGGTCTACATTTACAACAACACTATCGGCTCTGTTGTGATGCTAGTAATGTGCATGATATGAAAGTCAACTGTATACACAATTGAAATTGAAATCAACAGAGCTATTGATAAGAGCAAACCTGTTAAAGAAACATGTGTGAACATACCTACTGTGCCATTGGAGTTTCGATTGGATCCTTCAATTTAAAAATAAGTTTGTATGAGTAAATACAGTGATACAAGAGCAAAGCAATCATAGTTAAAAAAGGTGTGCCTAAGCGAGCGCTTAAGCGCGCCTAGGCTCCAGGCGTTGGCAAAACGCATTGCGCATAACTACGCATAATCTGTGCATAACTGCGCATAAGCATGCGCTTTGGTCAGTAAAGCGCAAGGCGGTGGCAAAACACACAATTAACGCCTAGTGCTTTTTTGAACTATGATAGCAATGGAATCTTAAATTAGAACAGTTGTTCTTATGGTTTAGGCACTTGTTCTACATGAACAGTACTGAAGACGCAAGAATATAATACTTAAAAATAGAAAATGAGCTCATAGACCTTACCACATTCTTGGTTCGGGACCAAGATCTGAACAAGGCGTTCCCGACCATCGCCCAAGAAATGTGTCTCGGGAGAACGTAAAGGGAATTTGATGAGTTTCTTTGCCGGTGAAGCACGTTTTCTTCGTGTAATTCCGATCGCCACCAAGCATTCTTGAAGATAGCAGAGGTATTAGCACAGGTTACCTCATCCACGAGTTTCCAAGTCGGTCCTTCTCTATAGAGAAAAATGGGAAAATTTGCTGTATTATAACCATCATGGAGGTAGGATGTATGGGACGAAGCAAAGTAATTGCCATGAATAACATTACTTACACATAACTCCTGGACAAACACTTGTAACTGTCATTTTCCTTCATCTTCAGTATAATATTTCCAAGATGGGAAGATACGCATCTGATTTAACAACATCAAATGCGATAGATGCTAAACTACGACTAGCTGGTTGTGCTTCCTCCACAGGGAATAGGCGTACTAACCGGTGGAGTTGGGGTTCGCCGTGATAATCTTGGCCCTTAGGGCCCGGAGCGGCCTTACTAACTGCTCTTGTTTGGGAGCCTGTGGTGGAGATGGTCTTGTGTCAACAGAGGCTGAGGTTACTATCGGTGGGGTTGGGGTTAGATTGGGTGAAAATTTGGTTCTCTGTCCATCGCAGTAGGGGTACAATCTGCAGGAGTTTGGGTTATGTGTGGTAGGGCTGGTTCTTGTGCATGTACAACCGGGGTGCTATCTCCACCAAGAGGTAGCACTATTTTATTTGAAGACCGTGTTTTTAGTCCGCTAGATACTGGCATCACCTGCTCCAATTCAAATGGCTGATAAACAGGAAACATAGTTGAATGTACAGACATTGTATGAGAAACAGATGCAACAGATAGTGTGGAAAAAAGAGGGCATGAAATAGTTGACATTATATTGTTTAACTAAAATGGATAGCATGACATAATTTCACATATATGATGTCTATCTAAACTGGATAGCATAGCATAACATAATTCAAAGATATGATGAATAACTAAACAGGATCGCATGACATAATTCACCTACATGTTATCTAAGTAATCAGGATCGCATCATTTAATTCACATATGTGATTTATATGCTAAGCAGAGGGCATTCGATATGATGTCCGAACTAAGAACATGGTGTTGAATATTGTGTATATGATGTCTAAACTATGCAATGCAAGACACCGTATGCATGATATGAGCAAGATAAGCATGCCAAGTTAGAGCATACACCTCAGTGGGGGAATAGGACTGGTCATCTGTCTCTGAATCCATCTCTGAGGAGCTATCGGGACCCAACAAGAGATCTGCTTCAATAGGTAGCACTATCTGCTCTGAAGGCCTTGTTTTCACTCTAGATTTTTCCATCTCCCACCCAAATGGCTGATTCACAGGAAGAGTAGTTTAATGTACAAACATTGTCGACAAATGGAAATGTAATGAAGAAAAGGATGGGCAAGATATCATTCAAATATATGATGCGTAGTTAAACAGGATGGCATTGCACATTTCACATATATTATGGCTGGCTAAAATACATGAGACTGCATAATTCCCATATATAATATAGAAACTAAATAGGTGGCATTATAGAACATGTCTAAACTAAGCAGATGACATATATGATGTCAAAAGTAGGCACTGCAAGGCAACATATGCATGATATGACTAACATCATCATGCCAAGGTAGATCAAACACCTTGGGGGTAAATAAGAGTGGTCGGTGATTATGCGAATCCACCCGAGCAGATATCTTCCTCTGGATTACAATCAGAGGGGTGGGGAGGGTTTGCCATTGAACCCACCATGGAGTGATGTCTGCATGACATTGTATTGCCGCGCAAAACTCTTCTCTTTTTCTCTATATGTTCAGCATGACTGTGTACAATATCTGACATGCATACGAAAAAAATATGGTGAGATTATGTAAGGAGAGCATGCAGAAATTTAGAGTGATGGTAGCAACCAGTGGATCAACGTTTTTCCATTGAACAAAAATATCCCTAATGGATCGAGGTGAATGTATAGTAATAAGTGATGCAATAAGTGTACAACCTCTTTGCCGTAGCCGTGTCGCCCTCAGCATCATTGGGTTGGTCGTTGAAGCAGTTGAGGTAGAGGTGGCTGTCGGAGGTGTGGAGGAAGATCTGAGGAATCAGAAGCGGCGTCCGAGCCTTTGCTCTGTTGTGATGGATGGATTACGTCGTTGGAGCAGCTCCGGTGAGTCAGAAGACGTCAAGGTCAAGCAAAGACAAGACAGACATCGTCAATCTCAAGTGGGATTCTAATAGCATCTCCAATAGATGATGTAAAATGGATGTAAAATTAACATCACCAAAAACCACTGACTACAACAGATGAGGTAAAAGCTGTTGAATCTGAACTTAGTGTCAAACTGAAATTTCTTGTGGAATCTGAATGCTACTATCGGCCCGAACGCAATGGTAGCAGAGAGGCACTTGACATGTAGTTTAGGGAGGGCCTGCAGTTCATCTTCAACCTGCACCCCTCGAGCCGCCACCACCACCGGCCGAACCGGCTGCCCAGCGCCACCTCGCCGCCCGAAACAACTTCGCCACCGCCCGCCAGCCCTCTAGGCCCCCGCCCCACCCCGAACCCTAAGATAGATAGTGGGGTACCTCTCCGTGAGCCCCGTCCCCCGCTGGTGGTTCTTCCTTAACTCCCATGAGCCCCCAACCCCTGAAAATCGATGACCCAAAAGTCGATTCACCGATCAAGTGTGGCTTAATCGGAGCAGAGCAAGAAAGACGAAGGGGAGAGCAGAAGAAGAACTGGGCAAGCGAGCGAGAGCCGGAGCAGCAGCAGCAGATCCGGCCGGTATGGACGCCGCCGCCAAGGGGCCTCAGACCGGGGAGAGCCGCGTGGAGATGTCGCCCAGCGCACGGCTTCAAGGTAGCCACTCCATGGGGTGCGGGATGGAGCACCTTCGGCGCCGGGAGGTCGAGTTAAGGAGAAGGTCCGATGCGATGAGTGTACAACCTCTTTGGTGGCGCCGAGTAGGCCTCGCCTTCGTCCGAGGAGTCGGTGAGGATCTGCGATTCCGGTGGAAGCGAGTTAAGGTGGCGCTGTGGGGATGGAGCAGCCGCGATAGACGAGGTGATCATTGGAGCAGCTCCTTGGAGGTGGAGGACGGGGCGGCTGAACCGGCGGGACGACGAGATGGACGATGGATCCTCATCCGGGGAGGTGGACGAGGGATGTAGAGCTGTTGCGGTGGACGACTTCGTCGGGGAAGAGGCTCCGGCTGGGCAGCGGTGACGTGGCGGACGAAGGAGGGTGGGGTTTTGCGGCTGGAGCGGAGAGGTCATGGCGGCCTGGGATTTTGAATGGCGAAAAGGGGGCGATGGGAGGGGGCGAAGCATGACTTAGGGATGCGCTTGTCCAAAATGTAGGGTGTGTTACAAAAGTACCCCCCACAGATTGGAACTAGCGGTCCTTTCGGCTCAGGGTTAGAAGGGGGATTTCGCGTGTCGGGATTTGGCAGCTGGAGGGAGTTTTCGCGCGCGTTGTAATTTCGGGATAGCAAGGCGCGGTTTGTGAAGGCGCCAGTTTTGGGAGCACGATATCTGAATTTTCGGATATAACAAGACACGGGTTGAATTTTAGGGACAAGCCTAACATGTAGTAATATTGTACTTATGCGTACCAAATCAATTCGCACTTCCCTCAACCAAAAAGAAAACGAAAAAATAAAACTATTCACACCACACAAAGAGAGAGTCTTGCCCGGTTTTACTATGCAAATGCTATTCAAAGCTACTCCCTCCTTCCATCTATATAGGGCCTAATGCGTTTTTCGATGCTAACTTTGACCAAATATTAGAGCAATGATATATGACATGCAACTTACACAAAGCACACCGTTAAATTCGTGTGTGAAAGGTTCTTTCAATGATATAATTTTCAGATTGTGCATGTCATGTACTATTAATCTTGTCAATTGTCAAAGGCGGTCTTAAAAATCTCATTACGCCCTATATAGATGGAAGGAGGGAGTATGAATCCATGTTATGTCCGATTAAATTTTTTCGCTTGCTGTATAATGCATGTAACCTAGTCATACCAACATTTTAGTGCATTCCAAATGTCTATACTACCGCTGCAATTCAAACTAAATTTTAATTCGTTTCTCTATTTCAATAAGAATCTACAATCATGATTGTTGCCAACTTCAACCATCATAGTTTCCTTGCTATCCGAGATATAAATCGGACGGCCTATAATGCAGGATGGCAGGCACACCATCATCAACAACTCCTTTTTTATAAGAGTAGAGATAAAATATATTAAATGTAGTATAACATGTTCATAACCACACCATGTGTATCACCGTTATATATATTCACACATGCGTCGGTTTGAAACACTATGATAAATTCTTCAAATATCCGAATTCGCTTTTTATAATGAAGTATATGTGATATCTATTCGTCTTTTACACCCACACAACCCTCTTATCTTTGTAGCTAGCACTAACTTTCTCTTGTGCATGCACACGCCCGCATCCCTCTCACCCTCCCTCAGCATTCTCTAGCTCCATCGCGCAAATTCGTCTTTTTACTTTAGGTCGTTCACCCACGGTGTGTGTAGCCCCCCCAGCTCCTTCTTACGGCACATATCGATCGATATGCCTCTCTAGCCAGGTGTGCCTAGCACAAACACAAGCTTCCCCTCTTCTCTTGTCACCGTCCATGTCTCACTCCCACCACTCTTTTCATCGTTCTCGTACTTGCACACTCCTTCCCCCTCGATATAGTATGCCTCTCATACCACCTCTTACATGCATCCCTCTCTCTCTATCCTTCTCCTTGTGCCTCATTTGCTTCTAACACACACATGCATGTATACCGATCGATCTCCCAACATATACCTAGATCGACTTTAACTACCCCCACCCCCCATCGATCGACGTACCTCACAAGTTATGTCTCACCTTTCTCTAACAAAGGGCGATTGATCTTCCTATGTAGTTACGGCCCGCTTACCACAACCACATCGTCCCCCCTCATCATTCGTGCATGCCTCTGATCCGTCTCTCACGCACGTGCCTGAGACAACATGCAGCCATCTCCTCTCTTATTGATATTGCGGGCGTGCCCTCCGTTTGTCTAGCAAGCCTATCCCACCATTTGTTAGAAGCAACTCCACTACCACCCCTCCAACACTCTAGCTCTGTCTCTCTCCCAGCCTTATTCCTCTCCTGCACATATGCATGGATGCCGATCGATCTCCCTTAATACATGAGCCAATCGATCTCCTTAATACATGAGGTAGGCCTCTCTCCTCCTCCACACATATACCAGCCATTGTACCTCTATAGTTAATTGGGCCTCCCTCTTCCCCCACCACACACCGATAGTCGAGCGCTGCAGGTAGGTATCCATGCCACAGAGACAAACTGCACATGTCCCATATCATGTTCCAGTAGGCCAGCCACTCTATATCTTTGAAGTGGGCACACACAAATTCGATGGCACTCTTTATCGATCGCACGCGCACACACACACACATCATCCCTCTCTTCGATTCTATGGAAACCTTAAGCCGATACCTCCACTCTCTTCTCGTGGATCGCCCCCTCTATATATATGTTATATCCAGGACTCTTTTTCACACACATTGCATATGTTACATTTTTTTATTGACCCCCCCCCCAAAATCTCGCAAGACCCCAGACACTATATGTCTCTAGGTTTGTATCGCTCTCACCCAACCCCACGGCGGTGGTGGACGGATACACGAAGAGAATAGGTGCACCGCACGCGTACTCACGCTTCGTGCCCAGCCACACCACAGCGGGTACACGGTGGAGCTCATTTCTTTACGAAATGGCAGCCCACGTGCTAATTTGAACGCCTATAGCGGTTGTTTACCTAGGGAGGTCGTGTACCACGCGTGCACGAAACAAAGTTTGACTTGACGCGTTGCCGCATTATTTTTAAATAAAGTTATAGCGCTCAATGGCACGTACACAGAATATAAAACGATTTTTATGGAGAAAAAGGTAGTCCGCTCACTATATACAATGGAGCACGCCTGCTGGTTTGTCGCTCTTCAGAGTATCTCACACAAGGCTGCGGTGGCCTCTCTCTCTCTCTCACCGTTGGTCACTGATCCGGCCGCATCCCGTCTGCCGGGGAAAGGGAGTGCGGTGGCCTCTCTCTCTCTCATCGTTGATCACTGATCCGGCCGCATCCCGGCCGCCGGGGGAAAGGGAGGAAGTGCATCGTTTCTCCATTCGACGGAGCCGAGGCAGCACGTCCCAATTTGCGGTACACGTCGTTCTCTCTGACCAAGCTCCGGTGCGGCAGGGCCTACGCCACCTGCTCGCAGATTCTGCCCGCCGCCGCTCACCTAGTTACATCCCGACGACCTCCAGGTATCCCCTCCGGGCTTGCTCCACTGCTCGTCTTCCCACGTCGCTGCATGTGGATCTTCCATAGTTCTTTGCCCAAAACGTATCTCGTCCGACGTACTTTCCATATTGCATTCTCGTCCTCACACCGTTTTAGACAAACACAACTGTGTTGTTATCTTCCCTTAGGACAAGGAATATGCTTCTTTTTTGTCGTCGCATGTGTCATCAACTGTTATTGGCGATAATTGTTTCCTTTCTACCTCTTTTTTGCAAACAGGGCTATCCATTTCACCTCGTTGCTATTGCGACCTTTTCGTGAACTGCACAAATCACTTTTTTCTTAAGAGTGTGTTGTGCGGTTGTACTAAAATGTCACACGGCAACGTCTCTACATTTCAAGGCGACCGCACAAAGGGAGATTGGTTTTGCTCTATCCTCCTCATCCAACTCCGAGCCTTATCTTCTCCAACTAGTTAGTCTTAAGAGAGACTGCAAAGGTGACCGGCTTCTATTTGTGTGTTTATTGTTTCATCAGCAGTCCTCTATTATCGTAATCACACTTAATATCTTTAGAACAGGGACGCTCAGCTCTATTTTAGTGGAACTGCACAAAATGATCGGAATGTCGCATGCTCCAGACAGCTACTTTTTTTCCAACATGCCTTCTTGATTTAGACAGAGCTGGGGGGGACGTTGCTGCCAATGAAAGCATGGATCAATTTTAATTTAACACCTTCTCACAACTCTATCTTCAGTTGTGATGTAATTATTAGCTCTGATCTGCTAATAATTGACATACATTAGCAAGGAAGTTAGTTTTTATTGTTTACGAAAGAGCATCGATGGCACGACACGCCAAACAAAAGCTGAAAGCTCACACCATTGTACAATTTCATGTCATTTGGAAAATTATTTGTATAGTATGTCAATTATGTAAACAAATGATGGAAGCTTGATAACATTGCCAGAAGCCTCTTCATCATCTGGGTCCATGTGCCATGCACAAAATTATACTCCTTCGTTCCTAAATATTTATCTTTTTACAAATTTCAAACGGGCATATTTTAGAGTGTAGATTCACTCATTTTGCTTCGTATGTGTACTCCCTCAGTTCCTAAATATCTATTCGTCTTTCTAGAGATTTCAACAAGTGACTACATACGGAGCAAAATGAGTGAATCTACACTCTAAAATATGTCTATGTACATCCATATGTGCCAGTCCATTTGAAATCTCTAAAAAGACAAATATTTGAGTAGTCACTCGTTGAAATCTCTAGAAAGACAAATACTCTGGATTATATTTAAGAACCGAGGGGGTAGTGCACAACCGCATGGGAGACTCAGCCCGGCCGTTGCGCCGCATTAATAGTGAGTAATGAGAAGTCAAATCATAAGCCCCACCTTTCCCACTGTAAGTTGCTCCGAAGAAGCAACCATCAATACGCTCTTCTTTGAATCTGCTCATACTACTCCATCCACACTTGTTATACAGCAAGGCTTTAAAAAAAAATCTATGGGACCAAGGCGACTAGCGATCGGCCTGAAAAATAGCATTGGTAGTTATAGCACGACGTCTATTACTAGAGGTAATAATGCGTACACACATGCATGCAAAGTGCTTCCACCGGGTACACACATGCATGCACTTACTCCACTCCGTAGTAGTACAAAGACATGGAGAGAAAATTGTGGACTTGATTGCTGTTACCACGCCCTAATTAATTGAGCATTAAACCAAACGCGCCTAAAGTCACTCTCGTGGTGGAAATGCATTGAGAGAAATGCATCATAATGAAGCGCGCCCAATAATCTGTGACGGAGGGAGGAGTAGTATGAAGGTGCAAAACCAAGTACGCGTATGGCCAGTCGGTCAACGCACCTCCTCTGACAGGAGTGTGAGCAAACCGATCTCAATTGACGGCAAAGAGCCAACCCGTCGTTCCTTGAGAGAGACGAGGAGCGAGAACACGACAGTGCTCGCATACGGAGGCCAAGATATATTCGAGCATGGTTGGTTGATCGATATCATTCATTACATGTTGGGTTGCCGTTTCCGCCCTTCTCCGGAATAAACGTGTACTTTATCGTAGATAAAAAAATAAGAGTATGTACGCGGCTCCACCATGCGGTTCTAGTAGTAGTAGTACTCGTACTACCGCGCTTGGCTCTTCGCCTCTTCGTGAAGTTTAACAATGAGGGTACTCCGCATGTTGGGTACTACAGTGTATGCCTCTGACAATCTGACACCGAATGGACTGATGCATGTCCACCGAGGGTAGGTTGCATTAGTGAAAAGGCGTAAGCGAGCTTCACCTTATCCTGCAAGCTTCTCCTCATTTTGCGAGTTGATGGGACACACCAAAAAGTAGTGTTAGTCCATACTCCCTCCTTTCCGGTTAATATTGCTTAATCTTTTTTGCGGGTAAATGAGAGAGCTTTATTCATATATAAGCATTCTTAGGGAGATCAGCCAGGACACTGGTCACTAGGAAGCGAGGTACCCCGCAAAAAAGAAGTAGGAAGCGAGGTGTTTCATCAAGCCAGCTCTCGGCCACATTCAAAGTGCAGCCATCACGGTTCGCACGAAGATGCTACTGCAAGGTTTCTTGACTTTGTCTACATGCTAAATAACAAAAAAAGAGGAAATATTACCGAGCGCTACTATTTGTAACAGGATATGAGACAGAATTAAGCGAGAATTGTGGCGAGTGTTCCATGCAATTAACTTCCATTATCACATGCGAGAGCCCTCAAAGAGAACCAAATGTGTTGAAGATTGCTTTATCACATTTTAAAATTATAATAAGAGTGCAGACGCTCCTCCATCCGGTTCCTAGTACTAGTATAGTACGTACCTTTATAGACTGTAGTAGTAGTACTAGTAAACTTTGCGCTTGGCTGTTCGCCTATTCGGGAAGTCGAACAATAATAGCACTAGTAGTGTAGTGTATGCTTCTGGCAATCTGACACCGAATTAACTGTTACACGTCCACCGCTTTGAGCGAGGGAGAGCTTGCATTAGTCAAAAGTTTCTCCTTGTCCTGCGAGCCACCGCGCGCAAGCTTCTCCCGTCCTGCAACCTTCTCCTCGTTCGGCAAGTTGACGGGACACAAAAAAGTAATGCTAGTCCATACTACCTCCTCTCCGGTTAATATGGCTTAATTTCAAACAAGATAAATACACTGTCTGTCACTGTATATTTGTAAAAATACGGTCAGTGGACCTCATAATACGCTCATTGCGCTCAATATATATATTTTCCGGTGTTTATACGGTCACTAGCTCACCCTAACTGAGTATGTGTGTGCATGCACGTGTAGGTTGAGCACTTGAGCGTGACCGTGTGTGTTCCGTCGTGTGCTCGGACATGCATGCATTAGGGCGTCGCGCGCGTTTTTGCGTCCATGTGTACGTGTGACTATTGCATACACGTAGGGGGAGTACGTGTAGGGGCCACTAAGGAGCAGTCAAATCACACAGTAAGTTAGTCGGAAGAAGCAACCATCATTTCACTCTTGAATGACACGTACGCAATATAAAATGGTTGATATGGAGAGAAAAAGAAAACCACTATATATACACTAGCAGGAGCCTAAGCTACAAGCCTACTTGCTTAGCTTGCTCTCTTCACAAGCATAGAACGACGGGCCCGATCCCGCGGTGGGGAAGGGAACAATGTTCTGCGTGACGCCTTGATCGACAACGGCGAGGAGAAAACCCACGGTCGGTGCGTCCCAATCGAGGATCACTGCGGTATGGGCCGATGCCGCGTCCCAACCGCCTCTTCTAGCTACAGCCCGACGTCCCAGGTAGTCCATCTTCCTTTTGGAGCCGGCTTGCTCCACTGCCGTAGCTCCATCTCCATGTCGATCTTTCTCTACTTCTACCGGCTTGTACTTGTGATGAGTTTATGTCTCATGAATTAGTTTCAGTACTATTACTCTAATCACACTTCTTCAATATCTTTGCCATCAGGGATGCTTAGGTCGATTTTAGTGGAACTGCACAAAGCATCGTATGATCCGAGGGTGCCAGCCGTCTTTCCTTCGACAGGTTCTAACTGGCCAGGAAATTAAATCATGCTTAGGGTTTAGGGTTTAAGTCGTAGTGACCCCCATCAGTAGTTTTTCTTTCGTACACGCTCTCACAACTTTTTTCTTTAGTTGTGAAGTAAATATTGACTATGATCTGTGAATCATTGAGATGCATTAGCATGCGTGTTAGTTTTCCTTTGTATTTGATGGAATGTTGTAATGGGGCAACCTTGGAATAGGAATGAAAATGGAGTGGAAAGTTTCCGTTTTTCCAGAGAAAAATGGAAACGGAGAGAAACCAACATTTCGTTTCGTTGGATCGCGCCATCGAGCAAAACCAACGTTTAAATCACGTCTATCGTGTTCGTGTCTCACCCTCCTCCACGGCTCAACCCCACACGGTCGTTCGGCATGCCACTCACCGCAAACCGAGTATACGATAACTTTCCCGCATGCTTGTCGATGGATCGCGCCATGGAGCACTAGCACTACTGGAAGAGATTGACGAGTTGGGGAGGACAGCTAACTATGTACGGACTCCCAAGAACTTTTTACATGCATGTTGTAGCCGGCTATTGCGACCTTCAAACGCGGAGCAACGCGTGCACCGGAAGCGGCGAGGCGACGCTCTCTCGGCCGCGCGCTTCAATGCAGCGCCCGGTGAGAGGTCGCGTCCGCTCTGGCGGGCATGAATGCGGCCTTGACCGTTTGGGCGGGAAGCACGCTGGTGATGAAGAGGGTTCGTTGGTCGGGACCGCCATAGCAGCGGTCCGGACGATGCGCAAACAAGAGATGCTGTACGTTAATATTGCTGCGTATATAATTAACAACGTAAATAATGTGCGAGTTGGACAAATATGATTGGAGATGGAGATGGAAATGGAATTTTACGTAAACACAGATATGCATGTCTATGTCTATGTGTGTGTGCGCGACGACTCTCGCGACACGGGGGCGACGCGTGTTTTTGATCGAAGTTTTCTTTCTTGGTACGTTAGAAAATTAGTTTGTCTAATTCACATCTAGATGTTATTTAAGGATATCACGCCTAAGCTCCCCCAAGTATATAATGTAGCAACAAGAAACAAAAAACTAGGGAAAAATAGACCACAAACAGAGTGGACATCAACTTAGATGTGACATAACTATGTCACATCTAGATGTGTCCTAGATGGACCATAAAAAATTGTCCGCCAGTTTTTGTTTCTTTTTTCCGGAACGCAGCGTATTCTATTTAAAACCACTGCTATGGAGAGATTTTTTACTCCATTATAGCCTCGTGTTTGATAGAGTTTCTCGCGTCTCGCTCTCTCACCCTCTCCATATCAAAACAAGATGACAGTGTCCACTCTATCTCTCTCCTCGCCGGTGGTCACAGATCCGGCCGAATCCCGTCCACTGCGGGAGGTGAGGAGGTGCTGCGTTGACGTTGTCGCCGTTGGCGACGGAGGAAGTCGATGCGCACTGCCCCTTCCTGAGCCGGGCTGGCGCGGACAAAGATCCTCCGCGCCCTTGTTATTTGTCGTCTTGTGGGCAGATCCCGCCCGCCCGCCTAAACGACATCTCGCCCACGAGGTATAACTTCTTATCTTGGTCCAGCTCCCCTGTGTCATTGTGTGCGGGTTTTTTCTATGCGACTACTCCCGGCTCCCCATGCATAGTAGCTAGGGTTAGGTAATTTGGTCCAACATCACCTACTAGTACTATTATAGAGGAAATGCCACTCGAAAAGTTGTCTTGATTTATGCCTCGGTGGAGGTATACATGTTGTTTCGACAAAAAGTACATGGTGGTTGTGCGATTATTGTCCATATGGTGGTAGTACTATCCTTTGGTTAAATGAAGAAATGTTTTTTTCTCGGGTATCCTGGTTTAGTTCCCATCAAGATAATTATGATGCTTACATTTGTTGGTGTACTTTTCATTAATTCTTATTGACAATTGAGATGTCGTTGCTAGCCCTTTTTATATTTTTGGAAACAGCGATGCGTGTCTCCATACCAGGCATGTCTTCCTCAATTTTAGTGGAACTGCACAAAATTGGATGGCCATTGTTGTTCACCACCGCCTGTCCTCGCCACATGGTTCTTCCTTCCTCGAGCTTGATTCTTGAGAAGAAAGCAGAGACCACGGTGAGGATTTGTCGAACTTCATAGGTTCCTCACCCAAACTTGATGCCAAATGGATGATGCATCACCACGATGACCTATCGATGCTCATGGTTGCGCCTCATGGTTGCATCGGCTGGTGAAGTTGATCGATTTTCAATGAAAAACAAGATGTCTTCCATCAGTGCTCTTTGCTTGTTACGCACAAAGATGATATCCTTCGTCAGTTCACCTTGGTTGCGTCGGAGACGCAGTCGTCTTTCACGTTGGTGCAATTTTATCACACAATTGTCTATTGAACCAAATGTTTCCTTGAAGAAGGATCGACGTTGGTACTAAGAGCATAAGTTTTGTATTGATTTCTAATCCTTCTCACAACTTTGTCTGCAGCTCCCCTGTAATTTTATTTGTCCAGCTATTAACTTTGATTTAAAAAATGGTGTGGACTAAAAACCCGGATGGACGTAGTAGCCCTCCATTTTTATTTACTCTGCATACTAGATTTTATTGAAGTCAAAATTTGTAATACTCTCAAACCTTTCCGATAATTGAAATTAAAATTCTTTATTTGTATACACTCTCACATGTTTCCGATAATTTGGCGCATGTGTGGTTGTTCACTTAAGGGAGGGTAGTGTACCACACGTGAAGGACAGGAAGTGCGACCAGGACGCGTGGGCGTGGATCGTTAGTTCATCGGAAGTAGTACTAGTTTTCTTCATTGTACATTAAATAAAGAGTTTCGTTTCATACTTACACAATTTAAAACGATTGTTATGGAGAGAATAAGAAAACCACTTCACTATATATTAGTCGTATACACGAGAGTACTATATGGACGCAGCTTCATTTACTTAGTGCACCTGCCTTTGGATTTATGATGCGGCCCAAAATGTGGTTGGCTCACCGTCATACAGCCAAAAGCAAAAGTAATGAAGGCACCGGAGCTCGAGTCCGAGTACAAGAGTATATATAAGCAGGAGCCTCGGTAGCTTGTTCGCTAGGGTTTGCACTCTCCACACGCTTCGCCAAGACTACATATATGTTACACGCTGGAGGCTCATCGTTCATTTGCTAGGGTTTGCTATATTCACAGTCTCTCACCCTCTCTTCACCAGATCTAAACAAGACTGCATTGGCCTACTCTTTCTCCCCCCTCACAACTGGTGAAGGAGGCGTCCGTATCCCGTCGCACCGGGAATGGGAGGAGGTGCAGCGTTCACTCTATCGCCTTCGGCGAGGGAGGCAATCCATCGCTGCGGCTGTTCTCTTTCACCCAGCGCCCATGTGGGAGGGCCACCGACCCCTTCTTCCTCATTGTCGTACATAGTGTGGGCAGATCCAGCCTCCCGCCAAGACGCCTTGCCACATCCCGACGACCCTAAGGTATAAGTTTCTTTGAAACCGCTGTTGCTCTAGCTGCATGTGGATCTTTTTCGATCTGTAGTCGAATCTAGGTCTTGGTTCAAGGAGGAAAGAAGGGTGCGGTGGGCTGGAGAAAGAATCTAGGGCGTGGTTCAATGAGGAAAGGAGGGCGGAAAGTAGTATAGGCGGCTATCCAGCCGCTTTGTAGGTCAAAAAGGGAAAAAGGGGGTAACCCAGTACACACATCTGTAAGGAACCGGTCTCTTTGTTGAAAAGGGAAAGAAACTGGGGGGTCGGGTAGTTTGTGCAGGACTAGATTTGCTGCCCTCACATAGGAAGAAGGTTCAAAGAGAACAAATATGGGACCAGCGGATATATGCCGCTTGGCTACATACTCGCATCACCCATTTATACGTGTGGGCCTTTATGGTCTTTGGCATGTCCCATACATCTATTTTGCTGTTGTTAATCTAAGAATGCCGCCGGAAAATTGAAGAAATGCCACTGTTAAAAGTAAATTACATTTATTAACAAATGTTGTTTCAAGAGAATGTCTCTATTAATATGAATCAATGCAACCGTTTTAGAAATGCTACTGTCCTACTTTGTTTTCCATCCAAGATAAGTTAGATGCTTCTTTCTGTCACCGTTTGTTTCATCCTCCTTTATCGGCAGGTAATTGTTTCCCTTTTTGCCTCTGTTAAAATAGGGGTATCGATTCAACTTGTTGCTATTGCGACATTTTGCTTCGCTACTCGAAACACTTATGTTTTAAGAGTATTTTGTGCAGTTCAACTTGAATGTCACACCGGTGACTTTCCTTAATTTTGGTGGAACTGCACAAAAGGAGATCGAGATTTGTTTCCAGTCTTCGTGGCGAGTTGTTTCAAATCTTGGTCTCAACCACATGATGTGCAATGTGCTTTGAGATGTTGTGCTACTTGTTTTGGTACTGTTTTAAATAAATGTTGAATTGAAGCTTTTGTTTTGCTGTCTTTTCCCATTAAGTAGTGAACAAAAATGGGACCAACCGGACATGATGCTTGTTGCTTTATTACAACAAATTCAGCATCACCCCTTTATAAGCCAAGAATTGATGCCACTCTCGGAATTAACTATTGAATCTTATTTCAAAACTGCAACACTTGTTAGGGATTGGCGGGATTACCATTTTTGTGGCCGCATGTTTCATCCTCCTTTATTAGCCAGTAATTGATTCCTTTTTTGCCTCTGTTTAAATAGGGATATCTATTCAACTTGTTGCTATTGCGACATTTTGCTTCGCTACGCGAAACACTTTGCTTGATTTGATGCAACCGCACAAAACGAGATTGGATTTCCTATTCGTGTTGGCAGATTTGTATTTTATCTTGTCCGTCTCATGAAAGGTCAAGATGTGCCTTCATCCACATGATTGTGCGGTGTGCTTTGAGATGTTGTGCTACTTGTATTGGTACTGCTTTTAAATAAATGTTGAATTGAAGCTATTGTATTGCTGTCTTTTCCCATTAAGTAGTGAACAAAAATGGGACCAACCCGGACATGATGCTTGTTGCTTTGTTACAACAAACTCGTGCATCACCCCCTTTATAAGTAGATGGAAGCACATCTTTGTTGTTCGCCCACTCTCCCTTGGAACTGTTTATGCTTTTCGTTAATCTAATGCCATTTGGTAAAATTAAGCAATGCCACTCTCGTAATTAATTAACTACTGAATTTTACTTCAAAACTGCAACACTTGTTAGGAATGGTACTATCACGCTTTGTAGTTCTTTCTACATGTTTAACCAAGGTATTGTTAAGATAATGTCTCCATTAAAATGAATCAGTTGCATTGTTTTAGGAATGGTACTTTTCGCTTTGTCGTTCTTTATACATGTTGAAACAAGGCATTGTTAAGATAATGTCTCAATCAATATGAATGAATCACTTGATGGAGAATTGCTACTCTCTTGCTTTGTTTCCCATTAAGATAAAGTAGATCAGTAGATGCTTTTCTTCCGGGAGTACAAGTCATCAACCGTTATTTCTCAGTAATTGTTTCCCTTATACCTATTGTTGCTTACATGGATATCAAAATTAAAGCTCGGTTTTATTCCGACTTCGATTTTAGTTGAACTTCACAAAAGGAGCCAATGTGTCCAGCATAATCGCTGCATTCTTGGGTCCGGTTAATTCGCTCCACTTTGCGTAAAGAAGCGATCACTTGTTTATGCTACATTACAAAAGGAATGGCCGAGAAGCTTTACAGAGTATTATTAGACACCGGTGACATGACTAGTCTACAGAGACCATTGGCAATTTAACAACACGTGGAGTGCCACGGGCAAAAGTGCCCAAACAAGTACAAGAAGCTACGACAGGACTCCACGATCATAGGCATTACATATTTTGAATGGGAAAAGCTTGTCAAAGTTTAATCATTGATGTAAGCAAGAATACATTAGTTTAATATATTGGAATTGGAAAAGCTTGTCAAAATTTGCTCATTGATGTTAGCCAGAAGACATGCATTTGATATTTTTGACTGGGACACCCTTGTTGTGAGCAGCGTCGAGTGTTTTTCCTATTCCTGTGTTTAGTTTAGAAGTAAATAGTTACTCTGCTGAGATATTCCTGTGTTAAGAGTTTGTTCTGAATATTGTCTATGTAATGCCAGGCCTTGTGTTTGATTGCAAAGTTGAGCTTGGAATGTTGTGGCATGCGGCATCACGAGCTGTTCACCGTGCCTCCACGAGAATAATGCTTCGTATTGTTTTGCATGTCGATCTAATGCCGGTGCTTTGCTTGTTAAGAAGATCATCCTCTTACATTTGTTTTCGTGCTTAAGAAGTTCATCATCTGATGTTTCATTCATAGCCTATACGACAAGTCGGGTAGGTTAGACGTGAAACCATATGATCTTCCGACCAACTCATGATATTAGGCCGTAGTTGGATCGTCGTTTTCCAACCAAACCCGCTTGTAAAACTGACGCTTGTAAATTAAACCAGATGGTCTTGGGCGAAGGCGCTTGGTTGGTCGATTTCGACTAGTAAAATATCGGAAGTACTTCACACACGATAAAAACATTGAACGACACTCGGACAATTGCTAATCCAGCCATTAGCTGCTGTTTCAGCCTTGCCCATGGATGGCATGATATGCACGCCATGCATGTATCGTCTGGTAATGTCGTCCATATAGCAGTGCTCGTAAAATATACACTGGTCTCTCAAATTACACGCGTAACCCGCCGGTTGTACTTACAAACCTCGGGCCCTTGGTTTCTTACGCCTGTATTTTACGCGTTGTTTCCGATGACGAGTAAATTACACTTGTATGTTAATATAGGTTTGAAATAAACCAGAGCTCCCAAGCGCGGCCTTACCGTTTCATGCCGTCTCAGTTTCTCGAAGGTGCTCATAGGTGTCCGATGATCCTGGCTTCCTGAATGAGCGGCCTTGTTGTATCAGACCATCCGTAGGGTCCGCGAGGCCCTCTCCGTTGTCCTTCGAGTTGTTGCGCTCGCCGTGGCGTCGAGCATTGTTAACATCGTCAATGAACATGAGGATTCAGGAGATGACTATATTTTGACTGGATGACACTAGGGACCCACTAGGGCCATAGCCGTACGTACGCAAGTGCCTCCTTATTATGTACAACTATTTTTTTTGCTTTCTCCTGGTTTCCTGACATCACGGTCCCACACCATTGTCAACCTATGTAGTCAATATAAATGAGAGAATTGCACAAGGTGCGGCCGATACCGGGACCAAGCAGCTCGGCAAGATTTGTGTTTTTGAGGCGTGAGCACCGCAGAGTTTTTCTTGGCGATGATTTACGTTGTTGTTCGAGGAGGAGAGCAGGGTATTAAGCGGGCGGGCTGTGGCCCGTCTAGCCCAGCCAGATATCCAGCCCAGATACTAATTTTTTCAAGATGAAAATGGCTAGCCCAGCTATACGTCTTTTTGAGGAATACCCAGGCAAGGTCAACTTGTTATTCTCCGCCACTCGGGTCTGCAAATCTTTCCTAGGAGGGATGCATTAGGCTTAACAGGAAAATGGGCTTTAAAAATAATAAATGGGATGTAATTATAAAAACTGGGCAGTAACTATAAAAAAATGCACCAAACACGAAATTAGTTCATAAAGTATTATTTATGGATTTTGAAAATCTTAAATTTTCATTGTTGCGCGCGGAACGTTTTGTTGGATTTTTATGTAATACAAATTTATATCTAATCTGACTAGAAATTTCGGGATAAAAATATTTCGGATCCCATCAAAATGTGGGAATTTTTATTGATTTCTGTCTTCAACGGTCGGTTGAAATTATTAATCGTTGTCCTAGCTAGAAAATGGGTTGTACTTTTAACATACTGTAAATGGGTTGTTGTAAATTCCATTAGAATTCAAAAATGGGTTGTACATTCTTACAAAGCGCAAATGGGCTATAAGTTCTCTGCCACGCACTTGTGGGCCTACTAAGTGACGCGTCCCCTAAAAAAATAAGTTGACGCGTATACAAGGCTTTGTCAACTTACTATAGTCAACACATGGTTCTAGTAGCAGTGGCCGTTGGATGTCTATCCAATGGATGTCGTGCTTCTTCTTCAATCTCGGATACTCTTAGCTTCGGCCGCCCAAAAAATGATTCCTCCCCCTGACATCTGGGGCGCATCGTTTCGGAGCTGACCTGTGGGCCTACTAAGTTGGAGCGTACCAAGGGCTTTGTCAACTTAGTCAATATAAACGATTCTAGCTTCGGTGATCATACGATGTCCATCCAACGGCTGTAGTGCTTCTTCAACCTCTGGTCTTCTTGGTCCACCGCCCAAAGCAGCGCGGTCGTGCCGCTGCCTCTCGCCTCCGTGGTTTGTCTTTGCGCCGTGGAGGCCTCACCGCTTCATACTATCGCCACCGCTGGCCGTGCCATCCCTCCACTCACCCACACCCCTGTTATTCAAGGGCGACGGCAGCCTCACACATGACCAACCGGTAAAGCCTCGTACTCCTCTCGCGTGGGCTTCCATTGCGTCTTCCCGGCTCCGCGTCGTCCCCTTCCTAGGCCTCGCCGTCGTCCATCACCGGTGCTCTCGGCGACGACGTGGTCAACGACCGACTTCCATCAAGAAACCTTGTATGTGGAGAGGTGACAGTGGGTCCACGCGGCCGCAAGGAAGTGTCTCCTTATTACGCGCATAAAATAATTATTCCACCACCGACAGCTGGTACCCACCGGACGGGCCACCTTATTTCATGAAAAAGTTTCCCCATTGCTGGGACCCACCGGACTGGCCACCGTATTCCAAAAAACGTTCCTCATTGTCAACTCGGACCCACCGGAAGTGCCTCCTTATTACGCACAAAAAAATGAATACTCCCCCTGCTAGCTGGGACCTACCTTGGTGGGAGGCTGATTTGTGGGCCTACTAAGTTGACGGGGACGGAGGGCCTTGTCAACTTAGTCAATATGAACGATTCTAGCTCCAGCAACCGTATGATGTCCATCCAACGGCTGTAGTGCTTCTTCAACCTCTGGTCTTCTTGCTCCAGCCGCCCAAAGCGGCGCCGGTCGTGCCCGCTCACGCCTCCTCCGTGGCCAGGTGTCGCCACGGAGGCCTCACCGCCTACTATTCCCACCGCTGGCCGGGCCTGCGGCGGCAATGACCCTCACACCGCAGCCGAGCAGTGAACCCTCATACTCCTCTCCGTGGGCATCCACCGCCGCGTCTTCACCCGGCTCGGCGTCGTCCCTTCCTAGGCCTCGCCGTCGTCCATCGCCTGGTGTTCTCGGCTGCGTGGTCAACGTGGTCAAGGAACAACTTCCATCGGACGTGGATCAGACGAGGAGAGGCCGACTGGGTCCACGGCTAAAGAAGAAGGAAGTGCCTCCTTATTATGCGGAAAATAATGATTCCTCCAGCTGACAGCAGGGACCCATCGACGGGCCACCATATTTCACAAAAAAAACATTCCCCCCTGACTGTTGGGACCCACCAGCTACACCTTCGCACACAAGGAAGTGCGTTCGGGCAAAAAAAATGATTCACCCCCCTGACTGCTGGGACCCACCAGCTTCATCTTCGCATGCAAGGAAGTGTGTCCGGGCAAAAAAACCAAAACGATTCGCCCCACATTCTTTGGGACCCACCAGCTACATCTTGTGAGCAAGGAAGTGCACGACGGTCGGGACCCACCTGGTGAAGCATACGTGGCGTTGTCATTACGGTCACGAACGGTATGCATACATATATCTTGGTCGATGTAGAGGCGCGCACGTGTCGTAGTAGGGGCGCCAGACGTGTTGTAGTAGAGGCGCCGCACGTAGCATGTACACGCACGCATACGCCGTGGTGCAAGAAAGAAAATCGCCACGTATGTGTACATACTGGCGGGGTCTCGAATGCCTACTCGCGCATACGTCGTCCGTGGCTCGTGTACATGGCTGGGTCGGAATGGAAAAACAGCGTTGTCGTGTTCATGGGGAGGCAACGGAATGCGTAGTGTTCATCGGGAGGCAGCGGAACGCGTGGGAGCCAACTGGCTGGGTCAGAACGGAATGCGTGGTCGTGTTCATCGGGAGGGCTTGGACGGAACAGGCGATGGAAACAAGGCCTGGTGTACCACAGAACGGAGAAACTGCCTTTGTTTTGACCGGCCACGCTCAAACGGGATCCTGTTCATCGAGGGGTCCGGCGTGCCGCAAAACGGATTAAACGGACCTCCTACAGTAAACAGGGGTTACATTGATCGGAGGGGTGGAGTACATAAAGCAGGACAAACGGACCTCCTATGGTCGAAACGGGGGTCCTGTTGATCGGGAGGGGTGTGGCGTACCGCAAAACATACGAAACGGACCTCCTACATCGAAATGGGGGTCCTGTTCATTAGGAGGGGTGTGGCGTACCGCAAAACAGGACTCCACGGGATATTGTTCATCGCCACCGTCGACCTCCTCCAGCCTCCACGGGCTACCGTCAACCTCCTCCAGCCTCCAGGGGCTCTTGTTCATCGAGCTTCCACCGCGCACTACTCCACCGGCTACTGTTCAACAACCCCTCCATGGGCACCCCTCCACCGTCTACTGTTCATCCAGCCCTCCACACCACGGGGTCCTGTTCAACCACCCCTCCACGGGCCCCCTCCACGGGCGATCGAAGGTTTGTTGAACATTTTCATTGTCGAGTCTTTTGAAGCGGTTGAAGAGATTGTGAAGAAAATCAACTCGAGATTCACGCTGAGTTGAGACTCCTTCATTTACTTTGGACAGCCTATCCCAGATAAGCTTAGCAGTCTCCAAAGCACTCACTCTTCCATACTGTCCTTTGCTCAGATGGCCACATATGATATTCTTCGCTTGAGAATCGAGTTGCTTGAATCTCTTCACATCGGTAGCATTCAGTGAGGGTGAGACAGTGGGAACACCATTTTCCACAACATACCAGAGATCGTTATCAATTGCCTCAAGATGCATTCGCATCTTATTCTTCCAGTAAGGGTAGTCTGTCCCATCGAAGGTAGGACAGCCAGCAGAGACCTTGATCATACATGTGGTCGACATAACTAAAACTCCAGGTGCTTAAACCAAAATCACACAGAACAAGGGAGTACCTTGCTCTGATACCAATTGAAAATGCGTTATATCGACTAGAGGGGGGGTGAATAGGCGATTTTTATGAATTCTTCACTGAGGAATTTTCCGGTGAGGAAATTCCATAGCGAAGAACTACTTGCAGCAGAATAAGTACTCGGAAGTATGCATAACAGAATGCGGGCATGGTCATCATGATGAAATGAAATCAATCACAGAAGTCTGTGATAGCACAAGATGAAGACAAACAGCATCAAGAAATTGAACTGAGGAAATTGAGAAAGTCTTCACCAAAGTCTTCAAACATAGATATGAACAAACACTCAACACAGAATGAGGAAATGAAAGAGTTGAGGAAATAGAACCGATAAGGTTGGTGAAGACAATGATTAGGTAGACCAGGTTCCAACTGCTGTCTGGGTTGTATGTCAGTTGGAGTAATTTGAGTATTTAAAATCGAGGACACAGTCCGGGACACCCAGCCGGCCGAAAGCACGCAACTTAGGATACCAAGTCCTTACCGTATTCTCCTTGAACTAAGGTCACACAGACCTCGTCCAATCACTCGTAGTAATTCTTCAGGCGACTTCCAAACCTTCACAGACTTGGTCACTCGTGTCACGCCCTCGATGCGACTATATCTCCCACGTGTCGAAGCACGACTTAGAGGCATAACCGCATTGAAAGCAATGTCGCAAGTGAGGTAATCTTCACACAACCCATGTAATGCATAAGGGAAAAGAGATACATAGTTGGCTTACAATCGCCACTTCACACAATACATGAGTAAAACATTACATCATACAGATACAATCAAGGTCCGACTACGGAACCAAAATAAAAGAAGACTACCCCAAATGCTACGGATCCCCGATCGTCCCAACTGGGCTCCACTACTGATCAACTGAAACGAAACAACTCAAAGAACAAGATCTTCATCGAGCTCCTCCTTGAGCTCGGGTCCATCACCTGCACGGTTCATCGGCACCTGCAAACTGGTTTTGGGAAGTATCTGTGAGTCACGGGGACTCGACAATCTCACACCCTTGAGATCAAGACTATTTAAGCTTAAAGGTAGGACAAAGTTGTGAGGTGGAGCTGCAGCAAGTTTACTAGCATATATGGTGGCTAACATACGCAAAAAGAGAGCGAGAAGAGGAGGCAAAGCACGTCGAAACAACTATGATCAAGAAGTGATTACGAAACTACTTACGTCAAGCATAACTCCAACACTGTGTTCACTTCCCGGACTCCACCGAGAAGAGACCATCACAGTTACGCATGATTGGTGTATTTTAATTAAGATCAACTTCGGGTTTTCTACAACCGGACATTAACAAATTCCCATACGCCACATAACCGGGCACGGCTTTCGAAAGTTCAAACCGCAGGGTGTCCCAACTTAGCCCATGATAAGCTCTCGCGATCAACGAAGGAATAGACCTTCTCCCGGGAAGCCCGATCAGTCTCGGAATCCCGGCTACAAGACATTTCACAGCAATAAAACAAGTCCAAAGAAAACCGCCTGGCGCGCCGACAATCCCGATAGGAGCTGCACATATCTCGTTCTCGTGGCAACACCGGATGAGACTAGCTACGAGTAAAACCAAACCTCGGGTTGCCTCAAGGTGGCCCCCGCAGTAGTTTCGGTTCGGGCCAAAGCACTTAGAGAAGCACCGGTCGGGGGGCTAAATAAAGATGACCCTCGAGAGAGCGACTCCCAAGGGAAAAGTAGGTGGTGGTGAGGCAAATGGTAAAACCAATGTTGGGCCTTCTGGAAAAGTCTTATTCAAAGCGAATCGTCAAGGGGGTCCCATAAATCACCCGACCGCGTTAGGGACGCAAAATTCGGGAACATAATACCGATATGGCGGAAACTAGGGCGGCAAGAGTGGAACAAAACACTGTGCATAAGGCCGAGCCTTCCACCCTTTACCAAGTATATAGATGCATTAATTAAAATAAGATATAATGTGATATCCCAACAAGTAAACACGTTCCAACAAGGAACACCATCTCCAGGTTCCAACAAGGAACAAAACTTCATCTTCACCTGCAACTAACAACGCTATAAGAGGGCCGAGCAAAGCGGTAACATAGCCAAACAACGGTTTGCTAGGAAAGGATGGTTAGGGGCTTGACATGGCAACATGGGAGGCATGATATAGCAAGTGGTAGGCATCGTAGCATAGGCATAGCAAAAGAGCGAGCATCTAGCAAGCAAAGATAGAAGTGATTTCGAGGGTATGGTCATCTTGCCTGAAATCCCGCAAGGAAGAAGAACGAGTCCATGAAGAAGACAAAAGGACGAAGTCGAGCGAATCCTCACAACTCCGGAGCGGAACCGAAGCTAACGAGAGAAGCAAACCGGAAAGGAGCAAACAACATAGTAAACACACAATCATAAACATGGCATGATGCACAAACAAATATGATGCATGTCCGGTTTAATGAGGCATGGCATGGCAATATGCACAAACAACACCACAGGTTAAGTGGAGCTCAATATGCAACGAGTTGCATATTGACGAAACACCACAACACTTATTTAGTTTGATCTCGGTTAGGTACACAACAATATTAAATGTTGTTAAACATGGCAAGAGGTGGAGCATAATTAAACTAGCTATTTAGGCAAGTTTAAATGAGGCCGGAAATAAGAAACAACAATTCCGGAAAATCCCCATAAGCAATATTTTAGATTCGGTACTGTTCTGCCCTAAACATAATTGTAGAGTTGTTAAACAGCAACATAAAGTGGACCATGATAATCTAGGCATTTTTCCACCCCATTTACATATAAAGAACATTTAATTCCGAGTTACAGTTATTTAGTAATGAAATAAATCATTTTAGCATGGCATATTAGCAAATTAATGCAAACATCAATTTAAACATTTTTAACATAGATGAAAGTGGCATATTATTAATCTACACAATTTTCTGAGCATAATACATATAAGGTTTGTTTAAATCCGATGCACGGTTAATTAATTATTACATGCATGAACTTGAGGGGCAATCAGTAAATATGCAGTTTTGGATAATTAGCAAAAATCGCAAGACGGAAAAAATGCAACAGTCGAATCCTGCTAGCCCAACAAAGGCACAGGGGGCTCGGGAGGCAGCTCACCATGGCCTTGGCCCGGTCGGTGGGGAGGAGGCTGTGCAGGCGCTGGCCTCGAGGGAGTTGGGCCTGGCCTTGTCAGGGCCCACGAAGGATGCATCGGTCAACGGCAGCGGGACGAGTTTTGGGGCTCCTCCGATCCTCAAAGTGGCGGCGACGACGGAAGGCGGGCGACGCTGGCGAGGGGCGAGGTCGGCGAGGCTGTGGACTGACGGGAAGGCTGAACAGGCGGATCGGGCCTCCGGCAACCGGATCTGACCAGAGGGAGGTCACATGAGGCGCGGACTCGGCGAGATTCGAAGTTCGACGGAACCTGCGGGGAGAAGAGAGAGAGTGAGGCAGGGTGAGGAGAGGAGAGAGATGGCGCTGGAGCTGGCTCGGGAGCCGGCAGAGGCTCCGGTGGCCGATGGCGTAGGGCAGCGGGCGCAGAGGAACTCGGGATCGGGCTCTTCCGATCCAGACGAGCGAGAAGGGAGCTCGGCTGCGGGCTCACGCTGGGAGCGGCGGCGAGATCCGGCCTCTGGGCCGGATCTGGGCTTCGGCCCACGGCGAGGAGGGGGCTGAGGCGACGTGGCGCCACCCAGTGGGTGGAGGCGATGGCTGGGTGGCAGCTGGCCACTAGGCGCCCGCCATGTGGCGAGGATGAGGTGGAGCGCCGATTTGGAGGGAAGACGGCGGCGCTGTGGAGGGAGGTTGGTGGCGCGGCCCTCGAGGTGGGAGGAGGCCGGGAGATGATTGGGGCACGAGATTTTTGGAGGAGGGTAGGTAGCTGCCCAAAATGGAAGGGGTGTCCATTTATAGCGAGGGATGGCTAGGGTTTGGTTTTCGGGGTTTTGGAGCCCTCCGA
This sequence comes from Aegilops bicornis, assembly GCA_021605145.1. Taxonomy (NCBI): domain Eukaryota; kingdom Viridiplantae; phylum Streptophyta; class Magnoliopsida; order Poales; family Poaceae; genus Aegilops; species Aegilops bicornis. Next base: position 439,007,620 of record CM038675.1, on the reverse strand, counting down.
TCTCGATCGAAGCGGTTCCGGACGCGAGGGGGTTAGGGGGCTGCAGGTTGGGTTGTGACGAGAGGGTCTGGACTGAGGGAGAAATAGAAATGCAGCCCAAGAATCGCTTTCCGGAGACCGAAAGCGTCCAAGCGAAGGTACTGCAATGGTACCGCTATGTTTAACGGTTGGGCTATCAAACGGACTCGAATGCGACGAAACTTGGCGGCGGCCTGTCTACACTATAATAAGACCGCATGACAAGTTGCAACCCATTCCGAGAACATTATTTTGCCACTTATAAAATAATATTTCGGAGGTGCAGCGCCATGAGTGTATCGGGGCTCGGAGCGGACAACGGAGAGAAGCAGCGGAACACGACCGGATGCAAGTTTTGAAAAACATGCGGATGAAATGCTGATGATGCCATGAGACTAGATGCATAACAAGAACAAAATGCAAAACAACAGACAAAAACCCAACCACGAAGGAAAAAATAAATCACATCTCCGGAAAGGGCAAGAGTCGGAGTTACGAATATGGAAAGTTGTATCCGGCGCGTTACAACACTCCACCACTCTGAGAGGATCTCGTCCCGAGATCTAGGATGGCACCGGAGGGAAAAGGAAGAGGAAGATAAGAGGTAAAGTAAGTTGCTTCTTTGACAAACGAATGAAACCAAAGAACCTTGAGAGGTTGAACAAAATGAAAGAAAGAAAACAATGAAGATGAAGAAAGTTGAAAACACCCTGTTAGAAAAAAAGGAACAAGGGATACGATTTAAAAGCAAGAGGTTTAGTGATAAGATAGATCTGAAACCACTCTGGTCAAAACTAGATAGACAAAGAATAAGATTGATAAAATTTGGGTAGCACTCCATTGCAAATGGAAGGAATTGAACATGATCTTGATAAGATGAGAGGATACTTGATGAAATCAACAACACACTGCCTCCGGAACTATCGAAAGAATGGCACAAGGGTAAAAAACATTTCAGTCCGCACTCCGGTTGAGGAAGCATGCAAAACTTGATAAGATGAGAGAACTCGAATGAAAACATGATACTCGGTTAAATGGATAAGCAAGAAAAGAACATGATCTTGACAAAAGAAGATGATGGGTCAAGAGAGCAACAAAGACAATGCCTCCGGAAGAAAAAATTGAAGATAGGTCATTGGAATAAAGGAATGGAGAAGAAAATGACAACTTCTACCACAAATGAGTTTGGAAAGCACCCTTAAAAAAAAGGATAGAACGGAGTTGTTGGATTATCAACAACGAAAAGAATAACCTTTAGTGGACTTATGGAAACATCTCCACATTATGAGGTGAGCTTACGCCACCAACGAAAACAAATGATTGGATTGATATCAACAAGGAGACGAGAAACTTCTTTCACCGGGAACAAATGAAGAACTTGGGTCATTTATAAGCACCATAAATAGCAACAATCCTTAGGGAAAGCTTTAGGTGAAATATAACCCAAGATAACTCCAACAAAAGATTGATGGATTTAAAATACCTCATTCTTGACAACATTTGAATCATGAAACACGAACTCAAATTGTCGAGAATGACATAACACCATCTCAAGAGATAAGGTAGAAAGAATTGCACTTGAATGCAAGAAGAAGAATACTTGAACTCCTCAAAACAAAACATGTGTTGGAGCCATGTTTATATTGAAGTATGGCTTGACGGATCTTAACTCCATGAGAAATCTTGATGAACAATTGAAGAATGAAACGAATCCTTGATGAACCATCATGTATAGCCTCCATGAAGAACTCCGGTAAGAAAAGGATGATAAAAGAAAGAGAAGTTGCAAATACAAGGTGAAGCCTTGCGGTGGTAAGATGAAGCTTTGAAATGATATAGCCGAGAAGAACTTGGAACTCCGGAAAGAAAAGATGAAGCAAATGAAATCAAGAATTTTGATGAACCTCCAAAATAAGGAATTGAATTTACTCGATGAAACAAGAATAAGAATTACATTATGCTGATCCTTCACCAATTAAATTGATGACAAGCAATGGATTAGGCATACTACTTATTCTCGTAGAAAGTATTAAGATAGATATGGCGCAAACTTGGGAAGGTCTTCAACGAACCACGGTAGGATTGGAAAGAACGAATGAGTCTATATGATAACGAAGGAAGAGAACTCTTGAACAAACCACCATAAGAATTGAAAATGAAAGTAGCAAAGGCACAATTCACCGGAAGAATTGGAAAAGCGAATAAAGATGCTTGACAAAATTTAGATACATTAGAACGAAGAGATCATGAACTGATTAGAGGAAATTTCGACGATGCACCGGTGAGATTTGGAAAACAGAGTTGAACGCTTGAATGAATACTTACGAGATGATGGGCTCAAGAATCAAACTGAAAAGACTCTGAAATGCTCCGTGGGTTAAAAGAATTCTCACAATCAAAACAATTATGAGGATGGCACGAAGCTAGAACCATGAATCTTGAAGAGAAAGAAGTGAGATTTAAGAGAAACTCTTCTTCGGTCTTCAAAATTCGATAATAATGACGACGAGAAACACCATGAATTATTGAATCACTCCGGAATGAAAATTAGGAAGGTTGAACCAACAATGAAAATAATTTGGAAGATCTTGGAGAAAACCAAGACTGATGATAATTCCTTCTTACGTCAAACTTTGCAAAGAATTTGGGAATAGCTCCAGGAAAATAAAAGAGTCAGGTAAGATCCTGGAAAAAGACATGTGGGTTAGGGCCCACTCAAAAGAACCACCGTTGAACAAATGTTTGAAATAGATATTGCACCGGTAGAGTTAAATGGCTTGAATGAGATAGCATCCTCAAAAGAACTTGAGTGAATTGAGAATGGAAACTAGAATCTTCTCGAGATATCTTCAACACTCCGGAACAATTGAATAGCGAGAAGTGGATGATTAAGAGATGCACCGATGTGAGAAAGCATTTGAAATGATGAAAAGAATACGATCAACACTTAAAACTTGGCTTGAGTCCACCGGAGAAGAAAATTAGAATGGAACAATGATAAGGTTAAAGCTTCCTTAGCGTCTTCATGAGAATCACCGGATAAACATTAAAGGAAAAGAATGAAGAAACTTCACTCAATAAAAATGGATACTTGATTAAGAAATCTGAGTCCTTGAAGAAAAAGGGGTGGGAGGCGGAAATCAAAACAACTTGGGTCGGATGAAACGAACACCGTTGAGAAAAAGCTTAGAATTGATCTTGCGAATGTTGGAATGATCGGATTCACTTGAAGAGAAGCACGCGGTTGGAAAAGAATTAACATGACAAGCTCGGTGATCAAGAAGGATTAGTATTCCCATAGCAATATGAGAACACCAATTAGGAAAGGTATGGAATCAACACTTGGCATTGAAGCAACTCGAATACCACAAAAGGAACAAAACAAAGGATTTGGCTTGCAGAATAAGCGGAACAAACACATGATAGAGATTTCGCCCAAAGTGTTCGTGGTGGGGCCCTACGGGCACGACGATAGCGGACGTCACGAATGACAAACAAGACGTCCCCGAATCAGCATAGCCAAGGATTCTTTAAGACGTCTCGCGACCAATCGTAAATCGACCGTGAATGGGCGGACCACTAGACGTTGAACCCCAATCTCAAATCATACATCCGCGGAAAGATATCCCGTAAGCTACTAGAATTCCCACCTATAAACTCCCGAAATTTTCTGGTTATGCAATCTGGTGTTGGGGATACAGGGGACACAAAATATATCACCCAAACTAACAATACCTAGATCCAAATTGTATCCATCCGTCAACACATAACCAAGAAATCCTCGGAAATCGTGGTACCTCGACCTTGAAAAACATCCGTTATACAAGTCATGGCAATACTCCCTTTTCGCCACAAGATCTTTGGGCTATCGTGGTTATCTCACCAACAACTGCACAAAAGAGATTTCGATGTCGGCAAAACTCGTGTATTCCGTAATCGCAACGATAAAATTGTGACGACAACACCTCGGAGCTCAACTCCCGGGACACCGCCACAACCCCTAAATGTCGAGGCACCAAGAACAATGTTCTCGTCACAAAACCATCGAACGATTCCAAGATACCCACGTGATCCTAAATTTTTTTAGTGAAATTTGAGGAGAGAAAAGTCAAAACTCTATGTCGGGATACCTCACCAGAGGCGGCGAAGGGACCGGGAGTAAAAAGAATCCTACTCTCCGATATATATAATCCTAAGACTCAAAACATTTTCCATTCTAGACTCAACAACGTCAGCAAACAATCAAGTAGGGGGCTCCTAAGTCGGGGAAGGCTCTGATTACCAACTTGTCACGCCCTCGATGCGACTATATCTCCCACGTGTCGAAGCACGACTTAGAGGCATAACCGCATTGAAAGCAATGTCGCAAGTGAGGTAATCTTCACACAACCCATGTAATGCATAAGGGAAAAGAGATACATAGTTGGCTTACAATCGCCACTTCACACAATACATGAGTAAAACATTACATCATACTGAGATACAATCAAGGTCCGACTACGGAACCAAAATAAAAGAAGACTACCCCAAATGCTACACAGATCCCCGATCGTCCCAACTGGGCTCCACTCCTGATCAACTGAAACGAAACAACTCAAAGAACAAGATCTTCATCGAGCTCCTCCTTGAGCTCGGGTCCATCACCGCACGGTTCATCGCACCGCAAACTGGTTTTGGGAAGTATCTGTGAGTCACGGGACTCAAAGCAATCTCACACCCGCGAGATCAAGACTATTTAAGCTTAAAGGTAGGACAAAGTTGTGAGGTGGAGCTGCAGCAAGCGACTAGCATATATGGTGGCTAACATACGCAAAAGAGAGCGAGAAGAGGAGGCAAAGCACGGTCGAAACAACTATGATCAAGAAGTGATTCTGAAACTACTTACGTCAAGCATAACTCCAACACCGTGTTCACTTCCCGGACTCCACCGAGAAGAGACCATCACGATTCACATACCTTGTTGGTGTATTTTAATTAAGATCAACTTCGGGTTTTCTACAACCGGACATTAACAAATTCCCATCCGCCACATAACCGCGGGCACGGCTTTGAAAGTTCAAACCTGCAGGGTGTCCCAACTTAGCCCATGATAAGCTCTCGCGATCAACGAAGCGAATAGACCTTCTCCCGGGAAGCCCGATCAGTCTCGGAATCCGGCTACAAGACATTTCACAGCAATAAAACAAGTCCAAAGAAACCGCCCGATGCTACCGACAATCCCGATAGGAGCTGCACATATCTCGTTCTCGTGGCAACACCGGATGAGACTAGCTACTGAGTAAAACCAAACCTCGGGTTGCCTCAAGGTGGCCCATGAAGCTCGGTTCGGGCCAGCACTTAGAGAAGCACTGGTCCGGGGGGGGCTAAATAACGATGACCCTCGAGAGAGCGACTCCCAAGGGAAAAGTAGGTGGTGGTGAGGCAAATGGTAAAACCAATGTTGGGCCTTCTTTGGAAAAGTCTTATTCAAAGCGAACTGTCAAGGGGGTCCCATAAATCACCCGACCGCGTTAGGGACGCAAAATTCGGGAACATAATACCGATATGACGGAAACTAGGGCGGCAAGAGTGGAACAAAACACCGGGCATAAGGCCGAGCCTTCCACCCTTTACCAAGTATATAGATGCATTAATTAAAATAAGATATAATGTGATATCCCAACAAGTAAACACGTTCCAACAAGGAACACCATCTCCGTGTTCCAACAAGGAACAAAACTTCATCTTCACCGCAACTAACAACGCTATAAGAGGGCTGAGCAAAGCGGTAACATAGCCAAACAACGGTTTGCTAGGAAAGGATGGTTAGGGGCTTGACATGGCAACATGGGAGGCATGATATAGCAAGTGGTAGGCATCGTAGCATAGGCATAGCAAAAGAGCGAGCATCTAGCAAGCAAAGATAGAAGTGATTTCGAGGGTATGGTCATCTTGCAGAAATCCCTCAAGGAAGAAGAACGAGTCCATGAAGAAGACAAAAGGGCGAAGTCGAGCGAATCCTCACAACTCCGGAGCGGAACCGAAGCTAACGAGAGAAGCAAACCGGAAAGGAGCAAACAACATAGTAAACACACAATCATAAACATGGCATGATGCACAAACAAATATGATGCATGTCCGGTTTAATGAGGCATGGCATGGCAATATGCACAAACAACACCACGTGTTAAGTGGAGCTCAATATGCAACGAGTTGCATATTGACTAAAACACCACAACACTTATTTAGTTTGATCTCGGTTAGGTACACAACAATATTAAATGTTGTTAAACATGGCAAGAGGTGGAGCATAATTAAACTAGCTATTTAGGCAAGTTTAAATGAGGCCGGAAATAAGAAACAACAAGTCCGGAAAATCCCCATAAGCAATATTTTAGATTCGGTACTGTTCTGCCCTAAACACAATTGTAGAGTTGTTAAACAGCAACATAAAGTGGACCATGATAATCTAGGCATTTTTCCACCCCATTTACATATAAAGAACATTTAATTCCGAGTTACGGTTATTTAGTTATGAAATAAATCATTTTAGCATGGCATATTAGCAAATTAATGCAAACATCAATTTAAACATTTTTAACATAGATGAAAGTGGCATATTATTAATCTACACAATTTTCTCGAGCATAATACATATAAGGTTTGTTTAAATCCGATGCACGGTTAATTAATTATTACATGCATGAACTTGAGGGCAATCAGTAAATATGCAGTTCGGATAATTAGCAAAAATCGCAAGACGGAAAAAAAATGCAACAGCCGAATCCGGCTAGCCCAACAAAGGCACAGGGGGCTCGGGAGGCAGCTCACCATGGCCTTGGCCCGGTCGGTGGGGAGGAGGCTGCAGGGGGCGCCGGGCTCGAGGGAGTTGGGCTGGCCTTGTCAAGGGGCCCACGAAGGGATGCATCGGTCAACGGCGAAGGGACGAGGGGCTCCTCCCGATCCTCAAAGGGCGGCGACGACGGAAGGCGGGGCGACGCCGGCGAGGGGCGCAGGTCTCGCGAGGCCGTGGACTGACGGAAGGCCGGGAACGGGCGGATCGGGCCTCCCGGGCAACCGGATCTCGACCAGAGGAGGCCGCGAGGCGCGGACTCAGCGAGATTCGAAGTTCGACGGAACCTGCGGGAGAAGAGAGAGAGTGAGGCAGGGTGAGGAGAGGAGAGAGATGGCGCGGCGACGGAGCTGGCTCGGGAGTCGCCGGCAGAGGCTCCGGTGGCCGTGATGTAAGCGGCCTTGAGAGGAACTCAGGATCGGGCTCCTTCCGATCCAGACGAGCGAGGAAGGGAGCTCGGGGCTGCGGGCTCACGCTGGGAGCGGCGGCGCGAGATCCGGGCTCAAGGCGGGCGGATCTGGCTTGGCGGGCCCACGGCGAGGAGGGCTGAGGGCGACGTGGCGCTCACCCGGTGGGTGGAGGCGATGGCTGGGTGGCGGTGGCCACTAGGGCGCCGCCATGTGGCGAGGATGAGGTGGAGCGCCACGGATTTGGAGGGGAAGACGGCGCGCTGTGGAGGGAGGTTGGTGGCTGCCCTCGAGGTGGGAGGAGGCTGGGAGATGATTGGGGCACGAGATTTTTGGAGGAGGGGTAGGTAGCTGCCCAAAATGGAAGGGGGGTGTCCATTTATAGCAGGGATGGCTAGGGTTTGGTTTTCGGGGGGTTTTTGGAGCCCTCCGATATCGTCAGGCGGTTCCGGACGGAGGGAGGGTTAGGGGGCTGCAGGTTGGGTTGTGACGAGAGGTGCGGGTGAGGGAGAAATAGAAATGCAGCCCTAAGAATCGCTTAGGAGACCGAAACGTCCGACGAAGGTACCGGCAATGGTACCGCTATGTTTAACGGTTGGGCTATCAAACGGACTCCGAATGCGACGAAACTTGGCAGGCGGCCTGTCTACACTATAATAAGACCGCATGACAAGTTGCAACCCATTCCGAGAACATTATTATGCCACTTATAAAATAATATTTCGGAGGTGCATGGTAGCAAGGAAGTGTATCGGGGCTCGGAGCGGACAACGGAGAGAACAGCGGAACACGACCGGATGCAAGTTTTGAAAAACATGCGGATGAAATGCTGATGATGCCATGAGACTAGATGCATAACAAGAACAAAATGCAAAACAACAGACAAAAACCCAACCACGAAGGAAAAAATAAATCACATCTCCGGAAAGGGCAAGAGTCGGAGTTACGAATATGGAAAGTTGTATCCGGGGCGTTACAACTCGGCGATCCACAATTCCTCTTGGATGCTCTAGACCATGACGCCTAACCGTCTGGAAGAAGCACAGTCTTCAAAGGTAACAAGCATCGGATCCACGCAGGATCAATCTCTTGATGATGCTCAATCACTTGGGTTTGTAGGGGTTTGGTTTTGGGTTTTCCTCACTCGATGATTTTCGCTCAAAGTCCTCGGAGGATGGGTTGCTCTCAAATGACAGTGTCAAGTTCTCTCGGATCAGCCAACCAGCTAGTGGTTGTAGGGGCGGCTATTTATAGCCTAGGGAGCAGCCCGACATGATAAGACATAAATGCCCTTCAATGATATGAACGTAAGGTGGATAAGATATTTTGGAACAAATGGTAGCGCCAGAGTTTCAAAGAATCGGAAATTTGACTCAAATTCCTCAGGGCTATCATGTTCCTCACTGTGTAGGCAATTCGCACTGGCGAATTCCTAACTCCTCAGTCAGAACCAATTCCTCAGCGACCAGAAGAATTTCGTCTCTGTCACTGAAGAAAATGACTGAACTGTATGAGATTTCCAAAGGCTTCGCTCGAAGGGATTGGTAGGTGTAGGATTTTTAGTTGAGCATCACTTGGAAATTTTTCCTTAGTATTTCCTCGACCCCCTTTAACAGTACCGTGTTTCCTATGACTCAAGAAAGAGAAAACGAAACTACAAAAACAAAAGTCTTCTCGCTTCATGTTCCTCAAATGAATACCAAGTCTTCAAGGTCACACCAATTTCTTCACTTTCAAAGTCTTCAGAAAGTCTTCAGAATACCAAAGTCTTCAGTTGAAGAACTTCATTTTAGGGGTCGACTTTCTCTGTAAATATCAAACTCCTCATAGACTTATAGACCTGTGTACACTCATAAACACATTAGTCCCTTAACCTATAAGTCTTCAATACACCAAAATCACTAAGGGGCACTAGATGCACTTACAATCTCCCCCTTTTTGGTGATTGATGACAATATAGGTTAAGTTTTCAATGGGGATAAATATATGAAGTGTAAATACTGATATTGAGGAATTTGATTGCAAGATATAGAAGAACTCCCCCTGAAGATGTGCATAGTGAGGAATTTGCTTTTGAGACATTGAACATTTGAAGAGTTGAATCATGGAGATCTCCCCCTATATCTTGTAATTCATACACGCATTTGACATATAATATGAAGAATTTGAAATGCATGATGAAATATGGTGACTGATGTAATTCAGCATGCGTGTATTAACACATAACGAGGAATAAGTAGGCAGAGGAACACATCAAAAGTATCAGAGCACGATCGGGTTTAAGATTACAACTCGATCCAATAAAAGTTTCAGAAGAACGAGAGTTGTAAATTAGCAAAAAACGCCCATATAATAGACCCGCTTGAAGACTAACTCAAATTTCTCCCCCTTTGTCATCGAATGACCAAAAGGATCGAAAGCGAGGACTAACGCCTCGAAGAATATCAAGTTGATGGAGGAGCGCGGCGTTGTCGTGGTCGGTTGTCGTAGTAGGACTTCTTGCAGATGTCGTCCAAGTCTTCATTTTCATCGATTGTCGCGATGAAGAATAGGAGCTAGCCACCAAGGAAGGAACCTTGACCTTCTTGAATTTCTTGGTGGAGGTGCGGACCGGTCAAATTCTTCCTTGAGACCCATGTTCTTCACATCTTCTGCTGTAGAGATGAGATAGAACAACCAGTGCACGGTTGAAGGTTTCATGGAGGTAGTATTGGTTTTTCTTCACTTGCATTGTGTGTTGAGGTCATGTTGTGAAGAATTGAACCAAACCGACGCTTGACCCATTTATGATTGCGATCAACCTTCCGATGAAGACCGAGGAGTAACTCACGATCAGTCATCACCACAGGTCTTTGTGGCTTGAGGATTTTGCTTAGCGGAGGTATTGGCGGCGAGTCATGTGTGGCGAGTCATCATTGGTGGAGTAGGATGCAGCCTTGCGAAATTGACCATCCAATGGACGAATGCCTTCATCTATCACGATGGTTGCCTTGCCTTTGTCATCGGTGAGGAAAATGTCCGTTTGAGGACTTCAATTGGAGGCAAGTAGCTGCAATGGTTCAGAGTATCAGCCTTGTAATTGAGTGAAGACCTTGTCCTGATGAACCTCATAATCCATGGTGCATAAGGCTTCAGCTCAAAAGGTGACATATCAATGTTTGCCAGAGTCCTCATCAAGAAATCATGGAAGTTGACGGGAACGCCAAGAATGATATTGAAAAGCATATTCTTCATGATGCCAACGACTTCTTCATCATTTGAGTCGTGGCCTTTGATAGGACTCATTGTCTTCGTCAGAATGCAATAGACAGTCCGAGGCACATATAGTAATTCCTTGACGAAGAATTTGGTTCGTGGGGGCCTGCCACGGTTTCAAAGGCTTCATCGAACTTGCATGTAGTGATTTGTAAGCTCAGGTTATTTGTAGATGCAACGAGCACCATCTAGGGGAGGACTGAGTGGGAGGGCACGAAGCAATTCAGTTGCTGGTGCCTTGTAGTGAGATTTTCCGTCATCCAGTACAATACCCATGAGTTCTTCATTCCAATCACAGATGTCAGTGCAGAAATTCAGCAACCCAGCATCGTGAAGAACACTGAGGACTGGCTCGAAGCCTGGCAGAGATTCCATGTCCACGTGAGGAATATGTGCATGATCGAAGACTTTGTCTTTGTTGAATAGCACAGAGGAATAGAAGTTGGCTTGACTAGCGGTCCAGAAACGCCTCTTCCTTATGCGAGCAGAGTCATATGGGTTGTAGTCAGTGAAGAATACATGCTCGCCGAAGAAATCTTCAGCCTTGAACTTTTGCTTCGTTGAGAATGGATTCTTTGGCTTTGGCAGTGGAGTGTCAGTGAGTTGCATCACTACCTCAGGAATTGCAATCTCAGGTTCTTGGTGAGGATTTTCGGTTCCTCTTCATATGCGGTCTGCGTATTCATAGGATCGAATGAAGCAGTGTTCTTCAAAGACTAGAGGCTGGAATTTCTTCATGCACGGACGAGGTGGGATGAGTTTCTTCAGAGCCCATTTGAACCGTTGGTGCAGGGGACTGAGGAATTTGTTGCATTGGAGTGAAGAGTGGGGAATTTGGATGCTGACTTTCCCAAAAGTCATCATTCATTATAGGCGTGGTGCATCCAATATCCACGTCTTCGTCTTCAATTTCCTCAACACCAGCCTCTTCAGCTGTGAACTGAGGCATAGGCGAGGAAATGATTGGTGTTGAAGGGATTGCATCCACTTCAATTTCTTCATCAATCTGCTCACGGCAAGCGGAGAATGATTTTCTTGATCAGATCCCCTTGGGATCTCATATTCTTCACCAAAAGGAACAAGGTCCTTTGATGGAATGGAGGAAATTGGAACAACATCGATTGAATTTTCAAACGAGCTTGTCATAGGCTTCATTTTCTTCGGGGCTGAAGAACTTGAAGCGGTGATGCTTTCCTTTTCTTCACTACAACTCGCTCTCTGACCTTGGTCTTCTTCACATCCGATGCGAGATGGAAGGATAGGAGTTGGTGTAGGCGCAGGAGGAGGAGCCGAGAAATCTGTTTGAATTTCCTCGGTATCGATGCGATTTCCACGACTTCTTGATTTCTTGAGCGCACCACTAGTGGATGCCCCAGCAATTTCTTCGGTAATTTGGAATGGAGTCATCAGCCTGGAACTAGCATTGTCTTGACAAGCTGAAAATCATCGGCCAGTGCCGGCATGTTCTTCAAATAGGCTGAGCAGAGGCTCCGGCTGAGGAATTTCTTGTTGCGTTGGGGCTGCAACATTTGTGAACTTCTTTGTCGATTGACAAATCTGACTTTGGCTCCTTGCCAATCAGCATAATAGGCATCAAAGTCATCACCGAGGGCTTTGATTTGAGGCTGGATCTTGAGGAGTTCCTCGGTTGTCATTCGACAACGTTTTCCTCGAGAACTTCTCTTTCTGAATCGAGCCTTCTTGATCTGCCTTGCCTTCTCAAATTTCCATTTCTCTTCAGAGATGAAATGGGTCAGCATGTGACTTTGTCCAGGAGTCAAATGAAAATCAGGCATAGGTGTCTCTGGGTCCTTGTGCCATAGATCAATGTATTCAAGGATCACCCTTAGATCCAAAAGCAAGGCAGGTGTGCCTTTGGCTCTAGCGGCCCTAACTTGTCGGTCTCGATGATTTACGCAAGTTCATCATCATCGCCTTCATTATCGAGATGGCACTTGGAAGGCAACCTGCTTTCTTCTTTGGACTAGGCCGAGGACCTCGACCACCGTTGCCTTTTTTCTTGCAGAGTGGGGCCTGATGAAGAATTTGGTGAAGCCGAGGAACTTGCTTTGAGACACCGTGAGGCAATGGAGATGCCTGCAGTCCTTTGGCACGTGGCCGGATGCACAGTCTTGAGGACTTTGTCGGAGCAGCTGAGGACTTTGGAGGAGTAGCTGACGATTTGGGAGGAGCAGGAGCAGCATGAGGAACTGGCCGTGAGGGCATTGAAGATTCTAGCCGTGAGGGCATTGCTGAGGATTTTGGCCGTGAGCGCACTGTTGGTGAAGCACTTGGCTTGTGCGCTGGCTTCTTTGCTCTTAGAGTATAAGCCTATTCGTATTGTAATCTATCTCTATTAGTCTAGTCTTGGAGCCCAAGCTTTGTAATCTATATAAACAGCCCTTGAGGCCCCGATCAATACAACAATTACTTTTCCAATATCTCAATCTATCATGGTATCCGACGCCTAGGTTTTCCAAGACTTTGGTATGGCTCCGCCACCTCGCCGCCGCCCGACCGATTCAGCCCCTCTTCTCCATGGCCAAGTTCCGCGCTGCCGGTGCCCCCCCCCCGGCCGCCTCCACGACAACGACTCAAACACCACCCCCGCCAAACCCTATGTTCACCCAAGCCGACACCAATGCCGACGTCTCGCCCATCAAACCAATCTCAATAGACCTCGGCATCCACAACTACTACCATTGGCGCCACCTCTTCATCATCCATCTCGGTACCGCCACGCCATCACATTGATCCCTCCTACCCGCCACAGCCCGCTGATCCTCGGCTGGGTGAAAGATGATCTCGCCATCATCCGTTGGATTTACACGCATCTCCACGGAGCTTTTCAATCTGGTGTCCGACGATGACGCCACCGCCGCCGATCTCTGGGCTTCCCTTCAACAGTTGTTTCAGGACAACTCCGACGCGCGAATCAACGCGCTCAACACCGAGCTACGCACAACCATGCAGGGAGATGTCCCAGTCTCCATCTTCTGCCAGCGAATCAAGGCTATTGGCGATGAACTCCGTGAACTTGGTGATCACATCGAGGATCGCACTCTCATCAACGCCCTCCTCCAAGGTCTTGGCGATCAATTCGAAGCAGCGGTCCTTCATCCCCATGCTCAAGCCGTACCCCACCTTCAAGGAAGTCCGCTCGATCCTCCAAAGAAGAAGAGAAGAACCAGGCTCGCAAGGCGCCAGCAGGCGCCGCGGTGTTTCATCTTGCCGCGCCCTCTTCTGCAGCTCCCACGCCTGGGCTACCGCGGCAACCGACCGCCCCTCCAACTCCTGCTGTGGCTGCCGCGGCCTCAACACCACCACCAGGCTGGCGCCCGAGTCCCAACTACAAGGGCAAGAATCCCGTCTACCAGCCTCCTGCATCTCGTCCTCCCGGACCTGCACCAGCCTCGTCATCCACCGCTCCGCGCCACCGGCTCCGTCGCCATGGCCTCCTCAAGATGATCCTTGGGTGGCCTCGTCCGAGCTTGGTCGATGCCATGGTCGGCCCCTCGCCGTATGGTGCTCCTCCTGCGTGCAGGCACGTGGAGCCCGGTCTTCGTCGACCACAGGCTCTCCGGGACTCCTTGGACCCAGCCGCGGCGCCACGTCTACCGCCACTCCTACTCCGCCTACCAAAGACGCCGGGACCACTGTCGCCCTACAACACCATGCCGGCCTTCTCACGGCAACATGCGAGCCCCAATCGCATACTACCCATCTGCTATCCCCACGTAAACATGCAAGTTCCTGGCCTCTGCTCCTCCCCAACAGCCGGCTTGGGACCAAGCCGCCTTCATCAACGCCATGAACAATTTTATCCTCAACGACGCAGTACGGGATTGGATTTTCGATTACGGTGCATCAATGCATATGTCTTCAAATATGAATTTATTGTCGACTTGTTTTCCTTCTCGCTTTTCCACTATCACCATTGGCGATGGCTCCACCATCCTCGTTTCATGCAATCGGTCACTCTTACATCCCTTCCTCTCATGCCAATTTTCTTCTATGCAATATTCTTGTGGTTCCTTCCATCATCAAAAATCTTATCTCTGTTAGACAATTTTGCATTGACAACAAAGTTATCCTGCCTTTGACCCTTTTGGTTTGTCTGCGTGAAGGATCTCGACAACGGGCGGTCCTCGCCGGTACAATAGCACGGGCGATCTTTATCCTCTTCATGGCGCGCCCACATCCACCTCTCGTGCCATGCTCGCCTCTGTTGATCTATGGCATCGTCGTCTCGGTCACCCCAAAGAAAACACTTTGGCGTCTTTACTCCAAGAAATTTGTATCCCTAGTTCTAGCAGTCCTCATAATCCCTCTCTACGTAATGCATGTCAATGTGGCAAACATGTTAGATTACCTTTTGGAACCTCTACTACCATTAGTACTTTTCCTTTTGAGTTACTTCACTGTGATTTATGGACCTCTCGGTCCCTAGTGTTTACGGTCATAAATATTATCTTGTGATCTTGGATGATTATTCTCACTATACTTAGACCTTTCCTCTTCGCGCTAAATCTGAAGTACCTGCAATCTTTCTCAACTTTCGACAATATGTAAGCACACACTTTGGCTTGCCAATTCGATTTATTCAATGTGATAACGGTCGTGAATTTGGTAACACCCAAAACCGCACCTTCTTTCTCTCTCAAGGCATCCTTCTTCGTTTTTCATGTCCTTATACATCTTCTCAAAATGGTAAAGTTGAACGCTGTCTTCGCTCTATTAATGATGTTCTTTGCACATTGCTTTTACAAGCTTCTCTTCCTTCCCGTTTTTGGGTTGAAGCCCTTCGCACCGCCACACTACTTCTTAATATTCGACCAACTAAAACTTGCCCTCTTTATTCGCCTTTCCAATCTCTTTTCTCTCCCACCGACTATTCTTTTCTGCGTGTTTTTGGCTGTCTATGCTTTCCCAACATCGCCTCTACCGCCTCCAACAAACTAGAACCACGCTCACTACCTTGCATTCACCTTGGTTTTTCTGATGATCACAAAGGATATCATTGTTTCGATCCATCTTCTGGTCGTATCATTCTCTCTCGTCATGTCACATTCGACGAAAATACTTTTCCTTTTTCTGTCACTACAAACACAAAACCAATTCCACCACAATCAGCCACCACCAAAACCCTTCCCTAGTTCATCCTTCGGTCATCTCTGCTGCCATGGAATCTTGTTCCGTCTCTCCGCGGAATCGCCCACCGTCGCCCACCCTCCTGCCCGTCCCCCACCTCTCCCAAGAATCGCATCCTCTACCCCAGCCGTCTTTCCCTCGCCACATCCTACCACGACAACCACCTCGACACCCACCACCTCTGATTCTTCTTCCTCACCGTCTTCTTCAACCGAAAACCCACTGCCACCCAATGACGTTCTTATACCATCGCTCACCAATGATCATGTCATGTGCACCCGTGGAAAACGAGGATTTCTTCTCCCCACCAAACGTCTCAATCTTACCGCCACCCCAACCATCTCTCCTATTCCAACCAGTTATAAGCGAGCTCTTTTTGACCCTCTCTGGCTTTCCGCTATGCGTGATGAATTTGAAGCTCTTGACAAAATAATACATGGACTCTTGTTCCCAAACCTTCTGGTGTTAACATTGTTTCTGGCAAATGGGTTTTTCGTCATAAATTTCATTCCGATGGCACTCTCGCTCGTTACAAAGCTCGTTGGGTGTGTCTTGCCATTGATTTTCTGGGCTTGACAGGGGCCTCAGTGGCAGCAGCAGTAGCAGAGTCTTCATTGAATTTCCTCACTGCTTCTTTGGCTTGTCTCGCCAACTTGGCTTGGCGCTTGGCCCATTCTTCAGGAAAGTCCTCACCACGCTTGATCTTTGGTGGGGTCGACTTCTTGGCAGTGCCAATGGAGCTCTTGGGCATGGAGGATTCGGTGTGAATTTCTTCATGTACTTTGGAGTAACATACCTGTACTCCTCCATTCCCTTGCCCATCTCCTTTCAATCCTCTGAATGCGCACCTTGCGCTGATTTTTGTTTTCCTTGCCAAACTTGGCTTCATCAGGTGTGCAATAGTCAACATATATGTCCTCAGGTATTTCAAAAGCCGTCATGACCTCAGGCCTCTTTCCTCCTTTCTGGGGCTTCTTTCCTTCGCCATATTCTTGGTGAGGAATTTGAACAATCGAATTCTCTGAAGAAGTATGCAACTTTTCTTCAAGGAACGCTGCAAATGAGTTAAGTTGATGAGAACCTAGTGATTCAAAGAATGGACATGAGTACCGTGAACAATGAGTATAGTTGCGAGTAATTTGGAGAGGTCATATCGTTCTCAGAAGGTTTAAAAAAACTAGTTTGAGGAATTTGACCAGATGAGCCTTGAAGAATTTCACTAAGCGATCTTTGTCTTAGGTTCCAGAGTTGTATAGATCGAGGATCCACACAATTGAGGAATCTTGAAGAAAAATCATGGCTTAGAGAAACGAATCAAGAGCGTATTTCGTTTGAGGTGTTCATATGTGTGAAGATTTGAAGAATAAACACCTTTGAAGATTTTCGGGAAGGTTTGAGAATCAAAGCGAGTAATAAAAGTAACTTTTAATTACGGAATCGAAGAACACGACGAACCGAGAAGTGTAGATTAGAAGTTCGTCGATTCAGATCTCCCACGCCCTAACTCGGCAGAGGAAGACAGCTACGGCGAAGGAGTGAAGATTTCATGGTCGGCGTGAGTACGACAATGACGAGGTCGAGGCGGTGAAGCTCTTCCTCACTGACGATGGAGTAGCGGTGGCGCTAGGGTTTGAGAAGCTCGAGTGAGAGAGAGAGCGGTCGAGCGGAGTAAAGGAAGTGAGGAAGGGGAGAGGGGGTATATATAGCCACGGTGAAAAACTGTTCGCCCGAAGATTTTGGACAAACGTGCCCCTGACCCTTCTCATTCGCTTGACATATGTCACCCACGTACTAAAAAGTGGAGATCGTGTTAGATCGTGGGTGAATAGATAAGTCTAACGTACGAAGCGGAACAGTTTGAGCGGCAAAGCCGAAAATTTGGATAAGATAAGTTAAAAGTTTCGTTCGCAGTTTCTTCAGCTGACAAGGACACAGTGAAGATTTTGAACGAGTTTCAAATAGAACGCACATGAAGAATTTGTGAATAGATTGGGTTTAGTATAGCATAGAGGGGGAAGGGTCTGATCACATTCACTTAGCAGAAAAAGCAACTTGAAGAAATAGCCATAAGTGAATGCTGTAGAGGACATAAACTCATATATATATAGTCAATGAAGAAAGACAACAGAAACAGTGAAGATATTGCAAAGTTGAAGAATTTGAAAAACTGAAGAATTTCAAAACTGAGGAAAAACTCAAATTGAAGATTTTCAACTTTGGTGGTGGCGTGACCCACCGTATAAGAATGATGATTTCAGACACCGCGTACAATTCTTCATTAATTTCTTCACACTTAGAGTGTTATTCTTCATTGATTGAAGAAAAACGTTTCTTCATGTGTTGCACATCTAAGTCATCGAGTTTTGCATAAGTGTCGGATGTGTGTCCTTTTCAAAGAACATTCAAGGTCTAAGATATTTAGCTCACACCGCAACTTGCTAAATCTCTTCTCATCCAAGGGCTTTGTGAAGATATCGGTAGCTGTTCTTCGGTCTTCACATGATCAATAAAGATGTCGCCCTTCAACACATGATCGTGAAGAAAATGATGACGAATCTGAATGTGCTTTGTCTTCGAGTGCTGAACTTGGTTGTGAGCAATCTTGATGGCACTCTCATTGTCACAGTAGATAGGCACATTCTTCACGTTGATGCCGTAGTCCTTGAGAGTTTGCTTCATCCACAGCAATTGAGCACAGCAAGAACCAGCAGCAATGTACTCAGCTTCCGCAGTAGACAGTGATACACAGTTCTATTTCTTCGAGGACCAACAGACCAAAGATTGTCCGAGGAAATGACAAGTACCAGATGTTGACTTGCGGTCCACACGATCATCAGCATAGTCAGAGTCAGAATATCCAATGAGATCAAAAGTAGAGCCCTTGGGGGTACCATAATCCTAGTGTTGGTGTGTGAGCTAGATATCGAAGAATATGCTTCACAGGCTTATGGTGTGATTCCTTCGGTGTAGCTTGAAATCGAGCACACATGCAAACACTAAGCATTATATCTGGCCTAGATGCACATAAGTACAATAAAGAACCAATCATGGACTGGTATACCTTGTGATCGAAGTCAATACCATTTTCATCAGTGCATAGATGGCCATTTGTGGGCATAAGAATTTTGACGCCTTTGCAATATTGCATGCCGAATTTCCTCAGAACATCCTTGAGGTATTTCTCCTGAGATATGAATATGCCATTGTGTTGTTGACGAAATTGAAGACCTAAAAAGAATTTCAGCTCTCCCATCATGGAAATTTGATATTCTTCACTCATCATATAGGCAAATTCATCACTAGCGTTGGTCAGTACAGCCAAAGATAATATCATCAACTTATATTTGGCACACAAATAGTTCACCATCATAAGATTTAGTAAAGAGAGTAGGGTCGAGTGAACCGGGTGTGAAGCCATTCTTCACGAAGAATTCCTTCAACGTATCATACCACGCCCGTGGGGCCTGCTTGAGGCCATAGAGGGCCTTGTTGAGTCTGAAGACTTTGTCGGGATTCTTTGGATCTTCAAAACACGGGGTTGAGCAACATATACTTCTTCCTCAAGCTTACCATTGAGGAATGCACTTTTCACATCCATTTGATATAAAGTGATATTATGATGGTTAGCATAAGCAAGCAATATGCGAATAGCCTCAAGTCTAGCAATAGGTGCAAAAGTTTCATTGAAATCAATTCCTTCAACCTGTGTGTAGCCTTGAGCTACAATTCATGCCTTATTCCTCACCACAAGGCCATTTTCATGCAGACTAAGGCATAGCCTAGTGGTGGGAAGGGGCTGATGCCTTCCCACCCACCCAGGTTCAAGGCATGGTACTTGCAATTTGGGTTTGCTTGCACCAATTATACTGTAAGGGGTTCCCTTACAGTCTTTCTGTCAAAAAAACAAGGCCATTTTCATCTTGCTTGTTGCGGTAGATCCACTTTGTGCCAATGATATTATGCTTACGAGGATCTGGACGTTTGACCAGTTCCCAGACGTTGTTGAGCTCGAACTGATGTAATTCTTCTTGCATGGCCTGAATCCACTCGGGCTCGAAATGGTTCATCTACCTTAGTGGGCTCTGTGATAGAGACAAAAGCATAGTGCCCACAAAAGTTAGATAAATTTGAAGCTTTTGAGTGTGAGAGGACTGGTGCTTCAATGTCATCGATGATCTTGTCAACTTGCACTTCTTTTTTGCAACGCGAGGATGAGCTGGTTGTCGTCGAGGAATTTGATCAGCCATTTCTTCAAAGACCATTTTCTTGACATTATCTTCAGTGCATCGGCTCGGCGTTCTTCACGTTCAGAATGAATTCTTATTGATTCTTCAAGAGGGAATGACATCCTCGGTTGCCTTGAACTTGATAGATTCCTCGGTCTTGGTTCATCTATCACGGAAGGTAGGTGCTCTCTTTGCGAGCCATTAGTTTCATCGAACCGCACATCTACAGCTTTCAACAATCTTGTAAAGAACATTGTTGAAGACTCTGTAGGTGTGCGAGTCCTTTCCATAACCAAGCATAAAACCTTCATGTGCTTTCGGTGCAAATTTAGCATTGTGATGAGGATCTCTAATCCGGCATTTAGCACCGAAGACTTTGAAATAACTCACATTGGGTTTCTTGTCAGTGAGGAGTTCATAGGCAGTCTTCTTGAAGATTTGTGGAGATATACTTTGTTGATGATGTGGCACACGGTATTAATTGCATCAATCCAAAAACGACGAGGTGTTTTGTATTCATCAAGCATAGTGCGAGCCATCTCAACAAGAGTTCTGTTCTTGCACTCCATGACGCCATTTTGCTGAGGAGTATAAGGAGCAGATATCTCATGAGTAATACCAAGTTCATCAAGATAGTCATCAAGACCGGAATTCTTGAACTCAGTTCCATTGTCACTCCTGATGTGCTTGATCTTCGCACCATAGTTGGTTGAAGCCCTCGAGGAAAATCGTTTGAAGACTTCCTGCACTTCATGTTTGTAAGTAACAATGTGTACCCATGTGTAACGAGAGTAATCATCAACAACAACAAAGCCATATAGAGATGCATCATTAGTGACTGCTGAGTAATGATTAGGGCCAAAGAGGTCGATGTGAAGCAATTCGAATGGACGAGTAGTGGTCATGATAGTCTTCGCTGGATACTTGGCCTTGGTCATTTTTCCAGCTTCACAGGCTCCACACAAGTGATCCTTGAGGAATTTTACATTTTAAATGCCAATGACATGCTTCTTCTTTGCAAGCGTGTGCAAATTCCTCATGCCTGCGTGACCAAGTCGTCGATGCCATAGCCAGCCTTCTGAAGCTTTTGCAAGTAGGCACACGGTTGGTTGTGGTCACGTAGAAATCAACAATATACAAGTCTCCTCTCCTAAAGCCTTTGAAGACTTTGGAATTGTCACCTCCATAATCACAACACAACGATACTTGCCAAAGACAACAACCATATCAAGATCACAAAGCATTGAGATCGACATGAGGATGTATCCTAAGGACTCAACAAGCATGACTTTGTCCATGTGTATGTCCTTAGAGATCGCAACCTTACCTAGACCCAATACGACTTTTGCCTTTGTCAAGAAAGATGATATGCTTCAGATGTGACGGTGATAAGGGAGCATCCATCAATAGATTCTTGTCACCGGTCATGTGATTTGTACATCCACTATCGAGGACCCACTCATTGGCTTTGGGTTGATCATCCTGCAGATGAATTAGTGCAACTTACGATCTCATATCCTTCATCAGTGAAGAATATGATATCAATTTCATCGATGAATTTCATCAAGCGATAAAACGGATATAGCAGGTATGAGGACGTGTGAAATGAAAGTTCATTTCTTCATGATTAGCCTGCGTCCTTTCGTGCAATTTTGTCGGGCCCCCAAAGAAATTCTTCAGACGTTAAAGCACGCCCGGAGACTGACCTTCGCAGAGGAAATTAGTTCTTTTTCTTCACTACCCACATACTGAAGGGGTGGCAAAGAGTTCATCACTCTGCGAGCTCCATATGAGAATGGTGGCATAGAGGCCAATCCATTTCGTTTCACATAAGAGGGGTTAGGGTAAGCATATGAATAAGTAGAGAAATTCTTCGAGGACTTATGAACATAATGGTTTGAAGAATATGCACATATTCATAGCCCTTAGCTCTACCCTGCGAAACAGAGTTGTTAGCACGATGATAATCATATGAGGACTTTGATCCTTTTGAGGAATTTGATCCACGCGAGGACTTTGGTCCGTATGAGGACTTGGATCCATATGAAGATTTTGGTCCATATGAAGAGTTTGATCTGGGGTTCCTATTCTTCACAGGTGGTGTCATGAGGACATTCACCTGAAGACTTTCAAGGCACTTCTTGGGAACCCAGATTTTCTTCATAGGGGAACCGATCTCAGATTAGTGCCAACATATCTAGCAAATACTTCACCATTCTGATTTTTGAACAGTTTATAGTTGGAGTCAAATGACTCATCAGAAGAATGAGGAGATTCACATATAAAGCCAGATAAGTTAGATGGATCAACTGGAGGTCCCTTTGTAGCAACCATGAGGTTTTTGGGGTACTGCTCAGGCTTCCAATATGTTCCATCAGCATTGAGTTTCCTCTCAAAGGCAATACCCTCTTTCCTAGGGTTCCTATTGAGGATCTGCTTTTTGAGCACATCACAAAGAGTCTGATGCCCTTTGAGGCTTTTGTACATGCCTGTCATGTACAATTCCTTCGACTGCATCGTTAGTGATACTAGCAATGTCCTCGCATTTGAGGAATTGGTGATAGCAGAGGCGGTGAAGAATTTGTAACAATTGAAGCATTTGAACATTCGGTGAAGAATTAGCGATTCACGTTCAATGCACTTTAAGCATGGAGGAACAAATTCTTCACGAGAAGCGCTGATTTGTTGAGCAAGTAATGAATCGCGCTCCTTCGAAGATCTTCATAACTCACTCTTAGCTTCTCAAGATCTTGCTTTCTTTGAAGAAATTCATAAGAAAGCTTCTCATGATCGAGATAAGAGAGTGTTATGATGACCTTGAAAAGGTCATCAAACCTAGATCAAGTCTCTAAAGATTTTCGGTCGGGGCTTTAGTGCGATCCATTTCTTCACCCAACATATCATCACTTTTATCTAGCATGTTTTGAACCTTTTCAAAAGCCCTTTGTTGTTTTGACAATCTTAGCAAGTTTAGAGTAGCTGGGCTTGAGATCTTCATCGATTCATTTTCACTAGATTCGGAGGAGGTTTATTTGAGTACCTTGGCACCCTTTGCCATGAAGCAATAGGTGGGGCGTAGTCATCACTATCTTCATCAGCCTTGTTGGTGAGGTCAGTTTCTTCAGAGTTGAAGATGGACTTGCTGACGAATGCAGTAGCGAGAGCCAGACTCGCCACACTAGACTCGGACTCCTCTGATGCCTCCTCTTCCTCATGTTCCTCGTATTCAGCTTCAGAGTCCATTTCCTTGCCAATGAATGCCCGAGCCTTCTTGGAGCTGCTCTTCTTGTGAGATGAAGACTTTGAGGATTTTGATGATGAAGATTTTGACGATTTCTTCTTCTTCTTAGCGTCATCGGAGGCTGTAATCCTTGTATTTCTTCTTCTTTAATTCCTTTTCCCAATCGAGGACAATCTTGAATATAGTGACCAGGTTTCTTGCATTTGTGGCATAGCCTTCTCTTATAGTCCTTTGGATGAGGAATCACCGCTCCTTGAGGATTTTCCAAAGTGACCACGTCTTGAGAACTTCTAGAACTTCTTCACGAGCAGTGCTAGCTCCTGGCTCAATTCTTCAGGATCACCAAGGCTACTACCAGAGTCTTCACATTCAGATTCAGACACAGCCTTGGCCTTCAGGGCACGTGATTTGCCATAGCTCGAACCATAGAGATCTCTCTTTTCAGCAAGCTGGAACTCATGAGTATTTAGCCTCTCGAGGATATCAACTGGATCTAGTGACTTGTAGTCAGCACGTTCTTGTATCATTAGTGCCAGAGTATCAAATGAGGAATCAAGCGATCTCAACAATTTCTTCACCACCTCATGGTCGGTGATGTCAGTGGCACCAAGTGCTTGGAGCTCATTTGAGATGTCAGTGAGGCGATCGAAGGTTTGTTTAACATTTTCATTGTCGAGTCTTTTGAAGCGGTTGAAGAGATTGCGAAGAACATCAACTCGAGAGTCACGCTGAGTTGAGACTCCTTCATTTACTTTGGACAGCCTATCCCAGATAAGCTTAGCAGTCTCCAAAGCACTCACTCTTCCATACCGTCACCGTGCTCGAGATGGCCACATATGATATTCTTCGCTTGAGAATCGAGTTGCTTGAATCTCTTCACATCGGTAGCGTTCAGTGAGGGTGAGACAGTGGGAACACCATTTTCCACAACATACCAGAGATCGTTATCAATTGCCTCAAGATGCATTCGCATCTTATTCTTCCAGTAAGGGTAGTTTGTCCCATCGAAGGTAGGACAACCAGCAGAGACCTTGATCATACCTGCGATCGACATAACTAAAACTCCAGGTGGTGAAACCAAAATCACACAGAACAAGGGAGTACCTTGCTCTGATACCAATTCAAAGTGCGTTATATCGACTAGAGGGGGGGTGGTGAATAGGCGATTTTTATGAATTCTTCACTGAGGAATTTGCCGGTGAGGAAATTCCTTAGCGAAGAACTACTTGCAGCGGAATAAGTACTCAGAAGTAAGCATAACAGAATACGGGCATGGTCATTATGATGAAATGAAGACAATCACAGAGTACAGAAAGCGTAAACACAGGATACCACAAGATGAAGACAAACAGACTGAAGAAATTGAACTGAGGAAATTGAGAAAGTCTTTAGTCAAAGTCTTCAAACACAGATATGAACAAACACTCAACACAATAATGAGGAAATGAAAGAGTTGAGGAAATAGAACCAGTAAGGTTGGTGAAGACAATGATTTGGTAGACCAGTTCCAAGCTGCTTTGTCTCGGTTGTACGTCTGGTTGGAGCGGTGAGTATTTAAACTCGAGGACACAGTCCGGACACCCGATCGCCGAGCACGCAGCTCAGGACACCAAGTCCTCACCGTATTCTCCTTGAACTAAGGTCACACAGACCTCGTCCAATCACTCGTGGTAAGTCTTCAGGCGACTTCCAAACCTTCACAGACTTGGTCACTCGGCGATCCACAATTCCTAATCGTCTGGAAGAAGCAAAGTCTTCAAAGGTAACAAGCGTCGGATCCACGCAGGATCAATCTCTTCAGTGATGCTCAATCACTTCGGGTTTGTAGGGGTTTGGTTTTGGGTTTTTCCTCACTCGATGATTTTCGCTCAAAGTCCTCGGAGGATGGGTTGCTCTCAAATAACAGGTGTCAAGTTCTCTCGGAGCAGCCAACCAGCTAGTGGTTGTAGGGGGCGGCTATTTATAGCCTAGGGAGCAGCCCGATATGATAAGACATAAATGCCCTTTAATGATATGACCGTTAGGTGGATAAGATATTTTGGAACAGCTGGCGCGTAGCTCAGCAACGGTCAGAAATTTGACTCTCAAATTCCTCAGGGCTATCATGTTCCTCCTTTGTGTAGGCAATTCACCTTTGGCGAATTCCTAACTCCTCGGTCAGAACAAATTCCTCACGACCCGTAGAACTTCGTCTTGTCCTTTGAAGAAAATGACTGAACTCGTATGAGATTTCCAAAGGCTTCGTCAAGGGATTGGTAGTTGTAGGTTTTTTAGTTGAGCATCACTTGGAAATTTTTCCTTAGTATTTCCTCGACCCCTTTAACAAAGACGGTGTTTCCTATGACTCAAGAAAGAGAAAACGAAACTATGAAAACAAAAGTCTTCTCGCTTCATGTTCCTCAAATGAATACCAAGTCTTCAAGGTCACACCAATTTCTTCACTTTCAAAGTCTTCAGAAAGTCTTCAGAATACCAAAGTCTTCAGTTGAAGAACTTCATTTTTAGGGGTCGACTTTCTCTGTTAATATCAAACTCCTAGACTTATAGACCTATGTACACTCATAAACACATTAGTCCCTTAACCTGTAAGTCTTCAATACACCAAAATCACTAAGGGGCACTAGATGCACTTACAGTAGTAGCGAAGGAATCGCTCGATCGGGTTCAGTTAACAGCCCGATCGATCGCTCGAGTTGATAGCGTGTAGCACTGCGGTCTGCAATCGCTTCGGGTTCGATTAGAGCCCAACGCCTCGCTTCGGGTCGATTAGAATAGCGCCTCCTTTTACTGCAGCGTCGTGTACGAGAGAAAGCAGCGCATCGCTTTCGGCCCCGACCTCCATAATGGCGGGAACTCCCGAAATTTTCCTCCCTCGCTTCTACCACGGTTTTTTCCATCATGGACGGCCCAAAGAATGTCATGCAAGCTGCGTCTCCGGCCCGCCCAGACGAAAAGCCCATTTTCTCATCATGAGTTTTTGTCATAGAAGTAGGAGCCCACCACATCTATGATGATACCGGGTTTTGTCACAATTATCGTCATAGAAGTGTCATATGTATGACAGGAAAAAAAATTCGTTCGGCCCAAAATGTCACGGATGTGTCTTTTTTTTGTAGTGATACTTCTCAAAGCGACGATGTATTTCAATCTTATTATCATTTGTCGAAGCTTTGATATATATGTTGTCATCCATTAACAAAAAGGGGGATATTGAAAGTGCAGCTATCGCTGGGAGGGATGATCTGGAGTCCGTTCGGGGCTCCGGAGAGGGGAATCCATCGCCGTCGTCATCATCAACCATCCCCCATCACAAATTTCATGATGCTCACCGTCGTGCGTGAGTAATTCCATCATAGGCTTGCTGGACGGTGAAGTGTTGGATGAGATTTATCATGTAATCGAGTTAGTTTTGTTAGGGTTTGATCCCTAGTATCCACTATGTTCTGAGATTGATGTTGCTATGACTTTGCTATGCTTAATGCTTGTCACTAGGGCCCGAGTGCCATGATTTCAGATCTGAACCTATTATGTTTTCATGAATATATGTGAGTTCTTGATCCTATCTTGCAAGTCATTAGTCACCTACTATGTGTTATGATCCGGCAACCCCGAAGTGACAATAATCGGGACCACTCCCGGTGATGACCGTAGTTTGAGGAGTTCATTTATTCACTATGTGTTAATGCTTTGGTCCGGTACTCTATCAAAAGGAGGCCTTAATATCCCTTAGTTTCCAATGGGACCCCGCTGCCACGGGAGGGTAGGACAAAAGATGTCATGCAAGTTCTTTTCCATAAGCACGTATGACTATATTCGGAAGACATGCCTACATTACATTGATGAATTGGAGCTAGTTCTGTGTTACCCTATGTTATAACTGTTACATGAATGATCGCATCCAACATAATTATCCATCACCGATCCAATGCCTACGAGCTTTTCAAATATTGCCCTTTGCTTAGTTACTTTACAGTTTCCACTATCACAATTACTACAAAACTATCACTGTTACCTTTGCCACCGTTACCGCTACTATCATACTACTTTGCTACTAAATACTTTGCTGCAGATATTAAGTTATCCAGGTGTGTTTGAATTGACAACTCAACTGCTAATACTTGATAATATTCTTTGGCTCCCCTTGTGTCGAATCAATAAATTTGGGTTGAATACTCTACCCATGAAAACTGTTGCGATCCCCTATACTTGTGGGTTATCAATGATCTTCATCAGACTTACATGCAAGTTACACCTGATCATACTTCAACCTACGACAATTGTACACGGTGTCTGAAATCATCATTCTTATACGGTGGAGTTATATATATCACATTACTATACTATGCATTGTGTAGGAATTTTATGGTAGCATGTTATTGCTATTGAGATTCAAATTAGTATGGCCTTATTGTAGATCGTGGTAGTGTATTCTTGCTATGCTATGTAGACGGGATTGGTTCGTGTATGCATCGAGATTATGTGAGGACTATATATAATATAACTTGAGTAAAAACATAATATATAATTCACCGACGGACAGACGGGGTTGCATCATGGTTTCTTGTTCCTTTTCTAACGACATGGACCATGGCTAAGTGCACCCGAACGGTATTGTTGGGTGGTTTCAAGAACATCATGGTTTATACCCTCTGAATGTAAGTGGGTGCCGTCCAGGCTCAAAAAGATTAGACAGACTTAGTGACTAGTAGCTTCCATGTACAACCACTGGCTAATATGGGCTCTGGCTTAGTCGATCAGTTGTGGAAACCTTACCCAGATGTGCCAGCAGATGTAGTTATGATAGTTGGGATGGGCCTCCTGTGGGACTAGGCGACTGCTTCTGAAAGACTTTGTCTCAATCTTTGGGTTGAGTCTAGTGGGAACAGTGTACAGACCTCTGCAGAGAGTATAAACTAATCATGATAAGCCGTGTCCCCGGTTATGGACAAATTTGAGCCACTATGCCATTACAGTTGTTGGATGATCTTGACAGATGATACTTTAATAAAAATTGAGTGGGAAACTTAATAATTGGGATAGGTTGGTATTGGATTGCCCAATTCAACCATATGTATTTAACTGTAGCAATACATAATTAAAAATTGACTATTATATTATGTAGCTATCAGGGAAAAATTAGTTGTTTTGCAAAACAACCACTGCACTATCCTCTTTATATACCTTGCATATAGAAGTAGGTCTACTATATCATTCATGTGTGACTTGCCAATACATTCAAAGTATTGACCCTTCGTGGATGCAACGTTTCATGTTGCAGATTTTATACGATGAGTGAGTGATACGATGTAGGGTTACGGTGTCTATACTCGACATTTGCGTGTGGTGTTGATGGACTTCATGAAGATTTTATTTTCTTTTCCGCTGTGTTTAGTTTGTATGCTAGCTTGAGCTATGCATGTATGTATTATATTAAATTCTGGATCTACGATGTAATGTTATGACATGTGGTTTATTCTTGATATTACATCTTGTACTGTGTGTGCTAGCTATTGATCCAGTGACTAGTACAATGAGCACAGAGACATCGAATCTTATCAGGTTTGGGTCGTCACAGATGGTATCAGAGCCCATGTTGACTGTAGGTCGTAACCCTTACAATGGAATAGGAAAAGCCATAGGAACAAAATTATTTTATCACTTCTTTGTCACTTACTATCATACTCATATTTCTCGTCTACCATTCATATTCTAAACTTCTCATCTTGTCTTAAAGTAGCTGGCCATCCTATAGTAACCCCATTTGGCCCTGTCACTAAGGATGTGATGTTTGGGAAGCAATGCTACAATGAGGAGTGAAGGAATTCAAGAAAGAAGTATTTTTGGTGCGACTCAATAAGGACTAAATTTTAGATTGCTAGATGATCTTCATGGTTAATTTAGATGAGATGGGCAAAGCTTAGATTCAGACCACCACTACAGTTTTAAGTTCGATAAATGACCACCACTACTGTTTTAAGTTCGATAAATGATTCACGATAGTATGATAGATCATATCTCTTGTGGATATGACCTTACCTGTAGGATTGCTTGACTTTTGTGCTTTTATTGATTGATGATGTGTGATGTGATTGGTATTTCTTTTATGCGTAGAATAAGTTACAATGTTTAGACTCCTATTTATTTAGTATGCTTCAAGATTCAAGAAGAGCAGGCTATGACAAGACTTGGTGTCATGAAGATTTCTTCGTTGATGCAAGACAGAGGATACAAACATTGAAGACTTTGAAGATACAAGATTTGAATATATGTATATCGTTAGATACGTTGTTTTTGAGCTGTCATTGTGTTTGTTTTTACTGACAACGCACATAAAAACTTATTTTAAAAACCATTGTGATGCTAGTATGGGTATCTCTCTTTCTCTATATTCTATCTTTCCTTAAACCCAAGACCTGCATGAGAAGATTTACTACATTACTGCAAATCACGAGAATGGAGTGAAGATGGATGAAACCTAGGGATGAGTTCAAGCTTAACTAGATTCACAAGGAAAGACAAAGAAGCAAGCACAATCTTGCTGAAGGAAGAACCCTGGAGGAAGCTACAGTTCGTTAGTAGACGTTTTATGGTAGTTGACGCAACCCTGAGAGTTCAAAGGAACGATATATTGTTTTGTTTGGCACACGGAACCAATGGAATTATCCGATCCTTGTTCGTGAACAAGAGAAGTTTCTGCAATGTCTGTGAGGATGCCCGAGTGTTAGAATGCGAGATTTTCTAAACCATATACAAGGTAATGATTTGGGTGCGGAATGGATTGATCACCATGCCAACTTACTCTTATTATCCACTCTTGCTATGTGGGCTAGTAAATCTAGAGTGACTTGCCTATAATTGAGAGACGACGATGTTAAGCCTAAACCTTAGAATGGTATGACGTTTGACCCCTTGTAGAGGCACGTATTGCCAATAGTAGGTTATATGGTGAGAATAAGCCAAGACAATTTTCTGCAGGAACCCCGAAGGAAGTATTCTTAATGACCCCCGTGGGAGAATCGGTTTTGTTTAGTATTGGCGCAAGACTTGTGAGCCATGAAGTTTCAGTATATGGAAGACCGCTCTTTCGGTAAGGGATTCAGAATTTCGAAGGATTGCAAGACATGTGTGTGAAGGATTTCATCGAAGGAGTAAGATTTTTTTAAGACCAGTGACTCTTATTTTAAGGGTGGTAGTACCCCGGACCCTCAGATGGACAATGGATATTCAAGGAGAACCACGACCCTAGCCTTTTCTTTCTAGCGTCTTCGAATCTCGAGAACGAGATTCATCTTAAGGGTGGTAGATTTGTAACATCCCAAAATTTATATTTTTGGAATGTTAATAATTTAAATAGCATTAAATAAAAACTTGCTTGTGTTGATTGATGTGACTAGGATTTGAAACTTTTGGAGTTTAAGTGAATATTAAATTGAGAGGGAATAAAAAGACTTTCCCAATTATTCATTTGGTTCTTATTCTGGGTGTGAGAATATTCAAAATATTTCCAATTCAATAATGAGAGAGGATGACATGACTTCCTCACAGAATAATATAGGTGAATAATTGAATATTCTCACATTTGGAGTTTGAATATTTAGAGCAATTCTAACTCAAATATTAAATCATATGAGAGAAGGTAATATGACTCCTTCAATGTAAAAGAGTTGCGAATGATTTAAATGTCATTTGCATTTTTTCTCCCGAGTTCAAAAATATTTTATGGAACACTTTATAAGTGTCAAAGTAATGTTTAATGTTTACAAAAATATTATATGTATTTTATGTAAGTATTTTGAGCTGGAATAAATGTTCACTGTTTTCTAAATTAGTATGTATAATTATAGAAATTTTTCTGGTATTTATTTCAGAAAGAATTTGGCATCTTCATTATCCATTTTCTTTCCTGTTATTTTAGTAAATAGAAAACCTTCACTATTCATCAGGTCGCACTGTGCGGACCAGCTTCTATTCCTCGCCACGCGCAAGCAGCAGCGCAGAGCAACCGCAGCGCAGCTGGCCCAACATCGCCAGTAGGCCACAGCCTGCTCCACGTCTCTTTTGTTTTTCTTTCTTTCTCTCTATTCCACTGACAGCGGACCCCACCGCCTCCTTCCACCTCCCGATCGGTCTCTTGTTCGTGGACGACAGCGCTGCCACTGCCGCACCAAACCCCGCATGATTCGCGCGACCCCTTGCTCCTTTTCCAGTCTGAGGCCGCCGTGTGGTTCCTCTCGAATCCTTCGATCAGTCTTCGCAGGCTCCACTTTGTTTTCCCCTAGGAATCGACCGTAAGGACCTCGCCAAGCTCTGCGGACTCTGGCGATTCTGACGAACGATTTCGGCCACTCAAGTAAGCCCGGCCCCTCTCCGAGCACTCCATAGTCTGCGAGGAAACCTCATGCACACCCTCCGCTTTGATTTTGCCCAGGACCGCACCACATCGAGCTCTTCAACAAATCGCGATCTCGCCGGAGTATTGCCCTTGCCGGAGCTTCCCCGAACGATTCCATTGCCTCTGTGAGCCTCGGTTCCTCGCTAATCCTTCCTGAGTATTATTCGTGGTCTTTTAAATTTCCCTCAACCTCTGATTTTCTTTTTTCGAGAGTACGCCAATAGCGTATCATATTTTTATAGAAGGCGAAAATTGTAATTACAAGAACTTGCGAGTGATGCGAATATCAGCACAAATGAACCAAGACACCTACACCCACACCTAATCCAAAGCCTACTCTCTCACAAATCGGTCTAACACTCCTACACATAATCCGGCCTCCTTCCAGTCTTTGATCTCGTTCATGATGTGGTTGTGTAGCTAATCCACGGTTATTTGTTGATTTATCCGATTGAACACTCTCGTGTTTCTCTGTTTCCATAAAGACCAAGTCACTACGATTTCGAATGTGTTGAATCCTCTTCTTTCAGCCTGCGTGAAGTTTCTTCTAGCTTGTAGCCACCAATCCAACAGACTATCCTGCCCAAGCGGGTGAGTCATCTCCAAGTTCAGCCCGACGATGCACTTGTGCCATACCTGTCTAGTGTATGAGCATTGTAAGTGTATGTGTTCTGCATTGTCCTCCTCTTGCAGGCACGTGAAACATGCCGAGGGGTGATCTTGTAGTCCATGTCGCACTCGTCGATCGAAGGTCCAGATCCGATGTTGGACAGTGAGCCAAACGTGGATTTTGCATTTCAACGGCGCCCAACTCCTCCAGATACACGAGGCGTAAGGAACTCTCTCCAGCCCTTGGCAGAGCATGTTGTAAACTGATCGGGCCGTGTATTGTCCCGAAGCATCCGCCGGCCACGCGAATGTATCAAGGGAGCTATCATCTCGATGTGTCGTAGCGATGGCATGGCATAGATTTAGGAATTGGATATGTCCAGTGAAGCTGAGTTCTCCTGCCACATCCTGGACCCAACTGTTATCCTCCAAGGCTTGCTGAACCGTACGCCGGTTTCGTGTCCGTGTGTCCACCATATCATGGATCTGTGGTGCAATATCTACAATGGCCAAGCCATGCAGCCATCTATCTCTCCAAAATAGAGTTTTGGCTCCGTTTCCCACCATGATGCTAACCAGACTGTCAAATAGTTGTCGTGCTTCTCTGTCTACAACCATATGTATATTCTGCCACGGCCTATCAGGGTCTGTTCTCCGGAGCCATTCCCACGTAACTCGGAGTGCCAATGCTTGCAACTCCAGATTCTTGACGCCGAGCCCTCCAAAGCACTGCAGTCTGATTGTATCCCAAGCGACTAGGCGCTTTCCTCCATTAACTTTCTCCTCCATTGTCCAAAAAATGCTCGCATACATTTATCCAAATTTCTTCAAAAACCCACTTTGAGCATCCATGACCATGAGATGGTGCACCGGCCTAGCTGCCATGACCGATTTCACCAGGACGAGTCGGCCCGGCCTTTGAATTAGCCCCCTCTGCCAGGCCGGCACTAGCTTCTTGGCCTTGTCCAAAATGGGCTGCCATTCCCCACGTGTTAGTTGCCGAACCGCAAGCTGCAGCCCGAGGTACTTACATGGGAATTCACCAATGTTACATTGCAGCAACGCCTCAACATGGGACTGGTCCTGTTCAGAGCCATGGATAAGGATGGCTGACGACTTGCTGTAATTCATGGATAGTCCCGAGGCTCTTCCAAACGCCTGTAACACGCTTCTGACAAAGTTCAGATCCCCTTCAGTGGGTCTGATGAAGAGAGCAACATCATCCGCATATATGGAGACTCTTTGCATTGCTGTGATTCCCTGAAATGAGCTTAGCACTCCTAAATCGCACCCTTCCTGAATTTGAGTAAGAACGTCCATGGCAATCACAAACAGCAGGGGTGAGACCGGGTCTCCCTGCCTGAGCCCGCAAGCATGCATCACACTTTTACCAGGTATACCATTGACCACCACCTTCGTAGATGCCGTTCTAAGGAGGATCGAGATCCACCCAATCCACTTGGCGTCGAACCCTTTTTGCCTCAGGACCTCGAAGAGGAAAGGCCAAGATAAGGAGTCGAAAGCTCTCGAGATGTCGAGCTTGAGGAACACCCCTGGTTCTTTTCTTCCTTGGATCTTCCTCGCCACTTGCCTCACCAGCAAGAAATTGTCGTGCAAGTTCTGCCCTTGTATGAAGGCCGATTGGTTTGCTGCCACCACCTCCTTCATCCTCTTTCAAGCCCTTAGAGCGAGCATATTTGCAAACAGCTTAGCCGCGCTATGCGTCAGGCTAATGGGGCGGAAGTCCCCAACTTCCTCCGCGTCCGGTTTCTTCGGAATTAGCACAATGTGCGCCCTGTTCAACTTGCCAAATCCACGGCCGTCGCCCACATACAGCTTCATCAAAACTGCCATAACATCCTGCTTAATGATGGGCCTGGCCCGCTGATAGAAAGCGCCAATAAAACCGTCCGGGCCCGGTGCTCGATCCGATGACAGTTCTCTGATGGTATTCCACACTTCCTCTTCCATGAAAATGTCATCTAGCTCTTGCAGATCGCATCCCTCAATGTTTAGGAAGTCTAAGTCTAGGCTGTCGTCTCTAGCGCTATATGCTCCCAGCAGATCCTCGTAAGCTTCCGTAAAGATATGTCCCTTGCGCTCCTGCTCTGTGGCAATCTCCTCTCCATGCTTGACCTTAAGGATAAAGTTTTTAGCACGTCGCCCATTGGCCACAATCTGGAAAAGTTTTGTATTGGCATCTCCCTCTTTCAACCATCTAATCCTGGATCTCTGACGCGCGATCGTTCTTTCCAGAGACGCCAATCCCAGGACTACCAACTTAAGCATACGTCTAAGCCATAGTTCCTCAGGAGATAGAGCTTTGAACTCTTGGACTCTGTCAAGGCAAAGTATCACGTAGTTGGCCACTGCAATTTGCAATTTGATGTTACCAACTTTTCGCTGTCCCCAAGCTTGCAAAAACACAGCCGTGTTCCTAAGTAGTGCATCCAGTCGTTTGAAAGGATCCATGATAGAGTCATCGCAGACCCAAGCCTCCTGAACCGCCTCCAAAAATCCATCAAGCTTGGTCCAAAAAAAATCTCAAACCGGAATCTCCTTTTAGGACAGAATTGTGCACTTGTGGATAGGTGCAAAGGCGCATGATCTGACACATTTGTAGATAGTGCTTGCAACATGCTATCGTAGAAATGCAGCTCCCAATCAACAGACACCAAAACCCTATCAATTTTAGTCATCACCGGTGCATCTCTCTCATTGCTCCAAGTGAAATTACGCCCATGCAGGTAAAGCTCTTTCAATTCATGCTCGTCCACAAATTCCCGAAACTTCCTCATCATCGTCCTATTGAGGTTGGCGTTATTCTTTTCCAAAGCACGTAGGATCATGTTGAAGTCACCAAGAACCATCAACGGTACCTGGCACGTAGCTCTCCTGCTCCTAAGCTCCTCCACGAAATTTATTTTTAACTCATTCCCTTGGGGGCCATACACCACCGTGATCCACCAAACCGCCCCATCTTTATTATGCACCAGGCCCGTGAGCGAGTTGCCGTCAAGTGTTATGTTATCAACGTCCATCATCGTTTTATCCCACGCTAATAGGATACCACCACGTGTTTCATGCGCCGGGAGGTAAGCAAAGCCGTCAAGGGACGGACCAATACATTGCATACTTATGAAGTGATCAATTACATCTAGTTTCGTTTCTTGCAAACACACTAGGTTTACTTGCACCGAGGTCACAAACTCCCGGACTGCCTTCTTTTTGGCAGGGCTATTAAGGCCCCTCACATTCCAACATAAAATATGCGGGTTCATATCCATAGACAGGATCAAACAACCAGCACCAGATGCACGTCTAGTGCGCGACGACCGACAGTCCCACCTCGCTCTGCAGCTCACACCCAGTCGGCAACTCCTTCCCAAATAACGCGGCGATCACCCTGACATGCTGAGTACACAGAGGGGAGTCAAAGAGCTGTTGCAACTCATCAACTATTGCCTCGTCCACCTCCAGATCTTGAGGCACCAAACCAAGCGCATGCATAAGGACGTTCTCAGCTAGAGTAGCTTTTCCTTGCTTGTTCTGTGGCGCTTGCTTCGTCGCGCGTGTGGTGCGTCGTAGTGTAAATGACTCCGCCTCTGGACGAAGGCCCGAAGCTTGCACTTCCTTAAGAAGTGGTGGTGCTAGCTTCTTGACCAGGCTAGAGCAAAACCATTTTAGTTTGTCAAAAGCGACCACCTCCTGTGGCCTCATACCCACCACATCTAGCCCTTGCACTGTTTGCATGTCGCCTCCCACATCCGGGGTCTCCAAAGATCCTTGCACTGATTGCATGTCGCCTCCCACGTCCAGGACCTCCAATGATCCATGCACTGTTTGCATGTCGCCTCCCATGTCCGGGGTCTCCAATGATCCTTGCACTTGTGTCACAAGAGCATGAGTGGGGTTCGTCTGCATGCACGTCTGCGCGGCCACCCCCAGCGTTGGCAGCATAGAGCCTGCCTCCTCCTCAGACTAGCCACATTGGGAGTAACTTCAGTAGTAACATCGAGTCCAACTCAGCAAATTTGCTTATGTGGCAATGAATTAATGAGGAGAGAGGTAGTTACAGTAACTTAGCTAATTACTGTAACATCACATGTCTCAATGCAATATGAGTCTATAACCTAATAAATGAAGCTTTGTATGTTACCACACTTATGTTACTACCCACTATGAAGGTAATAACATAGTCTAGGAATATGTGTATGTTAATAGTGTATGTTACTATGCATTGTGGCTAGTCTCATGTGCGGGTGCCACCACCAAATTCTCAGCTGCCTCCATGCAGGAATCCACCGCATGATTTCCATCAGGGGGTCCACCCGCAACCAGCAGGGCGCACCCATCCAACGCCCCCTCCTTGGACTCTGAGCCTGTCGCCGCCTGGGGTTCCATCTCCTGCTCGCCAGTAGGCTCACCAGTGCCGACAAAAGCGCTTTTCTCCACTTCAACCACTCCTCCTTCCTCGGGATCTGATGCTGTCCGCTGCGCAGCCGAGCCCACCACCTGGGGTCCAGCTAGCTCTGTCAATGGGACCAACGCACTTAATTCACTATTGGCCAATCCATTCCGCACGGGTTCCACTGTCGTATCGGCATGAGATGCGATTGGCGATCCAGCCATTCCAGGCTGCACATCTCGAACCCTCTCTGGGCCCGCAGTTTGATGCGGCGCACTCGCCACGATCACGGAGGCCATCGGGGCCCGCTCCACAACTGTCCCCTGACCCGACTGAGCCGCGCCTTGTCCATTCAAATTGGTTTGAACCAAACCTCCATCAGCTGCGCGGTGGTCGTGCTGGCCGTTGAGCTGGTCAAAAGCCGGCTGTCTAGTGGTCAGCCTCCCCCACACCTGCCTGTCTGGCCCACTCCTGCTGACGGCCGGTGCCGGGTCCATTGGTGGGAGACGCCAATCCGACGCCGCACGGCTCCGTACCGAGCCTCCATGCCCATCGCCGGCAGCGTCGCTGCCCTGGCCACCGCCCCGCGAATCCCGGACCCCAAACCTCCACACCAGCTTGCGCGGCCTTGATTCATCGTTGCCGCCTGAAAGTGCAACTGTCCCTAGGTGGTTTTGGTAATTCATAACAACATATAGCTCATTGAGCTAATGCTATTCCAAGACTATTATTTCAGGAAAGCTCAATGAATGGCATGGCATGGATGATGAAAGTGGATCCCTCAAAATACTAAGGACAAAGGATTGGCTCAAGCTCAAAAGCTCAAGACTCTTCATTTTACATTTTAGTGGTCCAAGATCACATTGAGTCTATAGGAAAAGCCAATACTATCAAGGAGGGATGAGGTGTTGCTTAATGAGCCTCTTGCTTCATGTGCTTAGTGATATGCTCCAAAAACCCCTAGCTACTTTCTCACAATACACAAATGACCTAAACCTAAAGCCAAAATCGGTCACACCGAATCTTCCTACCCGGCGCCACCGATTTCAAAAGTCATAGCCACTGCCACAAACCCTAGGCAAATCGGTCCTAACGATAGGTATCTCGGTCTCACCGAGTTGGTATTGTAATCTCTCTGTTTCCCTTCGTAACGTTTCGTTCTAACCGAAGTGAGCGATCGGTCCCACCGAGATTGCTATGTAAACTCTCTGTTTTCCTTTTGTAACATTTCGGTCTCACCGAAAAGAGCAAATCGGTCCCACCGAGTTTACGACCAACTCTCTCGAAAGCTTATTACCAAAATCGGTCTCACCGAAGTTTGTATGTCGGTCTTACCGAGATTACGTTATGCCCTAACCCTAACCGAATCAGTCTCACCGAGTTGCATGTCAGTCCCATCGAAAATCACTAACTGTCACTAGGTTTACTAAATCGGTCTGACTGAGTCTGTTGAATCGGTCCCACCGAGTTTGGTAAATTGTGTGTAACGGTTAGATTTTGTGTGGAGGCTATATATACCCCTCCACCTCCTCTTCATTCGTGGAGAGAGCCATCAGATTGAACCTACACTTCCAACTTACCATTTCTGAGAAAGAACTACCTACTCATGTGTTGAGGCCAAGATATTTCATTCCTACCATATGAATCTTGATATCTAGCCTTCCCCAAGTTGCTTTCCACTCAAACCCTCTTTCCACCAGATCCAAATCCTATGAGAGAGAGTTGAGTGTTGGGGAGACTATCATTTGAAGAACAAGAGCAAGGAGTTCATCATCAACACACCATTTGTTACTTCTTGGAGAGTGGTGTCTCCTAGATTGGCTAGGTGTCACTTGGGAGCCTCCGACAAGATTGTGGAGTTGAACCAAGGAGTTTGTAAGGGCAAGGAGATCGTCTAGTTCGTGAAGATCTACCGCTAGTGAGGCAAGTCCTTCGTGGGCAATGGCCATGGTGGGATAGACAAGGTTGCTTCTTCGTGGACCCTTCGTGAGTGGAGCCCTCCGTGGACTCGCGCAACCGTTACCCTTCATGGGTTGTAGTCTCCATCAACGTGGAGGTACGATAGCACCACCTATCGGAACCACGCCAAAAACATCCGTGTCTCCAATTGCGTTTGAATCCTCCAAACCCTTCCCTTTACTTTCTTGCAAGTTGCATGCTTTAATTTCCGCTGCCTATATACTCTTTGCATGCTTTAATTTCCGCTGCCTATATACTCTTTGCATGCTTGCTTCATTCGTGTGATGATTGCTTGACTTGTCCTAAGATCTGTCAAACTCTAAAATTGGGAAAAGGTTAAGTTTTTAATTGGTCAAGTAGTCGAATCACCCCCCTCTAGACATACTTCAAGGTCCTACAAGTGGTATCAGAGCTTTGGTCTCCATTTGCTTTGATTTCCATAGCTTTTGGTGGTCATAGCCTTGGTTTCACAACCTAGGAGAGTATGGCGTCTAGCGAGGGAAATTATGACCGTAGAGGTCCTTACTTTGATGGTACTAATTTTGCTAGTTGGAAGCATAAGATGAAAATGCATATTCTCGGACATAACCCCGCCGATTGGGCAATTATTTGTATTGGCTTGCAAGGTGTATTCTTTGATGGGAGAGAACTGAACCGTGAAGCTAATGGGATGTCACTCAAGGATAAGGAGCAACTTCACAACAAGTCAAGTGGTGCTTACAAAGCCTCAAGTGAAGCCCCCGCATCATCAAGTGAGAAACAAACCTTCAATGAAGAATTGAGCTTAATGGTGAAGAACTTCAACAAATTCTACAAGAGTAGAAGCAAAGAAAGAAGCTCCAAGTCAAGGACTTACCATGACAAAAGATCTTCTAGTCGAGAGCGCAATTGCTACAATTGTGGGAGACCCGGACACTATTCCAATGAGTGTACGGCACCCTACAAAAGAAGAGAAGATTCTCCAAGAAGAAGAAGCAAAAGAGAAGAATCACCACCAAGAGAGAGAAGGAGTAGAGATGATCGTTATGAACGAAGACCCTCATGGAGAAGCAAGGATTCGGAAAGGAAGGACAAGTCATCAAGGAGCTACACAAAACGAAGACATCAAGCTCATGTTGGTGAATGGGTATCCGGCTCCGACTCCGACAAACACTCCGAGAGAAGCTATCACTCCGACTCCGAATATACTCAAGATGAAGGTGTTACCGGTCTAGCACTCCTACGACATATTTGATTCACCAAATGAAGGAATTGGAAGATGCTTCATGGCCAAAGGTCCAAAGGTAACACATCCTGAGTATGTTGATTTCAATAGTGATGAAGATGACTTGCTTGTGGATGATGATTTACTTGTTGACAACTCTAGTGATGAATACTATGATGAAACGTCAATTAATCATGCTAATCAAGATGAAACGAATGACAATGATAAGGAGAAGATTGAGCTTCTAACTAAAGAACTAAACACTCTTAAGTTGGCTCATGAAACTATCTTGAAGATCATCGAGAACTTTAAGGGCTCATGAGAAGTTACGCTTTGAAAAGCTCAATCTTGAGCAAGAGCATGAGTTCTTAAAAGCAATCAATGATGATCTCCGTAAGAAAAGTTCTTCTTACATTGCCAAGCGTTTACTCCTATCTACTTAAATGCCTCAAGTCAAGTCTAGCAACGAGTACATGAAAGATAATTCCTCTAGTAGTAACAATAATAATGTCAAATCCAATATTGTTGCTTCTAGTAGTTCTCTTGATTCCACTAATGATTCTCTTAGCCAAGTTACACTTGAGCAGAAAATAGCTTATTGAAGGGAGTTATAGAGAAAGGTGTTTACAAGAGTCTTGCCGGGAGTAAGCAATTCGAGGAAATTGTACGCAAGCAAGGAAGACACCGGAAGAATCAAGGTGTTGGTTTTGAACGAAAGTTCAATGCCAATGGAGTTGAGTGGGAAGAAGATTAATACCCCAAGACGAAGTTTGTTCCTCAACAAGAGAAGTATGATCCTACTTCCTTCAAGGGAACACAAGCACAAGATGATCTTCCACCACAAGACCACAAGAACAAAGGCAAGGACAAGCTTCAAGAAGAGATTGATGCATGTGAAGAAGCACCTAAGGCCTCGTTCAAG
Source organism: Aegilops bicornis (assembly GCA_021605145.1). NCBI lineage: Eukaryota > Viridiplantae > Streptophyta > Magnoliopsida > Poales > Poaceae > Aegilops > Aegilops bicornis. The sequence continues at coordinate 438,966,996 of CM038675.1, read as the reverse complement.
TGGATTCCCAAGACTACTACAAGTTCTACTTCATCAAGTACAACTACAACTCCAAGGATTCCCATCAAGATGATGTGGATCCCGAAGAAGAAGAACTAGAGAGTTCTTGAGGGTGACTCCGCCAACATTCTTCACACATATCATTATGGCAAGGACAAGTGCAATCAACTTCCACAACTTGCACTAGTTCAAGGAGTGTAACATCCCAAATTTCCTATTTGGAATGTTTTACAATTATAGCTAAGCATCTATGCATTCTGTTTGAATTTGAGTGGCATTTGAAGTTTCTGAAGTTTTGGACTTGTTGGCATTTGAATTCAAATTTTGGCAAATGGAAATCATTTCAAAAACTATGCTGATAAATACTTGAGAAAAAGTATGAGAGGAGTAGACATGACACTCCAAAAATATCAGAGGAAAAACATTGCCAAAAAGTTTGAATTCAAATTTGAATTTTATTTGGGAATTTTGGAAAAAATGATTTTTATAAAGTTTGGATTTTGCCCCTGGAAAAATGTTCAAATGATAGGGAATATTCCCCTGATCATTTTGATATATATATATGTCCTATATAAAATATTTATATTCTATATATTATACCTCTGTTTTTATTTTCAAAAAAAAGGAAAAAAAAGAGACCCAGCGCCAATAGCCAACCCGGCCCAAGACCCAGCGGCCGAACCCGGCGAGCCTTGACCATGGCCCACTGACGACCAGCCGAGCCCCCTGAACCACCTCCGTGATCGCCGCCTGACCGACGCCTCTATCCTCACCGCTGACACCCGGGCCCCACCTCCCTCTTCCTCGCCCACGCCACCACGGCGCCCGCCATCGCCGGATCCCACGGATCCGGATTCGCCATGAATCCTCCCCCGATCGCCTCGCGCAAGTCGAGGCCCTCGCCTATAAATATCCTCCTCGACCCGTTCCTCCTCCTTCGCCTCGCTTAACCCTCTCGCTTGAACACGCTCGCCAGAGCAACCGAGCCGCCGCCGCCATTAGCTCGCTCACCCACCGCTGCCACCCCGAGCTCACTGACCCCACCCCGAGCTCACCTCGTCGCAGCGCCACGGAGATCCTCGCCGACGTCCCCGACCATCGGAGCCCGGGCCATTGCCGCCCGAGCCACCGTCGCCGTCGACCCGTCGGTAAGTCATGGACCTCCCGCCGTTGGATCAAGGTGTACGGTGTAGATTAGATCCCCCCGAAGGGGTAGGTTTATTTCATATAAACCCAGTTTAGTTCCGGTTTATTTTTAGTTAGGATTTTTAGTTGAACCGGCCGATTCGTTTAAACCCTAGGGCCCGTTTAGTTATATTACGCCCAGGGCGTTAGTTAGGCCCATTAGCCCGTTTTTTTCTTTTATTTTCGTTTTCTGTTTTAACAGAATAGTTTCAGATTTGAAAAATTCATATCTTTTAATCTACTTAATATTTTTAAGTGATTCTTTTTTTGTTGGTTTGAAAATTTCTTATAGTTTCTGTATAAAATATAATTAGCTATGTTAAAATTATTTAGAATTACTTTATTTTAGATTTAGACAGAATAGTAAATCTGCTATAAAGTGAGTTAGGAAAATTATTTTTTAGTGATTCTTTTGTCACAACTTTGTTTTGACATTACCTAACCGTAGGAATTTATTTGGGCATTTTAGGATTAATAAAAAAAATAGTTTTAATCAGAATCATGTTATTCTTAATTAATTAACTAGCTACTGTTTTCCTATTGTTTTAGTTAGCAAATAAGTTTATTTTTCATATGTCATAGATTATTCTAGGTTAGTTTCTGTCACTTTAGAGCATGAACTTTTATTTATAATAAATAAAACTTTTATTTTATTTTTCCTACTAGAATTTGCTTTAGGCCTAATAGGAGTTTTATAATAGATTTTTAAAGTGATTCTTTTGCTCCTAGTTGCTTGATGAATCCTTTTCTGTTAGGTAGCATAAACCCATGCTTAGGTTCTGTTAAGAAAATTTTTGTTATGTAAAACTATTTTTAGTTGTTGCTTGAAGTAGGAAAACTTTGATTTGGTTTTTCTTTGAGTTTCCTTTGGGTTTTGATTCATTTGTTTTGTGTGTTTCATATTACTATGCTGTTATGTAAGTGATCATATGTTGTATGCTTATTGTGGTTATTGTTTGCCTCGGTAGAATTTCCGGAGTGCTAAGCTTGCTACCACGAGTCCCTAGCTTACGAAGATCGTCAAAGAAGGCAAGTCATTGATCATGTTTCTTTACAATACCTATGATTTTTATTGCATTAGAATTACCTCCCCACCATGCATGCAGAGGTGAAATTTTGAAGTTATGTTCTTGAGTAGTATCATGAGGTAGGATGAACCAATTCCCTTGTTACCATGACCCGACGAAGTAGTTTATTTTGCTATGCTCAGAGCGGGGTTGGTTGAGTGAATTCATAAGGGAGATGTGAGAGTCTTAAAGATGATGACAACCCCATGACTTCAAGATCAAGATGGACTTCAAATTCACTACTGGGTGGAGGACGGTTGACGGGCACCACTGGAGAACCCGGTGGTTGGCGGGATGCATGGAGAAGCGCCATGACATCTTGCGGAAAGCTTCACCCAGCCACGAAGAGACGGATGGATACCCCATCGACCGGAAGCTTACATGCAGCCGCAAGCCATTATGGGCTCGCTTGGTCGACCCTAGGTGTGACTCGGCCGGACGGTGCTACGAGATGTAGAAGAACGGTAGGATTGGATGGGCACGGCAGTGGGCCAGAGGAACTCTTCTAAGACCCTGTTTCATTCTTCCCGTCTTCAAACACTCAAGTGCGAAGACTTAAAAGGAGGGAATGATTCTTGCGGGTAAAGTGCATAAACCTCTGCAGAGAAATGATCTAATCGATTAGCCGTGTCCCGATTTACGGACAATTTGAGCCTCTGGAACTTGGAAGTATTCGGAAATCTCAACATCGAAATTAATAATTTAATTGAGGGGTTATGACTTAATAATTTGGGAATGAGACATTGGTTGGCGGAACCATCTCAATAACTACCAACAATTTTGTAGTAATTGCAAACAAGTCCTTATTGTAGGGAAAAACTGGCTTTTTCGCAAAATGATGAAACTTAGAGCCCCACAGCCAAATTGCATATCGTGTTTGTAATTTTATTATTGTTCTCTCTTCATGACTTGCCAAAGATATTCAAAATCTTTGACCTACACGGCTGCAACGCCTTATGTTGCGTAGAATTATTCCGATCAGAGTGAGGCTACGATCCGCTTGGCGATTGCTCTTGGAGTCGGATGGACTCGCTATTCTTCTACGCGCCAGCAGCTTTCCTTAGTTTATTTCTCATGAGTAGGCCTTCGGCCGAATTTATTCCATTGTAATAAAGACTCGATATGAGAATCGTGTAATAAATTCAGGTGTGATTGAACTTTGATTATTTCATCAATGTACCGTGAGTGCCAGCATGATCTTGGGATGGTATGTATACGTAGACTTGACCGATTTTGGGTCGGTCGCTTCTGAAGATGGTATCGAGCACCTGGCCCGACCGTAGGGACGTAACCCCTAGGATCGGAAAGCCATAGGAAGAGACTATTTATTTTATATCCTTATCATTCCGTAATTCTCCCTGCTCATTTCTCGACTTCTCTCCGATTTTCAACATTCTAGATGGCCGAAGTTCACCCAAGTTTTGCTACGGAGTTTTGCCACCAGACGAGACGATGCCCTTCGGCAGAAGCTGGTCCAGATCGTGAAGAAGTCAAGATTGCTCGCCCTCGATCACCGGGAAGCCTACCAATGCACTTCCGACGGATACCCGCCACAGGATCGAGGTGCACATTCTAGGAGAACCTTCGAGGACATACTGAGCCTATTGACTTTGAGTTTACCGACTTCAACTGGATCCTCGGAAGAGACATGGCGATTTATCATGCACTTGGACATCTCCGAGAAGAGTACAGGGCCGAGCTTGATCCATCAGACCTCGCCATGGTTTCTCGCAGAGCAAGGAATGGAGATATCATCCATACCGTAGAAGACGACTCTCGTATGTCCAAGACTTGGAGTGTCTCCTCAGGAAACGGGAGATCCAGACTCGCCGTAACTCGAAGGTACACAGGAGGCTGTTGTTCCGTGAACTGGAACTGGAGGAGAAGGCACACGCATACTTCCTTGACCATGAAGAAGAAATCAAGGATTTCATGGAGAGAGTCGACGACCTGAAAATGAAGGTTGCCGCGTTAGAGGAAAAGATGGACTTGGGAGAGGACCTTTTTCCGAGTGGAGATGACGGACCTCTCGTGAGCAATGATCGAGGATTATGAAGGGAGTTCCACCGGAGAAAGCCGCAAGAGGAGGCGCCATCGAGGACGCCCCACCGGAGGACGCCGCACCAGAGGACGCAAGGATTATTGATGAAGACATTTAGCCGACCACCATGTTATTTTATTTTCCGTCGATCAGTTAGGCCGTTATTTTCGATTAGTCGTGAGATATTTTGTAATTCGAGATTGAACCATGTTTGAGATGATTGAATAAATGATTGGTGTGATTATGCTTGTGCATTCATATGGGTAGTGATATTTTCTCATTAGACCATTGTTCTATTCTAATTTTCTCATCCACTCCAAAACACCAGATGCCTCCGAGACGTGACCCTGGTTTCAACTTTCTGCCGGAGCTCACCCAGCTGATTCAGCAGCAGAATGCCCTCATGCAGATGCTCATCCAGAACCAGAACAACAACAACAACAACAATCCACCGCCACCAACCCCCTGTTGACAACTTGACTCGATTCCTAAGGCTTAATCCGCTAGTGTTCTCTAGCAGCACTGAGCCGATTGTGGCCGATGATTGGCTCCACAAGGTCGGAAGAGAGTTAGTCATTGTTGGATGCACTGATGGAGAGAAGGTGCACTTTGCCGCACATCAACTTGATGGACCTGCAGCTTCTTGGTGGGAGAACTACACCGCCACTTATCCCATCGCCACCATCACATGGGATCAGTTCCAGCAGTTTTCGCACCGCTCATGTCTCACCGGAGCCATGAGTCTCAAGAAGCGTGAGTTCCGCAATTTACGCCAGGGAACCGCATCAGGGGCAAGATGTGGATGAGTTCGACAAGTTAGCTCGCTATGCCCCGGATGATGTGGCCACAGATGCCGCAAAGCGTGAGAAGTTTCTCGAGGGACTCAATGATTTAGCTGGGATGCAGCTTATGGTGGCTACCTTCACCAACTACTGTGAGCTGGTAGACAAGGCCACCATACTTGAAGGCAAGCAAAGAAGAGATTGATAGTCATAGCGGAAGTACAGCCATGGGAAGTACAATGCGAGCTCGGCAGAAGCCCGTTATGCCCCATACTCGGGAGGGCATACCCATCACAACCATGGAGGACATAACCATGGAGGAAATGGGAACAACCGCAACCAGGACAACAAGTCGTGCAATGGAAACGCAATGGTAACCAAGATCGCCCCGCCCGGCTCAAGGATCTGAGTCACATCACCTGCTTCAAGTGCCGTAAAACAGGGCACTATGCCACCGATCGCCCGGAGGCCAAGCAGAGGAATGGAAACAACAATGGAAGCTCAAATAAGAAGCCCAACCCTTTCCTCAGGTTTCGGGTGAACCACATTGACGTGGAGGATGTCTATGATCAGCCGTATTAATCGTGGTTGGTAAGTTTTATTGAATTCACGTTCAGTATTGGTACTCTTTGATTCTCGTGCAACGCATTCATTCATATCAAGGGTAGTTGTGGAAAAGTATGGGTTGCCCACTAAAACCCTTAGAAGCCCCTTCGCGTCGGGCCCGCAGGAGGAGAAATGATGGCGTGCTTAGGCTGTCATGCAACCCTCAACATCGGAAATCATAAATTTCCGCAGACCTCATAGTATTGGAAACCCGGACCTTGGATGTAATCCTAGGCATGGATTGGTTGACGGTTTGAAGGAAACATAGATCGTGCTCAAGAAGTCAATTCTCGCTCACCACCCCGGAGCGTAAGAGGATCAAGTATGTATCCGTGACGTAGCGAGATGAAGAATCAGTGAATTCCCTCACGGGAGTTGTTCAGAGGAAGTGCCAGAGTGCAAGATTTTCCCGATGTGTTTCCGAAGGAATTACCAGGAATGCCACCGGACAGAGACATTGAATTTCTGATTGAGTTATTGCCCGGCACAGCCCCAATATCCAAGAGACCCTATCGGATGCCACCGAACGATTTGAAAGAAATCAAGAACCAAATTAATGAGCTATTGGAGAAAGGATATATTCGGCCAAGCTCATCACCTTGGGGAGCCCCAGTTCTTTTGGTAGAGAAGAAGGATGGAACCTTGAGAATGGTTGTGGATTATCGTTCGTTGAACGACGTGACCATCAAGAACAAGTACCCTCTGCCGATGATTAATGATCTATTTGATCAGCTAGTTGGAGCCAAGGTATTCTCCAAGATCGATCTTCGATCGTGGTATCATCGATTGAAGATCCGTGAAAAGGATATACCCAAAACAGCATTCACCACCAGGTATGGTTTATATGAGTATACCGTCATGTCATTCGGATTGACTAATGCCCCTGCATACTTGATGAATTTGATGAACAAGGTATTTATGGAATATCTGGACAAATTTGTCGTGGTGTTCATCGATGATATCTTGATTTTCTCCAAGAGCGAGGAAGAGCATAAGGAACATTTGCGTCTAGTTACGGAGAAACTTCGAGAACATCGGTTATACGCCAAGTTCAGCAAATGTGAATTTTGGCTGAAGGAAGTCGGATTCCTCGGACATGTTATTTCAGGAGAAGGAATAGCGATTGACCCCACCAAGGTTGAATCGGTCACCGATTGGCGTTCGCCCACCTCGACCAAGGAGATCCGCAGCTTTCTCGGACTTGCGAGGATATTATCGGAGGTTTATTGAGAACTTCTCAAGATTGCCAAGCCCATGACCGAGTTGTTGAAGAAGGATGCCAAGTACGTTTGGACCGAGGTTTGTGAAGCCGGTTCCAGAATTGAAGAAACGCGTTTGGTTACAAATTTCAAAGTACTGATTTTGCCGGACATACACAAGGATTACCAGGTATATTGTGACGCTTCTCGTCAGGGACTCGGAGGAGTACTCATGCAGGAAGGAAAAGTTGTAGCTTATACCTCCAGACAGCTACGACCTCACGAGATGAATTATGCCACACATGATTTGGAGTTAGCAGCAGTAGTGCATGCACTCAAGACACGAGACATTTCCTCATCGGAAACCGTTGTGATGTTTACACAGATCACAAGAGCTTGAAGTATATTTTCACGCAGAAAGAGTTGAACCTCGAGCAAAGGAGATGGCTAGAGTTAATCAAGGACTATGACATGAGATTGCATTACCACCAGAAAGGCTAATGTTGTAGCAGATGCTTTGAGCCGTAAGAGTTATGTGAATACTCTTATAGCGGGAGGAATTCCCCAGGAGTTAGCCGATGGCCTCAGAGATCTCCGGCTGGAGATAGTTCCGAGAGGATACGTTGCAACTCTGGAAGTTCAGTCCACTTTGGCCGAAAGAATTCGTGAAGCCCAGAAGTCGGACAAGGAAATTGATGAGATAAAGAAAAAGATGAATGAAGGAAAAGCTAAAGGGTTCCGTAAGGATGAACACGGAGCTATATGGTTCGAGGATCGTATTTATGTGCCCAATGATCCCGAACTCAGGAAGCTAATTCTTCAGGAGGCTCATGATTCACCATACTCGATTCACCCTGCAGAACACCAAGATGTACCGGATTTGAAGGAAAGTTTACGGTGGGCGTGTATGAAGAAAGATATTGCCGAGTACGTAGCGATATGCGATGTTTGTCAACGAGTAAAGGCAGAACATCGAAGCGGCAGGGTTACTTCAACCCTTGCCGATTCTCGAGTGGAAATGGGAAAAACTTGGAATGGATTTTATCACGGGATTACCGGGACCCGTTCAGGTTATGATTCCATCTGGGTAGTGGTTGATCGATTGACCAAGGTAGCTCATTTCATTCCCGTGAAGACTACCTATACCAGCGCTAAGTTAGCCAAGATATACATGACCAGGATCGTTTGTCTGCACGGAGTTCCGAGGAGTATCGTGTCAGATAGAGGAACACAATTTACCTCAAAGTTTTGGAATGAGTTGCATGAAACTTTGGGTACGAGGCTGGAGTTCAAGATGACTTTTCATCCGCAGATGATGGACAGACCGAGAGAGTCAACCAGATTCGGAGGACATGTTGAGAGCTTGTGTGCTAGATTATGGGTCTAGCTGGGATGATAATTTGCCAGACGCAGAGTTCTCATACAATAACAGTTATCGCACCAATGCGAAGATGGCCCCTTCGAAGCTCTATACGGAAGGAGATGCGAACACCATTCTGTGGGATGGTGTTGGAGATCGAAAACTTTTCGGTCCCGATCTTATCGTAGATTCAAGAGAAAGTCAAGCTGATTCGAGATAGGCTCAAGGTGGCTCGAGGCGTAAGAGTTATGCCGACGATAAGAACGCAAGGAAGTAACTTACGAAGCGGGAGACCGAGCATATCTTCGTGTGTCTCCACTTCGTGGAATCAAGAGGTTCGGTGTCAAAGGAAAGTTAGCACCCCGGTTCATTGGCCCCTACAAAATCCTTGAACGTCGGGGAAAAGTTGCTTACAAGTTGGAATTGCCGGAAGGATTATCCGGAGTTCATGATGTCTTCCATGTTTCTCAGCTGAAGAAGTGTCATGCCGACATGGCTGATATTCCGTTGAGAGACACAGTGCCCCTAGAGGCCATACTTTCGACGGTGATCGACTTATAAGGAGAAACCCGTCCGAATTCTCGAGGCTGCGACAGAGTCACCCGCACAAGATCATCAAGTTTTGCAAGGTGTGGAGTCATCACTCCAAGAGGAAGCCACTGGGAGCGCCAAGAAGACCTCCTTCGAGACCACCCGCACCTATTTGCTAGTTAACCCGAATCTCGAGGGCGAGATTCATCTTAAGGTGGGTAGGTTTGTAACATCCCAAATTTCCTTTTGGAATGTTTTACAATTATAGCTAAGCATCTATGCATTCTGTTTGAATTTGAGTGGCATTTGAAGTTTCAAGTTTTGGACTTGTTGGCATTTGAATTCAAATTTTGGCAAATGGAAATCATTTCAAAAAATATGACTGATAAAAAAATTAGAAAAAGTATGAGACGAGTAGAAATGACACTCCAAAAATATCATATGAAAAACAATCCCAAAAGATTTGAATTCAAATTTTAATTTTATTTCTGAATTTTGGAAAAAATGATTTTTATAAAGTTTGGATTTTGCCCTGGAAAATGTTCAAATGATAGGGAATATTCCCCTGATCATTTTGATATATATATGTCCTATATAAAATATTTATATTCTATATATTATACCTCTGTTTTTATTTTCAAAAAAAAAAAAAACAAAAAGGAAAAAAAAGAGACCCAGGCGCCGGCCCGGCCAACCGGCCCACTGAAGACTCAAAGGCCCGAATCGTCAGCGGCGGCCCAGTACGAAATTGACGGCCGACCGAGCCCCACGCTGAACCACCTCCGCAGACGGTCGCCTGACCGACGCGCCTCTCTCCTCACCGGCGACACCCGGGCCCCACCTCCCTCTTCCCCTCGCCCACGCCACCGCCCGCGCCGCCACGGATCCCGGATCTGGGATTCGCCGAATCCTCCCGATCGCCTCGCGCAAGTCGAGGCCCTCGCCTATAAATACCCTCCTCGACCCGTTCCTCCTTCGCCTCGCTAACCCTCCTCTCGCCAAGACACGCCGGAGCAACCGAGCCGCCACGCCATTAGCTCTGCTCCGACCCACCCCGCCACCCCGAGCTCACTGACCCCACCCCGAAGCTCACCTCGTCGCGCGCCACGGAGATCCCCGCCGACGCGTCCCGACCAACGGAGCCGCCCGGCTGTCGCCGCCTCGTCGCCGTCGGCCCCGTCGATAAGTCGCCGGACCCCTCCCCGCCGTTGGATCTAGGTGTACGGTGTAGATTAGATCCCCCGAAGGGGTAGGTTTATTTCAAATAAACCGGTTAGTTCCGGTTTATTTTTAGTTAGGGTTTTTAGTTGAACCGGCCGATTCGTTTAAACCCTAGGGCCCGTTTAGTTATATTACGCCTGTATGCGTTAGTTAGCCCATTAGCCCGTTTTTCTTTTATTTTCGTTTTCTGTTTTAACAGAATAGTTTCAGATTTGAAAAATTCATATCTTTTAATCTACTTAATATTTTTAAGTGATTCTTTTTTGCTGGTTTGCAAATTTCTTATAGTTTCGGTAGAAAATATAATTAGCTATGTTAAAATTATTTAGAATTACTTTATTTTAGATTTAGACAGAATAGTAAATCTGCTATAAAGTGAGTTAGGAAAATTATTTTTTAGTGATTCTTTTGTCACAACTTTGTTTTGACATTACCTAACCGTAGGAATTTATTTGGGCATTTTAGGATTAATAAAAAAAATAGTTTTAATCAGAATCATGTTATTCTTAATTAATTAACTAGCTACTGTTTTCCTATTGGTTTAGTTAGCAAATAAGTTTATTTTTCATATGTGATAGATTATTCTAGGTTAGTTTCTGTCACTTTAGAGCATGAACTTTTATTTATAATAAATAAAACTTTTATTTTATTTTTCCTACTAGAATTTGCTTTAGGCCTAATAGGAGTTTTATAATAGATTTTTAAAGTGATTCTTTTTGCTCCTAGTTGCTTGATGAATCCTTTTCTGTTAGGTAGCATAAACCCATGCTTAGGTTCTGTTAAGAAATTTTTTGTTATGTAAAACTATTTTTAGTTGTTGCTTGAAGTAGGAAAACTTTGATTTGGTTTCTTTGAGTTTCCTTTGGGTTTTGATTCGTTTGTTTTGTGTGTTTCATATTACTATGCTGTTATGTAAGTGATCATATGTTGTATGCTTATTGTGGTTATTGTTTGCCTCGGTAGAATTTCGAGTCTTGAAGCTTGCTACCACGAGTCCCTAGCTTATGAAGATCGTCAGCAAGGCAAGTCATTGATCATGTTTCTTTACAATACCTATGATTTTTATTGCATTAGAATTACCTCCCCACCATGCATGCGAGGTGAAATTTTGAAGTTATGTTCTTGAGTAGTATCATGAGGTAGGATGAACCAATTCCCTTGTTACCATGACCCGGAATGAAGTAGTTTATTTTTCTATGCTCGTGAGACGGGTTGGTTGATTGAAAGGGAGATGTGAGAGTCTTAAAGATGATGACAACCCCATGACTTCAAGATCAAGATGGACTTCAAAATTCACTCTTGGGTGGAGGGCGGTTGACGGGCACCTGGAGAACCCGGTGGTTGGCGGGATGCATGGAGAAGCGCCATGACATCTTGCGGAAAGCTTCACCCAGCCACGAAGAGACGGATGGATACCCCATTGACGGAAGCTTACTGTGCAGCCGCAAGCCATTATGGGCTCTGGCTTGGTCGACCCTAGGTGTGACTCTGGCGGATGGTGCTACGAGATGTAGAAGAACGGTAGGATTGGATGGGCACCGGCGGTGGCCCGGAAGGAACTCTTCGGAAGACCCTGTTTCGTTCGTCCGTCTTCAAACACTCAAGTGCGAAGACTTAAAAGGAGGAACGATTCTTGCGGGTAAAGTGCGCAAACCTCTGCAGAGAAAAGATCTAATCGATTAGTCGTGTCCCCGGTTACGGACAATTTGAGCCTCTGGAACTTGGAAGTATTCGGAAATCTCAACACTGAATAATTTAATTGAGGGGTTATGACTTAATAATTTGGGAATGAGACATTGGTTGGCGGAACAATCTCAATAACTACCAACAATTTTGTAGTAATTGCAAACAAGTCCTTATTGTAGGGAAAAAGCGGCTTTTAGCAAAATGATGAAACTTAGAGCCCCACAGACCAAATTGCATATAGTGTTAGTAATTTTATTATTGTTCTCTCTTCATGACTTGCCAAAGATATTCAAAATGTCGACCTACACTACCGCAACGTCTTATGTTGCGAGAGGATTATTCCGATCAGGAGTGAGGCTACGATCCGCGCTTGGCGATTGCCCTTTGGAGTCGGATGGACTCGCTATTCTTCTACGCTTCCGCAACTTTACTTAGTTTATTTCTCATGAGTTGGCCTTCGGCCGAATTTATTCCATTGTAATAAAGACTCGATATGAGAATCGTGTAATAAATTCAGGTGTGATTGAACTTTGATTATTTCATCAATGTACTGTGAGTGCCAGCATGATCTTGGGATGGTACAGACACAGAGACTTGACCGATTTTGGGTCAGGTCGCTACAAGGAGTCACAAACCCTCATGTTGGTAAGGCAAGGGACAAGGTAACCTAATGATTTCATGGACATCATCTTGTGTGTGCATCACTCTATGTCTATGGATATTCTTGTTTGTTCCTTGTGGGACTAACCCATGTAGGTAAGTTGAAAGTGCAACTCACTCCAAAGGATTGCTCCAATTGATCTACATCAACATTGAGAATCCACATCTGCAACACCTACATGAAGTCATCATCGACAAAACCAAAGGTTAGTTCATCCCTCTAAGGGGGGATCTCACATCTAGGGGGAGCTTAACTCTAAGATTTGAGTCAAAGCAACTCTAATGGTGTGAACACATCAATGCATTATGTAAAAGTGGTAACCCCACTTGAGCTTAAACGATGAGTATGACCTATGATCAAATGTTTCTCATTTGATTCCTAAGTCAATATACTCATATATAGATGACCTAGTCATCGCCAATTGTTTGATAGATGCTAGAATTGGTTGTGCATGCTTTGCCACATATTCATTTGTCATCTTATTGTGTGAGCATGTTGGTTGCATATTTACTCATTCGAGGACATCCACTTGTTGTTTTGATTGTTTGGTTCTTTCTTCTTTTGGCCAAGTGGATGGACAAGAATGCCTAAGAACCTTCTCTAGCTATCTATGCTTCTCTCGTCTCAAACTCTATTCATGCTACATCACAAAATTTGATCAAGTCATATTCGAACCACTCTGTGTGAGGAGCACTCGGAGTCCCCGATTCGTCATAGACTTAAACTTGCAAAACTTCTTTGTGATTCTCGGTCAGACCGATTCCTCCATTTCGGTCCTACCGAGATCACTAAGTCGATCTAGGTTTTCAATCTCGTTGCAACCGATTTGAACTTTTCGGTCGCACCGAGTTGTCAGAATCGAACACAGTTATGCATCTCGGTGCCACCGAGTTGTTCCACTTCGGTCACACCAAGCAGGTCGGGCTATATATAGTCACGGCAAAAATTTGGAAATTTCTCCGACCCCTTCGCTTGCGCAATAGCTCGCTCTGCCTCCAAGGTCTCCGGATCGTCTCTCCTTGTCGCCACCGCCTCACAGCCGCTGGTCTCCGCCGTCAACGGAATTCAACCCCGCCGTTGCCGCCATAGCGAGTTCATCGCCGAGCTAGGGTATGGACTCGATCATAGTGCTATCCCCGTCCGATTCCTAGCACATTGTGTTCTTATTGATTCTTGTCACGATTGAAACACTCCTATCCAGTCAATGCAACCCGTAAATTAGATGAGATTTGAAAATTTAGGGTTAGGTTTCCGCCGAAACCATCTCGGACCCACCGTGTTGAAAAACTCGGTCCCACCGATTTGGCATATGCCATTGCACTAGTAACTCTCGGTCTGACCGAGAATTGCTAATCGGTGCGACCGATTTTAGGACTTTGTGAAACCCTAGCAGTCTCGGTGCCACCAAACTGTGACTCGGTCCAACGGAGTTCATCAGTTTAGGTTCTAAAACTGCTTCGGTATCACCGAGTTTGAAAATCGGTTGATCCGAAATGCTTTCTCGTGGAAAACTAAAACTGAATTTTGAATCATTCTTTGAAAAAATCTCTGCATTTTGTGATGCTCATCCACTCTATCTCATCTATAACTCTTCACAGGTCAGCAGTCAAGATTTGCGGCATGTCGCACAGAGTGACGAGCAGGTTAGCAGAGCAGATTGACATGAGTGAGGGCACTAGTCCCTCCAGCTCTTCAGATGAAGGCAGCAGGAGCACTCCTAGCAACCTGCCTAAGGCTGCTACCAGGATAAGGAAGAAGAGAACTTCAGACTCTGAAGATGAGGATTACGTGGCAGTTGAGGATGAGGCAAGCTCCAAGAAGAAAGTGCTCAAGAGGGAGTTCAGTTCATCTGCAGTAAAGCCTGGCTTGAAAATCAAAAGGCCAGCAGGAAGACAACCAATGTCCAAAGCCAGAGTGTCTACTCAAGCTCCTTTGGAATCTCAACCCAAAGAGCCCAAGGTTGCAGAGGGAAAGAAATGGAAAGAAAGGGTCAAGAAGACCATGGCAAGAGTGATTGGGAAGCCTTCCATGATGGAAGAGGAAGAAGAAGAAGAGCTTGCTGCACCAGCACCAAAGGCACCAAAGCTTATGGGTGATGCTATTAGATTAGGGGCTGCAACATCTAAGCCCAAGGAAGCACCCAAAGCTGCCCCCAAGGCCAAGTTCCAGACCAAAGAGGAATACCGGGAGTATTCCAAATTTGAGAAGAACAAGGCCCCAAAGGCTCGAGGTTGCCGAGGAGGAAGATGAAGAAGGACAAGTTCGAGGAAGCTCAAGCCCAAGATACCAGACCACAATGATGCCCATCCTGTGGCTGAGGACATGAACATCAGAAAAGATTCAGGGTTGAGGCTATGGAGGATGGCAGATCCATATGCCACAAGGAGAAGGACTACTGTGGATTACATGTTCCACACCAAGGAACAACAGGACTTCTATGAGACTATCTTGTTGGATAAGAAGCCCATAGTTTGTGATATGAGGTGGGTCAACTGGACCTACATGAAGGAGAACGCAGAACACTACCCTGGAGTATATGATGCCTTCAAAGTGCTTGTGGAGTTGCTGATTTTGTTGGGCGAAGCTCACCGAATCGGAACGCATTTAACTTATCATGCAATTCTACTCCACAAAGACACTTCTATCCAGATGGGAGGATAGTTTGGATGTCCGAAGGTACAAGGTACCCGTCAACTGTTGAGGAGTGGGCAAAGCGATAAATGCCCCAAAGGAAAATGATGATGACCTGGATGTATATGCCAAGAAGAAAATGGGACACAATACCATGGCACATATGTACAAGGAGATCCCAGACAACGCCCTAGAGACTTTCTCTTTTGGATCAGTCCACTTTCTTCTGTCAGGGCTGCCTACGATCAATTGGATCCTAAGGCACACTCTATTGCCTAAGTCAGGTGACCACAACATGATTAGAGGGCATGCAATCAATATGTTGCATTTATTTGATGTGCCTCAGAAATTCAAGGTCATGAGCCTTATAGTTGAAACCATTAAGAGGACTGCAGCAGATCATAAGAGGAGTTGTGGATATGCCCCTCAGATTCGTGGAGTTGATTAACTCAAAGATGGGCACAGGCAAATATCTAATGGATAAGGAACATTTTCCACTTTATCCAGACTTTGAGGACAATGAGGTTGTCATGAATGAGAATGATCCATCATCGGTTCAAGCTCAAGAGAAGAAGGAGAAGGCAAGGAAGGAGAAGGCTGCCAAGATGCCAACTCAAGAGGAGGCATCTGAGTATTTCTTGAAGAACAAGCAGGAGCAGCTTGGTTACTTAATAGCATCATCTCTGAGGATTGAGAAGGGATTGGCCACCCTCACTCAAAATCAGGAGAGCTTGGAAACAATCATGGAACAAAAATTCTATGATCTAGATGTCAAAGTAATGGCGAGATTGATCAGGTTGTGGAGCATTGCAGGATGACATGCAGAGAGGAAGGGCAAGACTACCACTAATGTATTTGCTGAGTGCCTAGAGCTCAGAGATCAGATGCAGTGTCAGTGCCAGACACTAGAGCAACATCATCTGCACCAGCTACAGCTCCTACAGCTCCAGTGCAACCAGCTCCAGCACCAACTCCTCCAGCTCCCTCTACATCAATTGAAGTCTTCGTCCAAGGAGCCATCTCTACACCACCACCTGAAGATCAAGCCTGAGAGTCGATCTAGCACTATGCATTTTCTATGAAATTTTTGGTGACTTGTTGCCAAAGGGGGAGAAAAATGTATAGATCATAGGCTTCGAGAGAGAGAGTGTTGCTTTTGTTCTCTCTTGATTTGATGGTTCAAACTTGTTTGCTTTTGATTGCTTGAGATACTATGCTATTCTTGTGAGACATTGATGATCATGTGTTTGATCATAAGCTAAACTTATGCATGTTTGATGATATTATCTTATCTATCCTATGTGATCATTCACTTTGCTTGGTGATGAGTGCATATATTCAATCTTTATCATTTTGAGCGCTCCACCAAGATATATGTGACATGGAAGAGTAACCCATGAGCCTAATTCCTTGTGCATTTGCAGTCCAAAGCAAATCTTAAACTATGCACAAATTTAGGGGGAGCTCTTGCTTATCACATACTTCTCAAAGCGACGATGTTTTTCAATCTTATTATCATTTGTCGAAGCTTTGATCTATGTGTTGTCATCAATTACCAAAAAGGGGGAGATTGAAAGTGCAACTATCCCTAGGTGGTTTTGGTAATTCATAACAACATATAGCTCATTGAGCTAATGCTATTCCAAGACTACTATTTCAGGAAAGATCAATGAATGGCATGGCGTGGATGATGAAAGTGGATCCCTCAAAATACTAAGGACAAAGGATTGGCTCAAGCTCAAAAGCTCAAGACTCTTCATTTCACATTTTAGTGGTCCAAGATCACATTGAGTCTATAGGAAAAGCCAATACTATCAAGGAGGGATGAGGTGTTGCTTAATGAGCCTCTTGCTTCATGTGCTTAGTGATATGCTCCAAAAACCATCAACTACTTTCTCACAATCCACAAATGACCTAAACCTAAAGCCAAAATCGGTCACACCGAATCTTCCTACCCGGCGCCACCGATTTAAAAAGTCATAGCCACTGCAACCAACCATCTTCAAATCCGTCCTACCGATAGGGATCACGATCTCACCGACATGGGATTGTAATCTCTCTGTTTCCCTTCGTAACGTTTCGGTCTAACCGAAGTGAGCGATCGGTCCCACCGAGATTGCAATGTAAACTCTCTGTTTCCCTTTTATAACATTTCGGTCTCACCGAAAAGAGCAAATCGGTCCCACCGAGTTTACCTGACCAACTCTCTGGAAAGCTTATTACCAAAATCGGTCTCACCGAGTTTGTGTAATCGTTCTTACCGAAATTACATTATGCCCTAACCCTAACCGAATCGGTCTCGCCGAGTTGCATGTCAGTCCCATCGAAAATCACTAACGGTCAGTAGGTTTACTAAATCGGTCCGACCGAGTCTGTTGAATCGGTCCCACCGAGTTTGGTAAATTATGTGTAACGGTTAGTTTTTGTGTGGAGGCTATATATACCCCTCCACCTCCTCTTCATTCGTGGAGAGAGCCATCAGACTGAACCTACACTTCCGACTTACCATTTCTGAGAAAGAACTACCTACTCATGTGTTGAGGCCAAGATATTTCATTCCTACCATATGAATCTTGATATCTAGCCTTCCCCAAGTTGCTTTCCACTCAAACCCTCTTTCCACAGATCCAAATCCTATGAGAGAGAGTTGAGTGTTGGGGAGACTATCATTTGAAGCACAAGAGCAAGGAGTTCATCATCAACACACCATTTGTTACTTCTTGGAGAGTGGTGTCTCCTAGATTGGCTAGGTGTCACTTGGGAGCCTCCGACAAGATTGTGGAGTTGAACCAAGGAGTTTGTAAGGGCAAGGAGATCGCCTACTTCGTGACGATCTACCGCTAGTGAGGCAAGTCCTTCGTGGGCGACGACCATGGTGGGATAGACAAGGTTGCTTCTTCGTGAACCCTTCGTGGGTGGAGCCCTCCGTGGACTCGCATAACTGCTACCCTTCGTGGGTTGAAGTCTCCATCAACGTGGAGGTACGATAGCACCACCTATCAGAACCACGCCAAAAACATCCGTGACTCCAATTGCGTTTGAATCCTCCAAAACCTTCCCTTTACTTTCTTGCAAGTTGCATGCTTTAACTTCCGCTGCCTATATACTCTTTGCATGCTTGCTTGATTTGTGTGATGATTGCTTGACTTCTCCTAAGATAGCTAAAATCTGTCAAACTCTAAAATTGGGAAAAGGTTAAGTTTTTAATTGGTTAAGTAGTCTAATCACCCCCCCCTCTAGACATACTTCAAGGTCCTACACATCCGAAGTCCTCATCTGAGTCTGGAATACCGCTCTGACCACTGTCCGACGATCCACCGAGGAACAACGGCTCTCCTGCGTCCCTGAAGTCCGCCACCGCATCGACATGAATTAGAACCTTATTCTGTAGCAAAGGCGGCGGGGCCTCAGTTCCAGGCTCCAGAACTGCTAGCCAACGCATCGTGGGGATCTCATCCGGGTCGGCCGTCCACGCAGAAAGCTTGAAGGAGGAGAAATCCGCCCTCGAGGTAGACTCTGGTGCCACAGAATCCACCTTACATGAGGATCCCAGCAGCTCCTCTGCTGTTGCCCGTTCCCAGGCATGGGGCGGGATGCCTTCTATCACTAACCAAACTTTGAAACCCATCACCGAGTGGACCGCTTGCGATTGCCAGTTCCATGGCCTGAATAAAAGCCGGTCCCCTTGAAACTCCACCGACGGACACGCCGCCACTCTGTTCCTGATCTCTGCAGAAGCAAACACCACTAAGAAATCTTCCGACCGGTATGGATGAACTGAGGCTTGGTCCACCTAGATGTCCAGCTTTCCTTCCAGGATTTCATGCACCCGCTACCGCGACAACCGGCGCCGAGCACCGCCCACATAGGCCACCAAGGCAAAACGTAGCCGACGCTCCAGATCCTCCATGGACTGCGAGCGCCGGACTACGCAAAGGTACGCCGCACCGTCCTCCGTGTCAAAGGTGACCTGGAGGCGAGGAGGAGCGAGCTGTGGCCACACCCGGCCGGCGTCGGCATGCCGCAGAGCTGGTGGTGGAGGCGGTGGCGGCGGCAGGAGCGACGCCCTCGGGGGCGGGTGGTCGGGGCTTGCACGCGGGGAGGACCTGCGGGCCACCTTGGCAATGGCCTCCCATCGGAGCTCGTCAGCCGATGAAGGACTCCTTGGCCTCTTGCAGTTCCGGGAGCCATGGCCCTGCAACCTGCACCTGATGCACACCTCCAGGTTGGTGCAGTCGCGCCTGAAGTGGCCCTTCTCGAGGCACCGAAAGCACTTGTCTTTCATCTCCGGGATCACCTCCTGGCGCGGCGGTGAGGTCCGGCCACCATGGAGCACTTCCTGATGCGGCGGCGAAGACCTGCCACCGCGAGCTCCAAAAGCACCAGCATGGGCATCCAGACCGTGCCGAATCCGCCACATCTCCTTCTTGGACGGGGGCGGTTGCACCCAGCCCGCCGCCACCACCGGAGCCGGGCGCAGCTCCGAGTCCATCGCTTGGAGGTCACGGGCCTCTGAATCTCCCGACCCCTCGACAGCCCGAGACCAGAAACGACGGGGCGCTCGTCCTCCAGCCGGAACATCGAGGAAACAGATCTGGGACTAGAACCCATGGCCACCGCCGCACGCGGAGAGGGAGGGGAGGAGGTGGTGGTGGCCGCGACGGCCAAAGTGGCGCGAGGCGGGAGCGCAGAAGCACGGTGGACGCCGGCGCCGGAGTAGCGCACGGCGGGGAGGGCTCGCTCTCTCTCTCGCTCGCTCGTCGGCAGTGGAATTTCCCAACCCTACGCAAGTACCTCTGATCTTCTCAGGAACACGGGACACCGAGCTCCCGATCACGTCGCTAGCACCACCGAGTGACGGCGCGCTAGTGGAGGACGCTCCCATCTCCGTTGAAGTTACCATCGTCTCCGTCATCGCAAGCCGCATCCGCCCTTCGCCTCATCTTCACTGGAGAGCCACCGGAGGAGCGCCGCCAGCCACGTCCGAAGCCGTTGTTGTTTTCCCCTGCTTCGGTGAGCACGCGCGCACAGCTACATCTCAGCTAATCTGCATGTGACACATGGCGCTATGCTATAGTAACCGCAGTTCAAAATCATGTTTTAGACAGATTTTGACCAATTTTTCGTTTAGCTATATCTCTTGGTCTGTATATCCAAATTCATTGACTCTTTTTCATGTGTACTCGTAGCGACCCGAAGAATACAGTAGAACCAAAATTTCACATGTTTGAACTGCTTAAATTTGAATTCAACCTTCCGGAGGCCATACCTTTCAAACCGTCGACCCAAATTAGTTGATTATTTTTGCGTCTGAACTCTTGTACCAAATACTTGCTGATGACATCATGTATACTCAATATTCAAATAATTCTTGACCTATTTTGAATTCAAATTCAATTCACACTTCATTTCGCAATGACTTGTGTTATAGCACTCCTAATCAATCTACTCTTTTTGCAAGCGAATTCCTATGACATATGCAATCATTACACCATTTGGATGTTCTTCTCCAAATACTTATGACCTTGTTCCATAATATCCAATGTAATCTTATATGGTAACAATTCATCATCCATTGACTCTTTCGAGTTAATTCCTTCACCTTCCACCTTATATCACCATAAACACCCGTAGTATATATTAGGCCTATATATTTTGTTGTTGTTGCTTAACCTTGCCATATTTGTTTTGTTGTTCTTTTGATTCTTCTATATGGCATGGTTGTTTATTTGGATTCTCTGCAATAGATTGCTCAGAGCGTGACGAGTAGAAATATCAGGATTGTGAGTGCGACGATCTTCATCAGACTTAGAGGCAAGTTACACCTTGATCATACTTCAACCTATTATTTTTCTATGCATGTAGTTATATATATATCACATTACTATACTATGCATTGTGTAGGAATTTTATGGTAGCATGTTATTGCTATTGAGATTCAGCTTAGTATGGCCTTATTGTAGATCGTGGTAGTGTATTCTTGCTATGCTATGTAGACGGGGATTGGTTCGTGTATGCATCAAGATTATGTGATGACTATATATAATATAACTTGAGTAAAAACATAATATATAATTCACCTCTGGACGGACGGGGTTGCATCATGGTTTCTTGTTCCTTTTCTAAGGACATGGACTATGGCTAAGTGGGCCCGAACGGTATTGCTAGGTGGTTTCAAGAACATCATGGTTTATACCCTCTGAATGTAAGTGGGTGCTGTCCAGGCTCAAAAAGAGTAGACAGACTTAGTGACTAGTAGCCTCCATGTACAGCCACTGGCTAATATGGGCTCTGGCTTAGTTGATCAGTTGCGGAAATCTTACCCGGATGTGCCAATAGATGTAGTTATGATAGTTGGGATGGGCCTCCTGTGGGACTAGGCGACTGCTTCTGAAAGACTTTGTCTCAATCTTCGGGTTGAGTCCAGTCGGTACAATGTACAGACCTCTGCAGAGTGTATAAACTAATCATGATTAGCTGTGTCCCCGGTTATGGACAAATTTGAGCCACTATGCCATTACAGTTGTTGGATGATCTTAACAGATGATACTTTAATAAAAATTGAGTGGGAAACTTAATAATTGGGATAGGTTGTTATTGGATTGCCCAACTCAACCATATGTATTTAACTGTAGCAAGACATAATTAAAATTTGACTATCATATTATGTAGCTATCAGGGAAAAATTAGCTTTTCTGCAAAACAACCACTGCACTATCCTCTTGATATACATTGCATATAGAAGTAGGTCTGTTATATCATTCCTGTGTGACTTGCCAATACATTCAAAGTATTGACCCTTCGTGGCTGCAACGTTTCATGTTGCAGATTTTATACGACGAGTGAGTGATACGATGTAGGGTTACAATGTCTATACTCAACATTTGCCTGTGGTGTTGATGGACTTCATGAAGATTTTATTTGCTTTTCCGCTGTATTTTGTTTGTATGCTAGCTTGAGCTATGCAGGTATGTATTATATTAAATTCTGGATCTACGATGTAATGTTATGACATGTGGTTTATTCTTGATATTACATCGTGTACTGTGTGTGCTAGCTATTGATCCAGGGACTAGCACAGTGAGCACAGAGACATTGAATCTTATTATGTTCGGGTCGTTATATAAGTATGGAGTGTCGAACCCACAAGGAGCTAAAGGTAAGATCAGTATTCTTTCAAGTCCTATCTACCACTGATACGACACCACGTACACCGAGCGTTTGCGTCCATCTAGAAACGAAAAATAAAACTACATTGTGGGTATGAAGAGGATAGCATTGCATGATATCAGAGAACTAAAATATAAAAATAAGTGTTGTTACCATAAAGTTAGAATATATTAGTATATATTATAAATAGCGAGTGTGGAATAATGATGGATCGGTGTTCGAAATTATCCTAGGCAATTGTTAACAAGATCGGTAGTCGTCATTGCAATTTCATATGAGGGAGAGGCATAAGCTAACATACTTTCTCTTATTGGATCATATGCACTTATGATTGGAACTCTAGCAAGCATCCGCAACTACTAAAGATCATTAACGTAAAACCCAACCATAGCATTAAAGTATCATGTACCCTTTATCCCATACACAACAACCCCTTACTCGGGATTATGCTTCTGTCACTCAAGCAACCCACTATAAGCGAATCATGAACGTATTGCAACACCCTACAACAGGAATCCTTCATGTGTGCGCGGCACGGAAGGCACCATAGGACGGCACAAAAAAACATAACTCAAACCAATCTAGATCATCAATCAACCCAAAAGATAAAGGAAATCTACTCAAAATATCATAGGATGGAAACACATCATTGGATCATAATATGTGGCATAAAGCATCATGTTCAAGTAGGGGATTGCAACGGGGTGCGGGAGAGTGGACCGCTTAAAAGAGATGAGGAAGGTGATGAAGATGGTGATGTTGATGAAGACGATCACCACGGGGATGGTTCCCCCGGCGGCACTCCGGCGCCACCGAGAGAGAGGGGGAGAGGATCTCCCCCTTGTGCTTCCTCCTCCATGGCCTCCCCCTAGATGGGGAGAGGTTCACCCTCTGGTCCTTGGCTTCCATGGTGATGATGGCCCCCTCCGAGATCCTCCTCCATGGCCTCCGGTGTTGATGGCCCCCTCCGGCAGGGTGCTAGAGAGGGCCTAGATTGTTTTTTCATGGCTATAGAGGCTTGCGACGGTGGAACTCCTGATCTAGGTTTCTTTTCGGGTTTTTTCGTATTTATAGGAATTTTTGGCATCGGTCTCACGTCAAGGGGGTCCACGAGGCAGCGACAAGGTAGGGGCACCCTCCCGGGGGTAGGGCGCGCCCCCTACCTTGTCGTCGCCTCAGGACTCTTCTGGTCCAATGTAACATCCCAAAAATATAAATTTTTGGAATGTTATATTAAATAAATTATTATGTTTGTTTGTTTGATTGGTTGACTAAAAGTGAGTGAAATTTGAAACTTTTGAAAGTTGAATGAGAGGGAATGAAATGACTTTCCCAAACTTTCAACCTTGCATTTTGATCCTCAGGAATTCAAATTCATTTCATCACAAAACGCTAGAGTGAAGATGACATGACTTCTTCCATTTGAAACGAAAAGGGTTTGAAAAGATTTGAATTCCATCTGAAAATATTTCAAATTTGAAACTTTATGCAACTCAATGATTTTCACGAGAGAAGATAAAATGACTTCTTCAATTATATGAAATCTGAGTTGGAAGTTAAAAATAATCAAATTGAATGTCATAAGTATTATGAAACTCTCTTTCAAATTTGGAATTATTTGGATTTTATTTCAAATTATTGTTTCTCCTAAAAATAAATAAATGGAAATAAGGGTAAAATGATTCCCTTCAATGGAAAATTAGGAGAAAATGATTTTGAAATCATTTTGGTATTTTAGAAATGATTTTTGTTGGATTTTATTGCAACAGTAGCACTTTTTGCTTTATTTAAATTTTTATTTATTTTATTTGGACTGAACAATATGTTCATGTTTTAGGATTTATTTTTATGAAAATTTTGATATATTATATGCCTATATATTATTATTTTTATTGTCTCTTTTTATTTTATTATGCGTGTTTAAAAATAAAAAATAAAAAGGCTTTTTGAAACGGGTCAAGCCACCGAGGCCCACCCGCCTCTCTCTCTCCCCTCACATATGGCCCATTGGCCCAAGGCTACCAAGACTTTTCAAGAAAGGCCTTGGCCGGCCACCCGATCCCCCTCTCTCCTCACTGCCACGATCATGAGTCCCCACTGCCCGATCACTCTCGCCCGCGATCTTCTTCCTCCCCACGCCAGAACCTCGCCGAACGCCGCCGTATCCCGGATCGCTCGGGATCCTCTCCCCAATTCGCCCCCTCTCCCAAGTCGGCCCTCCCCCTATAAATATCCCTCTCCCTCGACCCGTCCCCCTCATTTTCCCTCACGAAGAAACCCCGCCGCCTCCTTGATTCCTCATGGGAGCAAAGCACCGCCGCACCAGTGCTGCCCTACTTCATCTTCCCGACCACCCCGCCACCGCCCAAAGCTACCCACGCACCCGCCGCCCTCTCCCACACCTCCCCGTGCCCTCACCCGAGCTCCATCACCGCCAGAGCGCCATCTTCATCAACCACCGAACGTCACCGCCGCCCCGAGCTCGCCGCCGTCCTCCTCCGACGTCCCCGAGCTCCACCGAGGCCACAACCATGATCGCCTTCGTCCGCTGCATCCTCCTGACGAGTTCACCGAGCTCGCCGACGACCGGAGCGTCGTCCCCGTCGACCACCAAAGCCGGAGCACCTCGCCGGAGTTCATCGCCGCCGCGGTGAGCTTCTCCTCCCTCCGATACTTTTTCAACGGCTTAGATTAGATCTCTGTATGGTTAGGTTTTATTTTATTAGATCGGTTTTAGTGCGGTTTATTTACGGTTAGTTCGGTTTAGATCTAAACCGGTTCACTGGTTTTCCTTTATTCATACGCGCGTTAGCGGTTTAGTTATATATCGCCCGAGCGCGGTTTAGCGTTGGATCGCCCACCGTTTAGCCCACTAGCAGTCTGAGACTTACACTTGCCCATTTGGTTTCTTTTTATGTTTTATTATTATTATTTTCGTTTCTGTTTCAAAAATAGAATAGTTCTGATTTTAGAGTGCTTATAGAATTTATGTTTTAGATCCAAATTGAGTGATTCTTTTAGCATTAGATTCAAAATTTATCGAAGTTTATGTTAGTGAAATTGGATTTCAAATTTTAGTAGTTTAAAATTTGAGTTTGCATGAATTTGTTTAAATCACTATTTTGGCCGTATTTAGAGTTTTATAAAATATTTTTGGTTGATTCTTTTTGCTGCGGTTTTGTTTTTGTTTTGTCTTTACAGTAGCATATAGTGGAGTAATTTTAGTTTATTTTAAATTAAGTTTTTAGCAAAACAGTACTGTTTTAGTTATTGTTTTGTTTTAGTCTTTTCTTTATTGTTTTTATTAGTTTCAAATTATTTCTTTTTGTCACTCTTGAAAAATTTAGTTTTGTTTCTGTTAGTCAACAAAAGAAAATTTTGTTTTTATTTAAAAATTATTTTACTTAGTTTTGTATGAAAACTTGTTTAGGTCATAGTTAGTGTTTCATAAAAGCTTTTTATCTGTTTCTTTTTGCTATTAAAAGTTTATGAAAAATACTTTCTGTTAAAATTAGTTGTTTTATATTTTCTTTTCTGCTTATTTATTATGTTGGTATTTTCTTTGTTGTTTAGTTTTACTTAGGACAAAGCTATTTTGGGTTATGTCTAAGAATTTTCTTTAGTAGTTTTCTTGTGTAGTTTTCATTGGGTTTTTTTATTTTGTGTTCTTTGTGATTTGCATTTTATTTGTTGATTTTTTGTGAGTGTTAGAAATTGCTTGCTAGTATGTTTGCTTATGTGAATGTCATGTTTGTTATCATAGATTTCATCGGAGAGTTGCGTATAGTCCTATCAAGTTATTTTCGAGAGCGTTGTTATCTTCATCAACTTACCAGGCAAGTTCACTTTGACCATGCTTTCATACCTATGTTTTATTGCATTTAGTGGCATCTTTGCAACAACCCTCCAGTAGTGATATTGAATTCTTGTAGTTGAGTAGTATGCATGAGGTAGGAACCCATCACCCTGTTACCAATCCCGGGATGTTATTTATTTTAGTGCTATGCTATAGTATACGAGGTTTGGTATGAGTGCTCGGGAGTGGTGTGAGAATGGACGACTCTACGTCAATGACGACAACTCCATGATGGCATCTGCAAGGACCGCATCTTCAAGGCCTCAAGACTTCAAGACTCGAGACAAGAATTCAATACACACTCTTGGGTGAAGGATGGTTGACGGGCACCTGGAGAAACCAAAGTGGATGGCCGGGATGCATGGAGAAGCGCCATGACATCTTGCGGAAAGCTTCACCCAGACTCAAAGAGACGGAAGAATACTTCATGCGCTGAAGCTTACATGCAACCGCAAGTCACTATGGGCTCTGGCTTGGTTGACCTTAGTTGTGACTCTGGCTGGGACGGTGCTAGCGAGATGTAGAACTACGGTAGGATTGGATGAGCACGGACGGTGGTCGAGGAACTCTTCTAAGACCATGTTTCGGTCATCTTGTTCTCAAACACCCTGAAGTGCGAGAACGTAAAAAGAGGGATCAAATCTTGCGGGTAAAGTGTACAAACCTCTGCAGAGGGTTAAAACATAATCGATTAGCCGTGTCCCCGGTTACGGACAATTTGAGCATCTGGACTTGGATCTATCTCAGAACTCTCATCACCGGACTGATAACATAATTGTGGGCAACTTATGATGATTTTGGGCTATGAGACATCGGTTGGCGGAACCATGTCATGATAGAAAACTCTGTAGTACAGGCTCCTGTTATTCCTTTGTTGTAGGGAAAATGAAATTCAGCTTTACGCATAAACAAAACTCGCATACTGAGCCACAAAGACATATCGCATATAGAATAAGTTTATCATCTGTTTTCTCTTATTGTGATCTTGCCGGTACATTCAATATACTGACCTACATGGCTGCAACGTATCATGTTGCAGGATTTCTTCGACGAGTAAGAGTACGGTATAGGGTTACGGTCTACACTCAACTTGCCGATGGCGTTGATGGGACTCCACACCCGATTGTTTGTTTCCGCTGAGACTTATGAGGTATATATCAGTTTTACCTTATTTATACATGTGATTGCACTTTGATATATACATTGATGTACTGTGTGTGTGCCAGCATACCGATCCAGGGATGGCACAAATACACAGAGGCTTGACCATCTGAGGTCGGGTCGCTACAGATATGGTATCAGAGCCAGGTTGACTGTAGGACGTGACCCTAGAAATCAGAAAGCCCTAGTACAGGAAATCTCTAAAAAATTATTTGCAAGAAGATCCCTTACTTCTCATCGTTTCTGATTTTATCAAATAGCCCCTCCTACCTCAAATAGTTGGAATATACCCCATCACCTTTTGACCACACGGAGGATCAACTGAAGCAGCTCCAAGAAGGACAAGATGTCGTACAACTAATGACTTCTTCAGAGTAAAAAGGATTTCATCATGCATTAGAATAGTTGAAGCTACAACAGTTGAAGACTCCGAAGACTTGGAGAATTTAAAGAATCTGAAGAATTATTTGACCTTTAGAAGACCAAACCCCTGTTATATACTTAAGTTAGATGCGGTGATTTGTGAGCTGTCATTTGTTTGATGTTTTTCCGACAGCCACAAAATAAAACCCGTTTCTTCAAAAACTATTGTTTGTATTGTGTGTATACCTCCCCACCTCTTTCATATCTCATCCCAAAACTTTTGGACCCATAGATGATGAATGACGTTGGACTGATATTCTCTGGACCGAAGACTCAGCCGGAGGCAGAGGTATGGATTCAGAACATGGAGAATCACTTCAGGAGCAAATTGGTTTCAAGGAAGAATGAAGTATCATACGCTCTTCACTACTTTACAAAAAGTGCCGCAACCTGGTGGAAAATGCATCAATCCATACAAGGATGTAACGAAGCAAAAACTTGGGAAGAATTCAAGAAGACTCTGTTGAGATCCCGTCTCATCCGGAAGCACCATGATAACCCGAAGAAGAAACCTTGTGCCTGCAAGATTTGCGGAGAAATAGGACACACCCAGGAGGAACACAAGGATGGATGCCCTCATTGTGAGGAGAATCATCCAACCGAAGAATGCCCGACTGGGCAGGTTACTTGCTTCCTATGGGAAGGATCTACGCACTACCCTGCTCAGTGCCACCTTTATCCCAAGGTACAAGAAATTACCAAGCAACAGAAAGAGACCCTCGGGAAATGTTTGCAAGAATCCATGTTGTAGGAAGTTATTGAAGACCCTGATGGAGAAGGCCTAAATAGATTTTACACCCAAGCCTGCTATTCATGTGGAGAAGAAGGACATTTTTCAGAGTATTGCATGAAGGAAAGCCAAGAGTATCTCAGAGACTTCCCGACAGCAGAAATGAAGTTTGACCCTCAGGAAATAGAAGCTCTGATCATTATGGAGAAATCCGGGAAGAGAAAACGAAGGCATCCCCAGAACAACTCAATTTCTGTAGAGAAGGACCTGAGTTATGTCACATGTTTCAAATGCAAGACCTTAGGACACTATGCCAATAAATGTCCAGAGAAGAAGCCAAGAACCCAACGAGCAGACACCATCCCCAAGAAGCGCAAAGACTTATCGGAAGTTATTTGTTTTCGTTGCAGGGAAGCAGGACATTATGCTACCAAATGTCCCGACAAGATGAAAGCTGGAGCTGAGTAGTTGGAATTTTGGTAATAAGTATACTAGGAAGTGGACTTATTTTCATGATCACAAAGAGTTGAGTTATGTAATAGGTGCTCAGGGATTGTAATGAGTTCGTGAAATCAATAAAGTTAATGTGTCATGATTTCACACGTGGATTTTTTTTTGAGTTGTTACTCTACGAACAAAGATTTTGACCATTTTCGAGGATATGAGAAATATGGTCTATGGATGGATTTGTGAATTTCATTTAAGGGTGGTAGTGCCCTGTGAAGAACACTAGACCAAGGGATAGGAAAAATATATTCCCCAGACTGGAGTTGGGACGAAAAAAATAGTTGGAGTTATGCTTTTGATACGATGGTTATAAAAAAACCGGAGTACTATTGGATTTAAAGGAGGTGTAACATGGAACAAGAGTTACTCTAAGGATGAGTTAAAGTTGTACAAGTGTTCAGGTGGGCCCATAACCCACAGGCCAAAGAATAAATAAGGATCAACTACTCCCTAGAAGAAGAAATTCTGGAAGAAACAACGATTTAATCAGCAGACGTTTCTTAGGAGGTTACGAAAACCCAAGAGTTGTGAAGAACGATAGATGTTTTGTTTGGCTTGCTGAACCAAAGGATTTACTCGAACCCAGTTCGAGAACAAGATAAATTATGCAATGCTTGTGAGGATGCCCAAGTGATAGAATACGTGATTCACCGTCAGTGTATGAAGTAATGGTTCAAGTACGGGATGGATTGGCCCCCATACCGAAGACTTCTATTATGAACTATCATATGTTTATGGAAAATAAGAGAGCCTTGAAAACCTTAGAAGAGTCTCGATACGACAAGCCAAACAACCTTAGATTGGTAGGATGATTGATCCATGTACCGAAAACCATTACCAAATGTAGGTCATACGGTGAGACTCAACCCCGACCATTTTCCTGCAGGAGAAACCATAAATTGTTGACCACCGTGAGATCTTGATAGTTGTTTAGTATTGGCGACAAACCCGTCAGATAAGAAGACACAGTCTCGGAAGAACCTCCCCCAAGATGAAAGGACACGTGTTTGAAGAAGAGGTTATGCCCTTACCGGACGAGCACATGTGAAAGAGTTATTCGAAGAATATGAGAAGTCCGACACCGTCAACCCAAAGGATGGAGTACACGAGTTTTGTTGGAACCGTAACCCTGCCTTTAAGTGTGGTAGCCCACTAGACCATTCCGATCAATGGTATTGCTGGAAGACCCCCAAAACCCAACCTTCTCTTGCTAGCCTCTTCGAATCTCGAGGACAAGATTCATTTTAAGTGTGCTAGGTTTGTAACATCCCAAAAATATAAATTTTTGGAATGTTATATTAAATAAATTATTATGTTTGTTTGTTTGATTGATTGACTGAAAGTGAGTGAAATTTGAAACTTTTGAAAGTTGAATGAGAGGGAATGAAATGACTTTCCCAAACTTTCAACCTTGCATTTTGATCCTCAGGAATTCAAATTCATTTCATCACAAAACGCTAGAGTGAAGATGACATGACTTCTTCCATTTGAAACAAAAGGGTTTGAAAAGATTTGAATTCCATCTGAAAATATTTCAAATTTGAAACTTTATGCAACTCAATGATTTTCACGAGAGAAGATAAAATGACTTCTTCAATTATATGAAATATGAGTTGGAAGTTAAAAATAATCAAATTGAATGTCATTTGGAAGTATTCTGAAACTCTCTTTCAAATTTGGAATTATTTGGATTTTATTTCAAATTATTGTTTCTCCTAAAAATAAATAAATGGACATAAGGGTAAAATGATTCCCTTCAATGGAAAATTAGGAGAAAATGATTTTGAAATCATTTTGGTATTTTAGAAATGATTTTTGTTGGATTTTATTGCAACAGTAGCACTTTTTGCTTTATCTAAATTTTTATTTATTTTATTTGGACTGAACAATATGTTCATGTTTTAGGATTTTATTTTATGAAAATTTTGATATATTATATGCCTATATATTATTATTTTTTATTGTCTCTTTCTATTTTATTACCTGTGTTTAAAAATAAAAAAATAAAAAAGGTTTTTTGAAACGGCCGAAGCCACCGAGGCCCACCTTCCCCCTCTCTCCCCCTCACATACGACCCACTGGCCCAGCTCGGC
Organism: Aegilops bicornis; assembly: GCA_021605145.1. Classification (NCBI taxonomy): domain Eukaryota; kingdom Viridiplantae; phylum Streptophyta; class Magnoliopsida; order Poales; family Poaceae; genus Aegilops; species Aegilops bicornis. Next base: position 438,936,086 of record CM038675.1, on the reverse strand, counting down.
GCTACCAAGACTCAAGAAGGCCTTGGCGTCGCCACCCGATCCCCTCTCTCTCCTCTGCCGACCGCCAGGCCCCACTGCCCGATCGCTCTCGCCCGCGATCTTCTTCCTCCCCACGCCAGAACCTCGCCGAACGCCGCCGTATCCCGGATCGCTCGGGATCCTCTCCCCGATTCACCCCCTCTCCCAAGTCGGCCCTCCCCCTATAAATACCCCTCTCCCTCGACCCGTCCCCCTCATTTTCCCTCACGAAGGAACCCCGCCGCCTCCTTGATTCCTCGCCGGAGCAAAGCACCGCCGCCGCACCATTGTTGCCCTACTTCATCTTCCCGGCCACCCCGCCACCGCCCAAAGCTACCCACGAACCCGCCGCCCTCTCCCACACCTCCCCGTGCCCTCACCCGAGCTCCATCACCGCCAGAGCGCTATCTTCATCAACCACCGAACGTCACCGCCGCCCCGAACTCGCCGCCGTCCTCCTCCGACGCCCCCGAGCTCCACCGAGGCTACAACTGCGTGATCGCCTTCGTCCGCTGCATCCTCCCGACGAGTTCACCGAGCTCGCCGACGACCGGAGCGCTGTCCCCGTCGACCACCAAAGCCGGAGCACCTCGCCGGAGTTCATCGCCGCCGCGGTGAGCTTCTCCTCACTCCGATACTTTTTCAACGGCTTAGATTAGATCTCTGTATGGTTAGGTTTTATTTTATTAGATTGGTTTTAGTGCAGTTTAGTTACGGTTAGTTCGGTTTAGATCTAAACCGGTTCACTGGTTTTCCTTTATTCATACGCGCGTTAGCGGTTTAGTTATATATCGCCCGAGCGCGGTTTAGCGTTGGATCGCCCAACGTTTAGCCCAAGAGTAGCCTGAGACGTGCACTTGCCCGTTTAGTTTCTTTTTATGTTTTATTATTATTATTTTCGTTTCTGTTTCAAAAACAGAATAGTTCTGATTTTAGAGTGCTTATAGATTTTATGTTTTAGATCCAAATTGAGTGATTCTTTTTGCACTAGATTCAAAATTTATCGAAGTTTATGTTAGTGAAATTGGATTTCAAATTTTAGTAGTTTAAAATTTTAGTTTGCATGAATTTGTTTAAATCACTATTTTGGCCGTATTTAGAGTTATATAAAATATTTTTGGTTGATTCTTTTTGCTGCGGTTTTGTTTTTGTTTTGTCTTTACAGTAGCATATAGTGGAGTAATTTTAGTTTATTTTAAATTAAGTTTTTAACAAAACAGTACTGTTTTAGTTATTGTTTTGTTTTAATCTTTTCTTTATTGTTTTTATTAGTTTCAAATTATTTCTTTTTGTCACTCTTGAAAAATTTAGTTTTGTTTCGTTAGTCAACAAAAGAAAATTTTGTTTTTATTTTAAAATTTATTTTACTTAGTTTTGTATGAAAACTTGTTTAGGTCATAGTTAGTGTTTCATAAAAGCTTTTTATTTGTTTCTTTTTGCTATTAAAAGTTTATGAAAAATACTTTCTGTTAAAATTAGTTGTTTTATATTTTCTTTTCTGCTTATTTATTATGTTGGTATTTTCTTTGTTGTTAAATTTTACTTAGGACAAAGCTATTTTGGGTTATGTCTTAGAATTTTCCTTAGTAGTTTTCTTGTGTAGTTTTCATTGGGTTTTTTATTTTGTGTTCTTTGTGATTTGCATTTTATTTGTTGATATTTGTGTGAGTGTTAGAAATTGCTTGCTAGTATGTTTGCTTATGTGAATGTCATGTTTCTTATCATAGATTTCATCGGAGAGTTGCGTATAGTCCTATCAAGTTATTTTATAGAGCGTTGTTATCTTCATCAACTTACCAGGCAAGTTCACTTTGACCATTCTTTCATACCTATGTTTTATTGCATTTAGTGGCATCTTTGCAACAACCCTCCAGTAGTGATATTGAATTCTTGTAGTTGAGTAGTATGCATGAGGTAGGAACCCATCACCCTGTTACCAAGCCCAGGACATTATTTATTTTAGTGCTGTGCTATAGTATACGAGGTTTGGTATGAGTGCTCGGGAGTGGTGTGAGAATGGACGACTCTACGTCAATGACGACAACTCCATGATGGCATCTGCAAGGACCGCATCTTCAAGGCCTCAAGACTTCAAGACTCGAGACAAGAATTCAATACACACTACTGGGTGAAGGATGGTTGACGGGCACCCTGGAGAAACCGGTGGATGGCCGGGATGCATGGAGAAGCGCCATGACATCTTATGAAAGCTTCACCTGGACTCAAAGAGACGGAAGAATACTTCATGCCCGGAAGCTTACATGTGCAACCACAAGTCACTATGGGCTCTGGCTTGGTTGACCTTAGTTGTGACTCTGGCTGGGACGGTGCTAGCAGATGTAGAACTACGGTAGGATTGGATGAGCACCGGACAGTGGTCAGAGGAACTCTTCGGAAGATCATGTTTCGGTCATCTTGTTCTCAAACACCACGAAGTGCGAGAACGTAAAGAGGGATCGAATCTTGCGGGTAAAGTGTACAAACCTCTGCAGAGGGTTAAAACCTAATCGATTAGCCGTGTCCCGATTCACGGACAATTTGAGCATCTGGACTTGGATCTATCTCGGAACTCTCAATACCGGACTGATAACATAATTGTGGGCAACTTATGATGATTTTGGGCTATGAGACATCGGTTGGCGGAACCATGTCATGATAGAAAACTCAGTAGTACTGTGCTCCTGTTATTCCTTTGTTGTAGGGAAAATGAAATTCAGCTTTTACGCAAACAAAACTCAGACACAGAGCCACAAAGACATATCGCATATAGAATAAGTTTATCATTTGTTTTCTCTTATTGTGATCTTGCCGGTACATTCAATGTACTGACCTACATGGCTGCAACGTATCATGTTGCAGGATTTCTTCGACGAGTAAGAGTACGGTATAGGGTTACGGTCTACACTCAACTTGCCGATGGCGTTGATGGGACTCCACACCTGATTGTTTGTTTCCGCTGAGACTTATGAGGTATATATCAGTTTTACCTTATTTATACATGTGAGTGCACTTTGATATATACATTGATGTACTATGTGTGCCAGCATACCGATCCAGGGATGGCACAAATACACAGAGGCTTGACCATCTGAGGTCGGGTCGCTACATCCAACTCTTGTGTTTCGGGGTTCTCTTTTGGTCCATCAAAAAATATTATAAATTTTCAGCCCATTCCGAGAACTTTTATTTCTGCACAAAAAATGACACCACGGTAGTTCTGCTGAAAATAGCGTCAGTTTGGGGTAGTTCTAATCAAATCTTACCAAAACCATATAAAATTGTTGTAAACATGGCATGAATACTACATAAATTATAGATACGTCGGAGACGTATCAGTGTCTCAAGCACCGGAGTGGTGACATGAGCAGGTGGAATGCGAGGAATAACTTCATGCAATGGGGACTTGGGCTGTTGTTCTTCCCAGAATGCATCTTGTGTGATTGGCGTCATGGACCGCCAATGCTTATGAGTACACTGCTCGTAGGAGTAGGCAATGATACTGGTTTTGGCATGATCCGAGGAAGGACTACATCATCTTCTACATTTTCATCATGACCGATGTCTTCAGCTGCGATGGGGTCAGCAGCTGGAATATCTTTAGACTCATGAGCCTCTATGGGAGCAGGATCATGTACGATGAGACGACGCTCACGATTGGTGGAAGCTGGTAGTGCAACTGAAATATACTCAACGAGCAGTGGTTCTTGGGGAGCATCACGTTCTTTGTGTGAAAACTTTGAAAACTTTGTCTTCAACTTCTTCTTGGAGGGATCAACATCAGAAGTATCATGGTGCTTCCTCTTTTTGGCTTCGACCTCAGCCATCTTAGTCCTCTTCTGCTCAGAAGCTGCTGAAGGGACCATTGGCTTCGATCCAGTCATACTGGCAGGGAAGATAATGCTTGGTATTTCCTACCATGGGGCTTCTGGTTCGGCTTCAGCATGCTTCTTCTTCTTCTTGGCAGCCAACTTGGGGTCAATGCCTGGACTCCCAAGTGCCTTTCTCTTCATAGCCTCATTGTGAGCCTGGACGCATTTCTCAGCATAGTACTTCATGCACTCATGAGAGCCTTTGGCTTCCTCACGTTTCTTTTTGAACTGAGCCTTGAGGTCAATCATCATTTGCTTGAAGTTCTAAACATCAACGACACTGAGCTTTGCCATATGCTTCTTGAACTGGGCCTTCTCATAGTCAATTTTTTTCCAGCTCAACAATCTTCTGAGCTATAGCAAGTTCCTTAGCTATGCAGCCCTGAAATGTGACACTGATGTCAATGGGCAGTTGCAGATCATCAATGGTGAGGGTAGGATCTTCAAACCATTAATCAATGAAATTGTTGAGAATATCTGCATCAAAGTGAGGCAAATCCTTGAAGATTTCGACCTCCTACTTGCTCTTGATGAGCATTTCCAGAGCATCATCAGCAAGATCTTCATCGCTTGACAGATCTATAACATTCTCTTCATTTCGCAGGATACTAGCAGGGGTGAGGTCATGTCCGAAAATCTTCTTGGGCTTCTTGGATTTCTTGGGGATGCGAGATTGATCCTCAAACCGCACACTGGATTCAGGAGGTGCAGATTTCAATGGCTTCACACTTGAAGCTTTTGAAGCCTTATCCTTCTTCTATGACTTCAGGGGCTCAGGAACTTCAACATGTTCCTCTTCTCCAGCAGCTTCTTCAATGGTGGCCCTTTGTGGAGCTATGTGGGAGAGGAGCCCATTGATACGTCTCCAACGTATCTATAATTTTTTATTGTTCCATGTTGTTATACTATCAATCTTGGATGTTTTATAATCATTTTATAGTCATTTTATATTATTTTTTGGTACTAACCTATTGACATAGTGCCAAGTGCTAGTTGTTGTTTTCTCTATGTTTGTTACATCGCAGGAAATCAATATCAGACGGAGTCCAAACGCAATGAAACTTCACGGAGATTTTTTTGGACCAGAAGGAACATAATGGGCCCTGGCTGCGCCTGGGGGGGGGGGGTGCTCTGAGGAGAGCACAACCCACCAGGGCGCGCCCTGGTGGGTTGTGCCCACCTCGGGTGCCCCCTAGACCGCCACTTTGCTCTATAAATACTCCAATATTCCCAAAACCCTGGGGGAGTCGACGAAATATTCATCCAGCCGCCGCAGAGTCCAGAACCACCACATCCAATCTAGACACCATCTCGGATGGGGTTCACCACCTCCATTGGTGCCTCTCTGATGATGCGTGAGTAGTTCTTTGTAGACCTTCGGGTCCGTAGTTAGTAGCTGGATGTCTTCATCTCTCTCTCTCTCTCTGAATTCTCAATACAATGATCTCTTGGAGATCCATATGATGTAACTCTTTTGCGGTGTGTTTGTTGGCATCGATGAACTTTGAGTTTATGATCAGATCTATCTTTTTATATCCATGAAAGTATTTGAGTTTCTTTGATCTCTTATATGCATGATCTCTTATAGCCTCGTATTTCTTCTCTGATATTAGGGTTTTGTTTGGCCAACTTGATCTATTTATCTTGCAATGTGAAGAGGTGCTTTGTACTGGGTTCGATCTTACGTTGCTTGATCCCAGTGATAGAAGGGTAACCGACACGTATGTATCATTGCTACTAAGGATAAAATGATGGGGTCTATCTCTACATAGATATATCTTGTCTACATCATGTCATCGTTCTTATTGCATTACTCCGTTTTTCCATGAACTTAATACACTAGATGCATGCTGGATAGCGGTCGATGTGTGGAGTAATAATAGTAGATGCAGTCAGCAGTCGATCTACGAATCTTGGACGTGATGCCTATATAATGATCATTGCCTGGATATCGTCATGATTATTTGAAGTTCTATCAATTGCCAACAGTAATTTGTTCACCCACCGTTTGCTATTTTCTCGAGAGAAGCCACTAGTGAAACCTACGACCCTCGGGTCTCTTTCTCATATATTTGCCTTTGCGATATACTTTTCTTTTGCATTTATTTTCAGATCTATTAAACCAAAAAATACAAAAATACCTTGCTGCGTTTTATTCTTATTTATTTTATTTGGTGTTCGACCTGTCAATCTACTACAATTTTATCTCACGTCCGTTTGCCTATCTTGAGGCGCCGTACCCGGAAGGGATTGACAACCCCTTTAACACGTCGGGTTGCGAGGATTTGTTATCTGTGTGCAGGGGTTGTTTACCTTGTATTACTTGGTTCTCCTACTGGCTCGATAACCTTGGTTTCATATATGAAGGAAATACCTACCGCTGCTGTGCTGCATCATCCCTTCCTCTTTGGGGAAATACCGACGTAGCTTCAAGCGACATCAAAAGGAATTTCTAGCGCCATTGCCGGGGAGGATCTTCAACATCTACTAGGTTCCTAATCACAACTCTCATCTCCTCGCAATTTACATTTGTCGGTGGAAACGACACCTATGGAATCACTGGGATCCCTTCTACGTTGGCGGGCGCGGGGATGTGTAAAGAGCGGGTCTGGTAGTCAGCACAAAGATCGTTTACCTAGGTTCGGGCCGCAATGATGCGTAATACCCTAGTCCTGCTTTGGTGTATATTTGAGTGTTCTTGAGCTCTTGAACTAGTTGTGGTGCGAGAAAAGCCCAAAAGATCCGAATCCTTCTCCAGTACGCCTCGGGCCTCCTTTTATAGGCGAAAGGGGTCGCCACAGTGGCACACATGAGGTGGAAAGATACACAGTGTACAAGCTTATCGCCTGTCATTACGGGACAAGGTGCATTAAATGCGCTCCTTAGGTGTCCCGTTGCTTTATTGGGGACGAAACGAGGCCCGTCCCGTCCGTTGCGCTCCGCCTCGCTCCGACATGCGTCCAAGCCGTCGAGGCATGCAGTGCCATGTAGGCTGGCAGGCTGCTGAGATGGCATGGTGGTAGGGTCTTCACGAAGATCTGCATGCCACCACGTAGGTGTTTGCTGAGTTGGCATGGAGGCTGCGCGTCGCCACACAGGTGCTTGCCTAGCTGGTTGGGCTGGCAGCTGTATGGGAACGACGGTGGAGTCTTGGCAGACGTGGGCCTGGCTGTGTCCCCACAGGTGCCCTCAGCAAGGGTCTTGTCGGGGCCCCGGCATGGGTCTTGCCGTGGCATCGCGGTCGTCCCCGGCAAGGATCTTGCCGGGGGTCTCTTGGATTTCCCGGGCAAGGATCTTGCCGAGGATCGTCGTCTTCCGGTCCTTATCTGATCTTGTGTGCTTATGATCTTCACAAAGATCTGCATGCCACCATGGAGGTGCCTCCCGAGCCTTGGTTCCAATGCGGTTGATGGTGTTGGATCCCTTGGGCTCAAGGGTGGCGCGCTCTGCTGGCAGTGGGCAAGTTGCCCCGGCAAGTCCCTTCCCGGGGCCGCGGAGGCTGCCGCGGCAAGGGTCTCGCTGGGGGAGTCCACCTCGCCCTCTTGCTGTTTGTATCTCTGGTCTCGGCATTGCTTTGCCCGTCTTGTACCTTTGGCTTCCCTCCTCTGCCCTGCTAAGGGTGGCTAGGGGTGTGGGGCTGCGACTGCCCGTGCACAAGTAAAGGGGTGCAAAAAGGGACCCCTATTTTTTTACACCGACAGGAGCCCCCGTGCCTGGGCCACATATAAGCGCAGGGTGTTATTGGGCTAGGCCCAGAATGGTGCGCGGGCGCGCGTCCGGTGGAGTTTTTACTGTGGTAACTCCCCCGCCCACTGCGCTTCCCACGACCCGTGTTGATTGCGCGACGTGGGGGTCGTGCGTGACGTGGGGGTCATGCATGGGGCGGTCGCTGCCCTCATGCGTCACATCACAGTGAATGGTAAAAGAGGCGGCCTGCGCCTTCCCCATAAAAAACAAAAAAATTGCAGGCACGCTGCTCATTTACCCTCTGCATCTCTTCAATCTCGGAACCGCCATCCCCCTCTCCTTCCTCAAAGCGAAAAACTCTCTTGCCTCTGCTCGCCGCCGCCGCCCCCATTGCTCTTGATTCTTCGCCCCCCTCCAGCTTCCATGGCGCCCAAAACTAGCAGTGGCCAAGGACGCCAGGGAGAGGGAGGCGCCAGAGAGCGAGTTGGCGGCGCTTCAGACGCAGCTCGCCTACTTCCCCTCTACGGTCGACGCCGTCCATCTCAGGGACTATTTCAAGCCTCTGTGGGGGGGTGAAGACGACGGGGCATCCGGCCACTCACATCATTCCCGCTGATTTTGCTGAGGTCGGCCTGAATCGATATCCTTTCTTTGTCGACTACTTCTCCTGCGGTCTCTGCCCCCTTTTCTCTGATTTCTTCAATGACGTCATGCACACCTACGGCTTCCACCTTCTGGATTTCACCCCGAATGCGGCGGCGTGCATGGCCATTTTTGCCCATCTCTGTGAGGGCTTTGTCGGAGTGCATCCCAGCACGGCGCTCTTCCGCCACTATTTTAACCCTCGTATCCAGAAAGGAGGCGCCATCTCTGGCTGTGTCGCATGGATCCCAAGGAGCCAGGAGAAGGGTACGTACCCGGAGGGCGCCCAGAAGTAGAGGTGGGAAGAGTGGCGGGGCCGATGGTGCTGGATTAAAGAGGATGATCCGCAGGAGTTCCGTCGGGCCCGTCAGGCGCCGCCGGTCCGTAGAGATGACTGGGGCGACCTTGATGCCAATGATAAGAAGCTCTTGGTCGCCAGCACCAGGATCCATCGCCTAACTGTGGCCGGGCTCACCCTTGAAATGATTGGGGCTGATTTCATCCGCCGCCAGATTGCCCCATTGCATAACAAGGGGAGGCCGGCCTGGGATTACAGGAACGCGGCTGACATCATGAGGCTCCGCCCTGGCTTGAACCATAACTTCACAGTGATGAGCATGCCCACTTCTGCCAGAGGATCTTCTAGCTTGGCCTGAACCGCGACGGCAGGGCTGAGAGGACCGACAAAGCCACGAAGGACGGCAAGCCCGTCAAGGGGCCCTTGTTTGGGTTGCCGGCAGGAGTGGTCCCGCTGAGTAACAATTCTCGCTAGACCGACATCATTGCTATGATGCCAGACTTTAATGCACACGACGTTGACCCAAGCTGGGTCGAGCCGGAAGCAGAGCAGGTGCAGGACTTTTTTGACAGCTTGTCATAGAGGTACGTCTGTGACGAGCCAGCGCTCATCCGGGATACCTCCAAGGAGGAGCTGGATTACATCGCCGCCAGGGCGGTGAAGGCGGCGCTTGCCAGGGAGGCTGGCAGCACCGGCCACAAGGAGGACGAGGCCGAGGTGGTCGCGGAGGAAAAGGAGCTCGCCGGATGGGTGGAGTCTCCCGGGGAGGCCAGCAGTGCCGGCACCGGGGCTCCTCTTGTTGAAGATGTGGTCAAAGAGTCGACCGAGGGGGAGGCCGAGGCCGACGATCCTCCAGCCCCAGGGAGGAGACACGTCCTGTGTCGGGCTGGCTCCGGCGAACCAGTTCGGCCCGGTAGGGCCGTGTTGCGGCAACAGGTTCAGGAGCAGTCCATGCGCCAGACGCGGGCCACGGCAGCGAAGAAGGTTGTGAAGGCCGCGGTGGCAAAGAAGAAAGCGACCGCCTCTTCTTCGTCTAAGCGTCGCCAGACTCCATCCCCTTCTTCTCCTCCCGTGGATGTCGACACGGAGGTCGTCTTCAATTTTGGGTCTCTCAGCCCAAGGAGGAAGAGGAAGCCAGTCGAGGAGGAGGTGGAGGAAGAGTAAGTATCTCGCCTCCCCCGCATTATCCCCTGACTTTACTCATGTGTAAACTTTCCTTGACCTAATGTTGTCTTCACAGGGACACGGAGACGCTCGCGTAGAGGGTGGCGAAGAGGGCCAAGGCCTCGACGGGCGACAAGCCCCCGGCGGGTACTTCGAGTATGCCGCTGGTGGTAGAGAGCAGCCCGGAGAGCAGCCCTCGACGCAGCCCCCGCTTCAGCCCCCAGCGTGAGTCCATCACTCACTACTCCATTGATGAACTTTGGGGTGTGAATCTCTGATGAGGATCTTGCCGGGTTTGCAGGAGAAGAACGGCAGCAAGAGGAGCCGTCGAGGACTACCCCCAACATGCCGCCCCTCTCGACTATGCCGCCCTGAGGGGCGTCCCCGGCAAGGGCATCCACCACCAAGCCCACGCCCATGGAGGAGGAGGAGGAGATGGACTTGGGTGCTGGTGGTTCCACCCCGGCAACGAACGTTGGCGGGGAGGGCACCACTTCTTCTCAGCCCGGCGCAGGTAAGTTTGCTCACTTCCCATCCCTGTTCTTCTTTCTTCTTCTTGGGCCTTGACCTTGGCTCACCCTCATTCCCTTTCTTGGTGTCCATGCCCTTCCTCGGCGGACCTGGAGGACATCGACACCGTCATCGAGGAAATTGCTAGGGACGCTGAGGCCGAGGCCGATAAGATCACCACGGAGGAGGCCGCCAAGATCGCTGCTGAGGATGCCGCCAAGGGGCCCACCGAGGAGGCCGTCAAGGCCGCTGCTGAGGAGGCCGGCATGGGGTCTGCCGGAGAGGCCGGCAAGGCCGCTGCCGAGGAGGGGATGGTTGATGACCAGCCTTCCTCCTCTGCTGCCTCCGGCTCGGGCAAGTACCTGAAGGTGAGCGACGATCGGTTCGTCCACCTCCTAGGGGCAGCAAGCACCAGGGCGCCCACCAAGGGGGAGGTGTTCGACGACGAGGAGCTCGCCGCCGCCGGGCTTGAGGTTGTTGACGAAGCGAGCGCCGGTGGTGGCGGTTCCCAGGAGGAGGAGCTCCTTCGGGCCATGAGCACCAACTTCCAGAAGCTCCGAGCGCTTCACCGTGCCCGCCTGGACAAGGCAGTCCAGGATGTCAGCGGTAGACAAGGCGGAGGTGGATCTGACGGGGCGCGTTGCCGAGACGCAGGCTTGGTTTCGCCAAGCCCATGAGGAGCTGAAGGTTGCTAGAGCTTGTCATGAAGCAGGCCGACATCGAGAAGGCACAGGAGGTGGCGAGGGAACAGACCGCCAAGGACGAGGCCGCTCGGCACCAGCACCAGGCCGAACTGAACTCCCATGAGGAGGATCTTGCCGCCCGTGAGGGGGAGCTGGCCGCCACACTCCGCGGCCCGGACGAGGAGATCGGGAAGCTCGTCGCGCAGCGGACCCAGGAGCCGGAGCAGAAGCACAAGGAGGCGCTCAATGCCCAAGCTCTGGTCCATGCCGGCAAGGTGAAAGAGCTGGAGGTGGAGCGAGATGGGCTGAAGGAACAGGCCCTGAAGCTGGCGAGGGAGAAGGACATGCTCAACGGTGCTCTGGTTGAGGCGCAGGCTGCAGTCCTCGGCAAGGCTGAGCAGCTCTCCAAGGCCAACGACTCCATCAAAGACCTGAAGCTGAAGTTGGAGGGTCTTGAGGGGACGCTTTCGGAGGTCAGGGCCCAGGAGGAGACCCTGACCAAGGGCCTGGAGGAGGAGAGGCAGTTGCGGAGAAATATTGCCGCCAACCACGAGGATTACGTGAAGGGCGAAAACCTCTGGACCAGCCGCCTCGCCGACGTCGCCGGCAGGATCACCACGATGCAAGCCACCATGGGGATGCCAAACGTGAGGTACACCCCGGAGCCGAACGTGAGTCCCAATGCCAAGCTGACCCTATTCTTCGAGGGTGTTCTTGGAGCCCTGGAGCAGTTCCGCTCCAACAGGGCGACCTCTCTAGCCAATGAGGCCCGGAGGCTTTGCCGGGGTGCCATGACCAAGGTGGCGTACTGGAACCCCAACCTCGACTGCGACGCCGCGCTGGAGAGCTTGCCGGAGGGTGTGGACCTCGCGGCGCTCGAGGAGCATATCGAGCCCATCATCAACTGCGTCGACGGAGTTCAGAGGATAGAGGGCCAGCGCCGGGACTAGGCACCCCGTTCCTTATCGCCGCTGCGAGTTCAAGACCAAGACAGTTTTATCTTAAGTTAGAACCACAACGATTATTTCATGTAATATAACTCTGCAATATTTTAGTATCACGCATGCTATCTTCCCGTTAGATCTTTCTTTGTATGTTCGCACCCTACGCTTGTTGGGATAAGGCTGCCGACGTGTAAACTCATGTCGTGGTGCTTTGAGGAAGGATCCTCAGCACCCTACCGGAAGGGCGCTTGCTGCCGGGCAAGCCACCTTGCCGCTGCTAGCGCGGTCGCTTGAACTGTCGAGAAGACTCGAAACAGGATAAGAGCGCTGCTAGTGGCGGGTTGGCCACCTTGCCATTCTCAACGCGGCCGCATGAACTGTCGAGCGGACTCGAGACAGAGACAAGGGCGTTGCCGATAGCGGAAGGGTCCCATTGCGTGTAGGTTTCCCGTACAAGGAACAAGATTTTTCGGGGAGGAAAGACTTATATAAATGAAATTAGCCAAAATTTCGCATGACTTAGCTTTTTTGTCGCTGCGTGAGCGTTCACTGCATCCGCTGATGATGCCGCTCATTTGGTCATCTTCTTCCTTGGAGTGACGACCATGATGAAGCCGCTGCTCTAACCAGACCAGATTTCCACAACTGCACCCCCCTACCTGGCGCACCAAAGATGTCGGTGGAAACGACACCTATGGAATCACTGGGATCCCTTCTACGGTTCGCGGGCGTGGGGTTGTGCAAAGAGCGGGTCTGGTAGTCAGCACAAAGATCGTTTACCCAGGTTCGGGCCGCAAGGATGCGTAGTACCCTAGTCCTGCTTTGGTGTATATTTGAGTGTTCTTGAGCTCTTGAACTAGCTGTAGTGCGTGCATAGCCCAAAAGATCTGAATCCTTCTCCAGTACGCCTTGGGCCTCCTTTTATAGGCGAAAGGGGTCGCCACAGTGGCACACAGGAGGTGGAAAGGTACACAGTGTACAAGCTTATCGCCTGTCATTACGGGACAAGGTGCATTAAATGCGCTCCTTAGGTGTCCTGTTGCTTTATTGGGGACGGAATGAGGCCCGTCCCATCTGTTGCCGCTCCGCCTCACTGCGACACGCGTCCAGGCCATCGAGGCATGCAGCGCCATGTAGGCTGGCAGGCTGCTGAGATGGCATGGTGGTAGGGTCTTCACGAAGTTCTGCATGCCACCACGTAGGTGCTTGCTAAGTTGGCCTGGAGGCCACGCGTCGCCACGCAGGTGTTTGCCCAGCTGGTTGGGCTGGCAACTGTATGGGAACGGCGGTGGAGTCTTGGCAGACGTGGGCCTGGCTGTGGCCCCGCAGGTACCCTCGGCAAGGGTCTTGCCGTGGCATCGCGGTCGTCCTTGGCAAGGATCTTGTCGGGGGTCTCGTGGATTTCCTCGGCAAGGATCTTGCCGAGGATCGTCGTCTTCTGGTCCTTATCTGATCTTGTGTGCTTATGATCTTCACAAAGATCTGCATGCCACCATGGAGGTGCCTCCCGAGCCTTGGTTCCAATGTGGTTGATGGTGTTGGAACCCTTGGGCTCAAGGGTGGCTTGCTCTGCTGGCGGTGGGCAAGTTGCCCCGGCAAGGCCCTTGCTGGGGCCGCGGAGGCTGCCCCCGCAAGGGTCTCGCTGGGGGAGTCCACCTCGCGCTCGTGCTCTTTGTGTCTCTAGTCTCGGCATTGCTTTGCCCGTCTTGTACCTTTGGCTTCCCTCCTCTGCCCTGCTAAGGGTGGCCAGGGGCGTGGGGCCGCGACTGCCCGCGCACAAGTAAAGGGGTGCAAAAAGGGACCCCTATTTTTGTACACCGACAACATTATTTGCCATTTGCCTCTCGTTTTCCTCTCCCCCACTTCTCAAAAAATTGCCATTTTATTCGCCCTCTTTTTCATTTGGCTTTTTCTTGTTCGATCTTTTGTTTGCTTGTGTTGCCACGTGTCTTCCATTTGCTTGCATCTCCGCTTGCTAAAAATCAATTGATATGGATCCTCATTCACTTGCTAATCTTTTCAATAGATCCAATTATGATGAACCAATTGCTAGTGAGTCGAGTTCTCTAGATTATCCCTATGATGTTTTGCTTGAAATTTATGAATCTGAAAATTGTGATGAAGTGTTGAAAGAAGAAATTGGTGAAGTAATTCATGATAGCTCCTTGAATGAAAAGCATGGCTGCAGTGATGTCATTATAAATTCTATTAATCTCAATTGTGCTAATAATATGCAAAACCCCCAGCCTGGGGATGCTTGTCATGTTATGTCCACTACTTATTGCAATGATCATGATTGGGGTGATAATGATTCTTATGATCTTGAAAATTTATTTGAGCCACATGATGAATATGTTATTGATTATAATTTTTGCAATAGTATTGAAAGTGGGTTTGGAAGAGTGTCAACTTTAGGTGAAAATAATCCCACATATTTTGAGAGTGTTCAATCTTGTGAAATTTTTGATAAAGGTGGGCTTGGAGAGGTCATGACTTTATTTGATGACAATCCCACTATTTTGGAAGAGTGTCAACTTTGCATGCATTTGAATCATGAAGAGAATATTTAATGTGATGGTTATATTGTTGAATTTGATTATGATCCCACATGGAATTATTATGAGAGAGGAAAATATGGTTGTAGAAATTTTCATGTTACTAAATTACCTCTCGTTATGTTGAGATTGTCAATGTTTTATTCCTCTCCTTTGCATATGCTAGATATTTCTTATCTTGATAACTTGTTTGCTTATAAAATGCCTATGCATAGGTAGTATGTTAGACTTAAATGTGTTTGTCACATGTTTTATGATGCTCTCTTTTTGTTTCAATTATTATCTTTCATGTGAGCATCATTGAAATTATTATGCCTAGCTAGAGGCATAAAACGATAGCGCTTGTTGGGAGGCAACCCAATGAATAAAATTTATTTTTGCCTTTTGCTTTCTGTTCTTGAGTGTTAGCACAATTATGCTACTGTTATGATTGTGTTTTTTGTGTTTTAATTAGTGTTTGTGCCAAGTAAAGCCTTTAGGATCTTCTTGGGTGATAGTTGTTTTATCTTGCTGAAAAACAAAAACTTTTGCTCTCACGAAAATAATTCTTATTTTTTACCATAGCATGATAAAATGCCAATTCTTTTTGCAGAAGATTAATATACAAATTGCTCAGGCGTCCTAATTTTTCAGAAATTTTGGAGTTTCAGAAGTATTCGAACAAATCAGATTGCTACAAACTGTTTTGATTTGACAGATTCTGTTTTCTTTGCGTTGTGTGCTTGTTTTAATGGATCTATGGTTTTATTTATGTGTTTTTGCCATAGAAAAGTTGGAATACAGTAGATATAATGCAAGAACAAAATATGAATTGGTTTGATACAGTACTTATAGTAGTGATTTATTTTCTTATACTAACGGATCTCATGAAGGTTTTGTTGAGTTTTGTGTGATTGAAGTTTTCAAGTTTTGGGTTATCTTACGATGGATGAAGGAATAAGGAGTAACAAGAGCCTAAGATTGGTGATGCCCCGGCATCCCAAGCTATTATCCAAAAGAGAGCAAGCAACTAAGCTTGGGGATGCCCCGAGTGGCATCCCCTCTTTCTTCTAACGACAATCGGTATTTTACTCGAAGCTATATTTTTGTTCGTCACATACTATGTGTTTTTCTTGGAGCGTCTTGTATGATATGAGCCTTTGATTGTTTTATTTTGTGTTTTAACTCTTGATCCCTTGCTGGACACACCTATTTGGGAGAGCCAAAATTATGTCATGACTAGTTAGAATTGCTCTCTATGCTTCACTTAAATTTTTATGAGCTATGGACTTGCTCTAGTGCTTCACTTAGATCTTTTTGAGCATGGTGTGCTTTAGTATTTTTGAAGAAATGCTGTCTTGCTTCATTTAGATTTATTTGAGAGTTAGTAAAATTTTGAAGAAATTCTCTCTTGCTTCACTTAAATTATTTTGAGAGAAAGAAAAAATTATGCTCATGATCTTCACTTATATTTGTTTGAGCTTATGAAAAGCAACACATGAAAATTAGTCCCAAAGTGATAGATATCCAAGAAGGATATAATAAAAACTTTCATGAAGATCATTGGACAAAATAATAAACTTGATTCTTAGTAATAGTTTTGAGATATGATGATGTGATATGTGAGTTATGTTGATGAGTAATTATGCTTTAGTAAGAATATTGGTGTTAAGGTTTGTGATTCCCTATGCAAGCACGAAAGTCAATAGTCATGCAATGAAATTATATCCTACTTGTGGTGCATTATTCGGTGTTATTTATGCTTAATGCTTGCTTATGAGATTATCCGTTTCTTGGTTGGTCGCTTCTCAATATTTTGCTAGCCTTTGTTTTGCACTAAGTATGATCTCTACTTGTGCATCCAAAAACCTTTAAACCAGTTTTGCCACATGAGTCCACTATATCTACCTATATGCGGTATTCTTTTGCCATTCTAAGCAAATTTGCATGTGCCATCTCTAATTTTCTAAATAAACTTCTCTTTTGTGTGTTTGTTTCGCTCGCGGAGCAGTGAGGTGTGGCTAATATTTTCCATGCTAGATGTGTTATTCTCACGATGAGTGTTTATTCACTTGTCATTGCACGAGAGTAAGGCAAAGGTATTAGGGATGCCTAGTCCCGAAATGAAAAATGAATTTACTTTATGTTGTCAAATAATAAATTCCTCGGAAAGTGTTGGTATGGAGGGCAACCGTGGATACGGCTAGCCATGGAAAGTGAAAGTATGGTGGAAAAAGGAATAAACTTCATTTTCTATTTGGGAACCGCCTATGATATATCTAGCATGGAAAGTGTTGGGAACTCTAAGTTGTTTTTGTTGGTGGGAAGGATATACCTCCCAAAATGTTTTTATCTCTCGATTTTCGCTTTGAGCTATAGCACCTCTACAAATCCCTACTTCCCTATGCGAAGGGCCTTTCTTTACTTTATGCAATTTTTATTTTAAATTTGAGTCTCCATCTTCTCTTATAAAAGCACCAACTAGGAGGCAATATGATCGTACTTGAGTATTGGGTGTAGTTAATATGCGAGTGTGTTTCATGAATGGATCAATGATTGAGCATAAAGGGCTAGGGATAGCTTATTTTAGCGTTGATATTATGAAAGACATGGTTGCTTGTTGATATGCTTGAGTATTTAAATTATCCTGTCAAAACTAGACTATTGCTTTGAACAATATAAAAGTCCTAATGTCCATGCTATAAAGAAAAGAATATGATATGACATGTTAGGCAGCATTCCACATCCAAAATTCTGTTTCTATCACTTACCTACTCGAGGACGAGTAGGAGTTAAGCTTGGGGATGCTGATATGTCTCCAACGTATCTATAATTTTTATTGTTCCGTGCTGTTATATTATCAATCTTGGATGTTTTATAATCATTTTATAGTCATTTTATATCATTTTTTGGTACTAACCTAATGACATAGTGCCAAGTGCCAGTTGATGTTTTCTGCATGTTTTTTACATCGCAGGAAATCAATATAAAACGGAGTCCAAACGCAACAAAACTTCACGGAGATTGTTTTTGGACCAGAAGGAACATAATGGGCCCTGGCTGCGCCTGGGGGTGCTCCGAGGAGAGCACAACCCACCAAGGCGCTCCAGGAGGCCCAGGCGCGCCCTGATGGGTTGTGCCCACCTCGAGTGCCCCCCCGGACCTCCTCTTTGCTCTATAAATACCCCAATATTCCCAAAACCCTAGGGGAGCTGATGAAAATCAATTCCAGCCGTCGCAGAGTCCAGAAACACCAGATCCAATCTAGACACCATCTCGGATGGGGTTCACCACCTCCATTGGTGCCTCATCGATGATGCGTGAGTAGTTCTTTATAGACCTTCGGGTCCGTAGTTAGTAGCTAGATGGCTTCCTCTCTCTCGCTGAATTCTCAATACAATGGTCTCTTGGAGATCCATATGATGTAACTCTTTTTGCGGTGTGTTTGTTAGGATCGGATGAACTTTGAGTTTATGATCAGATCTATCTTTTTGTATCCATGGAAGTATTTGAGTTTCTTTGATATATTTTATGCGTAATTGCTTATAGCCTCGTATTTCTTCTTCGATATTTGGGTTTTATTTGGCCAACTTGATCTATTTATCTAGCAATGGGAAGAGGTGCTTTGTACTGGGTTCGATCTTATGCTGCTTGATCGCAGTGAAAGAAGGGTAACCGACACGTATGTATCGTTGCTACTAAGACTAAAACGATGGGTATATCTCTACATAGATAGATCTTGTCTACATCATGTCATCGTTCTTATTGCATTACTCCGTTTTTCCATGAACTTAATACACTAGATGCATGCTGGATAGCGGTCGATATGTGGAGTAATAGTAGTAGATGCAATCAGCAGTCAGTCTACGAATCTTGGACGTGATGCCTATATAATGATCATTGCCTGGATATCGTCATGATTATTTGAAGTTCTATCAATTGCCCAACAGTAATTTGTTCACCCACTGTTTGCTACTTTTCTCAAGAGAAGCCACTAGTGAAACCTACGGCCCCCGGGGCTCTTTCTCATATATTTGCCTTTGCGATCTACTTTTCTTTTGCATTTATTTTCAGATCTACTAAACCAAAAAATACAAAAATACCTTGCTGCGTTTTAACCTTATTTATTTTATTTGGCGTTCAACCTGTCAATCTACTACAATTTTATCTCACGTCCGTTTGCCTATCTTGAGGCGCCGTACCCGGAAGGGATTGACAACCCCTTTAACACGTCGGGTTGCGAGTGGTTGTTATTTGTGTGCAGGGGTAGTTTACCTTGTGTTGTTTGGTTCTCCTACTGGTTCAATAACCTTGGTTTCATATATGAGGGAAATACCTACCGCTGTTGTGCTGCATTATCCCTTCCTCTTTGGGGAAATACCGACGTAGCTTCAAGCGACATCAAAAGGAATTTCTGGCGCCGATGCCGGGGAGGATCTTCAACATCTACCAGGTTCCTAATCACAAATCTCATCTCCTTGCAATTTACATTATTTGCCATTTGCCTCTTGTTTTCCTCTCCCCCACTTCTCAAAAAATTGCCGTTTTATTCGCCCTCTTTTTCATTTGCCTTTTTCTTGTTCGATCTTTTGTTTGCTTGTGTTTCCATGTGTCTTCCATTTGCTTGCATCTTCGCTTGCTAAAATCAATTGATATGGATCCTCATTCACTTGCTAATCTTTTCAATAGATCCAATTATGATGAACCGATTTCTAGTGAGTCAAGTTCACTAGATTATCTCTATGAAGTTTGCTTGAAATTTATGAATTTGAAAATTGTGATGAAGTGTTGAAAGAAGAAATTGGTGAAGTAATTTATGATAGCTCCTTGAATGAAAAGCATGGTTGCAATTATGTCATTATAAATTCTATTAATGTCAATTGTGCTAATAATATGCAAAACCCCCAGCTTGGGGATGCTTGTCATGTTATGTCCACTACTTATTGCAATGATCATGATTGGGGTGATAATGATTCTTATGATCTTGAAAATTTATTTGAGCCCCATGATGAATATGTTATTGATAATAATGTTTGCAATAGTACTGAAAGTGGGTTTGGAAGAGTGTCAACTTTAGGTGAAAATAATCCCACATATTTGGAGAGTGTTCAATCTTGTGAAAATTTTGACAAAGGTGGGCTTGGAGAGGTGACTTTATTTGATGATAATCCCACTATTTTAGAAGAGTGTCAACTTTGCATGCATTTGAATCATGAAGAGAATATTTTATGTGATGGTTATATTGTTTAATTTGATTATGATCCCACATGGAATTATTATGAGAGAGGAAAATATGGTTGTAGAAATTTTCATGTTACTAAATTACCTCTCGTTATGTTGAGATTGTCAATGTTTTATTCCTCTCCTTTGCATATGCTAGATATTTCTTATCTTGATAACTTGTTTGCTTATAAAATGCCTATGCATAGGAAGTATGTTAGACTTAAATGTGTTTGTCACTTGTTTTATGATGCTCTCTTTGCGTTTTAGGGTGCAACTTCCTATACACAATATCGGCCCATGGTGGCCTCACAGGATTCTTCTTTGTGTACTCAGGTGTAACAAAATGGTACTGAAACCATTGCTCTGCCCAATATCGTCGAATCCATTGGACTCGAGTTTTCCGTTCACCATAGGTTTCCTCTGGGTCAGACTTTAATTGTTCATAGAGATCTGGTGGCAGTTCCAAAGCAGTGTTGTCCCGACGCTGCCTACCACCTTTCTTTGCAGATTTTTTTACCGACCATTGGATTCAGAATGAAAGTATTCACAATGGTGTTTGGCTTCAATCTGCTGGTCAAGCAAGAGTTGGCTTCTGGAGATTCAATGTGATGCTATAAGAACTCTGCAAATGAATGCAGACTATGAGAACCAAGGGATTCTCCCATGTACATGTACCTGTGACAGCATTAGAGATGCGAGGGAAGGGGAAGAAGTCATATGCATTCTTAGAAGATTTTGAAGATAAATCAGTTTGGAGACATTGACCTCATAGTGCAAAGACTTATCAATGTGAGTTGCTTCCAGATTTGTATGAATCCATGAATAAGTACAAGTGAGGAATCTAACTAGTTGTGATACATAAGTGAACATACTTGCAAGTTATGAGAAGTAGAAACAGAATGATATAGATTTTAAAGTGTAGAAACATATTTTGGAAGATGCGGACTGCTCAACGGATCCAATAAACGGTAAAAAGCGAGTCTTATTTACTGCACGACAAAATGCTAGACGAGGCGGAAGAAGGCTGAGCAGTCCAATCTCCCGCGCCCTAACTTGGCGGCGGAAGACAAGTACTGCGGCGGCGAAGAAGACGATGTACGCAGCCGGCATGAAGATGGCGTCAGAGAGGTTGCGGTACCAAAGCCGTTCGTCTCCAGCGTCGACTGATGCTAGCGGTGGCGCTAGGGTTTGAGCGAGACAGCGAGGGGGAGAAGAGATAATGACCATGAGGGGAGAAGTATTTATATGGAGGAGGGTGGCGTAGTGCAATTACGCAGGTGCCCCTGGCGGTTCACATCTGAAGGACACGTGGTAGGCATGCAACTTATTGAAGGTTGAGCCACGTCCCCATGCACACCTGGCTTGGCGGGTGGTCGTTCCGACTTCTCCGGTATTCAGGCAAAAATGATAAGAACATTAAAACCAGTTTTAAATGTGTGTCTTTGTATCGTCAGCTGACAAGGACACAGTGAAGACATTCGACATGTGTCAACGGAATGCATATGAAGAGACAGAGAGAATTTGAGGGATAAGCACAGAAGGGGTTTGGGTCCGATCACATTCACTTAGTGCAGAAAATGGCAACTTGAAGACATAGCTATAAGTGAATGTTGTAGAGGACATAATACATATGTATGTATGTATGTATGTGTGTGTGTGTGTATGTATGTATGTATGTATGTGTGTGTATATATATATATATATATATATATATATATATATCAGTGAAGACTCATGACGCCAAAGAGAAATCTTCAAGAAAGGTTGGTTGTGGCGTTACCCACCGTATAGGAAATATTAGACCCAGACACGACGCACAATTATCATGGCGCTCCAAAGTCAAATTCCACATTAATGTATTCACACTTAGAGGGTAAGTCTTCATGAATTGAAGATATACGTTACTTTGTGTGTTGCGCACCAAAGTCATCAATATGCATAAGCATTAGGATGTGTGTCCATTCACAGGACATTCAAGGATTCTAAGATATTTAGCTCACACCGCAGCTTGCAAAACCTTTGCTCATCCAAGGGCTTCGTGAAGATATCTACCAATTGCTCTTCTGTGTTGACATGAATGATATCAATGTCTTCCTTCATAACGTGATCTCTAAGAAAGTGATGACAGATTTGAATGTGCTTTGTCTTCGAGTGCTGAACTTGATTGTTGGCAATCTTGATGGGGCTTTCATTGTCGCAGTAGAGGGGCACATGCTTCATGTTGAAGCCATAATCCTTGAGAGTTTGCTTCATCCAGAGAAGCTGAGCACAACAAGATCCAGCATCAATGTATTCAGATTCAGCAGTGGAGAGTGATACATAGTTCTGCTTATTTGAAGACCAGTAGACCAGAGATCGTCTAAGAAAGTGACATGTCCCTAATGTGGACTTGCGATCAACCTTGTCACCAGCATAATCAGCATCTGAGAATCCAACTAGATCAAACTCTGAGCCCTTTGGATACCATAATCCTAGCGTTGGGGTGTGAGCCAAATATCGAAGTATTCGCTTCATCGCGAGCTGATGCGATTCCTTTGGTGCCGCTTGGAATCGGGCACACATGCAAATGCTAAGCATTATATCTGGCCTAGATTCACGTAAGTACAATAAAGAACCAATCATGGAGCGGTATACCTTTTGATCGAACTCTTTACCATTGTCGCCGGGGCCCAATTGACCTTTGGTTGGCATTAGCGTCGTGTACCCTTTGCAGTCTTGCATTCCGAACTTCTTCAGGCAATCTTTGAGGTATTTTTGTTGTGATATGAAGATGCCATTTCTCCGTTGAAGGATTTGAAGACCAAGAAAGAATTTCAGCTCTCCCATCATGGACATCTGATATTGCTCTTGCATCATATGCCCAAACTCATCACTGTATCTTATTTGTGCAGCCGAAGATAATGTCATCCACATAGATTTGGCATACAAATAGTTCTCCATCATATGTCTTCGTGAAGAGAGTGGGTTCTAGCGAACCAGGTTTGAAGCCTTTGCTCTTCAGGAAGTCTTTAAGCGTGTCATACCAAGCGCGAGGTGCTTGTTTGAGGCCATACAGTGCCTTGTTGAGTTTGTAGACCATATCAAGACGCTTTGGATCTTCAAAACCAGGAGGTTGGGCAACATATACTTCTTCTTCAATTTTTTCGTTGAGGAAGGCACTCTTCACATCCATTTGGTACAAAAGAATGTTGTTGTGGTTAGCATAGGCTAGCAATATACAAATGTCTTAAAGCCTAGCCACAGGAGCAAAGGTTTCACCAAAGTCAATTCCTTTCCACTTGTGTGTAACCTTCAGCAACAAGACGAGCCTTGTTTCTGACAACTTGCCCATGCTCATCTTGCTTGTTGTGGTAGTTCAATTTGGTACCAATAATATCATGCTTGCGAGGACCATGACGTTTAACTAGCTCCCAGACATTATTCAGCTCAAACTGTTGAAGCTCTTCTTGCATAGCTTGATTCCATTCAGGTTCCATGAAGGCTTCATCAACTTTCTTGGGTTCAGATATAGAGACAAATGCAAAGTGCCCACAGAAGTTTGCTAGCTATGTTCCTCTTGAACGTGTGAGAGGACTAGGTGCATTGATACTCTCTATGATCTTCTCAATATGTACTTCATTGGCCACGCGAAGATGGGGTGGCCAAAGACTTTGCTCTTGTTGATTGTCATCGTCAGCTTCAGCATTGTCTTCAGACTGAGCATTGTCTTCATGTTGATTAGGTGCTTAAATGACAATTTCTTCTTCAGTATGTTCCTCGGTGGGTTTGATTTCTCCAGTACCCATATGCTTGATAGATTCACTAGGAGAAGCTTCATCTAGCACATTTGGAAGGTGCTCTCTTTGCGAGCCATTAGTCTCATCGAACCGCACATCTACAGTTTCAACCACTTTATAGTGAAAGAGGTTGAAGACTCTGTAGGTGTGTGAATCCTTTCCGTAACCAAGCATAAGACCTTCATGTGCTTCGGTGCAAATTTTGAATTGTGATGTGGATCCTCGATCTAGCACCTGGCACCAAAGACCTTGAAATAGCTAACGATTGGCTTCTTACCAGTCAGGAGTTCATAGGATGTCTTTTTGAAGAACTTATGAAGATAAACTCTGTTGATGATGTGGCAAGTAGTATCAATGGCTTCAGTCAAGAACTTTCTTGGAGTCTTGTACTCATCAAGCATCGTGTGTGCCATCTCAATGAGGGTTATGTTCTTGCGCTCAACGATGCCATTCTGCTGAGGTGTGTATGGAGCAGAGAACTCATGTGTGACACCTAATGTATCAAGATAAGTGTCAAGGCCAGTGTTCTTGAACTCTGCATCATTGTCACTCCCAATGTGCTTGATCTTGATGCTATAATTGGTCATGGCACGATTGGCGAAGCGTCTGAAGACATCCTGCACTTCAGTCTTATAGAGAATTATGTGCACCCAGGTGTATCTTGAATAACCATCAAAAATGACAAAGCCATAGAGATGTGCGGTGGTAGTAAGGGTAGAGTAGTGAGTAGGGCCGAATAAGTCCATGTGAAGCAGCTCGAAGGGGCGTGATGTAGTCATGATTGTCTTCGAGGGATGCTTGGCCCTAGTCATCTTCCCGGCTTCACAAGCACCACATAGATGATCCATCTTGAACTTGACTCCCTCGATGCCAATGATATGCTTCTTCTTCACGAGAGTGTGCAAGTTCCACATGCCCGCATGTCCTAGCCTTAGATGCCAGAGCCAACACTCTGAAGCTTTTGCTAGAAGTCATATGGAAAGCTGTGGTCCTGTGGACAAATCTACCATATACAGATCACCTCTTCGATACCCTCCGAAGACTAGATATTTGTCATTTTCCATAAGCACAAGGCAACGATATTTTCCAAATATCACAATCATGTTCAGATCGCAAAGCATTGAGACAGACATTTGAAGGAAATATGCCCTAGAGGCAATAATAAAATTGTTATTTATATTTCCTTATATCATGATAAATGTTTATTATTCATGCTAGAATTATATTAACCAGAAACTTAGTACATGTGTGAGTACATAGACAAATAGAGTGTCCCTAGTATGCTTCTACTTGACTAGCTCGTTAATCAAGGATGGTTCAGTTTCCTAACCATAGACATGTGTTGTCATTTGATCAACGGGATCACATCATTAGAGAATGATGTGATGGACAAGACCCATCCGTTAGCTTAGCATAATGATCGTTTAGTTTTATTGCTATTTCTTTCTTCATGACTTATATGTATTCCTCTGACTATGAGATTATGCAACTCCCGAATACCGGAGGAACACCTTGTGTGCTATCAAACGTCACTATAAATATGCTCTACAGGTGTCTCCAAAGGTATTTGTTGGGTTGGCATAGATCAAGATTAGGATTTGTCACTCCATGTATCGGAGAGGTATCTCCGGGCCCTCTCGGTAATGCACATCACTATAAACCTTGCAAGCAATGTGACTAATGAGTTAGTTGCATGATGATGCATTACGGAACGAGTAAAGAGACTTTCCGGTAACGATATTGAACTAGGTATGATGATACCGACGATCGAATCTCGGGCAAGTAACATACCGATGACAAAGGGAATGAAGTATGTTGTTATGCGGTTTGACCGATAAAGATATTCGTAGAATATGTAGGAGCCAATATGAGCATATAGGTTCCGCTATTGGTTATTGACCGGAGATGTGTCTCGATCATGTCTACATAGTTCTCGAACCCGTAGGGTCCTCACGCTTAACGAGTCGATGAGGATTTATATTATGAGTTGTGTGTTTTGGTGACCGAAGTTTGTTCGGAGTCCCGGATGAGACCACGGTCATGACGAGGAGTCTCGAAATGGTCGCGAGATAAAGATTCATACATTAGAAGGTTATATTCAAACATCGGAATGGTTCCGAGTGATTCGGGTATTTTTTGGGAGTACCGAGGGGTTACCGGAACCCCCCGGAGAAGTGTTGGGCCAACGTGGGCCTAAGGGAGAGAGAGGGAAGCCCGCGGGGGGTGGCCGCGCGCCCCCCTCCTAGGTAGTCCGAATAGGACAAGGAGGAGGGGGTGGCCCCCCTTCCCTTTCCCTCTCCCTCTCCTTCCTATTCCCTCCGGTGGAGAAAGGAAAAGGGGGTGGGACTCCCCCCATGGCGCGCCCCTCCTGGCCGCCGGCCTCTCTCCTCCCCCCTTTTTATACGTGGGCAGGGGGCACCCCAAAGGCACACCAATAGTTCTCTTAGCCATGTGCGGTGCCCCCCTCCACAATTTACTCCTCTAGTCATAGCGTCGTAGTGGTTAGGCGAAGCCCTACGTGGACCACATCACCAACACCATCGCCACGCCGTCATGCTGACATAACTCTCCCGCGACCGTCTACTGGATCGAGAGCTCAAGGGACATCATCGAGCTTAACGTGTGCTGAACACGGAGGTGCCGTACGTTCGATACTTGGATCGGTTGGATCGTGAAGACGTTTGACTACATCAACTGCGTTAACAAACACTTCCGCTTTCGGTCTACGAGGGTACGTGGACACACTCTCCCGTCTCATTGCTATGCTTCTCCTAGATAGATCTTGCATGATTGTAGGAAAATTTTGAATTACTACGTTCCCCAATGGTGGTATTAGAGCCAGGTTTATGCGTAGATGATATGCACGAGTAGAACACAAATGAGTTGTGGGCGATAATAGTCATACTGCTTACCACCAACGTCTTACTTTGATTCGGCGGTATTGTTGGATGAAGCGGCCCAGACCGACATTACATGACCGCGTTCATGAGACTGGTTCTACCGACATTCTTCGCACACAGGTGGCTGGCGGGTGTCTATTTCTCCAACTTTAGTTGAATCGAGTTTGACTACGGTTGGTCCTTGTTGAAGGTTAAAACATCACACTTGACGAAAAATCATTGTGGTTTTGATGCGTAGGTAAGAACGGTTCTTTCTAGAAGCCCGTAGCAGCCATGTAAAACTTGCAACAACAAAGTAGAGGACGTCTAACTTGTTTTTGCAGGGCATGTTGTGATGTGATATGGTCAAGATGTGATGAGATATAAATTGTTGTATGAGATGATCATGCTTTGTAAAAGTTATCGGCAATCGCGGGGAGCCTTATGGTTGTCGCTTTATTGTATGAAATGCAATCGCCATGTAATTGCTTTACTTTATCACTAAGCGGTAGCGATAGTCGTAGAAGAAATAGTTGGCGAGACGACAACGACGCTACGATGGAGATCAAGGTGTCAAGCCGGTGACAATGGAGATCATGACGGTGTTTTGGAGATGGAGATCAAAGGCACAAGATGATGATGGCCATATCATGTCACATATTTTGATTGCATGTGATGTTTATCCTTTATGCATCTTATTTTTCTTAGTACGGCGGTAGCATTATAAGATAATCCCTCACTAAATTTCAAGGTATAAATGTTCTCCCTGAGTATGCACCGTTGCTACAGTTCGTCGTGCTGAGACCACGTGATGATCGGGTGTGATAAGCTCTACGTTCACATACAACGGGTGCAAGCCAGTTTTGCACGTGCAGAATACTCGTCTTAAACTTGATGAGCCTAGCATATGCAGATATGGCCTCGGGACACTGAGACCAAAATGTCGAACATGAATCATATAGTAGATATGATCAACATAGAGATGTTCACCATTGAAAACTACTCTATCTCACGTGATGATCGGACATGGTTTAGTTGATATGGATCACGTGATCATTTAGATGACTAGAGGGATGTCTATCTAAGTGGGAGTTCTTAAGTAATATGATTAATTGAACTTTAACTTATCATGAACTTAGTACCTAATAGTTTTTGCATGTCTATGTTGTTGTAGATCAATGGCCCGTGCTACTGTTCCCTTGAATTTTAATGCGTTCCTAGAGAAAGCTAAGTAGAAAGATGATGGTAAAAACTACATAGACTGGGTCCATAACTTGAAGCTTATCCTCATTGTTGCACAGAAGAATTATGTCCTGGAAGCACTGCTAGGTGCAAGGCCCGCTACAGGAGCAATTGCGGACGTTATGAACATCTGGCAGAGGAAAGCTGATGACTACTCGATAGTTCAGTGTGCCATGCTTTACGGTTTAGAATCGGGACTTCAAAGACATTTTGAACGTCATGGACCATATGAGATGTTCCAGGAGTTGAAGTTAATATTTCAAGCAAATGCCCAAGTTGAGAGATATGAAGTCTCCAACAAGTTCTATAGCTACAAGTTGAAGGAGAATAGTTCTGTCAGTGAACATATACTCAAAATGTCTGGATATCATAACCACCTGACTCAGTTGGGAGTTAATCTTCCTGATGATAGTGTCATTGACAGAGTTCTTCAATCACTGCCACCAAGCTATAAAGGCTTCGTGATGAACTATAATATGCAAGGGATGGAAAAGACAATTCCCGAGCTCTTCACGATGCTAAAGGCTGCGGAGGTAGAAATCAAGAAGGAGCATCAAGTGTTGATGGTCAACAAGACCACTAGTTTCAAGAAAAAGGGCAAAGGGAAGAAGGGGAACTTCAAGAAGAACAACAAGGAAGTTGCTGCCCAAGGGAAGAAGCCCAAGTCTGGACCTAAGCCTGAAACTGAGTGCTTCTACTTCAAAGGGGCTGGTCACTGGAAGCGGAACTGCCCCAAGTATTTGGTGGATAAGAAGGATGGCAAAGTGAAAGGTATATTTGATATACATGTTATTGATGTGTACCTTACTAATGCTCGTAGTAGCGCCTAGGTATTTGATACTGGTTCTGTTGCTCATATTTGCAACTCAAAACATGGGCTACGTATTAAACTAAGATTGTCTAAGGAAGAGGTGACGATGTGCGTGGGAAATGGTTCCAAAGTCGATGTGATCGGCATCGGCACGCTACCTCTACATCTACCTTCGGGATTAGTTTTAGACCTAAATAATTGTTATTTGGTGCTAGCGTTGAGCATGAACATTATATCTGGATCTTGTTTGATGCGAGACGGTTATTCATTTAAATCAGAGAATAATGGTTGTTCTATTTATATGAGTAATATCTTTTATGGTCATGCACCCTTGATGAGTGGTCTGTTTTTGTTGAATCTCGATTGTAGTGATACACATATTCATAATATTGAAGCCAAAAGATGAAAAGTTAATAATGATAGTGCAACTTATTTGTGGCACTGCCGTCTAGGTCATATTGGCGTAAAGTGCATGAAGAAACTCCATGCTGATGGACTTTTGGAATCACTTGATGCTTGCGAACCATGCCTCATGGGCAAGATGACTAAGACTCCGTTCTCCAAAAAAATGGGGCGAGCAACTAACTTGTTGGAAATAATACATATTGATGTATGCGGTCCAATGAGTGTTGATGCTCGCGGCGGGTATCGTTATTTTCTTACCTTCACAGATGATTTGAACGGATATGGGTATATCTACTTAATGAAACATAAGTCTGAAACATTTGAAAAGTTCAAATAATTTCAGAGTGAAGTGGAAAATCATCGTAACAAGAAATAAAATTTCTACGATCTGATCATGGAGGTGAATATTTGAGTTATGAGTTTGCTCTTCATTTGAAACAATGTGGAATAGTTTCGCAACTCACACCACCTGGAACACCACAGCGTAATGGTGTGTCCAAACATCTTAACCGTACTTTAGTAGATATGGTGTGATCTATGATGTCTCTTACCGATTTACCACTATCATTTTGGGGTTATGCTTTAGAGACGGCTGCATTCACATTAAATAGGGCACCATCTAAATCCGTTGAGACGACACCATATGAACTGTGGTTTGGCAAGAAACCTAAGCTATCGTTTCTTAAAGTTTGGGGCAGTGATGCTTATGTGAAAAAGCTTCAACCTGATAAGCTCGAACCCAAATCGGAGAAATACGTCTTCATAGGATACCCAAAGGAGACTGTTGGGTACACCTTCTATCACAGATTCGAAAGCAAGATATTCGTTGCTAAGAATGGATCCTTTCTAGAGAAGGAGTTTCTCTAGAAAGAAGTGAGTGGGAGGAAAGTATAACTTGATGAGGTAATTGTACCTTCTCCCGAATTGGAAAGTAGTTCATCACGTAAATTAGTTCGGTGATTCCTACACCAATTAGTGAGGAAGCTAATGATGATGATCATGAAACTTGAGATCAAGTTACTACCGAACCTCGTGGGTCAACCAGTCTGATCCGCACTGTGAGTGGTACAGTAATCCTATTCTGGAAGCCATGTTACTTGACCATGACGAACCTACAAACTATGAGGAAGCGATGATGAGCCCAGATTCCGCGAAATGGCTTGAGGCCATGAAATCTGAGTTGGGATCCATGTATGAGAACAAAATGTGGACTTTGGTTGACTTTCTCGATGATCGGCAAGCCATAGAGAATAAATGGATCTTCAAGAAGAAGACTGACGCCAACGGTAATGTTACTGTCTATAAAGCTCGACTTGTTGCAAAAGGTTTTCGACAAGTTCAAGGAGTTGACTACGATGAGACCCTCACCCGTAGCGATGCCTAAGTCTGTCTGAATCATGTTAGCAATTGCTGCATTTTATGATTATGAAATTTGGCAAATGGATGTCAAAACTGCATTCCTTAATGGAGATCTTAAATAAGAGTTGTATATGATGTAACCAGAAGGTTTTGTCGATCCAAAAGGTGCTAACAAAGTGTGCAAGCTCTAGCGATCCATTTATGGACTGGTGCAAGCATCTCGGAGTTGGAATATACGTTTTGATATTGTGATCAAAGCATATGGTTTTCTACAGACTTTTGGAGAAGCCTGTATTTACAAGAAAGTGAGTGGGAGCTCTGTAGCATTTCTAATATTATATGTGGATGACATATTGTTGATTGGAAATAATCTGAAATTCTGGATAGCATAAAAGGACACTTGAATAAGAATTTTTCAATGAAAGACCTCGGTGAAGCTGCTTATATATTGGGCACAAGATCTATAGAGATAGATCAAGACGCTTAATTGGACTTTCACAAAGCACATACCTTGATAAAGTTTTGAAGAAGTTCAAAATGGATCAGTTAAAGAAAGGGTTCTTGCCTGTGTTACAATGTGTGAAGTTGAGTCAGACTCAATGCCCGACCACTGCAGAAGATAAAGAGAAAATAAAATTCATTCCCTATGCCTCAGCCGTAGGTTCTATCATGTATGCAATGCTGTGTACCAGACCTGATGTGTGCCTTGCTATAAGTTTAGCAGGGAGGTACCAAAGTAATCCAGGAGTGGATCACTGGACAACGGTCAAGAACATCCTGAAATACCTGAAAACGACTAAGGATATGTTTCTCGTTTATGGAGGTGACAAAGAGCTTGTCGTAAATGGTTACGTTGATGCAAGCTTTGACACTGATCCGGATGACTATAAGTCACAAACCAGATACGTATTTATATTGAATGGTGGAGCTGTCAGTTGGTGCAGTTCCAAGCAGAGCGTCGTGGCGGGATCTACGTGTGAAGCGGAGTACATAGCTGCTTCGGAAGCAGCAGATGAAGGAGTCATGATGAAGGAGTTCATATCCGATCTAGGTGTAATACCTAGTGCATCGGGTCCAATGAAAATCTTTTGTGACAATCTTTGGAGCAATAGCCTTGGCGAAGGAATCCAGATTTCACAAGAGAACCAAACACATCAAGAGACGCTTCAGTTCCATCTGCGATCAAGTCAAGGAGGAGACATAGAGATTTGCAAAATACACACGGATCTGAATGTTGCAGACCCGTTGAGTAAGCCTCTTCCACGAGCAAAACATGACCAGCACCAAGACTCCATGGGTGTTAGAATCATCACTATGTAATCTAGATTATTGGCTCTAGTGCAAGTGGGAGACTGAAGGAAATATGCCCTAGAGGCAATAATAAAGTTGTTATTTATATTTCCTTATATCATGATAAATGTTTATTATTCATGCTAGAATTGTATTAACCGGAAACTTAGTACATGTATGAATACATAGACAAACAGAGTGTCCCTAGTATGCCTCTACATGACTAGCTCGTTAATCAAAGTTGGTTAAGTTTCCTGACCATAGACTTGTGTTGTCATATGATCAACGGGATCACATCATTAGAGAATGATGTGATTTATACATATTCCTCTGACTATGAGATTATGCAACTCCCGAATACCGGAGGAAAACCTTGTGTGCTATCAAACGTCACAACGTAACTGGGTGATTTTAAAGATGCTCTACAGGTTTCTCCGAAGGTATTTGTTGGGTTGGCATAGATCAAGATTAGGATTTGTCACTCCGTGTATCGGAGAGGTATCTCTGGGCCCTCTCGTTAATGCACATCACTATAAGCCTTGAAAGCAATGTGACTAATGAGTTAGTTGCGGAATGATGCATTACGGAATGAGTAAAGAGAATTGTCGGTAACGAGATTGAAATAGGTATGATGATACCGACGATCAAATCTCGGGCAAGTAACATACCGAAGACAAAGGGAATGACGTATGTTGTTATGCGGTTTGACCGATAAAGACTTCTGTAGAATATGTAGGATCCAATATGAGCATCCAGGTTCCGCTATTGGTTATTGACTGGAGATGTGTCTCGGTCCTGTCTACATAGTTCTCGAACCCGTAGGGTTCGCATGCTTAACGTTCGATGACGATTTGTATTATGAGTTGTGTGTTTTGGTGACCAAAGTTTGTTCGGAGTCCCGGATGAGATCACAGACATGACGAGGAGTCTCGAAATGGTTGAGAGGTAAAGATTCATATATTTGAAGGTTATATTCGGACATCGGAATGGTTCCGAGTGATGCGGGTATTTTTTCGGAGTACCGAGGGGTTACCGGAACCCCCCCCCCCCCCGGGGAAGTGTTGGGCCAACATGGGACTAAGGGAGAGAGAGGGAAGCCCGCGGGGGTTGGCCACACACCCCCCTCCTAGGGAGTCCGAATAGGACAAGGAGGAGGGGCAGCGCCCCCTGCCCTTTCCCTCTCCCTCTCCTTCCTATTCCCTCCGGTGGAGAAAGGAAAAGGGGGGATCCTACTTTGACTAGGAGTCCAAGTAGGACTCCCCCCATGGCGTGCCCTTCCTGGCCGCCGGCCTCGCTCCTTCCCCCTTTATATACGTGGACAGGGGGCACCCCAAAGGTACACCAATAGTTCTCTTAGTCACGTGCGGTGCCCCCCTCCATAGTTTACTCCTCCGGTCATAGCGTCGTAGTGCTTAGGCGAAGCCATGCGCGCAGTCGCCATGCCTTGGTGCTGACGGAACTCTCCCTCGACCCTCTATTGGATCAAGAGCTCGAGGGACGTCATCGAGCTGAACGTGTGCTGAACACGAAGGTGCCGTACGTTCGGTACTTGGATCGGTTGGATCGTGAAGACGTGCGACTACATCAACCGCGTTAACAAATGCTTCCGCTTTCGGTCTATGAGGGTACGTGGACACACTCTCCCATCTCGTTGCTATGCTTCTCCTAGATAGATCTTGCGTGATCATAGGAAAATTTTGAATTACTACATTCCCCAACAACATTAAGTTGTAACCAAGGGATTCAACAAGCATCACTTTATCCATGTGTTGATCCTTTGAGATAGCAACTCTACCTAGGCCCAATACCTTGCTTTTACCAGTGTCAGCGAACGTGATGTAGCTTTTAGTAGATGGACGTAGGGTTGAATCCATGGCAAGACTTCAATCACCAGTCCCGTGGTTAGTGCATCCACTGTCCATTATCCACTCAGTAGCTTTCGGAGTCGTACCCTACAGAGAAGTTAGAGGGATAGGCTTCACCAAGAGTATTGTGAAGCACAAACATATAGCGAACAAGCATGCAATCAAAGTTAAGATTCTTGTTTGGTAAGATAGGATGCTCGTCAAGAAACCCTGGGATGAAATAAATGGTAAGACCATTCTGGCACTTTATCTTGCGTCCCACAAGATGTTTTAGGTCCCCAGCATTGGCATCAGAAGTCTTTGATTTTCGGCTGGAGACCTTTCCCTGCAAGAGAATTAATTCTTCTTAACCACCCACATCTTCAGGGGTGGCTTAGAAGCAATAAGTCTAAGTGCATCATTTGAGAACTTTGGCTTTGGAGCCCTAGCAAATAGTTTTGCAGGAGGTGAATAATACTCATAAGAATATGCAGAGAAGTTCTTTGATTTGTGAACATAGCGTAGAAGAAAAACACTCATATTCATGAGTTTGATGATAGTTTCCCTGCAAAACATTGGCGTTAGGGTGACCTTGTGAGGTCCTCTATCTGTATGAAGCCTTTGGGCCATATGAAGCCTTTGGTCTGGGGTTTGTCTTCTTCCCAGGTGGTGTCATGATGACATTCACGGGAAGCCTCTCAAGATAACTTTTGGGCACCCAGATCTTCTTCAAAGGTGGCCCATTCCTGCAGTTATTACCAATAAACCTGGCAAACACTTCACCATTCGGATTCTTAAACAGCTTATAATTGGCGTCAAGGGATTCATCAATGATAATGGGGTTAGAACAAGTGAAGCCACATAAGATGGATGGGTCCACTGAAGGGTCCTTTGCAGCAACCCATGTGGTTTTGGGGTACTGCTCAGGCTTCCAGTAAGAACCATCAACATTCATTTTCCTCTCGAAACCAACACCCTCTTTCCTAGGGTTTTAGTTCATAATCTATTTCTTGAGGACATCACATAGTGTCTGATGCCCTTGAGGATTTTTTACATGCCTGTTTCAAGCAATGTCTTCAACCTAGCATTCTCATCAGCAATAGTAGTGGTATCCTCAGTAGAGGGGTTAGTTACCACATCAGCAGTTGAAGATATTGCAATATCAGAGGCAGTGGAGCATTCAGGAATAGGGTCAGCATTATCACGCTCAAGACATTTTAAACATGGTGGCACAAAGTCTTCCTGAGCGGAACTGATCTGTTGAGCGAGTAGCGAATCATTCTCCTTTTGAAGATCTTCATGAGACGCTCTCAGTTTCTCGAGATCTCGCTTCCTTTAAAGACAATCGTAGGAAAGCTTCTCATGAGTGGCTGAGAGGGTTTCATGACGACTTTCAAGTTCCTCATACTTAACATGAAGATTTTTTACGTCTTCGATTAAGGACTGAGTTCAATTCATTTCCTCGTCCAATAGGTCATCGCTTTTGTCTAGAAACTTTTGAATGTGTTCCATAGCAGTTTTTTGTTCAGTTGCAATTTTAGCAAGTGTTTTATAGCTAGGTTTGGATTCACATTCAGATTCATCTTCACTGGAGGTTTGAAAGTAAGCATCGCATGACTTTACCTTGGCACCTTGTGCCATGAAGCAGTAGGTCGGAGCAGAGTCGTCCTCATCATCGGCTTCAGCATCGGTGGCGTGACCGTAGTCTTGAGTGTTGAAGATGGACTTGGCGACGAATGCCGAAGCTAGAGCTAGGCTTCTCACGCCTGAATCAGACTCCTCCTCATACTCCGCCTCCTCAGAAATAGACTCCTCCTATGAATCCATCTCCTTGCCAATGAATGCACGAGCCTTGCTTGATGAGCTCTTCTTGTGAGACGAAGACTTTGATGAAGACTTTGAGGAAGACTTTGAAGATTTCTTCTTCTTCTTGTCGTCAGAATCATATTCCTTGCTCTTCTTCTTCTTCTTCTTCTTCTTGAGATGAGGAAACAACTTTTGCCTTCAAAGCACGGGATCGACCATAATTGGGGCCATAGATATCTCTCTTCTCAGATAGCTGGAACTCATGTGTGTTGAGCCTCTCAAGTATGTAATATGGATCGAGATCTTTGAAGTGAGGGCGTTCTTGAATCATCAGGGCCAAAGTGTCAAATGAGTTGTCAAGTGATCTCAGTAGCTTCTTCACAATTTCATTCTTTGTGATCTCAGTGGCGCCGAGTGCGTGAAGCTCATTGGTTATATTAGTGAGGATCAAACGTGAGCTGGACATTCTCATTGTTGTTTCTCTTGAAGCGGTTGAAGAGATTGCGAAGAACATCAATCCTTCAGTCTCTGTGAGTTGAGACGCCTTCGTTGACCTTGGACAGTTAGTCCCAGACTAGCTTCGCAGTTTCCAGAGCACTCACACGGCCATATTGTCCTTTGGTCAGATGACCACAGATGATGTTCTTGGCAGTCGAGTGTAGTTGCGCGAACCTCTTGACATCACCAGCGATGACACCTTCACCGACCTTGGGAACGTCTGTCCTGACGACATACCAGAGGTCGATGTCAATGGCTTCAAGATGCATACGCATCTTATTCTTCCAGTAGGGTTAATCAGTGCCATCAAAGACAGAGCATGCAACGGAGATCTTGATTATCCCTGCAGTTGACATAGCTAAAACTCTAGGTGGTTAAACGGAATCACACAGAACAAGGGAGCACCTTGCTCTGATACCAATTGAAACTGCTAATTATCGACTAGAGGGGGGGTGAATAGGCGATTTTTGTGAAAGTCTTCAAAGCACGAGGTCTTTGAAGACAAACAAGCAATTGAAACTATATGATATGGAGCGGAAGATGAACTACACTAGACATGCCATAGTCAAGTAAGAAATATAGTGAAGGCACGAAGACGAATAGCAGCTAGGTAGTAGATAGTATGAAGTCAAATAGGTAATAGTCTTTGCACAGTGAAGTCAAGATTAGGCAAGCAAGCAAAGACTTCATGAAGACAAACTGAAATGTAAAGAAGGGAAGGGGTAAAACCAGTAGCTTGGTGAAGACAAGGATTTGGTAGACCAGTTCCAGTTGCTGCGCCAATTGTACATCTGGTTAATTAGGGAGGCTGAGATTAAACTTATAAGACTGTGTCTTCACCTTATTCCCCTTGAGCTAAGGACACCTAGTCCTTGCCCAATCACTATGGTAAGTCTTCAAGGTAGACTTACAAACCTTCACAGACTCTGTTCACCAGTGATCCACAATGACTCTTGGATCCTCAGAACGTGACGCCTAACCGGCTGGAGGATACATAGTCCTCAAGTGTAATAAGTCTTCACGTCACGTGGACAAAAAGACTTCTGTGATGCCTAACACTCTTTGGCTCTGGGTGTTTTCGGATTTGTCCGCGCAAGGATCTCTCAAAGGCTTCAGAGGTGGGTTGCTCTCAAAGGACAAAAGCCATGCACTAACTCTGAGCAGCCACCAATCTATGGTGTAGGGGTGGGCTATTTATAGCCAGGAGGCAACCCGACATGATATGTCCGAAATGACCCTGGGTCACTAAGGAAACAACACGTGTCCAACGGTCGGATTTCAAACACACGCGACATCTTGGCTTGGGCTACAAGCAAAGCTGACTCATCCAACTCTGGATAAGATTTTCTTTCATTGTCATTGCTCGAAGACATAGGAGTTTGGTTTAGCATCACTTCACTCATCTGACTTTGTTCACTTGGACCCCACTTATTAACAGTTCGGTGGTTCCTATGACTTAATGAAGAAGAAAAGGAAACTACGAAAGAAACTATGTCTTCTCACTCCATAGTCTTCAAGTGAATGTCTTCACAGGTCACTATCGTCATGAACCACCATTAATTGTCTTCAATGCCTTTATACATTTTTAGGGGTCATCTCTGGTAGGTAAACCGAATCAATGAGGGACTACTACCTGTGTTATCCTGCAATTCTCGCAAACACATTAGTCCCTCAACCATGTTTCTCGTCTATACTCCAAAACCAACTAGGGGTGTCACTAGATGCACTTACAGAAGGCTACAGAGTTCTTACTTACCAACCCGCACTTCATTGTTGTAACATCCCAAAATTCTAAATTTTGGAATGTTATAAACAAATAGATAGATTTGATTGATTGTTTGATTGATTGACTGAAAGTGAGTGAATTCGAAACTTTTTGAAAGTTAAATGAGAGGGAATAAAAGGACTTTCCCAAACTTTCATTTTGCTTTTATGATCTTCGGGAATTCAAATTCTTTTCATCACAAAACCCTGGAGAGAAGATAACATGACTTCTTCCATTTATTTAAATGACAAGGGGTGTTGAAAATATTTGAATTTCATTGGAAAATATTTCCAATTCCGAAACTTTATGCAACTCAATGATTTTCACGAGCGAAGATAAAATGACTTCTTCAAAACATATGAAATATGAGTTGGAAGTTTCATAATTTTCATATTTGGGATTTCTCAAATTTTTGAAATAGGATCATTGGATTTATTTAATTATCTTCATAAAGTTTTTCCTATAAAAATATTTTGAGAGGGAATAATATGACTTTCCCAACATTTAGGAGAAATGAAGATATTATAAATAAATCAAAATTTGGTTTTGGAAGATTTATTTTGCTTAGGCAAAAATGAGCATTTTAAAAATATATGCATGTTTGCCGTTTTTAAAGTTCATTTTGTTCGACTCATTTTTAGGAGTCGGGGAAAATTTGTTTTATTTAATTTGGAGTTCGTTTGGTATTTTTTTTTAATTCTTTTGATTTAATTTTACAAAAAAAAAATCGCGCCCCTCCCACAGGGGCCAAGGCCAGCCCGGCTTGACCAGCGGCCCAGCCAGCGTGCCCACCTCCCCTCCTCCCTCAAGGCTCGGCCTTGAGCGAGTCCCACCGCCGCCGCCGGGCCGCCGCCCGAGTCCCGCCCGAAGGCGCTCCCCTTGCCCCTCCCAAGGAACCGGCCGCCCTTTTTATAACCGCCGCCGCCCCCTCTCTCACCTCACCGCGGAGCCGCCCCAACCAGCGCCCGTGCGAACCCGCCGCCCGCCCGTGGGCCTTGCCCGCCCGCCCGCCGTTTCCCCGACGCCGGACCTCGCCGCCCCTCGCCTCCCGGACCCCGTCGCCCCTCGCCCCTCGCCCCGGAGCCCCGCTGGAGCCTCGCCGGCGAGACCGCCGGAGGTAGCCCCTCGCGTCCGATTCCGATCCGGTTTTCTCAAAAAGACCCGATCCGGTTTTTTTTTGCAAAGTTCGGTTTTCAAAAACCTAGATTGGTTTATTTTTTCGGTTTCTTAATTATGAACGTTCACCGACCCGTTCGTTTCAATGAACGCGTTCGTTGGATTCGTTACGTTAACGAACGTCCGTTATTTAGTTCGTTCGTCGTTTTCTTTTAAATCGGATTTAATCCGTTATTTTTGATTCGATTTACGATCCGATTTTCAAAACTGTTTTATTTCTTGCTCGTTTATCGGAATCGGGTGATTCAAGCGCTGGAGTTTCAGAATGTGAAACCGCCGTTCCGACTAACCTACTTTCACAGAGTTTTGCTACTGTGAGATTTTGACCTAATTTCAGATTGCTAAACCGAGTCGTTTCTCTCGAGTTCCGACTTTCGATACTTTGTTTGATTCGATTCTTTTGCCACCAGGGTTCTTAAGTTGAACTATCTGGTTAGATCTTTTATTCGAGATTTCCCCGTGCATTAGATGAGTGCTTATTGTATGCTTGTTGTTTGTCTGCGTTAGATCACCGGTGCGCCGCTTGTTACTTGAATCTCTAGGACTCATGGATCATCGGCAAAGGCAAGTAACACTTTGATCATACTTTTTCTACTACCCAGTTTTATTGCATTAGATCAAACCCTCAAACACTTGCATGATTAGGATCTAATTAAATTGTGGGATGGGAAGTACATTGAGGTAGTACCTATTACCTGTTTACTTATGAAACCTTGGGAGTTACTTCTACGTTTGCTTGATTATGCCATGCTATGCTAGTAGACGTGGATTGGGTGAGTGAATATCCATGACAGATGTGAGATTGATAATTAATGGTTTATCTAAGGTGGCAACTTAAACACACATCTGGGTGGATTGAGGCACTGGTTTCTATCGAGATTTGCACTGTATTTCTTGGACCGCCACCGGTGCTCTAAGGGATCATAAGATTATTCAAGCTGGAAACTTCCGTGTGCAGCCACAAGCCAATTATGGGCTCTGGCGTAGTTGACTAAGTTGTGCGAACTCTTACGGGTAGGCTAGCTGATGTAGGGGATGTAGGTTGGTACGGTCTACCCACATGTAAGGTGCTAAGCGCTTACGAAAGACTATGTCTCGGTCATCCGTTTCTCAAACACCATGTAGTCACGAGAACCAAGCGGAGGCGATCGAGTCTTGTGGGGAAAAGTGCGCAAACCTCTGCAGAGTGTAAAACTAATCATGATTAGCCGTGTCCCCGGTTATGGACGTTTTGAGTATCTAGTACTTGAATATCATGTGAATCTCAACATGTTACTTCTAATAATAAAGTTATTGGGTTTTTAATGAGTACTTTTTAATTGGGATTGAGGATCTTGTCAACCATTCTCAATGTTTAACAACCACCATGATAGTTAAATAAAATTATTCCTTTGATGTAGGGAAAAAATTGGCTTTTCGCAAAATGTAACCGTGAGAGCCTTACCACCAGCCAAATATGCATGTAGTGTAGGCTTATTGCTTCATTGTTCTCTATGTGTTACATTGCCGGCATATTCCATGTCTTGACCCGTTTTGGCTGCAACTTTTCATGTTGCAGACTTTTCGAACTGACAGTAAGTGATACGTTAGGGTTACGATTTCCTATACTCAACTTTGCCGTTGGTGTTGATGGGAATCCACAACCTTCTTGCTTCCGCTATATTTTGGATTGAGGTAATAGTATTTACGTTACTTTATACATGTGATTTACCTCTGTTATAAATCCTTCGAGTCTTGTGTGTCAAAGATACCGATCCGAGGATGACACGAAAGCACAGAGACTTGATCCATTCGGGTCGGGTCGCTACAAGATGGTATCAGAGCACATGTTGACTGTAGGACGTGACCCTAGAAAATGGCAAGCCCATAGGAAAGATTTTTCTCTACAACTTTTTTTTCTCAAAAAGATCTTTTACCTCTCTTCTCTTCTGAGATTATTCAAATATTCCTTTTAGTGAGACCATACCCCTTTTCCCTTTTGACCACTCGGAGATTTGACTGATGAGACCACTCCAAGGAGATAAGATAACGGACAACTAAGACCATTTGGAATGAATAGGATTTTACCGTGTAAATGGAAACTACAACTGTTGAAGACTCCGAAGACTATGAGATTTTGAAGGCTCTGAAGAATTCCCAGATTTTATGACCTAGGAAGGTTACACTTATGGAATTGAGAGATTATGGAAGTAATCAATACCAGAGATCAAGGTGTATCAGAGAAAGACTGGAACATGGAGCATTAGAATTCAAAGCTTTGTCAGGAAAACCCTAAGGCAGGAGATATCAACTATGGAATGATAGCTCATGAAAATGACAAGAGCAGAAACACACTATCCATGATGTTATCGCCCGCCTATGCTATTATCGCCGTGCGGAGATAAGCATGCAGATGCATGGAAGGATTGGATGGTAGAAGGCTGAAGGAGCATCTGTCAGCGAAGGATGCAGTTTTAACCGTAGCTGATGTAACACCGTGATCGGAGCATTTCATCAAGGATTTTAAGATGGATATGCAAGAAGCTATATTTGACAAGGAAGTATTTCATGAAGAACTCGGGATCCGGAAGCTGAAAGTAGACAAGCGGAGGAGCTAAACCTTGAGACATCAAAGATTCATCGAGGCCGAAGGACAGCAGGATCATCGTCCATGTTGAGGTTAATAAAACCCAGAAGTTTGGAATGCAACTCCAGAAAATATTAAAGGACGTCACAAGAGACTTCGCGTCAACAAAGATGATCTGGCAAAAGAACTTGAGAAAGACAAGCACGATCGGAAGAAGCCATTGGAGACATGAACAAGACTTGAAGAGTTTGACGACTTTGAAGATTTATTGACCGTTAGAAGACCAAACCCCTGTTACATACCTACGTTAGATCACGACGATTGTGAGCTGTCATTTGTTTGATGTTTTCCGACAGCCACAATAAAATCTGCCTTTTCAAAATTTTGTTTGTATTGTGTGCATCCCTCTCGATCTCTCTTATCCCACCCCAAACCCATGGACCCGTTAGAGGAAGAATGGAGATGAGCTTGTATTCTCTGGACCGATGAGTCAATTGAAGACGTACCAATGGATTCAGAACATGGAGGATCACATGGGGAATAACCCTATAATAGGAAAGTATATGAACCCACATGCTCTTGATTGCTTTGAAAGAGGTCTGCTACTTGGTGGAGGATGTACCAAACCATCAATGGATTGCAAGGAGTAACCACTTGGAAAGAATTTAAGTTGACTTTGCCAAAGTCTCGTCTTGTGTCCTAGAAATTGAAGCCTGATGGAAGTGATATGAAGAAACCATGCGCATGCAAGATTTTTGGAGAAATAGGACACACCCATAAGGAACACAAGGACGAATACCCTCATAATCGGAGGATTATCAAAGGAGTTAGCCGAGGAGTTTCAGGGAACTTTGATTGGAGATTATTCCCAAAAGGTTTTGTTGCATCAATGGAAGTTCAGTCTACATTGTTGGGAAAGATCCGTGAAGGCTCAGGAGGATGACAAAGAGATTTACGAGGTAAAAGAGAGGATGAGTAAAGGAAAGGCCAAAGGTTTTCGTAAGGATGAGCACGACACCTTATGGTTTGAGGACGGTGTACATATACCCAATAATGCAGAGATCAGGAAGTTAATGCTTCAGAGGCTCATGACTCACCATACTCGATTCATACAGAAACACCAAGATGTATTTGGATTTGAAGGAGTGTTTACGGTGGACTGGTATGAAGAAGGATATTGCGGAGTATGTAGTCGTAAGTGATGTATGTCGAGAAAGTAAAAGCGAGCATCGAAGTCGGCAGGATTATTGCAGCCTATGCCGATGCCGAATGGAAGTAGGATAAGCTTGGCATGGATTTCATTTCGGATTTCCCGAACCCGATTGGGATATGATTCTATCCGGGTAGTAGTTGATTCGCTTGACCAAAGTGGCTCGCTTTATTCGGTGAAAAACCACCTATACAAGTGTGAAGTTGGCCAAGATATATTTGACAAGGATCGTATGTGCGCATGGAGTTCGAGGACCATCGTGAGGAACACGGTTTACCTCAAAGTTTTGGAATCAGCTGCACCGGACTTTGGGTACTAGGCTAGAGTTCAAGATCTGACCTTTCATCCATGAGACAGATGGATAAATCGAGAGAGTCAATCAGATTTTGGAGGACATGTTGAGAGCGTGTCGCGCTTAAATTTTGGATCTAGTAGTGATGATAATCTACCTTACGCGGAGTTCTCATACAACAATGTTACCCGGCCGGTTTGAAGATGACCTTTTGAAGCTTTGTATGGGAGAAGGAGCCGGACACCATTGATATGGGATGAAGTTGGAGACCGTCAGTTGTTTGGACCAAATGTGATCAAGGAGTGAGAAGAGAATGTTAAGTTGCTTCGAGATAGACTGAAGGTAGCTCAGTCCAGGCAGAAGAGTTATGCAGACTAAAATACGCAAGGAGGTAGTCTATGAAATCGGAGACAGAGCATATCTTTGTGTGCCCCCTCTGTGAGGAGTTAATCGATTTGGAGTTAAGGGAAAGTTAGCCCCGAGATTTGTAGGACCATACCGAGTTTTGGAGCGTATGGGAGAATAGGCTAACAAGTTGAAGTCACCAAGGACCTGTCGAGTTCATGATGTGTTTCACGTTTTCCGATTGAAGAAGTGCCATGCAGAGATGGCCAATATTTCCTTGTAAGGACGCTTGACCCTGGAAAGGATAATGATGTTCCACGAAGTGAAGTATGGACTTCATAAGTATAAGTTTTTTTTTATCTTGGTATGTGGGATATCCCACGAGGATGAAGAGATGAAGTGTTATTGGATATAAAGGAGGTATGATGTTGGAAATATGGATCAATGGAAATTCCATGATGAGTTTGAGTAATCATGTCTTAGTTCGGTGCCAATAGAAGGAAGGAAGACATTACAATTGGATGGATTTTAAGTATACAGGAAGTTGGATGTTGGGATAATGATCAGTTGCCCAGATGATGTGTTCAAGGATTATAAGTGATGAGATGGGCCATAACCCACGGGCCGCAGGACACGCCAAGAAGCAAGCACACTCTTCTTGAAGGAGAAAACCTGGAAGAGTTATGATTTTATCAACCGGCGATTCTATAGGAGTTTACATAAAACACGAGAGTTGTTAAGGAACGATAGATGTTTGTTTGGCTTGCAGAATCAATGGATTTTCCGAACTTGGTTCGTCGACAAGAGAAATA
The DNA here is from genome assembly GCA_021605145.1 of Aegilops bicornis. Taxonomy (NCBI): domain Eukaryota; kingdom Viridiplantae; phylum Streptophyta; class Magnoliopsida; order Poales; family Poaceae; genus Aegilops; species Aegilops bicornis. The sequence goes on along the minus strand of CM038675.1, from coordinate 438,892,438 downwards.
CTGCAATGCTTGTGAGGATGACCGAGTGTTAGAATGCGAGATCCGCTAAACCATGTACAAGGAAATGATTTGGGTGCGGGATGGATTGATCACCATACCGACTTACTCTTATTATTCGCTTTGCTATATGGGATGGTAAATCTGAGTGACTTACCTATAGTAGAAAGACGACGATCAAAACCTTGTTTAAAACCTTAGAAAGGTATTGGTATTTTTTTTCCCTTGTACAAGGCAGTTGTTGCCAACCGTAGGATATACGGTGAGGTTCAACCCAAACCCGTTTTCTGCAGGAGAAACCATAAATTGTTGACCACCACGAGATATCTATAGTTGTTTAGCATTGGCGCGGACCCGTCGACTATGAAGACCAGTTGGGATAACCTTACCAAGATGAAAGGACAAAGGATTGAGGAAAAGGTTATGCCGTTACAAAAGAGCCCCGAGAAGGAATTATCCTTAATATCTGAGAAGACCGACACTGTCAACGATAAGGATGGAGTATATGAGTTTTGATGGAACCTTAACAATGCTTTTAAGGGTGGTAGCACCCGAGACCCCGGAGACGAGCGATGGATTTTGAGAAGACCCCCAAACCCTAACCTATTTCCTGCTAGCCTCTCCGAATCTCGAGGACGAGATTCATTTTAAGGTGGTAGTTTGTAACATCCCAAAATTCTAAATTTTGGAATGTTATAAACAAATAGATAGATTTGATTGAATGTTTGATTGATTGACTGAACGTGTGTGAATACGAAACTTTTGAAAGTTAAAGTTGAGGGAAAAAAGGACTTTCCCAAACTTTCATTTTGCTTTTATGATCTTCGAATTCAAATTCTTTTCATCACAAAACCACGGAGAGAAGATAACATGACTTCTTCCATTTATTTAAATGACAAGGGGTGTTGAAAATATTTGAATTTCATTGGAAAATATTTCCAATTCGAAACTTTATGCAACTCAATGATTTTCACGGCGAAGATAAAATGACTTCTTCAAAACATATGAAATATGAGTTGGAAGTTTCATAATTTTCATATTTGGGATTTCTCAAATTTTTGAAATAGGATCATTGGATTTATTTAATTATCTTCATAAAGTTTTTCCTATAAAAATATTTTGAGAGGGAATAATATGACTTTCCCAACATTTAGGAGAAATGAAGATATTATAAATAAATCAAAATTTGGTTTTGGAAGATTTATTTTGCTTAGGCAAAAATGAGCATTTTAAAAATATATGCATGTTTGCCGTTTTTAAAGTTCATTTTGTTCGACTCATTTTTAGGAGTCGGGGAAAATTTGTTTTATTTAATTTGGAGTTCATTTGGTATTTTTTTTAATTCTTTTGATTTAATTTTATAAAAAAAAAACGAGCGCCGCCCCCCCTGGGCCAAGGCCCAGCCGGCCCAGCCAGCCAGGCCCGGCCAGTAGCGCCCAGCCCACCTCCCTCCTCCTCGCGCTCGGCCTTGCGAATCCCGCCGCCGCCACGGGACGCCGCCCGGAGTCCCGCCCGACCCGGCGCTCCCTTGCCCCCTCCCAAGGAACCGCCCCCCCCTTTTATAACCCGCCGCCCCCCCTCTCTCACCTCACCGCGAGCCGCCCCAACCAGCGCCCGCTTGAACCCCGCCGCCGTGGGCGCCGCCCGCCGCCGTTCCCCGCCCACGACGCGGACCTCGCCGCCCCTCGCCTCCGGACCCGTCGCCCTCGCCCCTCGCCCCGGAGCCCCGCCGGAGCCTCGCCGGCGAGACCGCCGGAGGTAGCCCCTCGCGTCCGGTTCTGATCCGGTTTTCTCAAAAAGACCCGATCCGGTTTTTTTTTGCAAAGTTCGGTTTTTTTCAAAAAAAACCTAGATTGGTTTTATTTTTTTTCGGTTTTCTTAATTAACGAACGTTCACCGACCCGTTCGTTTCAATGAACGCGTTCGTTGGATTCGTTCTGTTAACGAACGTCCGTTATTTAGTTAGTTCGTCATTTTCTTTTAAATCGGATTTAATCCGTTATTTTGATTCGATTTACGATCCGATTTTCAAAACTGTTTTATTTCTTGCTCGTTTATCGGAATCAGGTGATTCAAGCGCCTGGAGTTTCGTAACGAAACCGCCGTTCCGACTAACCTACTTTCACAGAGTTTTGCTACTGTGAGATTTTGACCTAATTTCAGATTTGCTAAACCGAGTCGTTCTCTCGAGTTCCGACTTTCGATACTTTGTTTGATTCGATTCTTTTGCCACGGGGTTCTTAAGTTGAACTATCTGGTTAGATCTTTTATTCGAGATTTCCCGTGCATTAGATGAGTGCTTATTGTATGCTTGTTGTTTGTGCGTTAGATCACCGTGAGTGCGCCGCTTGTTACTTCGAATCTCTAGGACTCGCGGATCATCAGCAAGGCAAGTAACACTTTGATCATACTTTTTCTACTACCCAGTTTTATTGCATTAGATCAAACCCTCAAACACTTGCATGATTAGGATCTAATTAAATTGTGGGATGGGAAGTACATTGAGGTAGTACCTATTACACATTTACTTATGAAACCTTGGGAGTTACTTCTCGTTTGCTTGATTATGCCATGCTATGCTAGTAGACGTGGATTGGGTGAGTGAATATCCATGACAGATGTGAGATTGATAATTAATGGTTTATCTAAGGTGGCAACTTAAACACACATCTGGGTGGATTGAGGCACTGGTTTCTATCGAGATTTGCACTGTATTTCTTCGGACCGCCACCCGGGCTCTAAGGGATCATAAGATTATTCAAACTGAAACTTCCGTGTGTAGCCACAAGCCAATTATGGGCTCTGGCGTAGTTGACTAAGTTGTGCGAACTCTTACGGGTAGGCTAGCTGATGTAGGGGATGTAGGTTGGTACGGTCTACCCACATGTAAGGTGCTAAGCGCTTACGAAAGACTATGTCTCGGTCATCCGCTTCTCAAACACCATGTAGTCACGAGAACCAAGCGGAGGCGATCGAGTATTGTGGGGAAAAGTGCGCAAACCTCTGCAGAGTGTAAAAACTAATCATGATTAGCCGTGTCCCCGGTTATGGACGTTTTGAGTATCTAGTACTTGAATATCATGTGAATCTCAACATGTTACTTCTAATAATAAAGTTATTGGGTTTTTAATGAGTACTTTTTAATTGGGATTGAGGATGCTGTCAACCATTCTCAATGTTTAACAACCACCATGATAGTTAAATAAAATTATTCCTTTGATGTAGGGAAAAATTGGCTTTTCGCAAAAATGTAACCGTAGAGCCTTACCACCAGCCAAATATGCATGTAGTGTAGGCTTATTGCTTCATTGTTCTCTATGTGTTACATTGCCAGCATATTCCATGTGCTGACCCGTTTTCGGGCTGCAACTTTTCATGTTGCAGACTTTTCAAACGACGAGTAAGTGATACGTTAGGGTTACGATTTCCTATACTCAACTTTGCCGTTGGTGTTGATGGGAATCCACAACCTTGCTGCTTCCGCTATATTTTGGATTGAGGTAATAGTATTTACGTTACTTTATACATGTGATTTACCTCTGTTATAAATCCTTCGAGTACTGTGTGTGTCAGCATACCGATCCAGGGATGACACGAAAGCACAGAGACTTGATCCATTCGGGTCGGGTCGCTACAATTGTTGTCTTGCATAAAGTGTAAACAAATAGTTCGATTGACATCTTTTGACCCATTTTAATAATAATCTTTATCGGTTTCCTCACTTGATGTTGGTTCACGAATATCTCATTGCCCCATACGTAGAAAGGGTCGAAGTGTGGATCTTTGGCAATGACATATGTACCTAAAAGCACCAAGTTAATATTAGAAGCTAAACAACAATTGCAAAATGATGTAGTACAACACTCCCTCCATCCCATTATCTAAGATTTTATTACATGTATATCTAGACATCATCAGAACATTAAGGAAACACTCTTCCTTGTTGCTATGTAGCCTGGGATTGCATATTTAGTCATTCAGTACAATGCATGTTGCTATGTAGCCTCAGATATATTAAATATGACCCTAGTTAACCTACTGATAAATGGGTTACAAATATATTCAGTGAAATGTCCGATTCGACGATTAATCCCTTATCAGCCCCCAGGCTATATGGTACCAGCTACCGATATCCTGATCAGTGAGTACATATAAGCAATGCGATGAAACTAACCTTGATGGGAAACAACACTGTTCTCCATATTGTCCTGTATGAGTACATATAAAGGCATGTTAAGCACAACATGCTAAACATCAACCAAATATATCCTTGGTAGACAACATAATCTACAAATGATAGCTTCAGTGTGCAGGTTTAAGCATGCTAGTTAAGCAAAACAAGAAGTGGAAAGGTGTGTTAACTGCATCAGGCATAACATTTAAAAACAAGCAAATAGTCATTCAAACAGGTATTGTGCAGGTCTAAAGTACACTAGTTATTGTTAAAAAAACAAAAAGGCATGTTAATTGCAACATCCTTAACAACAACCAAATATCGTAATTCATAGTGGTATTGTTGAAACCGTTATTGATGAAATTGAACTGCACGGCAAATAGCTGCACATATAGAGCATCACATTGTGAAGAACTGAAATAAACAAGGCATAAAGCCATCTCTAGCCGATCCTTTAGAAGTTAATAGACTAAAACACTTAGTGGATATGTATATACTCGAGCAATTTTTGGCCGTTTCTAGTCGATCCCCTAAACTTAATGTTGTAAACTTCAATTTGATCAAGTTCAAAGCTGGTTCAACCGAAAGTAGCATGCATTAAAACATAAGCATAGATAGTTTTGCATAACCGAACATAAAACATAAATTTAAAATAAAATAAACTACTTTCGGGCGAAGTGGAGGTCAAGCCAATCCTTCCTTGTCAGGTACGGTGTGCCACGAGCCGGGTCCCGGCCGGTGCCGGCATCGGGGTCATTGGGGAAGACACTCCTCCACTCGTCGACGTCGATCTCCTCGTCCTCGCCGCCCAACTCGACGCCCTCCGTGCCACCATCCTCGCCACCTTTGACCTCGTCATCGGAGGAGAGCACGGTAACCTCGCCGTCCTCCACGCCGGCAAAGATCACTCGCTCCGCCTCCACGAGCTCCGGGTGCTATCGGCGGAGCTCTTGCATGTAGGCCTCGTTGGCGGCCTCGGCCTCGAGGCGCTCCAACGCCTCGTGGTCCTCCCGCGCCATAGCCGAGGTCACGACCCCTGGCTCCGACGGGACGAGGTTGACCGTACATGTGCCAAAGGGAAAATTGAGCCTAGCCGCTGCATCGTGGTAGCGGACCTGCCAGTGGTCGTACTCCATGGCCGCGAGCTCAGTCGTCTGGAAGCTACCAAGCCACCAGCGGGTGTGGGTCTCCTGATCCGTAATCTCGGCGACCCACATCCCCCACCGCTGCTGCCGGACCCCGAGGTAGGACCTCGTCAGCGGCCGGGCCCGAGGGTGGACGGAGAAGTCCTTGAAACGGCGTAGGGGCACGACGGCCCGCGGATCGGGCGACCGGCGACGGTCGATCGATTGACGGTGTCCTGGACTAGGGGGTACTCATCACGTCGTCTGCCGCTCAGTTGGATTGGGCCGAGGACCCCCATGGCCGTATACTCATGGGCTAGTTTGAACAGCTGCCGCATACAAGGGAGATTCCACAAGACTTGGTGATCAAGACGAGGACTCCTCCCCACCGGCGTATTCGGCTAGGACTCTTGTTATCCTAGGCCTCTGGTGCATTATATAAACCGAGGCCAGGCTAGTCGATAGATCATATACAAAAATCATAATCATAGGCTAGCTTCTAGGGTTTAGCCTCTACGATCTCGTGGTACATCAACTCTTGTAATACTCATATCATCAAGATCAATCAAGCAGGAAGTAGGGTATTACCTCCATTGAGAGGGCCCGAACCTGGGTAAACATTGTGTCTCCCGCCTCCTGTTACCATCCGCCTTAGACGCATAGTTCGGGACCCCCTACCCGAGATCCGCCGGTTTTGACACCGACATTGGTGCTTTCATTGAGTGTTCCGCTGTGTGATCGGCAAAAGGATCAATGACTCGACTGCAAATCAACTGCGACGTCGGCTTATTCGTCACCGGCTCGGCTGGTCACCTTGGCTGGACCGAGGACTGCACCCTACCTCCGATCGTCATGTTCGGATGAGGGCCTTCATCAACATCAACTCGGATCTCTATCAAGATCATGGAGGAATCATCCAGGGAGCCCAGGGGCTCAACGTCAACATTGCCCTCGGGCGACCGTGTTGTTTTTCTAGGCAGCCAACTTGTATCCGCCGCCACCGCCTCCTCAAGTGTAATTTTAACGATTGCTTTGGTGGAATTGTGCGGAATTGAGTCTAAAACCACCCTGGAAAATTTCGTCGAAATCCGATGGAGGAATCGCTGGCAATCCGCGATATACCGGAGCCCTGTCAAATCTGGACGGGAATCTGGACGAGTTTTGGGCGCGGTGTCCAGCTTCTAGCTTGGACGTCCTTTGGAAGATCCAACCGTTAATCGGCTACAGAATTCATATATCTACTACCCCTCAAAATTTTAGCTCGATCCGACCGTCCAAACTTCGGGAACCTTCCGATTAGTGCATCAATTTTCGGATCTGTTTTGTGCACGAAAATGAATCCGACTCGAGTTCGTCTTTTTTATGAACGGGATTTCGGACATCCTATTTGAAGGAAGTTTTGTATGGGGTATTGTGTTTTGTTCTCGAACACATCCTACTCACTTTAAAATCTTTTGAACATGATCTTCACCAACATGCTGGTGTCAAACCAGTCCGGCAATATTGCTCCACAGCTGCCGACCTTCGCTAGACACGCCGTCACTTTGTTGAGCCGAGCTCAACTTCTTTGGATCATCATCTCAGCGAGCCGAATAGGAGTTCGACATCGTGAAGGATAAATCATCGCTAACATCGCTGCCCCATGGATTACACGGAGCGGGCACGCCGGCATCGCCGCACGGTCACTTCATCAAGCCGGCATTAACCACGTCACGAGTCACGACCTGCATCGACATGGCCGTTGCTTTTTCAAGCCGATGTCCATCACGCCGACCTACTTCGACTCATCGGCTGACATCGAGGCTTCAACACCTCGGCTGGACCGGGGGCTTCGCCATCTCTTCATCAACCTACTCCGGAGACTTCGGCGTCACGGTCAACCGGCCCGTCCGTTAGCCGGACGGGGCTTTGCCTCGGCGAGCCAACCTTTACCAGCATCGCCATGTCGTCGCTTCACCGCCCATCAGGCAATGAGAATGCGAATCGATTCCCAATTTTGGGAGTCACCTTTCTTTGGATTGCTACAACAAATAAACCAGGTGCTATTAATCCTAGTATGTTTTGCTTGTTTGGGTTTATTTTTCCCAAGGAATTATTACTCTGGTTTGTCCATCATCTGTACACAGGTCTATCAAATGATGGCCGCACTAACGACAGTCGTGTGGTGGTTCGGTCAGTTTCCGTACATAGTCCGGCAAACGCCGCATCCGGAACTCGGACCGACCTGTGAATTCAGGCTTTGCCACACCTTTACCGCATCACGCCGACGCCCTGCATCGACATTGACTTCGGCGCCAGGCCATATTTCTTTTATTACTCACTTTGCATAAATTATTTATTATGCAACTTTTTTAATTTATCATTATTATTATTATCTCCGGTTTGCACTATTTTTTGTGCATAGGTAAATGATTCGGGTCGGGCAGTGTTGTCACGTTGGTGTACTGACATACCACGTCACCTCAGCTGGACCTGGGGCTTCGCCATCACTTCATTAACCCACGCCGGGGAATTCGGTGTCATACGGCCGGCCTGCTCCGTCATCTCGGTCGGACTAGGGTTCCACCTCGCCACATTGGTCGTGCTACGTCGCCACTTCGGAGTGCCGAGCTCTTCGCTCCGCCACCTCGGGACCGGCTTGGGGGCTGGGACCTTGTCCCGCATCAAACTCAGACCGCGTCATCAATGCCGAACACATTAACCAGCTAAGTTGCTTTCATGCTAAAAAACTTTCAGTTTTAAATTTTGTTCGGTTCGACCAAGCATTTTACTTTCTTGGCAAAAAGTTGTTTGTGAAAAATTTCCATGTCATAACTTTGTTTGTAACACACAAATCCAAATACCCCGTTTACTTGGGGCTTCCTTTATGAAGCTTTTCCTCTTGCATATGATTATACTTGTAAGGCTTCATTCCTTGTTCGTCTATTATGCCACAATATGCACCATATTGACTTAAGCGATTTGCAAGCTGGGTTGCCTCGCTCCTGTGTTTACCCCTACGTTCCCGATTGTTCGGCTAGGGAGTAAAGGGAGCACCTCTGCGATTGTCACGATCGGGTCATCCGAACCGGACCTCAGACTGGGTGAAGCCGAAAGCTAGCGCTCTTATTGTTTTCAATTATGGTCGGCACACAATGGAACTCATGAGTACAAAAAATGTATTGCACAAGTCTCATAGTAACAATGAGCACCGAAGAAAGGTATCGGTGGCGGTACTATTTTCTTCGAAGATGCTTCTTACACTTCGCCATTAATATAGCATAAATTTGCTTTGAGCGCTTTATGCATTATGACCTTATGGCCTGATTGCTCGGTTATCGGAAACACCGTCGATATTCTCGACAGGTGGAGTACATAACACTTTTCGGCCCTTGACCGAAGAGGGAGAAGCCGACGGTCGGTTAAGACGCGTATAAAGTTCGGGTGAACACAAATATGATATAAGTACTTTGGTACATACAATCATTATACATAAAATTCTTTTACCCAAGTTACTTGGGGGCTCTTAAATTTATATGAGCCGTTTTATAATAAGTGTTCTTCTTCTTAGTCGTTGCAAAGTTTTTTTTTATTATTTATCACTCATTTTTTCGACACGAGTGTGTGGTCACTAGCCGGGGAGCCTAATTTCTCTCTCAAAGCCGCTGGAGTTTAGTTTGCTAAGCTGGCCTAACAACAAGTACTCCGCCTTTGGGATTGGAGGTTGAAGCCGTAGGCTGACCCGCTTGAGGTCTTGAGATAAGATGTGTCATGATAAAGCACGACAGAAGCACCTTTTTTTTCTAAGACCAATTTTTGATTTGGCACCGAACACTTGATCTAGTTCGGGCGTCCAGTTTTTACTGAAGTTTTCGGTTTTCCAAGCCTATGGCACTTTTAAATTATTTGTGTGTTTCCAGCATTAGTCTCGTAGTGCGCAGCCGGACACCTTTAGGGATTCGGCAAAAACATTCTGGGACATTGCTGTATATGCATCGGTTTCGAATTGCATCTTTGGTCAATAGTTGGGTTGCCCGGCTCCTGTGCTTGCCTCCTACGTTCCACTTTGTTCAGCTAGGTGCGCAACGGGAGAACCACTGCGATTGTGTTTCCAGCTAGCATGGTTAAGCGCCTCAGTGGAGAAAGCCGAAAACTGAATGTCACAATAAGCGTAAACTGGTCAGCGATCCGATGACTGTGTTAAATGACGAGCCGTTCATAATATTGGCTAAAGTGTTTACGGCTTGACCTCGACTATCGCCGAACACTAACCGGAGGCTAGTAACTAGCCTTCCAACTTTAAGCTCCTATGACTAAGTGAAAGTTATAAAGCCCGCATATCTGATTGCCTCGTTTCTGCTAACACAACCGCCTCAAGCACCGAGGCGTCGGCTAAGGGTTGTTTCGTTAGTGCGGAAACACCTGCGTAGTATCTACCAAGGGTAGAAGCCGACGATGGGCCACTTTCAAGCGATAAACGGTCACAATGGAGTCAAAATAATGATGTAAAGTACTTGGATACATAGAATCATTACACATAATCTGTGATTTTACTCGGATATCGATCCTTAATTTGGCCACCGTGCCCACATTAAGGCTTGGGAGCCTCTTGGGCTTCGTGCTCATTATTTATAAATATTAAAGGGGCAACGATCCTCGATCCGGTGTTGCTACCGACCCGGTTTCTCGGGGGCTACTGCATTGCCTATTCAATGCAGAAAATCCAAAGGGCTCAGTGTTAGGCTTGATCGAACTATGTGAAAGCGCGTCTTCGGACAACAATAAGTACCTGTCGGCGTTCTGGGAACGGGGTACCCAGACTTGCCTGCCTGCGGCCTGCGGCGTGGCTCAAGGGGTGGCCCAGCACGTCCCATCTTCATCAGCACAAGCTCAAGACCCTCGCGAGGGGCCAAGCCTCGCGGGGCGGACGACAGGAAGCTTCCTCAGGCACGACCTCGTTAGGCTGGCTCGCGAGGAGGCGGAGAGATCAAGGCGGGGTACCTCACGAGGTGCCCATGATGCAAGCCATGACGACTGGGGGCGCCAGGAGTGCGCCAGCCTGCGCAGTGTCCTCATTTCCTCTTTGGTACAAAGGAGGCAAGCGCTTGACGAGCATCAAGAAAGGAAACCATTTCATTGCAACAAGACCATGACCATCACAACGGGCAGGAAGGAGGTCATCGTGGAGCCCAAGCCAAGGCGTCACCATCGGAGCCTTTGACAGGCGAGGACCAACTTTAGTCGAGGATAAGTGTACTAGATGTTCCCCTTCAAAATGGCCAATTGTTGGCGCCCGTCCCGCTCAATATTTGGGAAGAGGCCGGTGGCCTCTGCCTATAAATAGTACTAGACACCCAGAGTGTAGAGGGATCCGGAATCCAGAATAGAGCTAGAGGTCAAGCAATCTAGAGAGAGAGAGAGAGAGAGAGAGAGAGAGAGATCGAACTCCCCCTAGCAGTTCGTCGCACCGGCCAAGAATAGACCCTCGCGAGGCTGTTCTTCCTTGTATTGTTCATCATCAGCCTCGAGGCAATCCACCACACCACACCTTTGGAGTAGGGTATTACACCACAATGGTGGCCCGAACCAGTATAAACCTTGTGTCCCTTGTGTTGCTCTTTGTGTAGTTTAGATCCTTGCGAGGCGACGAGGTGCAGGTAGGTAGGTGGTGAGATCTCCACATGCACCCCAGAGTTCGAACCTAGAGGGTCTGCCGGAACCAGAAATCCGACATTTGGCGCGCCAGGTAGGGGTGCACCGGAATCCGTCTTCCGCCGCCCATTGCATCCATGTCGGATGCTCGTCGGGCCCGCGCCGAGCGCTAGGCCGCTCTCGCCACCCGCGTCGCCCAGACGTCCCCCGTTGGCGGCCGCCCCCGCCGTTCCCCGTCGCCTGCCGTCAACGCCGCCACCGGCCCGGCGGGGAACGAGCAGCAAGCATCGTCCCAGCATCCGTCCGTGAGGCGAGACGGCCGTACCGCTACTCCTTCGCTCGCCCCGGCTGGTTCTTCGTCTCGCGCGCTCCGCGCGCCCATGGAGGCTCGAGCTGCGCTCATCGCGGCAAACGAGCTCCTGTGCTACCGCCCTGTCGACAACGTCTATGAGAAGTGGCTCGACCGCGTCGCCGAGCTCGTCCGTGCCACAGGGGGCTCCCCCGCGCCGTCCTTCTCACTGCACCGCGCCCTGCCTTGCGCGGGCGATGAAGCTCCGGGGGCGCCTCAGCCGCCTCCCCCTCAAGAAGGTGCCTTGGCCCCAAGGTGCGTGGCCCCTGGGCGGAACCCATTCCGTCCGGCACCAGCGCAGCAAGAGCAGAGCTGTCAAGAGGTCCCTCGCCCCCAAGAAGCTGCCCGAGTGCTCCCTACACCGGCCCGTCACGACCGCGCTCCTGCTCCGGCACGCCAAGACCCCGTGCTGCTCCCAGCGGCAGTGCATGGGGACCCACAAGACCAAGCCCTTCGTCACCAAAGGCCTCCCGTGGCCACTGTAGGCTGCCGCGCCTTCATCGTCGAGCTACGCAGCGTCGCGTGGCCCGGCAAGTTCAAGCCAGACCTGCCTCCTCGCTACGACGGCACGACTGACCCAGCGGAGTTCCTCCAGCTCTACGAGCTGGGCATCGAAGCCTCCAACGGGGATGAGAAGGTCATGGTGAACTGGTTTCCCATGGTGCTCAAAGACGATGCCCGCACCTGGCTCCTGAACCTGGCTCCTGGCACGATCTCCTCCTGGGACGAGATGCGCACCCGCTTCATCGCCAACTTCCAAGGCACTCGCGATCGGCCTCCTACCGTGAGCGACATGCGCCGCATCAAGCAGCAGCCAGGAGAGACCCTGCAGAAGTACATACAACACTTCAACAACGCACGCCTCAAGATTCCCATGGTGACCGAGGAGGCCATCATCTCAGCCTTCTTCGACGGTGTGCGTGACGTCAAGATGAAGGAGGAGCTGGCGATGCATGAAGACCTGTGCACGTCCTTGGAGCTGTTCAACTTGGCGACCAAGTGCGCCAGGGCTGAGGAAGGACGCGTTTCCCTCCTCGAGCTGCGGTAGCGGACCCGTAAGAGAAGAAGCCCAAGGTTAAGGACGTGAAGCGCAAGGGGGCTGCCGTGCTCGCGGCAGAATCAGAAACCAAGCGAGGCAGGGATTAGCCTGAGTCTTCCAAGGGCAGCCGGTACTGCGTGTACCACGACCTCCATACCCACAACACCAACAAATGTCAAGAACTCCGAGCCGTGCGAGAAGGGCGAATCGGTCGACGCCCCGACCGCAGCGATCGAGGCTACGGCCGGGTAGGAGGAAGAAACGCAGGACGCTGGGAAGACCGCGGCCCTCGCCAAGGGTGGCGCGACCGACCTCGCGAGGACCGCTGGCAGGATCAGCCTCGCGAGGGAGGCTGGAGGGATCAGCCTCGCTAGGATCGCCCGCAAGGCAACGCGAGCCTCCTGCTCTGCCACCGCAGCCAAGGAGAAACGAAGACCATCATCGGGGAGGGGGGTGGGGGCTTCCAGAGCCGCGCAATCGCTTGCATCTGGGCGGAGCTCAAGCCCCAGCCTCCCAAGCGCATCTTCAAGCGATTCGCTGCGAAGTGAATGCAGTCCTCCCCAAGCTCGAAGCCACGCGCCCTCTCGGTGGTCGGTGTGCGCCATCACGTTCATTTCGGCGGGTCACTCAAGTGCGCGGCCACGGCCGGAGTCCTCCGATGCTTTGTTCCCCAATCATCGACAGCGTGCAAGTCACGGGACCCTCATCGATGGCGGCGGGGCTCAATGTCCTGTCCGTAGAGACATTCAACAATCTACAAGTGCCTTACAATCAGCTTCAGCCAACCAAGCCTTTCTCGGAGTCACCGATGGCTCCACAGTTCCGATTGGGCAGGTCCGCCTCCTGTCACCTTGAGCCAGCGCGACAACTACCGCACCGAGCTCATTGACTTCGACGTCGCCCACATTCGCCGCCATACAATGCCATCCTCGGGTACCCAGCTCGGCCAAATTCATGGCCGTGACTCATCACGGCTACAACGTCCTCAAGATGCCGGGAAGCGGCAGAGTCATCACGGTGCCTTGTGAAGAGAGGGACGCAGTGTGCTCCCTGGAGCGTGCTTTTCAAGCCGCTTCACTTGAAGAGCCAGATCGCAGGAGCGGGAGGCTCCCCGAGGCTGCTCCCAAGAAGAAGAAGACATCACCTGGCCCGGCCCCTCGGGAGGCATGCCCCTCGGGGTCCGCACCTATTCATGGGGCACCTCCTTCTGTTGCATAGGAAGGCGCGCCCGGCGCTCTCCTCGAGCAAGGCTCGGGGGCTCTCTCCTGGAGGGCCACCGACCTTGCTAAGATCACGAGGGAGGCGCTTGAGCACCACTTGGAGGCGTGTTTCAAAGGACATTTCCCTCAGGAAGGAGCGAGGCAAGGAGGGCCAAACCGTCAGGAGTTCGTCAGCCAGATCATTCGGGAGCTCCAGGAGTCAAGAGTCATGAGTGGCAGCCGCCGCTTACCCGCCGTAGCTCCCCATCCAGGCGAGGATGGTGGGCTGCGCGTCTGCATCGACATACCAGGGCTCAACCGAGCCGCCTCTCGAGTGCCTCGGCCCCTCGCCGTGGGGCGTTGTGAAGGTCCACCCACAGCTACGTTCGCATGCCTTATGGTTTCTTTGAACGCCGCCGCACGCCTTGGCGCCTCATAGGGAGCATCCTGGAGGCTCACGAGGCCAGGCGGTCCGTAGTCCTGGCGGAGCTGGAGATGGTCCGTGAGGAGCCACCAGCGCCTCCGGAGTCTCCCGAGGCTCCTGGGCCTGGGGGCTCGTGAAGATCGGCTTCCGCAGCCCATGACGTCCGCTACTTCAGCATCCCTTCGTCTTCAACGTTATCAGGTGACATCCTTCGAGTTTCATTTTCAGCTGGGAGCGCCCCCCAGGGCTGCATCATTCCTAGGCCGCGTGGGTCCGTCCTTGCGGCGTGTATCCCTTTTGCTTCATGTTCCTAGCTTACTTTATTGGGGGCGCCCCTTGGGCTGCATCATCCCCAAGCCACTCGGGCCGCACTCCAGGGCATGTACCCCTCTCTATGCTTATTCGGTCAGACGTCAATTGACCCATCATGATTGTTATTTGGTTCCTATCCACGGCACCCCTTCTTCCTTCATGTCGGCCGTTTGCACGTTAAAGGGGGGGGGTACCTGAGCATCGCGACTCATGGGCTCCTACTGGCTCTCCAGCCCTCACCCTCTGGCGCTATCCACGGCATCGCGACCTGGCATACCAGCGACGGCTGAGACCCGCTCGAGGGCCGGGAACCGAGGACGTAGAGCGTCGACATCTAACCAAATCTGCAGGAACACATCACAAGTTAAGGCCCAGTGCCAGGCGCAACCCGCCTTGAGGTAGGGCCCCGTGAGTCCCGCTACGGCTCACGGGTGCCCAGATACACACCTCGTCGAGCCCTACCGTGCCAGCCCACGTGTCGTATGGGTCAGACACGCCCGGGGATCCTCCCAAGGGGAGCCCCTCCCATGCACCGATGGAAGCACCATGCTCTGTTGGTGACGACACCGCCGAGGAGCGGCTATGCCCGTACACACGGAAGCGCTTATGCTCTGCGTTGGTGATAAACAACTAAGGGTGGCCCCCGCGCATCAACCTCAGGGAGCCCAGAGCTCAGTGTCTGGCCTCATCGTAACGCCTCCCCTCGGGAGTGCCGCGTGAGGGGGCTGGGCACGGGGGCTACACCTGGGTCATGCCCAGACGCACGCCACCCAGCCAGGCCCCTCGGGCCTGGTTCGTCGCACGTCCCTCATCGAGCCGAGCCAAGGTACGAAGGCCGTTTGAACGTCAAGGAGGACTCCTGAGCATCGCGACTCAGGAGCCTAACTTGTCACGTAGCCCCTCACCCCTTGGTCCCGTCCTAGTTTCCGGTCGGGGCTAGCAGCGGCTGAGGTATGCGCGGGGCCGGGCTCTGCCAGCGTAGAACATAAGCAAGTAGGAAGGAAAAGCGCAAATCTCAATGAATTCAAAAGCAAATATTATAGTCCATAACTGTTTTCACAACGCCAAATGCAAGTCTAAACGCCTCCACGAGGCATGATGCATGTTGCAGGAGCTGAAAGCAGGACAGGAGCCACAAAGGAGTCACTTGTTGGCAGCACCGTCGCTGGCGGCGGTGCTGCGGTGGGCGGGTTTGCCTCGTGAAGCCTCAGGATCGGCAGCGCCTCGCTTAGGCTTGGTATTGAAGGCCCGGAACTTCGCCAGTAGAGCCTCCGCTCGACCCTCCACGGCCTCAGCAGCGGCAGCGGCAAGCTCGCCGCTCACGGGCTCCGGCAGGCTGTCGAGGTCGACGTCGGGGTCGCGAAGGTAGACATGGGTAAGGACGCGCGTCAGCGCTGCAGAAGACAGGACACGCGCCTTGGCCTCAGCCATGGGGCCAAGGCCCAGGGTGACATCTTCAAGGGCGCGGACCAGGAAGGGAAGCAACTTGGCAGGGCCGTCCTCGGCTCCGGCCAGCGGGCTTTCCAAGCCGCTGTCGTAAAGCGAGCTCAGCAAGGTGCGAGCCTTCGCCTCCAGCTCCGCGAAGGCCACGCGGTCCTCGGCGAGGACCCGCGCCTTGCCGTCCAGCTCGATCCTCTTTGCCTCCAACTCTTGCTCTAGCGCACCCAAGCGGTCATGGCGGCGGTCAAGCTTGGCATCCCGGTCCTTGGCGGCCGCCTCATGAGCTTTCATGTCTTCCTCCTTCTCTTGGCGGACGCGGGCCTCCTTGGCAAGCTGGTCGTGCAGGCCCTGCAGCTCGCTCTCCAGCGCCTTGCAGCAACCTCATACATCGGCTACCTCCCCCAAGGCAGCGTCGCGAGTGGCCTTTGCCCCAAGGACGGCCTGTTTCTCCTCGCCGCAAGCCGTCGCGGCTTGAACCAGTGCCGTTCGAATCGAAGCATCAGAGGGAACCCAGCCGGAGGCCAGCTCCAAGCGTCCGGCCACCAAGCGAGGGTCGGCGCCCAAAAGATCTTGCCCCAGCCGGTCCAGTTCAGCAGCAGCACGATCCAGGACAGTAGAAGGAGTCAGAGAGACAGCAGTTGGCGGAGTAGGAGGAAAGGACGACATCGTAATCACAACGTCATGAGATGGGACCTTCTGCGCCCCGATGACTGCGGCAGTGGCGTCGAGCAAGGATACCTCGGGAGTCGCTTGGGCCATGGGGGCTGAGCTCGCCCCAGCTAGCTCCGCCAGGCCTCGCGAGGATGACCGGGCAGGAGAGGCCCGTGTCTTGCCGTCGCCTTCTTTTCAAGACGGAGGCGCTGCCGGTGACGAAGCCTCGGAGCTCCCTTCAGCTTCTAACCGCGCAGCGCCAGCCTAGCCAAGGAATACAGATATCAAGCCCCAGCGACAAAGCAAGGAATAAAACAAGAATCTAGCACTTACTGGTCATCGCTCGTGGGCTCGAGCAACCTCCGACCAAACTTGAAGCCCGAGAGCCGGCTGCAGGGATCAGCCTCAAGAGGCTCGGGAGCAGGAGGCGCGTCTCAGAGATCGCCTCGGGCAGGCGGAACCAGCTGGGGACCAGCCCAGTCTGTCCTTCTTTGGGATCGAGGCAAGCTCTCGCCGCCCGCTCGCCGCCATCCTCATAAATGCCGTCCGGCAAGAGGCGGAGAGCGTGGGACTGCGCCCGGGGGAGGCGCTCTCGACTCCCGTCGGTCGCCTCGAGTCGGGCCCTCTCCCCGCTCCTTTTCTTCCTCCTCTCCGCTGGAGTCGCGGAGGACACGTTCACCATCGCCAGGCCGCGGGTCCTTGGGAACCTCATGGCATGCACGCTGCGTCCCGTTGAAAGCGGGCATGGAGTCCACCTCCTGCTCCCAATCATCTCGAAGGAACAGGGGTACAGGAGCGCCCTCCAGCCTTGCCACGTCTCCCCCGACCAAAGATTGGAGGACCGCGGCCAGATCTTCGTCGGCCAAGACTACGGGGATCGGGCGAAGCCTCCACAGCGGAAGCGAGTACTGACGAAGTGGGGCCACCCGATGCTCCAGGAACTCCCTCAGGAGCAACGCCCCGGTCAACTTTGCCGTCGCCATGTTGCCCGGCCACAGGTCCGTGTTCATCTTCTCCAGCACTGGCTTCGCGTGGGGATCCACGAGTTCCGCGCGAGACCAATCGTCGATGGGCGTGGGCTGCTCCGTGGGAAGAATCAGCCAAGGATGGATGCGCCCAGCATCACCATGACCCACTTGCTCCTGAAGCCTTCAATCCTCTTCCCGGGCTTCGAGATGGTGTTGGAGCTGCCGTCTGCGACAAAGCTTCGCGCCTTGATGATGGGGCCACGAGAGGCCGGAGGTAGAAGTAGTGGCGCAACAAGGCCATCGAGGGCTGCACCCGACATGAGCCTCACAATAGTAGGCGAAGATCGCCGGAGAAGAAACGAGTTGGGGTGGAGGTGCAAAGCTTGCAGTTTGTAATGGCGGAGGACGTAAAAGAAGAACTTCGAAAAGGGAGGCACCAGACCGGCAGCAATGGCGCTCACGAAGAGCGGATAGAAGGTGCTTCCTTAGTCCTCGGGAAGGGCGGAGCCAGCCCTGAGCACCGCTGCCCCGTCGTTGCCTTGTGCCGCCACCATCCAGCGCACCCGGGCAAGGCTCTTCTCCGGCACGTTAGGGGAGTCCAAAGCAGGTGAGTACCAAGCTCCGGCCGGGGTCTGGCGAGGCGCCATATCTCGCTAGGGCATGCGGTCGAAGTAGATATGGAGATTTCCGAAGCAGGAAGGATAGGCGCAAGAAAGGGGATCTGGGCAATGACTGGAGAAGGCAAAGGAGGTAAAGCCTAGACGGGTGCCGCTCTTTTATCGATTTGCGCAGTTGCCAAGGCGTCGTGGGGAAGCAGAGATGCCCACGTCCAATCAACCGCCACGCGGCGCCCAAGGCCGCAGGCTGTTAGGGCCCGCGACGCTTCGCACTTGCCCCTTCGCTTCTCTGCTCAGCCAAGTCCAGGCGCGCCTTGGGCCCGAGGGCTATCGGCGTTCCGGGAACGGGGTACCCTAGACTTGCTCGCTGCGCCTGCCGCGTGGCTCAAGGGGTGGCCCAAAGACGGCCCATCTTCATCGGCACAAGCTCAAGACCATCGCGAGGGGCCAAGCCTCATGGCGGACGACGAAGCTTCCTCGAGCACGGCCTCGTCGGTGGCTCGCGAGGAGGCGGAGAGATCAAGGAGGGTACCTCACGAGGTGCCCATGACGCAAAACCATGACGACCGGGGCGCGGGGAGGCGCCAGCCCAGCAGATGTCCTCATTTCCTCTTTGGTGCAAAGGAGGCAAGCGCAGGCGAGAGCATCAAGCAAAGGCAACCATTTCGGTGCAACAAGACCAAGACCATTACAACGGCAGGACGGAGGTCATCGTGGAGCCCAAGCCAGCGTCACCGACAGAGCCGTTGACAGGCGAGGACCAACTTTAGTCAGGATAAGTGTACTAGATGTTCCCCTTCAAAATGGCCAATTGTTGGCGCCCTTCCCGCTCAATATTTGGGAAGAGGCCCAGGGCCTCTGCCTATAAATAGGACTAGACTCCCACAGGGTCGAGGGATCGGGAATCCAGAACAGAGCTAGAGGTCAAGCAATCTAGAGAGAGAGAGAGAGAGAGCGACCGAACTCCCCAAGCGATTAAATCGCACCGACCAAGAACAGACCCTCGTGAGGCTGTTCTTCCTTGTATTGTTCATCATCAGCCCCCGAGGCAATCCACCACACCACACACTGGAGTAGGGTATTACACCACAATGGTGGCCCGAACCAGTATAAACCTTGTGTCCCTTGTGTTGCTCTTTGTGTAGTTTAGACCCTTGCGAGGCGACGAGGTGCAGGTAGGTAGGGGGTGAGATCTCCGCGTGCACCCCAGAGTTCGAACCTAGAGGGTCTAAGTGAAAGTTATAAAGCCCGCATATCTGATTGCCTCGTTTCTGCTAACACAACCGCCTCCGGGCACCGAGACGTCGGCTAAGGGTTGTTTTTTTAGTGCGGAAACACCCTGCGTAGTATCTACCAAGGGGTAGAAGCCGAGGATGGGCCACTTTCAACTGATAAACGGTCACAATGGAGTCAAAATAATGATGTAAAGTACTTGGATACATAGAATCATTACACATAATCTGTGATTTTACTCTGGATATCGATCCTTAATTCGCCACCCGTGCCCACATTAAGGCTCGGGGGCTCTTGGGCTTCGTGCTCATTATTTATAAATATTAAAGGGGCACAACGATCCCCTGATCTGGTGTTGCCACCCGACCAGTGTCTCGGGGGCTACTGCATTGCCTATTCAATGCAGAAAATCCAAAGGGCTCAGTGTTCGGCTTGATCGAACTATGGGAAAGCGTGTCTTCGGACAACAATAAGTACCATCCGGACCTATCTAGCATCAAGCTAATATATCACGGCGACTTCTCACGACCCTCTCTCAGGGGCCCGTCCACTGATCTTTATTATATATTACACTATGTTTCTATTCCTACGTATGATGCCGAGCTAGGAGTTGATCCTCAGGCCGATTTCGCAAATCGACCTGAGTCTTAGGGGCTACTAGGATTAGCAGTTTTATGTTTTCCTTCAGGTGCATCTCGGGTTTTAGACCGACACATACCTTGAGGGCTACTGGATATACATATACTAGCTATATATCTCGGCAGAGAATAAATTGCACCAATCAAAAATATTCCAAAAAAACAGCCCGCGGTCGGGGTGGTGCACCACCTTGGAAGAAGTCCGTCCTAAAGCTTGGGCGCCAGTGGCTGGCTCCATAGAGGGCATTTCCGGCATTAGGCACAGCTAAACTCCTTCAACTTTTTAGAACCAAGGTGGTCTATGACACCTCGGATACAGTCCGGCGTTGGAGCTTGGATATAGTCCGGCGTTGGGGCTCGGATAAAGCCCGGCGTTGGTGCTCGGCTGCAAAATATACCTCGAATACAGTCCAGTGTTAGGGCTTGGACGCAAGAGGACACTGCCGTCCGGGAAAAACTTCAAACCCGAGGCGTGGCATAAAAATAACAAGGCATTGATAAAGGCCGGAAACTTAAAGGGGCTCCTCGGATACCCGACGTGTAAACTCGTCGAATGCATTTCGGCGATCCTCAAGATCGAAGATGAGAAGATTTTTTGAACCAGTTTTCCAGACCGACAACCAAAGATGAAGAACAGTTCGTAAGAATTGAGGAGCGTCCCCAACTTGAAGACCGGTTCAGGGGGCTATTGACGGTGTCCTGGACTAGGGGGTACTCATCACATCGTCTCGCGATCAGTTGGATTGGGTTGAGGACCCCCATGGCCGTATACTCATGGGCCAGTTCGGACAGCTGCCGCGTACAAGGAAGATTCCACAAGACTTGGTGATCAAGACAAGGACTCCTCCCCACCGGCGTATTTGGCTAGGACTCTTGTTATCCAAGGCCTCTGGTGCATTATATAAACCGAGGCCAGGCTAGTCGGTAGATCATATACAACAATCATAATCATAGGCTAGCTTCTAGGGTTTAGCCTCTACGATCTCGTGGTAGATCAACTCTTGTAATACTCATATCATCAAGATCAATCAAGCAGGAAGTAGGGTATTACCTCCATCGAGAGGGGCCAAACCTGGGTAAACATTGTGTCCCTCGCCTCCTGTTACCATCCGCCTTAGATGCACAGTTTGGGACCCCCTACCCGAGATCCGCCGGTTTTGACACCGACATCGATAAAGAGCTCGGGGAGGACGACGGGGACACCTCCGCGGCCACCTCACCGGCGACGGGCGAAGAGGCAGGGAGAAACCTCGTTTTGGCCATTGGCTACTCGAGCTCCCCGTCACACAGGCAGGGGTTGAGGATGGAGGCGACGGCGGCGAGCTACCAATGGTTTCGAGCGAGGGAGGGTTGGTGTGTGTGTGTGTGTGTGTGTGTGTGTGTGTGTGTGTGTGTGTGTGTATGTGTGTGTGTGTGTGTGTGAGCGGAGGTTTTGGGTAGTGTGTGGTGTGTGTGTGGATGGGGGGGCAAGGTGGTGTTTGAGGAAATACATGATGGCAGAAAATTTTACCAAAGGGAGTAAAATCTTTGGGCTCTTGAAAATTTGGATCAAGGGTGAGCAGATAATTTTTAGATTGCGATGGATGCAGAGGCGGGAGTAAAATGCCGGGGCAACTGAAAATTTGAATCAAGGGCGAGCAGATATTTTTGAGATTGCGAGGGATGCAGAGGCGGGAACAACAAGGCGGGGCTACTGAAAATTTGAATCAAGGGCGATCAGATATTTTGGAGATTTCGAGGAATGCAGAGGCGGGAGTAAAATGTCGGGGCTACTGAAAATTTGAATCAAGGGATTGAAGCAGAGCGGGAGTAACAGACATTGCACACGGTCTGCACATACTAATCGTGTGCTATCAAACATTAGAGCCTTCCAGGCGGTAGATATTTTCGAGATTACGAGGCAGTAGATATTTTCGAGACCGGGAAGCAAGCCTCGTGGAGCCCAATCTACTGTGTTGATGTGAGTGATTGCAGGGCACGGGCGTGGCACACGGGTAGTCTGACCGAACCGTGTCTGTTGTGTACCCAATCATAGACAGTTTCTACATCCAACTCGTGTGCTGTTTATAAATTTGGCAAAAAGAGTAACGCGGGAGAGGGTCAGTGATGAGGACATCAATACCATTGTTACACCCATAGCCCCTACTATTACATATAATGGACCAATTACTAGAGCTCGCGCATGCCAATTAAATTACCAGGTACTTTCGTTTCTTGGTAATGATTCTAATGTTCATGAGAATATGATGCTGCCTAAATTGGATACATTTGTTATGCTTACAAATGAAGGGCCTAGCTTGGAGAAGGATGAACATTGGAGCAAGAACAAGCATGGAGATGATGGCATGCTAAGGGGAACAAGAACGGAGTTACAAGTGATGATTTCAGGACCTTGAAGCCACCATAAGGAGTGAATGAAGCCTTGGATGAAATATACAAGATGCCACTTCATAAATTTCGTCCAGAGGCTATTCTAGGTGCGTCACACCTTATTATTGGGCCAGGCCCATGTAATTTCGAAATACATAAGTATAGGCTGTTTTAGAGTCCGTATGTGTGGGGAAACAAGAGATAGGGTTGGTTTCGGACCCCTTCCCCAAGGGCCACGAAATTCCCCCCCTCTTCCTCCATATATACAGCCCTTAGGGCACCGTTTAGACTTTGGGATTTGTTTAGTTAAAAGTTAGCCATTGCAACTTCGTGTACTTCGTTTGTGTCCAACGACCAGACTAAGACCGCTTACAGGTCCCCACCTTTATCAATACTTCATATATACTCGCAATATTCAGATTGCTTTTATCATATTCTTGCTTGTTCTTCGATTGCTTGCAGGAATAGACCTTCGTGGTCAGGCTGATCGTGCTTCCAAAGATCGCCAAGAACCTCGTGGAGATTGGTTTTGCGATTGCTAAGGCGCAACGTCGTGCACGTTTGTAGTCGGATCATCAACGTCATCTTCACCAAATCGATAGTTATCATCTCATCGAAAGATCGGGACACCCTCGCCTCTATCAAGTGGTATCAGATTTCCAGGTTGCTCGGTGAGATTTTACAGTTTTTCATAGTTTAGATCGAGTCTGTTCTTCATACCTATAGTCCATGAAAAAGCCAAAAAAAATTAGGGTTAGTTCATCCCATCCGAACCAATCTGAGCCTTTGCATAATCTTTTCTGTATTTTCTTTGTTGAATTTGCGGTTGCATCATCATGTCAAGTTGCTTTGGTCTTAGAGTCTAGTCCTTTAGAGTTTCGAGTTCTGTTCACAGGTTGTCACGTCGCCGCTGCCATATATCACCACCGCATCATCATCGTCGCTGCTGCCATATACCACCACCGCGCCAACTTCGTCACCGCTGCCATATACCACCACTACATATTCACCGCCAATCCGAGTCCATATACGCCAACATATATCCGCCACCGGTCGAAGTTCCACCAAATTCATCTCCGCCACCGATCGAAGTTCCACGGTTTCATCTCCGCCACAAGTCCTATTCCGAGTCCAGTATTTTGTTACTCTGTTTTGGTTTTCCAGATCACGCCATACTCCGAGTCGTGAGAGAGAAGGACTCCCCAACTTTCGTGCTACCCGCAGTAGAAAAAGTCTGGAAAATTCTGGCTAGGCAGTTTTTAGGCCATTTGTAGACTTTTTCGAAAAAAAAAACTTGCGGAGCAAAAAAAAAGAGGAAAAAAAGTGCAAAAAAGAGTGAAAAAAAAAGAAAAAAAATTCAGAGTGTGCTCCTCCTTTGTTTACGTGCAGCGCCGTGACTTTGTTAGTGTTCTAGGCTCGCGTCTCTAGTACGGTCTAGCCTAGGACCAAAGACCTGACCGTCGTTGAGTGTTTATTCAACTTTGCATCTCTGAATTGATTATTGCTGACCCTTTTGCTACCATATTATAAGCCTTCCCAGCTCCACATACATCTACGTCATGCGTTTGACTCTCCACAGTAATCGCTCTATCCAAGCTTTGAGAGTTTTGACTACAAGCGGTTGCCGATCACCGCTTCTTGGGTAAGAACTGGTAAGAATTCGAGATTTGCTTGACGGTTTTGTGACACCCACCACCACCTCTTGTTAGTAGTCCAGGATCATATTGTGTGTTTCTATTGCTGCTAACCATGCCAGGATCACAAGCCGTATTTAGACCGACCGGGAGAACATGACGAATAAGGAGTTGCATGACAAATTTCAGCAAATGATGAGTGGACAGGTGCAAGATGTGCTAAAAAGATTTGAAGAGGCCATGGAGAAGATAGATGGCATGGAGAAGACGTTAGAAACAAAGCTCGATAACAAGTTTAATGAATTGCTCGCTCGTCTTCCACCACCACCACCGGCTACACCTAACGCACCTCTACAACAACAACAACTACCTCCACGTCGCGAAACAGCCCTCCGCCGAGCGAGCCGTGTCCCTCTTGCGCTTGGCCAAACTGTTGGTGCTGTTGTTGATATACGTGGCTCCTGCTGCTGATGCGGAGGAGGATGATTATGTGGGAGATTACGAGGATGAAGTTGATCAAAATCGAACTACGTGCAACCACCAAAGCACCACAACCACCGTGTCGTCCACATGCAAATAATGGCAATGTTAGGGGTCCCCTCAGTGCGAGATCATGACCATCTCCCTAAACTGAAATTGAATATTCCACCATTTGAGGGTAGATATGTTCACGATATATATCTTACTTGGGAGTTAGAAACTGAACAACGATTTACATGTTTACAATATCACGAGGAGAGGCGATGTTCACCGCCATTGTTTGTGCTTTCACTAGCTTTGCGTGTGTTTGGTGGTCTGAACATTGTAGATTATATCCTGTTCCAGCTACTTGGGCTGCTTTGAAACCTGCTATGTGTACTCGTTGGGTTCCACCATATTATCAACGTGAATTACTTAAAAAATTGTAGTGCTTAAGACAAGGAAAAAATTCGGTAGAAGAATATTATCAGGAATTACAAACTGGCTTGATTAGATGTGGTATTGTTGAGGAGAATGAAGCTATGCTTGCATGTTTTCTGGGTGGATTAAATAGAGAGATTCAGACCATTCTAGACTATAAGGATTATAATAATATCACTCGTTTATTCCATCTTGCTTGTAAAGCTGAACGTGAAGTGCGTAATCGATGTGCATTGGCGGCGAACTAACTTTTTCGCATGTCGACCTTCATCATGGACACCACGTGCATCATCTACTTCCACTGCACCATCACCTCCTTGGTGCCACCTCCAATCGTGATACAAGAAAGCAGACACAACCACCACTATCTCGCCAAGAGCACACTGCCGGGCTCGCACAGAGCTCTTCTTCTTCCATGGCGTCAACAGGGCACATAAGTGATATTATTTGTCGTCGTTGTAAGGGAAGAGGACATTTCTTGAGAGAATGCAAATCTCAGCGTGTGATGATTGCTACTGAGGATGGTGGGTATGAGTCCGCTAGTGACTATGATGAGGAGACTTTGGCTCTTATTACACATGAAGAACACGATGGAGATGATTCTAATCATGAGACGCAATACATGGCTGCTGAAGATGCTGACAGGTATGAATGTTTAGTTGCTCAACGTGATTTGAGTGTGCAGGTTGCACAAGCTGAGCAAAATCAGAGGCATAATTTGTTCCATACAAAGGGAGTTGTGAAGGAACGTTCTATTCGCGTCATCATAGATGGAGGGAGCTGCAACAACTTGGCTAGCATGGAGATGGTGGAGAAGCTATCTCTCACCACACGACCACATCCACATCCTTACTACATGCAATGGTTCAACAACAGCGGCAAGGTTAAGGTAACACGTACTGTTCGTGTGCACTTTAGTATCTCTACATATGCTGATTACGTTGATTGTGATGTGGTACCTATGCAAGCATGTTCCTTATTACTTGGTAGACCATGGCAATTTGATAAAAATTCTGTACACCATGGTAGAAACAATCAGTATACTCTTGTTCATAAGGATAAAAATATTACTTTGCTTCCTATGACTCCTGATTCCATTTTGAAAGATGATATTAATAGAGCTAATAAAGCAAACAGGAGAAAAATAAGAGTGAAAATCAGATTGTGGCAAAAGAATTTGAGCAACAAATGAAGCCTAATAATAAACCATCTCTGTTGCTTACGAAATTAAATTGAAAAGTGCATGTTTACTTGCCACCAAATCTGATATTGATGAGCTAGATTTTAGCAAATCTGTTTGCTATGCTTTTGTGTGCAAAGAGGCATTATTTTCATTCGAGGACGTGCCTTCCTCTTTGCCCCTGCTGTCACTAACATTTTGCAGGAGTTCACGACGTCTTCCCACAAGGCGTGCCACCGGATTACCACCTATTCGAGGGATTGAGCATCAAATTGACTTAATTCGGTGCATCGCTACCCAACCGTGCACCATACCGTACCAATCCGGAGGAGACGAAGGAGATTATGCGTCAAGTACAAGAGCTTCTCGACAAAGGTTATATACACGAATCCCTTTAGTCCTTGTGTTGTTCCTATTATTCTAGTGCCGAAAAAGGATGGTACATCGCGTATGTGTGTTGATTGTAGAGGCATTAATAATATTACTATTCGTTATCGTCATCCTATTCCTAGGCTAGATGATATGCTTGATGAATTGAGTGGCTCTACAATTTTCTCCAAAGTTGATTTGCGTAGTGGATACCATGGGGGATGAATGGAAAATAGCATTTAAAACTAAGTTTGGATTATATGAGTGGTTAGTCATGCCTTTTGGGTTAACTAATGCACCTAGTACTTTCATGAGATTAATGAACGAAGTTTTACGTGCTTTCATTGGACGATTTGTGGTAGTTTACTTTGATGACATATTGATTTATAGCAGATCTTTGGAGGAACATTTGGAACATTTACGTGCTGTTTTTATTGCTCTACGTGATGCACGTTTGTTTGGTAACCTTGGGAAGTGCACCTTTTGCATCGACCGAGTGTCTTTTCTTGGCTATGTTGTTACTCCACAGGGAATTGAAGTTGATAAAGCCAAGATTGAAGCTATTGAGAGTTGGCCGCAGCCCAAAACGGTCACACAAGTGAGGAGTTTTCTTGGCCTTGCTGGATTCTATAGGCGTTTTGTGAGAGATTTCAGCACCATTGCTGCACCTCTCAATGAGCTTACAAAGAAGGATGTGCCTTTTGTTTGGGGTACCGCAGGGAAGAAGCCTTCACGGTATTGAAAGATAAGTTGACACATGCTCCTTTACTCCAACTTCCTGATTTTAATAAGACTTTTGAGCTTGAATGTGATGCGGTGGAATTGGATTAGGAGGTGTGTTATTACAAGATGGCAAACCTGTTGCATACTTTTACGAAAAATTGAGTGGGCCTAGTCTGAATTATTCTACTTATGATAAAGAATTATATGCTCTTGTTAGGACTTTAGAGACATGGCAACATTATTTATGGCCCAAAGAATTTGTTATACATTACGATCATGAATCTTTGAAACATATTAAAAGTCAAGCTAAACTGAATCGTAGACATGCTATATGGGTTGAATTCATTGATACTTTCCCTTATGTTATTATACACAAGAAGTTTTTAGATAATGTTATTTCTGATGCATTGTCTCGTCGCTATACTATGCTTTCACAACTTGACTTCAAAATATTTGGTTTGGAGACCATCAAAGATCAATATGTGCATGATGCTGATTTTAATGGTGTATTGCAGAATTGTAAAGAAGGGAGAACATGGAACAAGTTAAATCGTTAATGATGGATTTGTGTTTTGTGCTAACAAGCTATGCATTCCAGCTAGCTCTATTCGTCTTTTGTTGTTGTAGGAGGCGCATGGAGGGGGATTAATGGGACACTTTGGCGTGAAGAAGACGGAGGACGTACTTGCTACACATTTTTTGGCCAAAGATGAGACGGGATGTTGAGCGTTTTATTGCTCAGCACTACATGTCAAAAAGCTAAGTCATGACTCAATCCTCATGGTTTATATATGCCTTTGCCTGTACCTAGTGTTCCTTGGGAGGATATATCTATGGACTTTGTTTTAGGTTTACCTCGAACAAAGAAGGGGAGGGATAGCATATTTGTTGTCGTGGATAGGTTCTAAAAAATGGCACACTTTATACCATGTCATAAAAGCGATGATGCCGTTAATGTTGCTGATTTGTTCTTTCGTGAAATTATTCGCTTGCATGGTGTGCCCAATACTATTGTTTCAGATCGTGATACTAAATTTCTTAGCCACTTTTGGAGATGTTTATGGGCTAAGTTGGGGACTAAACTTCTTTTTAGTACTACTTGTCACCCCCAAACCGATGGATAAACTGAAGTAGTCAATAGAACATTGTCTACTATGCTTAGGGCTGTTTTGAAGAATAATAAGAAAATGTGGGAAGAATGCTTGCCTCATATTGAATTTGCTTATAATCGTTCATTGCATTCTACTACTAAGATGTGCCCTTTTGAAATTGTGTATGGTTTCCTCCCTCGTGCACCTATTGATTTCTTGCCTCTTCCATCTTTGGAGAAGGTTAATTTTGATGCTAAAGAACGTGTTGAATTGATTTTAAAAATGCATGAGTTAACTAAGGAAAACATTGAGCGTATGAATGCTAAATATAAACTTCTTTGGAGATAAGGGTAGAAAACATGTTGTGTTTGCACACGGAGATCTTGTTTGGTTACATTTGCGTAAGGATAGGTTTCCTAATTTGCGCAAATCAAAGCTAATGCCACGTGTTGATGGTCCATTTAAGGTGTTAATGAAAATAAATGATAATGCATATAAACTTGAGCTGCCTGCAGATTTTGGGGTTAGTCCCACTTTTAACATTGCAGATTTGAAGCCTTATTTGGGTGAGGAAGATGAGCTTCCGTCGAGGACGACTTTATTTCAAGAAGGGGAGGATGATGAGGACATCAATACCATTGTTACCTCCATAGCCCCTACTATTACATATAATGGACCAATTACTAGATCTCGCGCACGCCAATTAAATTACCAGGTACTTCCGTTTCTTTGTAATGATTCTAATGTTCATGAGAATATGATGCTTCCTAAATTGGATACATTTGTTTTGCTTACAAATGAAGGGCCTAGCTTGGAGAAGGATGACCATTGGAAAGAACAAGCATGGAGTTGATGGCATGCGCAAGGGGAACAAGAACGGAGTTACAAGTGATGATTTCATTACCTTGAAGCCACCATAAGGAGTGAATGAAGCCTTGGACGAAATATACAAGATGCCACTTCATAAATTTCGTCCAGAGGCTATTCTAGGTGTCACGTCACCTTATTATTGGGCCAGGCCCATGTAATTTCGAAATACATAAGTATAGGCTGTTTTTAGAGTCCGTATGTGTGGGGAAACAAGAGATAGGGTTGGTTTCGGACTCCTTCCCCAAGGGCCACGAAATTCCCCCCCTCTTCCTCCATATATACAGCCCTTAGGGCACCGTTTAGACTTTGGGGATTTGTTTAGTTAAAAGTTAGCCATTGCAACTTCGTGTACTTCGTTTGTGTCCAACGACCAGACTAAGACCTCTTACGGATCCCCACCTTTATCAATACTTCATATATACTCGCAATATTCAGATTGCTTTTATCATATTCTTGCTTGTTCTTCAATTGCTTGCAGGAATAGACCTTCGTGGTCAGGCTGATCGTGCTTCCAGCATCGTCAGTAACCTCAGGAGATTGGTTTTGCGATTGCTAAGGCGCAACGTCGTGCACGTTTGTAGTCGGATCATCAACGTCATCTTCACCAAATCGATAGTTATCATCTCATCGAAAGATCGGGACACCCTCGCCTCTATCAGTCAGAACATGAACAAACTTGCATGTGGACCAAATATATGTATGAAAAGGGTGGTTTGATGTTCGAATACCCAATGCACAACTTTGATGTGGCACCTGTCGCACAAAAGCACAGTATTGCTAGTCAGCCACCCCCTACGAACCCCACTTCGTGTCAGCGGTAAGGGAACCCTAGCTACGAATGCATGCCCCCAAATAGCTAGGTCTGAAATCTCACCCTACCATAACACAAACCTATAGGAGTCCATCATATATATATATATATATATATATATATATATATATATATATATATAGGTAAAATAGATGGGACACTCTGCCGACCCACAAATATGTGCTTGTGGCACGAGATGGGTGAGACCACATACGAACCACATGCGGGTGGCCCTACTATATGTATGAAAAGGGTGTGGTGTGATATTTAACTACCATTCACAACTTTGATGTGGCATGTGTGCCTCGCAAATTAACCGGACTTCCCCGACCCCACGGAGGTTGCAGGTAGTGCGAAGTAGCCCCCCACACACACGTCGGGGGGAGGGCATCTCACCAAGACGTACTGTAACACAGACCAAGCAGAATCCAACTTGGTCGTACAACCTCTCCTGCTCGTTATTGGTCAAAGTGATGGACATCCACATGGCCCCGCAAAATGGGCTAGCTTGTCGCCGATAACCTTGCGAGAGAGTACTGTATGAAGACAAACCCACTCTATGCATGTGGCCCAAGTATGTATATGGAAGTGGTGTGTGTGGTGTTTGAATACGCAATGCGCAAATTTGATGTGGCACCATGCTTTGGAACCGTTAAATCCCCACACTGAGCAAGGGTTCACGACGCGTAGCCTGCGCTCAAACTTAATTAGGCTTGGAATGATTGACCTACTATATAGTAACTCGAATCAAAGAAGAAGAATCCACCCTGGTAACCTTTCTCGTCATTGGTCGAAATGATGGACGTCCACCCGGGGCCATGAATATATATAGGCTTGCCGCCCTTAACCAAGCGAGTGAGAGTGTGTCCAATGACAACCATTGCATGCGTGTGTCTAGGACATATTTATGGAGGTGTGTGATGCATGCATATGTGTTGAATACCCGACCCAATGCACAACATTGATGTGGTGCATGCGTTGAAAATCATAGAGGTTGTTCATGACGTTTCGTGTGCTCGCCCCCCCTTCGATCCAGCGGGATGGATTCATGTGTACACATGCACTATCATATATATGTAATCTCACATCATGATCTATGTCATGAGACAAACAAAAAATTAATCCCCTCCTAAGTCAAATTAGTTAATCTCTCTTGCTGTCGGTCAAAGTGATGGACCAAGCAGGCCGACAGATGGAAGCATTGTCGATAACCCCGTGAGTGAGTGCCATATATAGGACAACAACCTTCACGCTTGCATGTGTGCCAGAACATATATATGGAGAGGTGTGTGGTTGTGATGTTTTGAATGCCCAATGCACAACTTTGATGTGGCATTTTCCTCAAAAACCACAAAGTCCCCACACCGAGTGAGGTTCAAGTGACACCTAGTATATATATGTTGGTCAGCACCCCCACTTCGACACGTACTATACACCTAGTAACACAGCCCTAAAAGAATTAATCCTCCTTGTTCGTCAAACGTACCTCTCCCTCGTTGGGTCAAAGTGATGGACGACGAACTCACGGGCTCAGCACAAAAGCGAAGTGTACGACACACGCGAGTGATCATCCTATATAGGACTATGTACCACCATCTGCATGTGTCCCAAAGAGGTGTTTGTGTGATGTTTGAATACGTAATGCACAACTTTGATGTGGCACCACATATATAGGAAATCAAAAAGTCCCCACAGAGAGCGCGAGGTTCATGATGCGTGGTATGTGCTATATGTACGCCCACATTCGACGCATGGTATATATGTACTTCTACTGTATAGCACAAACCAAAAAATAATCATTCCTTGATGGTCAAATTAACCTCTCTCTCGTTGAGTCAAACTGATGGAGGACAACCTCGCATGCCCACAGATGGAAGCGCCACATGCGAGTGAGTTCCTATAGGGCAACCACCGCCTGCATGTTATTGTGTGATGTTTGAATACCAATATAATGTACAACTTTGATGCGGCACCTGCCTCGGGAACCGGTAAGTCCCCACATTCAGAGAGTTTATTACACTCATATATATATATATATATATATATATATATATATATATATATATATATATATATATAGAGAGAGAGAGA
The DNA here is from genome assembly GCA_021605145.1 of Aegilops bicornis. Classification (NCBI taxonomy): domain Eukaryota; kingdom Viridiplantae; phylum Streptophyta; class Magnoliopsida; order Poales; family Poaceae; genus Aegilops; species Aegilops bicornis. The sequence continues at coordinate 438,860,603 of CM038675.1, read as the reverse complement.
GAGAGAGTATTCCTGTTGCCCCCTTTTTGACATGTACATACTCCTACCGTGCATATACCTAACACAAACCAAAAAAGAACCATCCTTGTTGGTCAAATTAACCTCTCTCTCGTTGTACGTTCAACTGATCGATGACGACCTCGTGGGCCCACACAGAGAGTCACATGCGAGTGAGCGTCATAGGAAAAAACCATCGCGTGCATGTGCCCATGTGTTATGTGATGTTTGAATACCCAATGCACAACTTTGACGTGGCACATGCTTCGCAAACTAGAAACGCACTACACCACGATGCGTAGCCCCCTCACTTCAAGCCCGTGGGAGGGTGTGTACGCACGTGCTCGAACTTTGATACAGAATCTCACCATGATCCACACCACACACATGCCAAGATGAATCCACCTTTTGGTCAAATGCCTCTCGTTGTCGGTGGAAACTGAAAACTTCTGCGGGCTAACGAATGGGCACGTCGCTTATAACCGCGCGAGGGAGAGTGTCCGAGAGGACCACCAATGCCTGCATGTGGCCCGAACATGTATGTATGAAAGGGTTGTGTAATGCTTTAAATAACCAATTCACAACTTTGATGTAGCATATATGACTCACAAAATGATCAATAATCCCACACGAAGGTTCACGACTCGTAGTGTACTGCCGGACCCCTCCCCCCACCCCACACATACAAACACACACATGCCTCACCACCACAACCACTCTGAGGCGTGCCAAACTTTTTCTGCAATGAACATGTGACCAAAGGAGTGTCGTGTTAAAAAAACAGACATCATTTGACCATTTTATACATTGATTGATTTCCTAGGGATTTAATGTTCAAAAATCAAATTTGAGCTACATGTGCACCAAAATGGATTGCAAAATCATATGTGTCCCTGGGTGCATGTTTCCCCATGCAAGAGATTTCAAAACATTGAGAATATAGATTTTTAAAATTCAGTAAATCCAAAACTTAGTTGAAATTCATGAAACTTATCGCGGTGTCATATATGGGCACCAGTAGACTGTGATATGGTACTTTTTCGTCAAATTTGAGACAGGTTTTAATATAATCTTCTTACAAACGGGAGATTGTTAATAACCGGCAACCAATATCTCATACAGATTATTTATTCGGACCGTGTGCGTTAGACCATGCCATGCTTCAGTTAAGCGGCATAATGAATCATCAAGAAACCAAAAAATATATGTGTTGCCACGCGCCCCGTGTGTCGTGCGAGCAGGCGTGAGTTGGCGGGATGCATGCGAGCAGTCCACTGCGCAGGGAGACCGGGAGGCATGCGTGCAGGTGTGCGTATTGACGGGAGGCATTTTTGCTGTGCAGTGTCAACCGGAGGCATGCAAGTAGCTGTGTGAAATGATGGTAGGTATGGCAGAAGTCCGCCGCGCAGGCTCACCTGGAGGCGAGACAGCCTTTGACCACCGTCCGCCTCGCTCCCACTTGTCCGTATTAATTGCGCGCCCAAGCCGCCGGCCATAATAGGAGGCCAAACCCTTGGTCCACAGTGTCACCAGCGTCTGGACTCTGGAGTGTATGAGGATGCCGCCGAAGTGCACCATCGGAGGGAGTGGCGACGCCGGGTCTAGTGAAGCACCCACGCAACACGTGAAGCTGGGCACAGAGGTTGCCGTCGCCGCCGACGAGGTCTCGCGCAGGCAGCAGCACGACCTTGACTTCATCGATGCTGTCGTGCCCCCCCTAGGCGGAGCCATAGGTCAACACCAACTCCGGCAATGACTGCGACTCCGACGAAAAACTGTTTAGTCATCTATATACCCATTTGTGCAGCAAACATATCATGTGTTTTCTCTGGTTACTCCCCCCTCTCTATTTTTTTGAATACAAATCCTATGGTTATGTTCTCTCAGTCCATGAAATCAGAGTAGTTAAGATCTGTTAGATGCATGTAGTGTATTGATTGTTTCAATGTTATCCTTGTAGAGTTAGTGATTAATTGTTTGTTCTGTACAAATGATTTTTGCTAATAGTCCGACTAGGGTTAGCGTGCGTGCTGATAATTCATGACTAGATCTTGAGAATTGATTTTGAATGTTCTACATATATGTTTGTGCCTTTTTTCTTCCAGATCTTGATTTTGACTGTCCTACATGTATGTTTTTGCCATTTTTTTTCTTTCAGATTGGTATGTACACAAATGAGGCTCCGGCCAGCGCTGCCGTCGGATGTAGATCTTGGACCCGGCTGCGCGGCCAGAAGCGGCCACGGCCCCTGGACCTGAATAACCAGTAGAATCTCCGGTAGACCGCATCAGCGATCTCCCGGAGGCATCCTTGGGGAGATCATCTCCCTTCTCCCCACCAAGGATGGCTGCCGCACACAAGTCCTCGCATCTTGGTGGCGCACTCTGTGGCGCGCCGCGCCTCTTAATCTCGACTGTCGTCAGCTATCTGTCGATGATGATTCTGAACTCCCCGAAGCCATCATCTCCTCCCACCAGAGCTTTGTTCGACACATCTGCATCCCAACATGCTACCTACTAGACATACCTTGCATGGGGGCCGCCTGGCTGACATCCCGTCAATTTGATAAACTCCAGCAGCTTGAGTTCTACCATTACTACAACGATAGTTACCACAAAGAGCTGCATCTGTGCCCTCACCACCAATGCCCATCTCATGGTTTTCCTCCTCTCTCCACATCGCCACCTTGACCTGGTGCCATCTAGCAGACAATCTGGTACAAATGCTTCGACTCCCACTGCTGAAAAAACTTGCGCTTATGCTGGTTCATCTGTTGGAGGCCTCACTGCACAACATCATCCACTCCAGTTGCCCTGCCCTGGAGCGTTTGGTGCTTGTTTTTGGAAATGGAATCCATATCCCTTGTCTCAAAATAAAGTCGCCTCACCTTGTAAGAATTGGAATTCGTTTTGAAGGACAAGAGCTCATCATCGAAGATGCCCCTTCACTTCAAAGGTTGCTCCTTGATTGTTGTTATAAACCTTCGCAAATAATTGTGGTCTTTGCGCCTAAACTGGAGACCTTGGGTGCAATTCGTTATCATTTAAATGGTTCGAGATGGTGTTTGTCTCCACACCTATTGAGGCACTGTATATTATTCATGTACACTTTTGTAATTTGTATTTTTTGTTTGTGCACATAAGTTAAGTATCATCAGTACACTTTTAGTGCTAATATTATGTTCTATGCTCAATGAAGAGCTTGTTCATCCTATCAGTGGTAGTGGATTCTGTCAAGACCTTATATATCAGTATGTGGTGTTTTTATCTCAACATCATTATTGCCTTGTTGCAATGCTTTCCATGTCTGGAGAATTTTTATATAAAGATGACGATTTCACGCACATTGAAACCCATATATAATGTACTATAATTACTCGTTCAGCTATCGCTTTTTCAACATAGTCTTTTTTAGTCATTAACTGTTTTCAATCTTCATCTCTATTTAGTCACTAACACATGGAGAAAAAGGTATAACCAATCGATGGTTCAAGAAGCACCAGGATTTTCTCATATCTCATGACATTCGTTAGAAGACAGTAACGCTGGAAGGATATGCATCCAACAATGCAAACACTACCTTTGTCACATTCTTCATGTTGAATGCGAGGGCGCTATTATCCACGAGGATTAAGTTTTTCAACAAGAAATGTCTCACGAAACTGTATGTGGAACAACATAAAAAGAAGTTTCAGGTGGACCTAAGGGCCTCTGATCATGCTCAGCTTATACTTACAACAACTTGTTGTCATCATGGACCAACATATCTTTTGTACCATGATCTTGCTTTTATGGATCGGACCGATCCATTTGATTCTGACAGCCAAAAACTTTGGTTGAGTTAGACGTTATTGCCCTGCTCAATCCGTGTTATGAATAAACCTAATGAATAATTAATCTTTGTGATTTTGTACCTTTGTAAGCTGGAGTTAGACACTATTGCCCTTTTCAACTAGGGGTTGACCCACATTTTCTTTCATACTGGGTGTGTGTGTTCGCATAGGTACTACCTCTGTCGTGGTTTATTCTTTATCGGCCCCATTCGTATTCTATAGTACCAAACTTTGACCTTTGATTTAACTAGAATATATTAATGCATGTCATCGGAAATAATATTGTTGGACGGCTATTCCCGGCTATGTTCATCTGCTATATGCAATGATTATGCATGTGTTTGCTCACCGTTTAGGCGGCTACGGCGGGCTCTGCTCGCGTGCCTCCGCCCACTCTGCTCGCGTGCCTCCGCACACTCTACTCGTTGTTTAGGTGCCCTCGGGCCGTGTCCCTTTGCGCGCTCTGCTCGCTGTTTAGGCGCCAAGTCTCGCTCGGGTCGCGACGTCCCTCCGCACGCGCTCTGCCAGCAGTTGGGGCTGGCGCACGATCGCATTGGGAAGCTTTAGTTATTTGATCTTAGATTATGTTAATTAATTATACCTCCAGAGTCGGAATCATCCGACTCCGGAGGTATAATTAGTTAACCTAAACTATGATCTACGATGCACGTTCCTGTCGCGCAACTCCATCCTGTCATCGGCCGTTGGGGGTATGCCGGTATGTGTGGGTAACTAGCTAGCAAGTGGATTAGTAGCGAGTCGCCGCCGGCGGCCATTGCTGTGGTTATTTATAGCTAGCAGCTGGCTAGGGGATTGGGGATTTTAGCATTCACCCCCGTGGAGCATGGGAAGCCTTCACTTGAGCGCGGGAAGACTTGAGCACACAACCCGACAACCATATGCGGTGTCACGTGTTACTGGACACGTGTTAACATAAGGAAACATATGTGTAACTTACTAATCATCGCACGTGAGTACTCGCACACGCATCGTGTGTGATACTCCTAGCCATCGCAAGCAACTAGTATGCATTTTCAAAGTTTTTAGTACACACAGAATCGCACACGAATAACTCTAGACCTTATGTGTTATATTTTCTCATTGCAAACAGTTCATCCGAGTGGGTTGTTTGCCGTGTATCACACACATCTTGTTTACATGAATACTTTGTGTTTTTTTGGCTCATCGCAAACAGTTCATCCGAGTGGGCTGTTTGCCGCGTATCACACACATCTTGTTTGCATGAATCATTTGTGTTTTTCTGCTCATCGCAAACAGTTCATCTATGTGAACTGTCTGCCGCATATCACACACATCTTGTTAAGTTGAACCGTTTCTGTTATGTTCCCTAATCGAAAAAAGTTCCTCCGAGTGAACCATATGCCGTATATCACACACACCTTGATCTAGCTGACCCCTTCTGTTGCATTCCCTAATAGCAAATAGTTCATCGGAGCGAACTATATGCCGTATATCGCACAAACATTGATATGGCTGCCCGTTTATGTTGTTCTATCTAATCGAAAATAGTTTGTATGGATCAACCGTATGTGCCGCAACGCACACATAACTAAAATCTAAACCGTGTTTGATGTCTCCGCCATCGCAAACGTTTTGCATCTTTTTTGATGGTTTTTTACATCCCCGTCTGCGATTAATGCATTGCACACAGTTTCGTCAAAGGGTCTCTGGTCGTAGTGTTGCATTAGCAGCATCCTGCAAAAGTGATGTACTCTGATTTTTCTTTGGCATCTTTGGCAATGCAAGCCTTCTTGAATATTTCGAACCTCTCTTCTGTAATTGTCTGATTATCCTTTACAATCTCGGAGTAGGGTTCCTCTTTGACGATGATCCGATGTTTCACCCTTACTTTCCAGGCGGACAATGCGCCACTAAACTTGCCCATGGCACGTCTGTTTATCTTCATTTCCAGGTCTTGCCATGGTTGAGTATATTTTATTTCATCCTGGCCCGGGAACAAGAATCCCTGGTGCAACTTCCTTAGGAGGGAGTGCTCCATATTTGGTATCTTCTTTAATTTCTCTTCGTTGATGGTGGCGGTTCCCCATAGGATGCAGCCTATTTGATTGTCGTAGCACATGCACGCTTCCGCAGGCTCTTTTGGCTCGAAATTGCCGGAGTCCACCTCCGTGATCACCAATCTAGTAGTGTTGAGCTGGTTTGGGCGCTGTATCCTCTTCGGTTTCGGTTCTATACCGGCTTCGCCTGTCTCGGTGTTGGCCTCGGCGCCGGTCTCGATGTCGGTCTCAGTCTCGGATGTGACACGTACACAAAGCACACAACAAACAAGCTAAACAAAGTACACAACAAACAAGCTAAATAAAGCACACAACAAATAAACTACAAAACTACTACACACCAGCACACACAAGCATAATACTAGAGCAAATGCACATGCACTACACGAATGGCTACACCCTACGCTTGAGAAAATGCTCGGGAGCTGACGAAGAAGCTAAAGGAGTAGCGAGTGGGACAGCTGACTCCGAAACTCCGGATGGATGAGGCGGAGGGGTTGGAGAAGCTAGCGGAGACTGATGTAGGGAAGCACCAAGAAATCTCCTGGCTCAAGTGGCGTCTCGAACTAACTCAGAAGTAAGAAGATACTCAGCCGTCATGTAACGGGACATGGCGAAGATAACGCCGGTCATCTTGGGGATTGACCGACGGGAACTTGATCGCCTAGGATTCTCGACAATGGTGAGATAGTATTGATAAGCACGGTTCTCTTGTACCATGCTCTCTTGATGGCGAAGGCCGGTGATTGCTGTCATTGCGGCAAGCTGAACGGCACGCTCGGGAGTAGCACCGTAACCACTGTGGAAACTATAGGTGCCAGGATTCTTCCTCTCGCAGAAAACTGGAATACTTGATAATTGGGTGGCCCCGTGACTCATCCTCTTCCTCGTGATGCCCCGCACGGGGTGCAGGGAGGGGCCGCGCTGCCTGCGATGGCCCGGCCGGCTCGGGCCATCTCAGGCCAAGGCGTGGGCGCCGGAAGCTTCAGGGCGGAGCGCCGCACCCGTTCTGCTTGGAAGGAGGCGCCGGAGATGAGCGGGAGAGACTGCGCCACGAGGGGAACATAGAGGCATCGACGGTGATGGAGGAGATGAGTGTGGGTCTCTGGTGACTCCGGCGATGAACGGAGGAGATGAGGAGGCTTGCGGAGGTGTGGGGAGTGCCGTGGTGGAGTCAGATGAGAGGGAGGAGCACCAGATGGCCGGGACCACGAGGTGGCCGAGAGGCAGAGGCATCGGCCAAACATGGAGGTCGCAGCCATGATGCACTCCGGTGAGGGGAAAGTGGGCGGGGCGAACCGCGGGGATGAGGGGGACTCAATGGCCAGGTCAGGGAGGCGAGAGGAGGCTCGGTTTGGCCGGGGTAGCTCGACTCCGGCGATGGCCAAGATGGCAATGGCGAAACGAGGAGGGGGCCGAGGACTCTGGTGGTCGAGGAGGAACGAGGAGAGGCTTGGGGCTGCGGGAGGGGTCGAGGGTCCTTATATAGGCCACGGGAGGGGTTCGGGCGCGCTCTAGAGAGCTCTAGCTCGATGCCAACGGAGGTCAGGGGCGGGTTGTGGCACGGGCGCGGTGATGGCGACTAAGCCATGGTGAGTCCGGACGGGGCATTGATGCAGGAAGATGCAGACGAGCATGGGCGAGCTAGAGGACATGATGTGGACGCGAGAGGCAGAGGGGAGCGGACGAACACAGCGCCGCAGTTTGGCAGAGCGCGAGATTTGGCCTGTCCGACCCGTGGTCACTGCGCGCACTGGTGCAAATGGCGTGTTCTGACCGAACCGACCATGTCTAGTAAGATGACCATGGTACCCTGTGTTCAGGGGAAAAGAAGTGGTTTGCGGGAGGAGCCAAAACATTTTGGCAGCAAGGTGTTTGATGCCATTTGCAGAGGATTGGTCGGGAGGATTAGACTGAGATTTGACTGGTGTTTATCACTCACTATGTTGAGTAAGATGGCAAGGTTTCAACTCATACCGAGGGGTTTAGCTAGTACTTGTAGTGCAACGTGCCATACTGACCAGAATAGCAAACTTTGAAGTAGCACTCACATACTAGCTTGGATTGGGCTAGAAATTGGCATGGATGGGTTATTTTGATCATATGAAGCCTCTGTAAATGTTTCATGCCATTAGGAAATACCAAAATGGGACTTGCTTCACAATGCTTCATTCTGATCAGAATTTTGAAAAAATTGCACAGGGCAAATGGAGTAATGGATTGAGCCAAAACTTGGTGGAGAGAGTTGATATGGATATGAGGATGTCCTGGTAAATTGTCAGCTTAATTGAAGCAATATAAAATATGGTTGCTTCACAAACTGAAAATTTGACCAGAAACTAAGATTTGGAGCTGGGCTCACATAGATGAGTTACATGAGCTCATATTTGGTGGAGAGTCATGATTGGATCATATGAAGGGCCTTGCAAAATTTCAAGTCATTTGGATATGCCTAGCTAGTACTTCCTTCACAATTACTTCCCTCAGAAAGGAACTTTGAAAAATTGCTCAGGAATATTTACAAAGCAAATTGAGTTGAATTTTGGCATGGTGCAATTATATGGACATGAAAAGATGTCCAAAAGGTTTGGGGCAATCAAGCAAAGATAGATGACACTTCCTTCTCAAACGACCACTTAGGGTAGAATCAGAAAAGGAATATTTGTGAATTATCTTTGATGATGCCAAGGAAGGATTTTGACATATTTGTGGAATATATGACCCAAAAATTTTATGAGAATTATTTGGGAATTTTGGGAGTGACAGAAATATAGGTTGCTTCACAACCTAGGGTTTAAAGGGTTATCCTTTTAATAGAAAAATGAATATTCCCAATAAAAAGAATATTGGTTTAGGTCAAGGATGGAAATGACATGATCTAGGGATGATGATGAGGATAACAAGCCACTATAAAACCAAGGAAGACATGATATTCCCAAGTTTTGGAACCACATAGCCATAGAAAAGCAATTCAAATCAAGAAATCCAAGAAAATCAAAGGAAAAAAGAAAAGGGCAAAATCCAGGGTGTTACATGACGCCTCGTAGACGTTGCAATCACCAGAACCTTGTCCTTCATTGTTACTAGCCATTTTTCGTACGATTAAATCTAGTCAATTAATTCTAGACATAATAAAATGAATAATGACATAAAAAAGGCCTATGTTTTGCACGAATGTTGATTCATTCCCGTTGCGACAAATCCCGGGCACTCGATATGTCCTAGTTTTTAGCACAACTCATGCCGAAATTCACGAAAAATTTCGGCATGACCTTTGCTACAAAGTGGACAAATCGAGCGCCTGAAATTTGCTAGAACAGAAATGAATCAACATTCCGGCAAAACATAGGCCACTCGAAATCATTCCCTGCAAACAACAAAAGGCCACTTGGGCATAATCAAACCACTTCAATGTTGCATATAACAGGACCACTTAAGAACATGTACATGAGCAACTAAAATAGTAGATATACATGAGCAACCACTATTAAGGAATTTGCATATAACATGACCACTTCAAATTTGCATCTCCTAGTGTTTGACACTTTAAGAAAATCTACACAAATCTCATGCTCTCTCAAACTCAATTCAAAAACTAAATATAGATGGATGAACCCTAGAAACCAAGAACCTTTACATATTTATGTCCTAAATTGCTGTCCTAATAAAAATTGTGTCCTAATATAAATTATGAACCCTAGAACTCAATTTCTATCCTAAACTTCAAATTATGAATCCTAGAACTTAATTCAAATTATGTCCTCAATTTCTATCATAAATACATAACCATCTACAAGTACTAGCTAATTTGATGACCCTAACTAATTAGGTGAACCCTAGCTAATTTTATGAACCCTAATATTTGATGAACCCTAGGAACCCTAGCTAGGCAGAGGTAGGGGAGGAGGATGAGGAGGTGTAGGCGTGCTCACCTCGGGCGCCGAAGGAGTTAGGGAGCAGGAGGAGGTAGAGCGGCCGAGGGAGGGGGCGCGGGACGTCAAGGTCAGGGTCAGGGCTCGGGCGCGCGACGAGGGCGGGCACCAGACGGCCACCGAGGGCAGCAGACGACATGTGGAGGGCGAAGAGAGGACGCGTGGAGGCCGACGGTGATGCATGGTGACGATGGTCATGAGAAAGGGGGATTTGGGGAAGTGGCCGGGGGAGAAACCACAGGGGTTAAGTCAAAAATAGCGGTAGCGCTGGCTCAGAAAAGCGCTATAGCTAACTTAGCTATAGCGATGGCTACCAAAACGCGCTACTGCTCTAGGCAATAGCTATTTATTTTCCTTTTTCTTTTATTTTTTCCTTTTACTTTTCTTATTCCTTTTTCTTTTTCCCTTTCTCCTTTGTTTAAGGAACTTATCTATAGCGGGGGTACAAGGAATGCACTACTGCTACATTAGCTATAGCGCTTGTCCTGAAAGCACACCACTGCTATGCCTTTCTCCTTTCTTTTTTTTATTTTTCTTTACATTTTTCTTTTTTCCGTTCTCCTTTTTCTATTTCTTTCATTTTCATTTACTTTTCTATTTGTTTATATTTTTACTTTATTTTCATTAGCAGTAGCGCTTTCTCCAGAAAACGCGCTGCTACAACCAACTTAGCGACATCGCGTTTACCTAAGCTTGCTACTACTATTCCTAGCCTGCCGAGAATAGTGTGGGAATTGTAGTAGTAGCGCTTTTTCTTGCAGAGGCACTACTACTACCACCATAGCTGTAGCGTGTTTTGTGACCAAACGTCATGGGTAAATAGCAGTAGCACTTTTTTTACCAGTGCTACTGATAATCCACTATGTATAAGGTTTTCCCTAGTAGAGCTTGGTCGCGAGGCGGTGTACTTGGTGCTCGATCGCTTGTCGTGTATATTCATGCACCTTCTTGAGATAGCTCGCTCATGCGCTCGCGTCCATGTTGATGCGCTCTTGTAGTGGTAGCGGTAGAATGTCCAATGGGGACAATGGATTGAATCCGTAGACGGCCTCGAAGTAGGAATTGTTGGTAGTCGAATGTCTTGCGTGGTTGTAGGCGTACTCGGCGATGGGTAAGCATTCCTCCCACTACTTGATGTTGTTCTTGATCAAGACATGGAGGAGAGTCGAGAGCGTCCGGTTCATGACCTCATTTGGGCATCGGTTTGTGGATGTATGCCGAAGATAATAAGAGCTCGATTCCGAGCTTGGTGCATAGGGTCTTCTAAAAGTAGCTAAGGAACTTGACGTTGCGGTCCAAGACAATCTTTGTGACATGTAGAGCATCGGTTGGTGTAGAGGGATACGTCACAAAACATCTTAGGCCAAAAGTAGTTCTTGGAAAGCGTAGCGAATGTCTTGTCGCATCCAAAGTGGCCCATAAGTCCTCCTCCATGAGCCTCTTGCAGAAGTAACAAATGAAGAGAAGACTCGGGTATACAAAGTTTGTTAGCTCTCATGAGATAATCATCCTTGATGTAATAGCGTTCCCAAGATGTATGCGTCAAGATTTGGCATATGGAATAGCAAAAGTAGGATCATGCGCATACAAGTCTTTTGTGTGCTCAAAGCCAATGACATTCAATTCAAGTTGAGTTATAAGCATGCACTTGCAGGACAAAGCATCCGCCACAACATTTTACTTACCTTTGATATAATTTATAATATAAGGAAATGGCTCTATGAGCTCACTCCACTTGGCATGCCTGGTAACGAAATAATTGATAATATAAGGAAACAGAGAGATGGTCTTTGGCGCGTTCCTAGTAACGAAACGTTATAGAAGACGAAGAAATGAAATAAAAATGTATTAAATGATCTATTTGATTCTTTTCTGAGGTGGAATGTGTGGGCCATGTGAGATGAGGTGGATATGCTGCATGTCAACAGAAATAACATAGTGGGGCTGAACTATTTAGGTATTATAGGTTTTAGAGAAAATGGTGGCTCCGCTAAGCTCATCTAGCATATCATCAAGGCGCGGAATGGGGTAGCGATAACGAATGGTGATAGCATTAACGGGACGACAATTGGAACACATGCGAAAACTACCATCCTTTTTAGGCTCTAGAATAACCAGAACGGCACAAGGACTTAAGCTTTCACGTACATGTCCATTGTCAATGAGTTGTTGTACTTGCCTTTGTATTTCCTTGGTTTCTTTCGGGTTGACTCGGTAGGGTGCCTTGTTTGCTAACGGTGCGCCGGGGATGAGTTCGATGCGGTGTTCGATGCCTTGTAGTGGAGGTAGTCCCGGAGGTAACTCATCAGGGAAGACGTCCTGGAATTCCTGCAATAGATTAGACAACACTAAAGGTAGATGATGAGAATTGTTAGTTCTCGTCGCTTCATCTTTGCACACTAGGACATAGTGCATGACACTAGATGGGTTCTCACACACTTCTCTCATCTCTCTTTTGGTAGCTAAAAGCACTAGGTTTTTCTTGTTGCTCATCGTGGAGGCACTCAATTTGGGCTTGTGGCGCTCACTCTCCTTTTGGTGGCTCACTCTCTCACTATTCTCTCCATGATGGGTGGATGCTTGCGTGTCGGCGATCACTTGACTTGGTGACATAGGTCGTAGCACGTACTGCTTTCCCTTCATCTTGACACTATATATAGTAATTAGTTCACCCATTGTGGATAACAACGCGGTCGAATTGCCAAGGTCGTCCAAGTAGGAGATGGCAAATGGACATGGCACTAGTACAGCGAGGTGCTATAGAAACAGTTTTTAGCCCCATTCCCCGACAGCATTTGGAACCGTCACCTAGTGAGTGACCGCGATAGGGGGTCCTTCCCACACGACCCAGAATTCGTCGGGGATATTCCCTCCTGGCACACACGCTCGGCAAAATGAGGTCGTGTGCGCCGGCGAGCGATCAAATACGGTTATACATACAGTAGTGATAAAAAATTCAATTATACAGGAAGAAATCGTTTCCGGTCGTAAGTTCATCCCACACAGCCAGTCCCTGCTAAACGTTTCCATTTGTATATATATATATATCCCACACAGTCGCTCCAAGGAAAACGTTTCTGTTTGTAGGAACATCACACACAATTTTCCCCGTTAAGTCGTTTGTGATAGAGTTTCCATTGCACGCGGTAATAATAATTTTATCATTTGCGTTATTGAATGCATCACACATGGTGCGTAGAAGAAACTGTGTGGCAAAGGCTGTCCATCACACAAAGTTCTTATGTGGCAAACGTTTGCGCCAGGTGGCCTAACACAAACAGTTTTCAAGAGGATGTCGTGTGTGATTGTTCATTAATCCAACACGGTTTATTCCTAGAAACTGTGTGCGTTGCCTAAGGTCATCGTCCACGATGTTCTCTCAATAATCATTTGAAATAGAAAACCCAATTAACAGGCTAATTGTCCTATTATTAATAATCCATTTATTAATCTAATTGACATTTCATATTAAGCACACAATATGTTTCATTTTCATATTAAGGAAGCAAGATTTCATAATTGAAATACATCAGAGTACAACATCATATAGCTTCAGCTCTCAGCTACCCCATTACACAACAGCACCAAGTTTCACATGCAACATCTATAACCTTCAAAATTAGCATCATAGACGATTGATGTCTACTACGCAACTTTATTCTTGTAGACACATGTTGGGCCTCCAAGCATAGAGTTTTGTAGGACAGTAGCAACATTCCCTCAAGTGGATGACCTAAGGTTTATCAATCTGTGGGAGGCGTAGGATGAAGATAGTCTCTCTCAAACGACCCTGCAACCAAATACAAGAAATCTCTCGTGTCCCCAACACGCCCAATACAATGGCAAATTGTATAGGTGCACTCATTCGGCGAAGATATGGTGATAAAAGTGCAATATTGATGGTAGAAATATATTTTTATAATCTGAATAAATAAAAAAGCAAGGTACCAAGTAGTGAAAAAGCACAAAAACGGTATTGCAATGCTTGAAAACAAGGCCTAGGGTCCGTACTTTCACTGGTGCAACCTCTCAACAATGCTAATATAATTGGATCATATAACCATCCCTCAAAGTGAAACAAAGAATCACTCCAAAGTTCCTATCTAGCGGAGAACATAAGATGGAATTGTTTGTAGGGTATGAAACCACCTCAAAGCTATTCTTTCCGTTCGATCTATTCAAGAGTTCATACTAAAATAACACAAAGCTATTCCTTCCGTTTGATCTATCCTAGAGTTCGTACTAAAATAACACCAAAGCAAATTCATATTCATAATACACAATCCAACAGAAAGAACTTCAAAGAGTGCCCCAAGATTTCTACCGGAGAAACAAAGACAAGAACATGCATCAACCCCTATGCATAGATTACCCTAATGTCACCTCGGGAATCCGCGAGTTGAGTGCCAAAACATATATCGAGTGAATCAATACGATACCCCATTGTCACCACGAGTATTTCAATTGCAAGACATATATCAAGTGTTCTAAAATCCATCAAAGTATTCAACCTGGTAACAACGAAATCTCAAAGGGAAAAATTGAATTCATCACAACAAGATAGACAGGGGAAAACACCATATGATCCGACTATATTAACAAAGCCCGCGATACATCAAGATCGTGACCATAGGCTAGCTTCTAGGGTTTAGCCTCTCTGATCTCGTGGTAGATCTACTCTTGTACTACCCATATCATCAATATTAATCAAGCAGGAGTAGGGTTTTACCTCCATCGAGAGGGCCCAAACCTGGGTAAAAACATCGTGTCCCTTGTCTCCTGTTACCATACGCCTAGGCCGCACGATTCGGGACCCCCTACCCGAGATCCGCCGGTTTTGACACTGACATTGGTGCTTTCGTTGAGAGTTCCTCTGTGTCATCACCTTTAGGCCCGATGGCTCCTCCGATCATCAACAATGATGCGGTCCAGGGTGAGACTTTTCTCCCCGGATAGATCTTCTTATTCGGCGGCTTTGCACTGCGTGCCAATTCGCTTGGCCATCTGGAGCAGATCGAAAGCTACGCCCCTGGCCATCAGGTCAGATTTGGAAGTTTGAACTACGGCCGGCGTCGCGGAGACTTGATCTTCGACGGGCTCGAGCCACGCCAAGCGCGCCGCCGTCCACGATGGGCATGATCTAGCTCTGCGCGAGCGGTGCCCTCGAGGTCAAGATGTCCGCCCGACCCTTAGCTCGGAGCCGAAATGCTTAATCGAGGACGGGTGGTCGGACACCGCCGGGGCTGCAATCTCCACGGCGATCGAGCCGAACACCATACCTGTCCTTGCGAAGCTTCGTGGACTCAAGGTGCGGACTCCTCTCCGGACTCTGAACCTTCCGCGCCCGCTAATCGAATCCGATTGGCGCCGATCATGGAGTTCACCGCCGCGGACATCTTCGGCGCTTCGCCTTTCGGCGACATTCAATTCACTAAAGTCTCTCTCTTTATCGGAGAGCCCTAGCGGACTATGGTCGGCAAGGTTGGGATGCGGACAACGAAGAAATTCAAACCCCACCCACCACCCACTTCGTAGCCACTGTCGATGATTTAACCGACATGCTCGACTTCGACTCCGAAGACATCGACGGTATGGACGACGATGCAGGAGACGACCAAGAACCAGCGCCTATAGGGCATTGGAAGGCCACCTCGTCATATGACATATACATGGTGGACACCCCAAAAGAAGGGAACGACGATGGAACAACGGAGGATGACCCCTCCAAGAAACAGCCTAAGCGCCAAGAAGCGGCGCCGCTCTAAATCCGCCATAGCCAAAACGGCGATTCCGCACCGGAGACAATAACACCGGACAAGGTGCAAGAAGACAACCCCTCCAGCAGGATTCAAAGACGGGAGGATGGAGAAGCCAGCCCTCATGAGAGAGCGGCAGACAGAGAGGTAGAGGACGATAATTACATGCCTCCCTCCGAAGACGAGGCAAGCCTCGGCGACGCATTTAATTTGTCGTGCACGAGGATCTGTCCGAACAAGAGCATTTCAAACGTAGGATTATGGCCACGGATAGAAGCCTCAAGAAAAAAAAGCACCAACTTAGATCTGACCAAGACAAGCTAGCCGACAGATGGACTGATGTCCTTGCGGCCGAAGAGTACGAACTCGAACGCCCCTCCAAGAGCTACCCAAAACGCAGGCTGCTACCCCGATTAGAGGAGGAAGCACCTAGACCTATATCACCTGCGCATGATGCGGCCGACCGGCCACCTCGTGGCCGTGAGAGAGAGGCCTCTCGGCCCTCCACTCAAGCCGCACCCCGGCGTTGCTCAAAGAATACCAAGGCACGGGGAAATGCGCCAGACCTGCGAGATATATTTGAGGACAGGGCAAGGCAAACAAGATCGATCTATGGATCGCGTGGGCGCCTACGACGCGTGACGATAACCGTCATGCCGGATATGGTAAATCCGCCGGGCAACACCTGATGAACAAAGCTCATTTGAGCTACGCCGTGACATAGCCCAATCTGAGGCGCCAAGACACGCACTATGCTTCATAGATGAAGTAATGGATCATCAAATCCCCGAGGGTTTCAAACCCGTAAACATCGAATCATACGATGGCACAACAGACCCTGCGGTATGGATCGAGGATTATCTCCTTCATATCCAAATGGCCCGCGGAGATGATCTACACGCCATCAAATACCTCCCACTCAAGCTTAAAGGACCATCTCGGCATTGGCTTAACAGCTTGCCAGCATAATCAGTTGGTTGTTGGGAGGACCTGGAAGCCGCATTCCTTGACAACTTCCAGGGCACCTATGTGCGACCACCCGATGCCGATGACCTAAGACACATAATTCAGAAGCCAGAGGAATCGGCCAGACAATTCTGGACACGGTTCCTAACGAAGAAAAATCAAATAGTCGACTGTCCGGACGCAGAGGCCCTTGCAGCCTTCAAGCATAACATCCGTTACGAGTGGCTTGCCCGGCACCTAGGACAGGAAAAGCCGAAATCCATGGCAGCCCTCACGACACTCATGACCCGCTTTTGCGTGGGAGAAGACAGCTGGCTAGCTCGTAGTAATAACATGACCAAGAGCCCCGGTAATTCGGATACCAAGGACATCAATGGCAGGTCGCGTCGCAACAAGCAAAAGCGCCGCATTAACGGCGACAATGCTGAGGATACGGCAGTTAATGCCGGATTCAGAGGCTCTAAACCCGGTCAGCGGAAAAAGCCATTCAAAAGAAATACTCCGGCCCGTCCAATTTGGACCGAATACTCGATCGCTCGTGCCAGATACACGGCACCCCCGAAAAACCAGCCAACCACACCAACAGGGATTGTTGGGTGTTCAAGCAGGCAGGCAAGTTAAACGCCGAAAACAATGACAAGGGGCTGCATAGGGATGACGAGGAGGAACCCCGGCTGCCGAACAATAGGGGACAGAAGGGTTTCCCCCCACAAGTGCGGACGGTGAACATGATATACGCAACCCACATCCCCAAAAGGGAGCGGAAGCATGCACTCAGGGACGTATATGCGTTGGAGTCAGTCGCCCCAAAGTTCAACCCATGGTCCTCCTGCCCGATCACTTTTGATCGAAGGGACCACCCCACTAGCATCCGCCATGGCGGATTCGCCACATTGGTTCTAGACCCAATCATTGACGGATTTCACCTCACTAGAGTCCTTATGAATGACGGCGGCCTTTGAACACTGCTTTATCGAGGATACGGTCACGAAACATGGGCATAGATCCCTCAAGGATTAAACCCACAAATACGACCTTTAAAGGCATCATACCAGGTGTAGAGGCCAACTGTACAGGCTCAGTTACACTTGAGGTGGTCTTCGGATCCCCGAATAATTTCGGAAGGAGGAGTTAATCTTTGACATAGTGGCTCGGACGAACCGCATTTGCAAAGTTCAATGCGGTGCCGCACTACGCATACCTCAAGCTCAAGATGCCAGGCCCTCGAGGAGTCATTACGGTCAATGGAAACACGAACGCCTCTCTCGAATGGAGGAGCATACTGGCGACCCTCGCGGCGGGGCGTAAAGCGGCCTCTCAAGGCAATTCTCGATCCGGCCATTGAACGACCGGACACCATCAAGCGCTACCGAGTAACCTACAACAAGACCGCTTTATCACGTTCCGAGCAAGCGTAGCAATGCGGCCCCAACCCCAGCCCTCACGAAATTGCGAAACCCGGTACCACGCAGCATAATTCACGCTCTGGAAATACCATGGGCATAGGGGGAGGGGCATGACCACGGCATGCCCAAAATGCGGCTTAACCGCACAAGGGGCTCCCGATTTTGTCATTCTTTTTTATTCTTACTTTCAGGACTCCACTTTCCGGAAGGCCTGTCCAGCATGATAATTGCCGAACACACGATGCAACAGCCAGGGACGCAAAAAGCTACGTCGAGTGTCCAGGTGGTCTCTATAACGAGCAGTATACTTGTTTCACATATCATCCCGCAGCTCGCCCCTGGAGGGGGACATGTCAAATAGTCTCATCTCTTGCTTATCGCACTATTTGTATCGTTCTGCTTTTACCGCAGCCTTTTCAAATAAACAATGCATAGCTTTTGTCTATTATTGCATTCCTTTTTTTATCTGTATATGTTCATTAATGACATGTTGCACCCGTACACTTTGGTACGGCCAAATACACCAGGGGCTTAAGTATCCCAAAATAAGGTGTGATAAGTCCGAACAGTTCCACAAGTGCGGCACCCCGAACTTATAACATTATATGCATCGGCTCCTAATCATGTCTTGGGTCAATAGTTGGGTTTGCCCGGCTCCCATGTTTTGGTACCTTACGTTCCGTTATATCGGCTAAGGTAGCACTGGGATAACCACTGCGATTGTGCCCCGGTTGAGCTGGGCTAAGCACCTCAGTGGAGAAAGCTAAAACTGACCGTCAAGGGCACCGGGTGTCCGGCCTCAGCATACTGAGACAAGAACACCTTCTCCGTCGAGCTCCCCTCTTCGGCTCGGTAGAATGCGGCAGCGTCGGACACACTCCGGGGAAGATCTGCGAATGCTCCTGGAGAGCTCCGGACTCGGGTAAGTAACAAGTAATTCACTTTCGCGTGCTTGCTTTGCATAAAGAATGCCTTACCCGCCGCTATCTTCTTCATCGCCTCAATTTCCTGGAGGGCTTTTTGGGCTTCGGCCTTGGCAGATTTGGCGCTCTCAAGCGCCAAGGCGAGCTCGGACTCTCGAGTCTTTGAGTCAAGCTCCAAACTCTCGTGTTTTTCCACGAGAGCCTGGAGCTCTTGCTGCACCGCCGCCACCCGCGCCTCCTGCTTCTCTCGCTCGGTGTGCTCCACGGCCGCATTGTTTTCGGCCTTGGACAACGCTTCCTTCAGGGTCGCCACCTCGGTTGTGGCCCCTGTAATACTCACGTTGGTCCTGTCATTTTTTGCAACCACATCTTTTTATATACTTACATAAGGTATTACTTACCTTCCTTGTCCTCGAGCTGCTTCTTGGCAAGGCCGAGCCCATTCTCGGACCGCTCGAGGCTCTGCTTCAATGCATTGACCTCCATGATCGGTGCGGCTGAGTCAATGACACAGCCTGCATTCCCATATTGACATACTTATGTTAGACTCTCACAGATATCTTTTTGATCCTTAGTTCGGCTTTTCTTTCCGAACACCAAACCGAGCATCAAGGGCTACTGTCTATGCGGTAATATTTTTACATATCTTAAATACATACCTCAAAGCTCGTTAGAAGGTCGGCATTAAAGTCGGCCAGCCCGCTCTTGGCGGATCGAACCTTCGGATCACCACACTCATAATAGTGCGGTGCTCCTCGTCGATGGAGGCGCCGTTAAGCACCTCCAGCAGATTATCCGGCGCCTCCGGTTGGACGGAGGTCACCGGCGTCGTAGTTTTGCCCTTCCTACTAGGGGGGCGCCCGCCGGACTCCGGAACCACTGAAGGTTCCGGGGCGGTGCCCGGCCTAGGGCCGGACTTGGAGCCCTTCGGGGTTTTATCCCCTTTTCGCCTGGAGTCCGGGAGGTCGCCTTGCGGCGCCTCCAGGACCACCTCCTCCTGGCTTGGCCCCTTTTGGGACGCCACCTCGGCGTCATCCGCAGCGCGAGGAGAGGAGGCGGTCGGAAGTGAAGTGCTGTTCACATCCGACGAACCCAGGGAACCGCTCGACGAAGCGTCGAGCCCGGCCTTGGGCGGACTGCATGATTATATTCGGCGTCGAAGGTGCGTGCAATAAAGGAACGCCATGAGTTATTCTGGTATCCGGATACTTACGATCTTGCCAGGGGCTTGGTCCTGGATGGCCACTCCTCTTCGCCGTCGTCGGCGTTGGTGGAGTAGTCCGGAGGAAGAGTCCTTCCCTTCTTGGACCCTCCGCCCTCCCCCCCCAGTTGGGGCGGCCTTCCTTTTCTTCTCTCCCCCTGTTGGGGGAGAGGCCTCTCTTTCCTCCTCCTCGTCTTCACGGGAGGAGTCCGCCTAGGAGTCATCGGAGAGTCCGACACCACCTGGCGCCGGGAACTCCTTCGAGTTCCCGTGGCCTTCTTCTTGGCCTTCTTCTCCGGCACCACGTAAGGTGCCGGAACCAGCAGCCCCATCAAGAGGGCATCCGCTGGGTCTTCTGGCAAGGGAGCCGGACAGTCAATCTGCCCGGACGTCCTCTGCCAATCCTGTCAAAGGTCAAAATAGCTTACTATGAAAAACAAGTGTCCCGTAAAGGGCAAAATAGCTTACCGCTTTGGCTTGATGCTGCGCGCTGAATCCGCGATCCTCGGTAGTGGATGCGGGAGCCTCGGCGCCCTTGAACAGCACCTTCTAGGCATCTTCGTACATAGTGTCGAAGAGCACGCTTTCGAGATTTGGTGTTGTGCCGGATCAAACTCCCACAAGCTGAAAGCCCGTTGTTGGCACGGGAGGATCCGGCGGATGAGCATGACCTGGACTACGTCGACGAGTTTGAGCTTCTTGCTCACTAGGTTTTGGACGCATGATTGGAGTCCGGACAGCTCCTCCGAATTACCCCACGACAAGCCCGTCTCTTTCTAGGAGGTGAGCCGTGTAGGGAACATGGCGCCTCCGCACTCTGCTTGGCGGCCGCCCACAACCTTCGGTTTGACATTGAAGGTCTTCAGCCATAAACCAAAGTGGGGCTGGATGCAGAGGAAGGCCTCGCACACGACGATGAACGTCGAGATATTGAGGATGAAGTTCGGGGCTAGATCGTGGAAATCCAGGCCGTAGTAGAACATGAGTCCCCGGACAAATGGGTGAAGTGGGAAACCTAGTCCGCGGAGGAAGTGGGTGAGGAACACCACCCTCTCATGGGGCCTAGGGGTGGGGATGAGCTGTCCCTTGACGGGAAGCCGGTGCGCGATGTCATTGGACAAGTATCCGGCCTTCCTCAGCTTTTTAAGTTGCACCTCCGTGATGGAGGAGGCCATCCACTTGCCTCCCGCTCCGGACATGAATGGAGAAGGTTGAGGCGGGATGTGTGGACTTGGGCGCTGGAGCTCGAGTGCGCGAAAATGGATAAGCGAAGGAGGAAGAAGGTGTAGATGGAAAAGGTGGATTCTTATCCCCTTATATGGGCGGACGAAACTATGTGCCCCCACCAGCCTGGTAAAACTCGCTTATCTCCCAAGCGCCGTAAATTAATGGCATGGTTGGGTTACCCACGCCCGTATTGATGAGAATCCCGGAATAAGGGGACACGATCTACGCTTCAACAAGGCGTACCAAGGAAACCGCCTCGCTAAGTGCCTTTGAGGTGGGATAGTAAAAACGATTGAATAAAGGTTTGGCCGTGGTGTGATGTCACATTGCGGAATACGTCGACAGATTGGATTTGTGCAAATATTATTCTCTCTACGGTGGTATGTGGAAATTATTTTGCGAGCGGACACTATCCTTGTGTTCAAAATCTTCTCTGAAGTATTCGGAGGAGGAACCCGCCTTGCAATGTCAAGAAGACAAACTGCGTGCGGACTCGTCGTCATTGAAGCACTGGTTCAGGGGCTACCGAGGAGTCTGGATTAGGGGGTGTCCAGATGGCGGACTATGACCTTTGGCGGACTCTGGACTATGAAGATACAAGATTGAAGACTTCGTCCCGTGTCCGGATGGGACTTTCCTTGGCGTGGAAGGCAAGCTTGGCGATACGGATATGTAGATCTCCTTCCATTGTAACCGACTCTGTGTAACCCTAACCCTCTCCGGTGTCTATATAAACCGGAGGGTTTTAGTCCGTAGGAAGAAAAAACAATCATACCATAGGCTAGCTTCTAGGGTTTAGCCTCTCTGATCTCGTGGTAGATCTACTCTTGTACTACCCATATCATCAATATTAATCAAGCAGGAGTAGGGTTTTACCTCCATCAAGAGGGCCCGAACCTGGGTAAAAACATCGTGTCCCTTGTCTCCTGTTACCATCCGCCTAGACGCACAGTTCGGGAGCCCCTACCCGAGATCCGCCGGTTTTGACACCGACAGTGGACTGCTCCCTCCTCATCGTGGTGGCCGCCGGGATGATGAAGATGGCCACCGGTGATGATTCCCCCCCCTCCGGCAGGGTGCCGGAAAGGGTCTAGATTGATTTTCGCTGGCTACAGAGCCTTGCGGCGGCGGAACTTTTGATCTAGGTTAATCCTGAGGGTTTTGGAATATTTGGGAATTTATAGGGTAAAGAGGGGGTGCGGGAGGCCACCGAGGTGGGCACAACCCATCTGGGCGCGCTTGGGCCCTGGTGGGTTGTGCCCCCCTCGTGGCACCCCTAGGTGCTGCTCTTGCCCATCCTGGGTGTTCTGGTCCATAAAAAGTCTCCAAAAAGTTTTGTGGTGTTTGGACTCCGTTTGATGTTGATTTCCTGCGATGTAAAAAACAAGCAAAAAACAGCAACTGGCACTGGGCACTGGGTCAATAGGTTACTCCCAGAAAATGATATAAAGTTGCTATAAAATGATTGTAAAACATCCAAGAATGTTAATATAACAGCATGAATACTTCATAAATTATAGATACGATGGAGACGTATCAACATCCCCAAGCTTAATTCCTACTCGTCCTCGAGTAGGTAAATGATAAAAGAAATAATTTATGAAGTGTGAATGCTAGCAAAGTTCATAAATTTGATCAATGACAGTTTCAATCACTTTTCCTAGCATTATAACAGCAATTCTTTCTTATAAAACTTCTCATGTTAAAGTAGCAACCAATTCACATGTTAAGGTTCAACCAATGAACTCTCTTGAAAGCCAACAACCTATGTTCTCAGTCACCAAGCAATTGCAATTCAACTTATTCAACAGAGTTTAACTAAGAGCTCCACATACTCAACCATCGTATAGTCTTTTATGATTACTAACACTCACCACATACACATGAGCTAAATGTTTCAACCGGACACATAGAAAGACATGAGCTTATTGTTTTGCCTCCCAACGTATTCACCTCAAGGGTGATGTTAACAATAATAACTCATGCTACCCATATCCAACTGGATATATGTGCCTAGATCTTTCCTCACCACATGATGCTTGCCAAAAGAGAAAAATAAAAAGGAATAGAGAGAAAAACTTTGACTCTTTGCATAAAAGTAAATACTGAAAAGTAAAAGATAGGCCCTTCGCAGAGGGAAGCAGAGGTTGCCATGCTCTTATTTGTTTGTATGCTCAACCCCTTAGTGCAAAAGAACGTCACGTTATATTGCCTCTTATGATAGCAACCTTTATTATGCAGTATGTCGCTTTTATTCTTTGCCATCACAAGTTCGTACAACGCTCAATTTTCTATTACACTAAATGATCTCACACTTTTAGAAGCAATTTTTATTGCCTTATTGCACCGATGACAACTTACTTGAAGATTCTTATTCAATCCTTAGGTAGGTATGGTGGACTCTTGAAAATAAGATTTGGGTTTAAGGGTTTTGGATGCACAAGTAGTATCTCTACTTGGTGCGGAATTTTGGCTAGCAAAGATGGGGGCAAGCACCACATGTTGAAGGATCTATGACAATATAAATTCTATGTGAATATGAACAAACATAAACCATTACGTTGTCTTCCTTGTCTAACGTCAACAATTTGGCATATAATATTTTGATGGGGGCTCACAATCACAAAAGATTTCCATGATAGTGTATTTGCATGTGAAAGTTCTCTTCCTTCTACTAATTATTCATGAATTGCTTGTATGACAAACATTGTGATTGTCATGCTTCAAAAGATTTCACTTTCCAAACCCAATGTGAGGCTACCATTACGCTGTCTTCCTTGTCCAACGTCAACAATTTTGGCATATAATATTTTGATGGGGGCTCACAATCATAAAAGATTTCCATGATAGTGTATTTGCATGTGAAAGTTCTCTTCCTTCTACTAATTATTCATGAATTGCTTGTATGACAAACATTGTGATTGTCAAGCTTCAAAAGATTTCACTTTCCAAACCCAATGTGAGGCTACCACTAGGCATGATATAATTTCAACTTCATGATGTCTGTGTACTAGAGTAGGGGTACCCTAGTATCCCGAACTTGTGCACGGGCAGTTGCAGCCCTCCGCGGCAAGGCTTACCGGGTGACCACCAAGGTCCTCCGTGGTTCCTTTGGAGCCATTCAAGAACAAAGTATTCAAGCCAAGGAGACATGGCCCCGGCAAGAGGAGCTTCTTGGGAAGGCCACCCAAGGCACCTAGGAGACAAGGCCCGGCAAGAGGAGCTTCTTTGGGAAGGCCCAATGAGCGACAAGCTTCCGGGCGTGACAAGACAACAACCGCGGCAAGGCGCTTGTCATGCAGCATCACCACTCTATACTGCGCTCCGGCACATCCACCAACATGTCGCATACAGGACCTTTCGGTAGCGTGGCGAGAGGTTGTGCAGCCGGTGATCGCGAGGTGGCAAGCGGCGCCGACAAGATTGCCATCGTGGCAAGCGGTGGCGCCCCCAATGACCCTGTTTGCCTTTGTTAGGGCGACTAGACGGGCATTTAATGCCTTTGTCCCCTGCCGTCAGGGTTAGGTATGATACACTGTACACTGTACAGGTAGCTGTACCAACCACTCCTTTTCCATTTGTACCCTTGTCTACGTTGCCACCTGTCGGAGACCCCTTCAGCATATAAAAGGAGGCCCATGCGCAACGTAGAGAAGGTCGGTTCCCCCCCATGCTCAGTCTCATTAGCAGCCTGTGTGTACCGTAGCACTCAGCGCTCCTGAGCAAGAACACAATACACCTAGACATGCAGCAGTAGGAGTGTTATCTCTCCGGAGAGCTCCGGCTGGGTAAAACCTCTCGTGTGCCGCCTCGATCTGCTCTTGGTGCGACCTCCGCTCCCCTTGAACCGAAAGGGGCCCGGTCCGCCGGTCCCATAGGTGTTCGTGGGTCCGATCAGCCTCCCCGACATCTTTGGCGCGCCAGGTAGGGGGCGTCGAGGTTGTGTGAACCTGATCCGGCGTCCACGCGAGCTAGATCTCCATCATCTTCATCGACATGGCACCAAAGAAGAAGGCTTCGGCGGCAGAAGCTCCGTCCGCGTCGAACCCACCACCGCCGAGCAAACAGGTGGTGGGGTAGACGCCGGCGGAAGAATGGACGGCGACGGGGGAGCTCACGGTACTGCCAAGTCCAAGGACAAGGCCGCGCAGACCTCGGCGTCCGTACACGCACCGCGCCCGTCCCAGGAGGCGCGAGACCGACAACGTCATGGCATTCACAATGCCATACGCTCGTTGGACCAAGATCGAGCTGGAGGACCTCGAGATGCTCAAGACCAGCATGCACGCCAACATGCTGGCGCGAGCGAGGCACGGTCGCCTGGACGGGATACTTCTCCTTCTAACATAGTTAGAAGTCCGAGCATATGCCGCTCCTCGCGCCGTTCTCCACTGCCACCCACCCCTCCAGCAGAAGCTTTGGCGAGAGCACAACTGCTCCTAGATTACCCTCCAACAGCCGACAAGGTCGATGAATGGAGGGCCACCATTCAGAGTCTCATCGGCTTCGCCAACGGCGACGCTCTGCGGCAACCGAGTGCTTCGTTGCCGTGGCAAGACTGCCAAACACGAGCCGGTGGCGACGAGACCGGTGGGGGTGCAACCACCATGCACTCTCCGCCCCGAAGGCCAAGATCGCCGACTCGCCGGATCCACCTCGACAGTGACTCCACCGCATCATCGGATCCACGAGCTCGTCGTGATCAGCGCCAAGTTCTTCACGAACGACAACAAGAAGATGCTCGAACTTCGCATCGAGCGCGAAGAGAAGCGGGCGTCAATCCGACAAGCGGCTTGGGCCCTCTGTCGACATGCATGCGCCCGGAAGGAACCAGCGACTTGTCAGACGTCTGTAGGTTGCCCTGCGTTCACTCGTGAGTTGCGGCAAGTCGGTGGCCCAAAGAAGAAGAATTTCAAGCCGACGTGCAGAGAAGTACGGCGGCAAGACGCATCCGTCGGAGTTCCTCGGCATCTACACCATTGCGGTGTAAGCTGCGAAGCGAGACGACAAGATTCAGCCAACTACTTCCGGCGGTGCTCAAGCCCAATGTCGATCTGGCTCATGCACTTGCCGGACAACTCCATATCCTCTTGGGCGGATCTATGCCATCAGTTTGTCGGCGCCTTCTGATGACCACAAGCCCCATGGCCAAGAAAGCGACCTTCATCCGCCGCCTAAGGAAGGAGAGCCCCTAGCAAGTATATTCAAAGATTCAGCCGTGTACGGCACAACATCCCGGATGTCCACCACCGCATGATAATCAGCGCATTCCATCGAGCGTCGCGAAACCGCAGGATGCGGAGGAGATGGCAATGTGCAAGATCGAGACGTCGATGAGCTATATGCCCCGGCCGACAAGTGTGCACGTCTTTGAGGAAGGAGGAGACTCCCGGAGAGAATCTTTGAAGCAGGAGGATCTGATAGTGAGGAGACCGCTCCGGCAAGGAAAAGCCGGCGGCGGGGCAACAGGAAAAAGAAAGGCAGAGATGTGCTAGTTGTCGAGCAGTCCGGCAATGGAGGTGGCGCCAAGAAAGCCAAAGTTGGTAGCTCCGGCAAGGAGGTTGCCGCCGGCACCAACTGCCAGGCTGTGGCGGTCGCCGACAAGCAGGACGGCTCCAACAAACAAGATCTTGCAAGATCCACCGCACCAAGGGCCATGACCTCCAGAGCTGCAAGAAGGTCGAGCAGCTTGTCGAGCAGCGAAGGCTGAATCTGAACGACGCGACAAGGAGAAGGCCCGGGGAAGGTCTTTGGAGGAGCTAGCAAGAAACATCCGGCCGAGGAGGACGCCGGCAAGGCCAAGCGGCAAGGAGACAGACCTCCCGCGGCGCGACAAGGATGACGACGGCGACGGCGATGAAGACATGGATGATGGCGAGAGCGATGAGCGGGAGTTCCGTAAAGCCACAGAGGTCCTGCGTTGGCTGACGGGCGGTGCTTCTCCGCATACTTCACACCGCCAGCTCAAGCGGTGGATGCGGGAAGTCAATGCGGCGAACCATCCGTCGAGTCGCGAGGCCTACGAAATGGTCCAAGACGCCTATCATCTTTGATATTGAGGACCACCCTGATCGGCGTAGCTGCGGTCGGGTGCTTGCCGATGTTGGTTTCACCAACTATCCGCAACCTCAAGGTCACCAAGATGTTAGTTGACGGCGGGCCGGCTTGAACCTGATCTCCTCCGCGGTGCTCCAAAACTCGGATCCCGGATGGCGAGCTCGAAGAGACCGGCACATTCCAAGGAATCAACCCGGAAGGAGCAAGCCAAAGGGAAAGATCACGTTGCGGTGACATTTGGCGCCGAGTTGAACTTCGTGATCGAGAGGATCACCTTTGGCGTTGCTGACTTTCCATTGCCTTACAATGGGATACTTGGCCGTCCAAAGACTCGCCAAATTCATGGCAGCCTCTCACTATGCATACAACATCTTTGAAGATGCCAGGCCCGATAAGTGTCATCTCTGTCCCTGGCGACAAGAAGGATGCTCTCATCTGCGCCGACAAGATCTACCGGGAAGCAGCAGCTGCAACATATTGCAAGCCACTTGCCGCTGAAGCTCCCGGGGGGAAGAAGAAGACCAAGTCCGGCAAGAGCTCTGATGCCCACTCCGGCAAGCGCACCTCCTCGGAGTGCTGCGCTACCGTCGAGGACGCACCATCGAGCTCCACCGGCAAGTGTAAGAAGGCGATGGCAGCTCCACCAGAGACCAAGAAGGTGTCCGCCAAGGAGGACGGCACTGGTGGTACCTTCACCATCGGTGCCTCTCTCGACCCTAAATAGGAAGGCGACTTTTCGTTGCTTTCTGGGCGAAACGTCGGCGTGTTTGCGTGGCAACCGTCCCCGACATCCCCGGTGTTCCTGTGAAAGTAATTGAGCACCATCTTGCCGTTTGTCCTCATCGCGCGCCCGTCAAGCGAAAGTCGAAGCGTGCGTTGGAGCGCCAAGATTTCATCGCAGAAGAAATCAAGAAACCGGAAGCAGCAGGCCTTGTCGGAGGTGCTCCATCCTACGTGGTTGGCCAATCCTGTAGTTATGCATAAGGCTAACGGAAATGGAGGCTTTGTATCGACTTTATCGATGTCAATAAAGCTTGTCCCAAAGACCCATTTCCTTGCGGCGCATCGACTAGATTGTTGACTCCACGGCGGATGTGATTTGCTTTCATTTACGGATGCATACTCGAGGATATCATCAGATTTTCATGGCAGAAGAGGATGAGGAGAAGACCGCATTCATCACTCCATGTGGCACCTACTGTTTCGTACGGATGCCCTTCGGATTAAAGAATGCTGGTTCAACATTTGCAAGAGTAGTCCATGACGCTTTTGAGCCGCAAATGCACAGAAATGTGGAAGCCTACATGGATGACATAGTGGTCAAAAGCAAGGACAAGGCGACCCTGATTCAAGATTTAGACGAAACCTTTGCAAATCTGCGCAAGATCAACCTCAAGCTCAACCCCGAGAAGTGCGTGTTTGGAGTCCCTTCTGGCAAGCTTCTCGGTTTCTTCGTGTCTCAGCGGGGAATTGAAGCCAATCCCGACAAGATCAAGGCCATTGAGCAGATTGAAGCACCAAAGCGCGTCAAGGATGTACGAAGACTTGCCGGTTGCGTAGCTGCTCTCAACAGGTTTATCTCTAGATCTGCTAAGCGCGCCCTGCCATTTTTCAAAATTTTGAAAAAGGCAGGTCCAATGAAATGGACTCGGAGCGGAGGCTGCGCTGCGAGACTTGAAGAGATACCTGTCCTCCACTCCAACACTTGTCGCACCTAAGCCACAAGAGAAGTTGCGCTATATATAGCGGGAACCAATCAAGTGGTTAGTGCTGCGTTAGTAGCGGAGAGGGAGGCGGATGATGAGCTAGCAACCGTGGCGAGATGCATCCGGCGACAAGCGAGGGGCTTCACCGGCAAGCTCTGGTCCCGACAAGGACGGATCTGCTTGAGACGCATGAGAAGATGCAGAAAAGAATGGTGCAGCGCCCATTTACTTTGTCAGTTCCCTTCTGCAGGGGGCTAGGTCAAGGTACTCTGGTGTGCAGGAACTGCTTTCAGCCTCCTCATGGCCTCGAGAAAGCTGCGCCATTACTTCCAGGCACATGAGATCACAGTCGTCACTCGTTTTCCGCCGAAGAGGATCTTGCAAAATCCAGAGGCAACAGGCGGGATTGTCGAGTGGGCCTTTGGAACTGTCAAGCTTTGGCCTCAAGTTTGAGAGCACTTCAACTATCCAAAGCAAGGCATTGGCGAGTTCATAGCAGAATGGGCGCCAACACAAGATGAAGAAATTCCGAAACGAGCATCCCGTCAAGGAAGCAAGCAAAGAGTGGCTGATGTACTTTTATGGTGCCTTCTTGCTGCAAGGCGCCCGGTCTTGAGCGTGCTACTTGTTGCACCCACGGAGAGCACCTCAAGTACATAGTCCGGATGCACTTTCCCAAGGAGCAAGCGACAAACAATACTGCAGTATGAAGGTTTGCTTGCGGCCTCGTGGATTGCAGTAGACCTTGGGATCAAGAAGCTCATTGTCGGGGTGACTCACAGCTTGTCATCCGCCAAGTGAACAAGAATTATCAGAGTCTGTTGATGGAAGCTTATGTTGATGAAGTGAGGAAGCTAGAAGAGCACTTTGACGGCCTACAGATGGAATATATTCCAAGAGCTCAGAACGACATTGCTGATGGCCTGTTGAAGTGCGCTGCACTTAAGCTACCTGTGGAACCAGGGATTTTTGTGCTCAAGCTGACTCAACCGTCTGTAACGCCATCAACTGGACAGAGCAAGAAGAGGAAGTTGATTTCTGGTGACTATTTTCCGGCGGAGCTTCCCGAAGCCGCTGTCAAGAAGGTCCCCAAGATCAACACCAGCAGTGCTGAGGAGCGGTCTGCTCCGACAAGCCCTAGGGTTTGTTCCGTTGAAGCAGACGCTCCCGACAAGTTTTGCTCCGGCAAGCTTGCCGGGGAACGTCAAGCTCGGCTGAGCCGCAGTTCTCGCCGTAGAAGCGGATGTTCCCGCAGCAGCAGATGTGCCTTTAGTCCTTGTTGTCGAGCCGCAAGCTCCAAAGCATGGGCGGCAGATTGTCCATTTCCTTGAGCGGAGAACTTCTCGAAGAGCAAGAAGAAGCGGAAAGAGTAGCCGGTAGTCAAGTATGTACCGGTTTATCGACAACACACTGCATGTAAGAAGACTCAACGGTGTGAAATTGAAGTGTATTCACCGGGAAGACGGACAAAAGTTGTTGGCAGAGATACATGGAGGCATATGTGGTCACCACATTGGCGCCAGAGCACTTGCCGGCAAAGCATTCCGGCAAGGTTTCTTTTGGCCGACAGCCCTCCGTGGATGCAAGCGCACAAGTAACCAAGTGTGAAGCATGCGGTTCCATTCCAAACAGATACACCAGCCAGCTCAAGCTCTCCGGGCGATCCCTTTATCCTGGCCATTTTCGGTGCAGGGGCTCGACATCCTCGGCCCCTTTCCCCGAAGCCGTCGGGGCTTTGAGTACTTATGCGTTGCAATCGACAAGTTCACAAAGTGGCGGAAGTGGAAGCGATGAGGAAGGTGACAACACGGTCGAATCAAGTTCTTCAGTCGATTGTTTGCCGTTTGGAATCCCTAACAGGATCATCACCGACAACGGCACGCAATTCACGAGCCGCACCTTCATGCGATGCGTTCAAGATCTTGGCGCCAAGGTGCGCTTCACTTACATTGCTCATCCGAGAAGTAACGGTCAAGCGGAGAGGGCAAATCTTTGAAGTGCCGCACGGGCTCAAGACCGAGAACTTTCGACAGCTGCACAAGTGCGGAAGAAACTGGATTGAGGAGCTGCCGGTGGTTCTTTGGTCGATCAGACGACGCCAAATCGAGCCTTGGCGGACACCTTTCGCTCTAGTCTATGGAGCAGGCGGTTCTCCCCACGTAACTCGTATCTGATCACCTCGAGTGCTCGCTTATGATGAGTTTGAGCAAGAGCAGGCTGCGACAAGATGACGCTACCGCTCCTTGAGGAGGATCGTCTTGAGCTCTTGTCAGACGAGCTGCTCGGTACCAGCAAGCTTTGCGCCGCTACCATAGCCGCAATGCCATAAGTCTCGAGGAAGGCGACCTTGTTCTTGGCGCGTTCAGTCCGCCAAGAATTCCAACAAGTTGGCCTTGAAGTGGGAAGGCCCTTACCGGGTGAAACGAGTCACTAGGCACGGCGCTATCCGCCTTGAGACCGAAGATGGCATCCCGGTGAGCATCTCATGGAACATTGAGCATCTTCGTAAGTTTTACCCGTAGGGCGCGGTTGCCGGAACCTGTTCCAGCAACCACCTTTTGTACAAGTCTTGCCGCTGTTGCATGTAATCCTTTGTACAAAGCCGGGCGCAGACCCCGTGCATAAGTAAAGCTAGCGTGCTTCGCACATCTTGTCAATTTCATGCTTTCTACTTCTATTTTGCATGCGTTATCTGACACTTTGTGCAGCACATACCCCTGGTAAGCAATAACGAGCCATAAGGCTCCATATCTTTATTTTCTCTTCTTTCTCTTTCTCAAAGAAGGGAAGGTTCCCTCGCACACAAGTTTGCCGGGGGGAAAGGAGAAGATAATGGTGTGGACCAAGCATCACTCAAGGAAGTCTAGCCTTACCGGGAAGCAAACGACAGAAAAGCTAAGTGCTAAAGTTTGAGCAATCAGTTTTAAATTTTTTAAGTTATCTTCCTCGAACGACCGTACTTTGTATGGAAAACCTGTGCGCGGAGGAACCAACTCGTAGCTAGTTGCGCCCTTACTTTGTTTCGAGTCCGCTCAACAACTTAAGTGAGCTGCGACTAGTTGCGACAAGGTTGCTTGTCGGAAGCGTCTTGCCAAAGAAGTCAGCCGACGTCCCAAGACTTCGGCCATGGCCTGTGTGCCTGCGCCGACAAGTTCCCTAAAAGCGTAGGGCAAAAACATACAAAGGAAGGAACCAAGTAAAGGAAATAACATAGCAATTGATAACCAAGCAGCGGCAAGAAAAAGAAAAAGCGGGCGGCCTAATCTACGCGGTCACCCTCAACCCTCTTGATCCCGCTCACCCTGTCCACGATGGGTGCGACAAGGGTCTTGAGCGCCTCCACATCAGCATCCGTGGCAAGGACTTGAGGACGTTGGTGAGGTTGAGACCTGGATTGCGGAAGGCCACCTTCATCAGCACCTTTTGAAGAGCTCCCGCGCAGATTTGGCGCGACTCCTCGGCCAGCTGCTTTGGGACTTCTTCCCGGAGTCGCTGGAGGGCCCTCACCACGCCCTTGAAGAACAAGCTAAGCTTGGCGCTGGGTTGGAGGTGCTCGTCGGAGGAATATCCAAGATCCACCATCCCAGTGCGCCCGGCTCCTCGTCGATGGCTGCAGCAACATTCACGAGACCCTCGGTCCAGGTGCTCCACATTCTCCCTCAAGGCACTGCAGGCGGCGGAAGACTTCGCCAGGCGCCTCGTCGGCCTTGATCTTCTCCTTCAAGGTCACCTCCTGCTCCTGGCGCCGTCCATTGCCGAGTCAAGGTGGTCGGCTTGACTCAAGATCTGCGTTGGAGTCCTTGGCGGCGCTGAGCTCCTTGCTCCTCTCGGCGAGGCAGCCTGCAGCTCGCCAAGAGTGTAGGCGTCCTTCTCGGCGCTCGTGCTTGAGTTCAGCAAGCTCCTCGCCGCTCTCCTTGAGATTGGCCTCCAAGCTGCGCCACTTTCGTCTCCGGCTCCTTCTTGGCGGCCTCGGCAGCTGCGGCAGCATCCTTTGCTTCCTTGAGAGCCCGCCAAATGTTTGCTCGCGCATGGCAAGATCCTCCTCGTGGCTGTCAAGATTAACCTTCCGCTGCGCCAACTCGCCTTCCCACGCAGAGCGGCTTCTCGGCAGCAAGCCGTTGTTCCTCTTCGACTTCAGCCTTCTCGAGGAGGAAAGCTTTGCGCTCCTCGGCGAAGTTGCTCCGCTCCTCTGCCAAGGCCGGAGAGCTTCTGGTTAAGGCCCCGGAGCTCCTCCGCGCGCTTCTCGATATCTGCTCCCGCCTTCGCGACAAGCGCTTCCCGGGATTCCAGCTTGGCTTGTCGGGCGCGGTAGAGCGACAGCAGCTTTCGCAGCAGCTTCTCCTCCTCAGACTCGCCGCCGCTGCTGCTCGGCGCGTCAACCAGCGTCAGTCCGGCGGAGGGAGCAGCTCTTCATCGAAGGTTTCTCCTTCGGCCGGCGCCCTTGAGCTCGACGCCCATGGGAGCTTGATGAAGACGCCATCGCCGGCCTTCAAATAGGCGCCGGGCTGGGACTCTTGAACTCGACGCAGCTGCGGCGGGGAATCGGCGGTCGGTGTAGCGCTGGCGCTCCTCGCGGCCTCGAAGTCGTCGGTCGCGATCGCGGACCCCTCGCCCGACCTGCGGTGGCAGCTTTGGCGGCCTCTTCGCCGGCGGGCTCGTCAGCGCCGGCTTCTTCTTCGATGGCAGCGGCGTCATCAGTGTTGCCGCGCACGTCCTCCTCACCGGCGACCTCGGTCTCCATTGGCTCTGTGGCGGATGGTTCTGACGACCGAAAGATGAAGAAAAGTCAAGCAGATATTCAAAAACAAAATCAGAGGAAGAAGAACACAAGGGAAGTTTTCAGGCAAGAAGATTACCTGTGCCAGGGTCTGCGGTCATGGTCTCCGCCGCCAAGGGATCGCTGGTGCCATCCCTTGCCGGAGAACTGCTTGCCGGAGAAGTCTCCCTTGCCGAGAACGCCCTTGCCGGGAATCCTCCCTTGGCGGCGTAGTCGAAGCGAAGGAGGCTGCTCTGCTCCTACACAAATCAACAGTCGATATCAAGAAGAAAGAGCACCCATGCACGCCCGAACAGCAAGAAGTAGACCATATACTTACGCTGGGGGCTGCGCTGGGGGCTGCTTTGAAGAAGAGTTGCCGCATCCGGCAAGGTGGTCTCGGACGCGCCTCCTGCTGTCGCAGTGGGTTCGTCCTCGACGACAATCACCGGGGTCTTGGCTCTCTTCGACACTCTCTGGGCCAGCGTCCTGAAAAGGAATGGGTTCAGAGTAAAGCAAATCAGATACAAGACAAAGCAACAAACCGAAGAATTACAAGCACAGCAAAGAATCTTACTCTTCTTCTTCCTCGTCAGAGCTAAGCGCGGAGAGATCAAATTCTGGCCCGCCTCCAGTACGACGAGGCGGAGGAGTGGGTTCCCTTGGACGCTTGGCGGGAGCGGAACCGGTGGTCTGCGAGGGCCCCGCTCCGGTTGCCGCAGCGGCGTGAGGTGCTCCCGCGGCAACAGTGCTTGCCGCGGTGGAGCGCTTCGCGCGGTGCTGTGGCTGTTGGCCCATCTGCCGCCCCGCTACGTCTCCGGCCTTGCGAAGACGCCTTCTTGGTGGAGCTGGGGGCTCCGCTCGCGGCAAGCTGCTTGAAGGTGGGGAGGATGCGCCCTCGGCGGGCTCGCTCGACTCAGCTTCAGGCTCGGCAAGCTCCTCCTCGCCGGCAAACTCCTTTCGCTCGACAAG
The DNA here is from genome assembly GCA_021605145.1 of Aegilops bicornis. Classification (NCBI taxonomy): domain Eukaryota; kingdom Viridiplantae; phylum Streptophyta; class Magnoliopsida; order Poales; family Poaceae; genus Aegilops; species Aegilops bicornis. The sequence continues at coordinate 438,825,833 of CM038675.1, read as the reverse complement.
GCTTGCCGCCTCTGCTGCCTCTGCCCCCTCCACCGTGAAGCCAAACTCGCCACGGCAGCCTCGCCGCCTCTTCCAGCTGGTGGCGTCGCTGCATCTCATCATCGGTGGTGTCGCGGTGAGGCCCCTCCGCTCATCGGGCGGACCGGCATTTCTACCAGATTGTCAAAGAACTGCCGCACGACGTCATCTGCAGGCTCTTGCCAAGTTGGGACAATTCCATGCGAAGTCGCTGGCGGCATCATTGCACGGATGCGGTCAATGCGGAATTGTTGCACAACGAACGCCCCTCGGCAACCTAAACATCTCGGATGATCGAGGATCGGGCTTGAACAGCTCCAAGAGCATCACGTCAAGCTCCAAGACGGTGAAGTTGAAGTTGAGGCCTGGGCGCAGCCTCATGATATTTGCCGCGTTCTGAAACTCCCAGGCAGGCCTCCTCCTCTCTTGCAAGGGCGATCTTGGCGAAGAAAGTCTGCGCCAACGGTGCCTCTGAGAAGCCCGACAAGTCTAAGGCGAAGCGATTCGGTGATCGCAATCTTCAAAGATAGCGTCTTCCGGGGCAGATTGCTCCAATCGTTGCAGCAAGACCTCTGAGGTTTGTATTTGGGCGGTAAATGGCTGCGGGTTCTCCTCAACAATCCAGCACCAATCCGCCCTCCATTCCTCCCATTTTCTACGGAGCTCTCCCTCCAGATAGGCTTCCTTCTTGCCGACCCTCGAGATCCAAGCGATTCCTCCGGCAAGAGGCTCCCCTCTCTCAACTCGAGGTATAAAGAAGTGGCAGAAAAGGGCTACATTTGGATGGACTCCTACAAAGTTTTCGCAGAGATGTGCGAAAACTGCCATGGTCAGGACAACATTGGGGGTGAAATCAAGGAGGCGGAACCCGTAGGTGTTCATGATGTCCTGAAAAAATTCAGAGAAAGGCTGTGAGCCCTTGATAGAGAAGAAGAAGCTGAAGAAGGGATACCCAGTCGGGGCCAGTCAAGCAGCGGCGGGAGTACCTTCGATGCGGCGCATGCGCTTCGCGTCTCCGTCGACGAGAAGAGGTAGTAGTTCTCCCTCGGCTCCCTCGGCGAATTTGGGGATGATCGCCCGCTCCTTCCGCAGCGCCGCAAGCCGCTGCGCCTCGGCGCCGACTCCCCTCCCCGCCGCCTTGCCCCCTCCTCCAAGCCACCTCTCCCCCCCGTCTTTATATACCGCCCCCTCCCCCTCCTTAGGCACCACCACCATCGCCGCCGCCCGGACCCGGAGCCGAGCCCGAGCCCGAGCAGCCGGCGTCGCCGCCGCCTCCAGCCGTCGCCCCTCGCCGAGCCGCCGCCCCTAGCCGCCCTCGCCACCCCTCGTCGGGCCCCGCCGGAGCAGCCGCCCGCCCCGCCGGACGACCTCGCCGGAGGTAGCCCTCGTCGCCGGTTTTTTTAAAAATAACCCTTCGGTTTTTTTGAAAAACCCTAGCCCGTTTTTTTATATTAGATCGGTTTTATTTTCCCGGTTTATTTATTTTAAGAACGTTCACCCGTTCGTTCGTTTTACGAACCGTTCGTCGTTTAGTTTCCGCTAACGAACGTTCGTTCGTTTAGCCGTTCGTCGTTTTCTTTTATCGGTTTTATTCCGCGATTATTCCGATCGCGATTTACGAACCGATGTTCGTGATAGTATAACTTTTCGCTCGTTTATCGTAATCAGGCAATTCAAGCGCTGGAGTTTAGATCTCGAAACCCTCTTTCCGAATAGCCAACTTAAATCAGATTTTGCCTTTGTAAAATTTGACTCTAGTTCAGATTAGTAAACAGATCTTGTTTCTCTCGCCGTTTGAGTTTCGTTGTTTCGTTTGGTTTGATTCTTTTCGCAAACCGGAGTTCTTAAGTTAAACTCTCCGGACAACCTCTTTTAGTTGAAGTTTTGTTGTGCATCGTTGTTTGTTGCTTATGTATGTATTGTTTGCTTGCGATAGAATTCCCGGAGTGCGAAGCGTGTTACTACGAGTCTCTAGGATTCACGGATCGTCAGCAAGGCAAGTAACACTTGATCATACCTTTTCATACCTAGTTTTTGTGCATTAGCTCAATCCTCAAACATTGCGTGATTAGGATGTCATTAATTTGTGGTTTGGGAAGTAGATGATGAGGTAGGAACCTATTGCCCTGTTACTATCAAACCCTTGGGAGTTACTTCTACGTGTTGCTTATATTGCTATGCTATGCTCGTAGACGTGGTTTGGGTTTGAGAGATATTCACGACAGATGTGAGATTGTTAATTAATGGTTTACTTTAAGGTGGCAACTTAAATACACATCTGGGTGGATTGAGGCACCTGGGGAACCCAGTGTTATGCATTTTATTTTGGAAATCCCGGGGGATCCGTGTGATCTTCCTAAGGACCGCCACCCAGGCTCAAAGGGAACGGAGACTATTCATGCTAGAAACTTCCGTGTGCAGCCACAAGCTATTATGGGCTCTAGCATAGTTGAGTAAGTTACGTGAAGCTCTCGAAGAGGTAGATCAGCAGGTAGTGGGTTTTATAGGTTTGGTATGATCTATCCGGAGTAGAGAGTTAATGTTCTTTGAAAAGGCGTGTCTCGGTCATCCGCTTTCTCAAACACCATGTAGTGCGAGAAACCAACGGAGGCGATCGAGTCTTGTGGGGAAAAGTACATAAACCTCTGCAGAGTGTACAATCTAATCATGGTTAGCCGTGTCCCCGGTTATGGACAATTACGAGTATCTAGTACTTGAGTATTCACATGTATCCCATCACTCTAAATTTAATATTGCTGGGTTGTTAATCACTTTAATTGGGATTGAGTTGGGGTTATACCTTCTCAATGATGTTTCAACCACCATGATAGTTAAAATAAAATTTATTCCTTTGATATAGGGAAAAATTGGCTTTTTGCAAAACTGTAACCATAGGTCTTTTCCACCAGCCATGTATGCATGTAGTATAGTTTATTCTTTCATTACTCTCTATGTGTTACATTGCCAGCATATTCCATGTGCTGACCCGTTCTCGGGCTGCAACATATTATGTTGCAGACTTTTGACGAGGAGTAAGGATTGGTAGGTCGTTGCCGTGCAAATTTCAGTTATGCCGTTGGAGTTGATGGACTCACTATATCTTCCAAGCCTTCCGCTGTTGTCGCATTAGATGGCCTTAAGCCATATTATTGTAATAAGTTCTGTTTTGAGACATTCGATGTATTAAGTGTGTGATTGCTACTCTGTTATAAATCCTTCGAGTACTGTGTGTGTCAGCATTACCGATCCAGGGATGACACAGAAGCACAGAGACTTGACCATCTTAGGTCGGGTCGCTACAAGATGGTATCAGAGCACACTCTGAGTGTAGGACATGGCCACTAAGAAAAAAACCATAGGTCACTCCTCTCTACTCATTTCTGACCCCTCTCCATTTTTCCACTCTTTAGGATGACGGAGATGAAGTACAAGTTTGCACAACCGGATGAAGACACACCTTTTGGACGCCACTTGAAGGAAGTCACTAGGTACCTGAATATTGGAATACCAAGCTTCACCAGGACGTACAACGCCACCTTACCAGAAGAAGAATGCTGGAAGATTCAAGCTCTAGTTCCCGGAAGGACATTTGCGCCAAGCACGGAGCCCTTAGTATGTGTTTTCAATGCACCAACATGGAGTTTTGGAAAGAGTATGGCAGCTCACATTACCATGGGACGCATTGGAGAAGTCTACAATAAGGAGCTTAACGACACCATATACCAAATATGTGGGCGCCGAGACGAGCAATGGGAAGTAATCAGCACCAAGAAGGATAGATCCATTGCAGCCTACATCCAGGAGCTAAACTAGCACATTCGACGTCAAGAGAACCAGATGTCTTGTGAGACATGATGGATTTGAAGAAGGCGAAAACTAAGATCATCGAGCTGGAGGAAGAACTCAAGTCTACACGCGATGGATATGAGGAAGAAATCAAAATACTCTTTGGAGAAGAACGACGACCTAGTCAAGAAGATCGGAGTCTTCATGGGAGGACCAGCACCCAAGGAAGAGGTGCAAGAAGAGGAAGAAGATCCCGCTTGTCCAGACAACTACATCATCATCTACGACACCGACTCAGATCCAAGTGATGATGACTATGAAGACGAAGCTGGAGCAGACATCATGGAGTCTTCCACCGATCAAAATTTCTAGATGACCACCATATAATAGTAGTATTTCCCCCATGTAAACAGTAGTAGTTGAGCACTTATGCGATAGTCCTAGATCGTTTTGTATGCCCTTTCTTGCTTGATTGAATGAATGTGTGTTTGCCTCATGTGCATATGGGTAGTGTTTTCTCACTAGACCTCTTTCTATTCTAATCTCTCCCATCTAAACCTTCAGATGCCTCCGAGACGTGACCCGGTTTTGTTTTCCCACCGGAGCTCACTCAGTTGATCCAACAGCAGAATGCCTTGATGCAATTGCTAGTTCAGAACCAGGGCAATGCCAACAACAACCACAACAACAACAACAACAACAACCCGCCGCCAGTGGACAATTTAGCCCGTTTTCTAAGGTTACAACCGCCGGTGTTTTCCAGTAGCACCGAGCCAATAGTTGCAGATGACTGGTTACGCCGTATTGGAAGGAGTTAACCACCACAGGATGCACGGATGTCGAAAGAGTGCGCTTTGCCGCACATAAATTGGATGGACCAGCAGCCGCATGGTGGGAGAATTACGGCTACTTTTCCTATAGCCAATGTCACTTGGGACCAGTTCAACAAGCTTTTCCAGACGGCCCATGTTTTAACCGGAGCCATGCAGTTAAAGAAGCGTGAGTTCCGCAACTTACGCCAGGGAACCGTCTTTGTGGCTCGATGCGTGGATGAGTTTAGCAAGTTATCACGCTATGCCCACGATGATGTGGCCACAGATGCATGAAGCAAGAGAAGTTTATGGAAGGGCTGAATGATGAGATGAGTATGCACGGTGATGGTGGCAACTTTCAACAACTACGAGGAGTTGGTAGATAAGGCCCTAATGATTGAAGGGAAGCAGCTGACAAATTGAGAGTCGTAAGAGGAAGTATGGACAAGGGAAGTATAACTCGAGGAGCTCACGGAAGCCTCGCTTAACCCCGAACTCTGGAGGACTAGTTCATAACCATGGAGGACATAACCATACTGGAGGAGGATCGCATAATGGTGCGAAGAATGGGAATGGAAATGCAGCCAACAATAATCAAAATCGCTCAAACCCAGCTACACCCGCCAAGAGAGACTTGAGCCAAGTTATTTGCTTTAAGTGCGGGAAGACAGGGCACTATGCCAACGATCGCCACGAAGGAAAGAATGGAAAGCGGAAATGGGAGCACAGGAAGAAGCCCAATCCATTCAACAAAGGACAAGTGAACCACGTTAACGTGGAGGAAGTTGAAGAAGCAGACGGACGGTAATAGGTAAGTTTTGGTTCGATCATTTACCGCTATTGTTCTTTTAAATCTTGGTGCATCGCATTCATACATATCAAGGGATTTGTGGATAAGTTTAAGTTACCAACCCGGACCCTTAGGACCCCTCTTTTAGTGAGCTACTTTGGAGCAGAGTACATGGCTAGCAAGTGGTGCACCCAGATACCCCTAATCATTGGCACGCATGTTTTTCCGTCGACCTAATTATCTTGGAGTCGCAAGGATTGGATGTGATATTAGGTATGGATTGGATGTCAAAGTTTGGAGGAAGTATTGACTGTGCTAGCAAGTCAATTTATCTTACCACCGGAGGGAAAAAGGATTAAGTATGTATCTAGGCATGTGCCTAGGAGGAGCCAAGTGAATACCCTCACGGGAGTTGTGCAAGAGGAAGTACCTGTAGTGAAGGATTATCCGGATGTTTTTCCGGAAGAGTTACCAGGCATGCCACCGGATCGAGACATCGAGTTTCTGATAGAACTAATGCAGTGCAGGGGCCAATATCAAAGAGACCCTATCGGATGCCCGCAAATGATCCGGAGGAAATTAAGAAGCAGATCAAGGAGCTATTGGAGAAAGGTTACATTCAGAGAAGTTCATCACCTTGGGGAGCCCCAGTACTTTTGGTGGAGAAGAAGGATAAATCCCTAAGGATGGTTGTTGATTACCGAGCTCTAAATGAAGTAACGATAAAGAACAAGTATCCCTTACCGATGATTAATTATCTGTTTGATCAGTTGCAAGGAGCTAAGGTGTTTTCTAAGATTGATCTCTGATCGAGGATACCATCGATTGAAGATCCGAGAGAAGGATATACCAAAGACGGCATTCACCACATGATATGGATTATATGAGTATACGGTCATGTCATTTGGGTGACTAACGCCCCGCCTATTTTATGAGTATGATGAACAAAGTGTTCATGGAGTATTTGGACAAGTTTGTTGTGGTGTTTATCGATGATATTATGGTTTACTCGAAGAACGAAGAGGAGCACGCAGAACACCTACGTTTGGTTCTTGAGAAACTCAGGGAACACCAGTTATACGCCAAATTCAGCAAGTGCGAGTTTTGGTTGAAGGAAGTTGGATTACTTGGGCATGCTATATCAAGAGAGGGTATAGCAGTAGATCCCAAGAAAATTCAGTCGATCCCTCGAATGGTTGGCACCCACTTGATCGGCCAATGAGATTCGATTTCCTTGGCTGGCAGGATATTATCGGAGATTCATTGAGAATCTTTCCAAGATTGCTAAACCTATGATGTAATTGCTAAAGAAGGATACCAAGTTCAAATGGACAGAGGATTGTGAGACAAGCTTCCAAGAGTTGAAGAAACGGTTGACTACAACCCCAGTGCTGACATTGCCAGATATACATAAGGAGTTTCAAGTGTATTGTGATGCCTCTCGCTTGGGACTTGGATGTGTTCTTATGTAGACGGAAAAGTTGTTTCGTATGCCTCCACGACAAGCTGAAGCCTCATGAGTTGAACTATGCCACACATGATTTGGAGTTAGCAGCTGTAGTACATGCATTGAAGACCTGGAGACATTATCTCATGGGAAACCGTTGTGATGTGTACACGGATCATAAGAGTTTGAAGTACATTTTCACACAGATGGAGTTAAACCTCAGACGAGAGGAGATGGCTGGAACTTATAAAGGATTACGACATGAAGCTACACTATCATCCGGAAAGGCCAACGTCGTAAGCGCACGCTTTGAGTCGGAAGAGTTATGCCAATATCCTTGAAAGTAGAGGACTGCCAAAGGAGTTAGCGAGAGGATATTATGGAACTTCGGTTGGAGATTGTTCCAAGAGGTTTTCTTGCAACAATGGAGGTTCAATCGACCTTGTTAGACAAGATTCGAGACGCTTCGAGAAGAAGGATAAAGAGATTGCTGAGATAAAAAGAAAAGATGGGCAAAGGAAAAGCCAAAGGTTTTTCGCGAGGATGAGCACGATACCTTGTTGTTTGAGGACGGATTTTATGTGCCCAACAACTCGGAGATCGGGAAGATAATACTTCAAGAGGCCCATGACTCACCATACTCGATTCACCCGGAAACACCAAGATGTATTTGGACTGAAGGAACGTTTACGGTGGACTGGTATGAAGAAGGATATTGCCGAGTATGTAGCCGTTTGTGATGTATGTCAGAGAGTGAAGGCAGAGCATAAAAAGCCAGCAGGATTGTTGCAGCCTATGCCAATAACCGAATGGAAGTGGGACAAACTTGGCATGGATTTTATCACTGGATTACCCGAACCAAAGCAGGATATGATTCAATATGGGTAGTTGTGGATCGTTTGACCAAAGTAGCTCACTTCATCCCGGTGAAAACAACTTATACAAGTGCCAAGTTGGCCAAGATATATATGACCAGGATCGTATGTTTGCACGGAGTTCCGAGGAGCATCGTGTCGAGATAGAGGAACACAGTTTACTTCAAAGTTTTGGCATCAACTACACGGACTTTGGGTACAGATTGGAATTCAAGACTGCGTTCCACCTGCACGGATGGGATGAGCAGAGAGAGTTAACCAGATCACGGAGGATATGTTAAGAGCACATGCGCTAGATTATGGATCTAGTTGGGATGACAATTTGCCGTCGCAGAATTCTCATATAACAACAGCTACCGTGCCGGTTTGAAGATGGCACCGTTCGAAGCTCTGTATGGGCGCAGATGCAGAACACCCTTGATGTGGGATGAGGTTGGAGACCGTCAGTTGTTTGGACCAGATTTGATCAAAGACTCGGAGGAGAAGGTTAAACTGATCGAGACAGACTAAAGATTGCTCGGTCTAGATAGAAGAGTTACATGATTCAAAACACAAGGAAGTAACCTATGAAATTGGAGACAGAGCCTATCTGCAGTATCACCCCGAGGGAGTGAAATGTTTTGGAGTAAAGGGAAAGTTAGCCCCAAGATTTGTAGGACCGTATCGTGTTTTGGAGCGAATGGGAGAAGTTGCCTACAAGCTGGAGTTACCGAAGGACTGTTAGGACTTCACGATGTGTTTCACCTATCACAACTGAAGAAGCGCCACGCTGACATGGCCGACATACCATGAAAGGATACAGTGCCCCTAGAGGCGTCTGAGTTGGATAGTAATTTGACTTATGAGGAGAAGACAGTAAAGATTTTGGATTTCGACAACCGAGTCACTCGCAGCAAAGTTATCAAGTTTTGTAAAGTTCAGTGGAGCCACCATACCAAGGAGGAAGCCACATGGGAGCAAGAAGATGATATTCGCAAGGACCATCCGCACCTATTTTCTAGCCAACCCGAATCTCGAGGGCGAGATTCATCTTAAGGGGGGTAGGTTTGTAACATCCCAAATTTTCAATTTGGCATGTATACACAGGTCATCCATGCATATCATATTTTATTGCATTCTCATTTGCTATCCTCGAAATCCTAAGCAACTCAAGGACCCTCGAAGAGAGTTGGGCATTTTCCGATTTTCATATTTGAATTTTATCAAATAATGAAAGACGAGGATTTTGGGTTTTAGTATTTTTCTCTCGGGAAAAATATTTCATGTTTAAAAATAAACGAGAGGAGATAATATGACTTCTCCAAAAATAACTGAAATACCGGAGGAAAAATGTTAAAAATCATTATTTGGATTTTTATTTTATTTATTTGAAATTTTATTTGCCTAGAGAAAAATTTGCATATGTTTTTTAAAAAATTGCATTTTAGGGGCCAAGAAAAGTTCATCTTGTTCTAAATATTTTATTTAGGCAAAGAAAACTTGTTTTGGCATTTTTAGGTTTTTATTTATTTTTCTAAGATTTTTATAATTTTCGGTGGAATGTTTTTTTAAAGGAACCGCTTAATCGGGCCAATGGCTCAATGAGCAGCCGGCCCGACCACCGCCGCGCTGCAGCGTGCCGCCCGCTGCTGGGACACAGGAGTCCGAGCGGACTCCTCCCGCCGCCTTGCCCCCTTCTCCAAGCCACCTCTCCCCTTTATATCTGCCCCCTCCCTCCTTAGCCACCACCGCCGCCGCCTGGACCCGGAGCCGAGCCCGAGCCCGAGCAGCCACCGCCGCCGCCTCCCGATCGTCGCCCCTCGCCGAGCCGCCGCCCTAGCCGCCCTCGCCACCTCGTCGGGCCTTGGCAGCCGCCCGCCCCGCCGGACGACCTCGCCGGAGGTAGCCCTCGTCGCCGGTTTTTTTAAAAATAACCCTTCGGTTTTTTTGAAAAACCCTAGCCCGTTTTTTTATATTAGATCGGTTTTATTTTCCCGGTTTATTTATTTTAAGAACGTTCACCCGCTCGATTCGTTTCTGAACCGTTCGTCGTTTAGTTTCCGCTAACGAACGTTCGTTCGTTTAGCCGTTCGTCGTTTTCTTTTATCGGTTTTATTCCGCGATTATTCCGATCGCGATTTCTGAACCGATGTTCGTATTAGTATAACTTTTCGCTCGTTTATCAGAATCAGGCAATTCAAGCGCCTGGAGTTTCGTCTCGAAACCCTCTTTCCGAATAGCCAAATTAAATCAGATTTTGCCTTTGTAAAATTTGACTCTAGTTCAGATTAGTAAATAGATCTTGTTTCTCTCGCCGTTTGAGTTTCATTGTTTCGTTTGGTTTGATTCTTTTCGCAAACCGGAGTTCTTAAGTTAAACTCTCCGGACAACCTCTTTTAGTTGAAGTTTTGTTGTGCATCGTTGTTTGTTGCTTATGTATGTATTGTTTGCTTGCGATAGAATTCCGGTCTGAGCGTGTTACTCTGAGTCTCTAGGATTCACGGATCGTCAGCAAGGCAAGTAACACTTGATCATACCTTTTCATACCTAGTTTTTGTGCATTAGCTCAATCCTCAAACATTGCGTGATTAGGATGTCATTAATTTGTGGGTTGGGAAGTAGATGATGAGGTAGGAACCTATTGCCCTGTTACTATCAAACCCTTGGGAGTTACTTCTACGTGTTGCTTATATTGCTATGCTATGCTCGTGACGTGGTTTGGGTTTGAGAGATATTCACGACAGATGTGAGATTGTTAATTAATGGTTTACTTTAAGGTGGCAACTTAAATACACATCTGGGTGGATTGAGGCACTGGGAACCCAAAGTGTTGTCTGTTTTATTTTTGGAAATCCCGGGGTATCCATGTGATCTTCCTATGGACCGCCACCCAGGCTCGAAGGGAACTGAGACTATTCATGCTAGAAACTTCCGTGTGCAGCCACAAGCCATTATGGGCTCTAGCATAGTTGAGTAAGTTACGTGAAGCTCTCGAAGAGGTAGATCAGCAGGTAGTGGGTTTTATAGGTTTGGTATGATCTATCCGGAGTAGAGAGTTAATGTTTACGAAAGATCGTGTCTCGGTCATCCGCTTCTCAAACACCATGTAGTGCGAGAAACCAACGGAGGCGATCGAGTCTTGTGGGGAAAAGTGCGCAAACCTCTGCAGAGTGTACAATCTAATCATGGTTAGCCGTGTCCCGGTTATGGACAATTACGAGTATCTAGTACTTGAGTATTCACATGTATCCCATCACTCTAAATTTAATATTGCTGGGTTGTTAATCACTTTAATTGGGATTGAGTTGGGGTTATACCTTCTCAATGATGTTTCAACCACCATGATAGTTAAAATAAAATTTATTCCTTTGATATAGGGAAAAATTGGCTTTTTGTAAAACTGTAACCATAGAGATTTTCCACCAGCCATGTATGCATGTAGTATAGTTTATTCTTTCATTACTTTCTATGTGTTACATTGCCAGCATATTCCATGTGCTGACCCGTTCTCGGGCTGCAACATATTATGTTGCAGACTTTTCAGACGAGGAGTAAGGATTGGTAGGTCGTTGCCGTGCAGCTCAGTTATGCCGTTGGAGTTGATGGACTCACTATATCTTCCAAGCCTTCCGCTGTTATCGCATTAGATGGCCTTAAGCCATATTATTGTAATAAGTTCTATTTTGAGACATTCGATGTATTAAGTGTGTGGTTGCTACTCTTTTATAAATCCTTCGAGTACTGTGTGTGTCAGCATTACCGATCCAGGGATGACACAGAAGCACAGAGACTTGACCATCTGAGGTCGGGTCGCTACAGGAGGCCACCGAGGTGGGCACAAACCATCTTGGCGCGCCTAGGCCCCCAGGCATGCCCTGGTGGGTTGTGCCCCCCCTCAGGGCACCCCCCAGGTGCTGCTCTGGCCCATACTGGGTGTTCTGGTCCATAAAAAATCTCCAAAAAGTTTTGCGGTGTTTGGACTCTGTTTGATATTGATTTCTTGCGATGTAAAAAACAAGCAAAAAACAGCAACTGGCTCCGGGCACTGGGTCAATAGGTTAGTCCCAAAAAATGATATAAAGTTGCTATAAAATGATTGTAAAACATCCAAGAATGATAATATAACAGCATGAATACTTCATAAATTATAGATACGTTGGAGACGTATCAACGGTACATAGACATATGTATCTCATGTGGCGAACTGCTGAAGCGGAAGGCGAATATTGAGCCTTCATTGATGTTGAAGGTCTTTGCAACTTTAGGCCACTGCCTGTGGATGATTGATCGTCGATCCTTCGTCCTATTCGGGAACACTTCAATATTGAACCGTGGGTGTTGTATGAATACCTTCCTCGCCTCTTGACCATACAGGTGGTTTGAGAGGTAATCATCGGTGAACTGCTTTGGAAAGGCCTAAAAACAAGGATGTGCGTAAATATCTTCTCTATATTGGAAGTGGGCAAAGGAATAAAAAAGTCAAGGTATAATAGCTAGTACCATTGCAGACTAAGGCATAGCCTACTGGTGGGAAGGGGCTGATGCCTTGCCACCCACCCATGTTCAAGGCATGGTACTTGCAATTTGGGTTTGTTGCACCAATTATGCTGTAGGGGGTTCCCTTACAGTCTTTCTGTCAAAAAAATAGTTAGTACCATCCTGTAGTGGACTGATGTCCTCTTTATTGTGCAGACAAATATCTTGTTGGTTTTTGTCGCTAATTTATTTATCCTAACAATCTTTCTGAGTTTCTTGACTTGACTGATAATCATGGACAACTCATTTCCCCATATGCAAAAAGGGTCGAACAGCGGGTCAAAACATCTGACAGCAGGACCTACATGTGCAAGACCAAATTGTTAAAAACCTAAATATTAGAATGGTTCCTGCAATTGCACAATAATGTGCTATTAGACAAAAGGACCATGCATGTGCAAACCTCGATTGTAAACCTCAGTGCTTCCCATTGTTTCCCTGCAACACATATAAGGTAGTTAGTGATCAGGTCAAGTGAGGATTCGCATGCTATTAGTAAAATATGTTGATGAAAAATAAGTACATTGCAGATTCATCAGATTAATTCAAGCCACATGGAAAACCGATATCCAAACCAAGCATGATTAAGAACTAGGAAATATAGCAATTGTATATGTTTCTCGTGTATTAAGTGCAGCCAAATTCGATTTATTCCTCACAAGCACAACAATAAAAATTTCTACCCACGATTTATTCTTCACATGCACAACAATACAAAATTTTACCCACGACAATTGGACATCGCATTGCAGAATTGAACCAAGCAGTTAACTAAACACCACAACATATGAACCAAACATTAACTGAGTACCACATTGCACAACATAACATACTCCTAATAGAAGATCAATTAGTTAACCAAACCAAGCATGCTTAACAACTTGGAAATATAGCAATTGTATTTGTTTCTCATGTATTTAGTATAGCCGAATTTGATTTATTTCTCACCTGGTATAGAACAACAGAATGCACCCACAACAATTGAACATCGCATTGCATAATTGAACCAAATAGTTAATAAACACCACAACAAATGAACCAAACGTTAAGTGAGCACCACATTGCATAATGTATAACATACTAGAAGATCAGACAGTTAACCAAACCAAGCATGCTTGACAACTTGGAAATATAGCAATTTTATTTGTTTCTCATGTATTTTGTAAAGAAAATTTTGATTTATTTTTCACATGGAAGACAATACAAAATTGCACCCTAAAGAATTGAACATCACATTTGCAGAATTGAACCAAACAGTTAACTGAACACGACAACTAATTAACCAAATAGTTAATAAGTGAGCACCACATTGCACAACATATAGATTAGAGCAATAGATTGCATGGTAAAAGTAGATAGCACAATTCACTAGAATTTGTTAAGGAAAGCCAGTAGCTGGCAAACTGAACATGTGTCCTTATAGTGAGCTAATAAGACAAGCTACTCCCCATTGTCGGAGATATCAATGACGATTGGCTCCTTGGACATGGAAGAGGGCGAGGCCTTAGCATCATGGGTGCCCTCGTCGTAGTGGTGAGTTGCCTGAGCCGCTCCGGGCACCAACCTGCTGGTCTCGAGTTGAGGTAAGCACGTGCACGCTGAGAAAACACCTCGTAGTCTTTGTCGAAGGCACCGAGGATGGCCTCGAGAAAACGCCACGAACTGTCATTTAAAGCAGCCAACTGCGTCGCAGCATGGGCATGCAAGGTGTCGATGGTGGCCTCGACGACGAGGTGCTCCTCCAAGATCTGGGGGTCGGCTCGAATGGCATCCATCGCGATCTCATCCGCGCATGCTGCCGTGATTTGCTTCTCCGCTGCCAAATGCTCCTTGAGCTCCTGGCTATACTACATGCGCCATGGCTTAGGGCGGCGCTTATTTGGTGGAGGAGTCGGTGATTTGGTTGGAAGGTGTTGCGCCGGCGGTCGGGGCATGTGGGATGTTGAAGGAGGAGGAGGATGGGGGTCGGGTGTGGATTACCTGCCTGGATAGACGAGGCTGAGCAGCGTGAAGGTGGGTCGCCGGCAAGGAGGCGGCGCTGCAAGCAAGGAGTGAAGGTTTCAACTTGGAAGGAAGGCGGAAACAGGGGAAATTTGGATGTTGGTAGGGGGTGGGGAGGAAGATATTTCCGCGGAAGCCAAAAAATTTGAATCGGTTCAGCGAAAAAACTAGCGCACAAAGTGTCAGCAGACACAGGCCCTTATTCAGAACTGTGTACGATATGTGAACATCACAAACGATTGAGATAGCTTAACCCATGTGTGATGAGTTTGAACGCCAAAAATTTTGGTTCTAATTTCCCTGGTTACTGTGGTCATCCACGTCATTGCATAATTTGGGTACACAAAGGAGATTATAGCACACCCACACTTCTTAATCGAGCAAGTTTAGCAATTAAACGGAGCTAGCTGACCTAAACATTACTCTAACAAATTAAAGACCGACGCTCTTAATTAAACAAAACAAAGAGTACTACTACTGCTGGGGCTCGTCGATCTCCACCGCCTCCTCCATGTCCAGCTCGCGCCCGACGGTCTCCTGGGGAAGGGGCTCCATGGCGTCCATCGCACCATACTCGGCAAGCATCTCACCATCCGCGTCCGCCATCTCTTTGGAAAAGGCCGCCACAAGCTGGGCATGGGCGGCCATGATCTGGGCTTGGATGGGCTCTGTCGTGGCAAGGTATGCGGCGGAGGAAGAGACGGCTACTCGAATGCTCTCGACTATTGCCAACTCTTCGACCGTGGGTTGCTGACCGCTGTCGGAGAAGCTTCATTCGATTTGTGCGGTGACCGCCACGAGCTGGGCGTGGGCGGCATTGATATGGTCGTGGGAGGCCTCCATCAGGGCTAAGGCCTCCGCTATGGAACAGACAACTGTTGTGCCGCTCTCGCCAGTTGCTATCCCCGAGGCAGATGTTGCTGCCGCCACCTGAGAAGCAACAGCGGCCGTTTGGGCTCCCTTGGCCACCCGGTCGCAAATTGTGGCCGCGCTCATGCACCTTGTTAGCACGCGCATGGCGGTTGCGGTCGCGCTCTCGCCAGAGTGGGATGCCAAAGTTTCCCTCATGACGCGGGTCCACGTCCCCATCTTTCACCGGCGACGATTGAACAATGAAATGATATTTGGGGAGCGAGCTAGTGTGCTTGACACGCCAGCTGTTGACTCTAGCCGACACATCTTCTCGCGTAAGCCATAGGCGTACTATACACCGATGATGCTCCAAGATATTTTGTGCTGCCTCTCACACGGTTGGTGATAATAAACTGTGTGCGATCTACTTGATTTTTTGTCTTGATTTGAATTACATAAAGGGGTCACAGCAGCAATGGACGGTGTTTGAATTGCTAGAACATTATCTTCAGTGAACATGCAACTATAGGTGTGTCATCAAAAAAATTGGAGTTATTCAGGGTTCGTTTGGACATTTTTATACATCAACTTGGTTTTCTAGGCATTTCAGGTGCACAATTCAAAATTAAACTACATGCACATGCTCCGGTGCACCAAAATGGGTTGTAAAATGGTATATGTGTCCATGGGTTGATGCTTATGTCCCATTCAAGAAATGGGGATGAATTTCAAACACCACGACATCATGGCTATCTGGCAAACGTTGAGGTGCTTGCTTTTGTAATTCTAGTAAATACAAAACTCATCTGAATTCATGAACCTTGGCATGCTATCATGGAACGGCATCAACATGCTGGGGTAAAAAATATTGTCCCATTTCGGGCAGGTTATGGTATAAGCTTCTCACAAGAAGCCTCATGGTTCCGTTAGGGAAACGTGTCACCTTTGTGGACAAAACGATATTCGTCGCCTCTTCTTCCTTTCATTTTTTTCCTGGTGTCAATATAGAACAACAGGAGTGTCATGTTAAATTTTGGATTGTTTCGGGGATCGTTTGGACATTTTTATATGTTAACTGAGTTTTCCAGGCATTTATGTGCATAATTCAAAATTGAACTACATGCACATGCTCCAGTCCATAAAAATGGGTTGCAAAATCAAATGTTTGTCCTTGGTTGCAAGCTTAGGTCACATGCAAGAAATGAGAATGAATGTTAAACACCTTGACACTGTCGCTCGGCCGCTAACATTGAGATACATGGTTTTAAAATTCTAGTAAATTGAAAACTCGTCTGAAATTCATGAAACTTGACATGATATTATGGAACGGCATTGACATTCCTTGGTAAAAATATTGTCCCATTTGTGGCAGGTTTGGGTATAAGCTTCTCGCAAACCAGAGCTTCTCTCACAACAAGTGTGATGGTTTCGGTAGGGAACGTTCTACCTTGGGGGACGCAACGATATCTGTTGCCTCTTCTTACTTTCAAATTTTTTCTCGTTTGTAACATCCCAAATTTTCAATTTGGAATGTTTTACAATTTTTAGCTAAGCATCTATCCATTTTTGTTTGAATTGAGTGGCATTTGGAAAATTCAGAGGCATTTGAGTTTTATTTGAATTTGGATTCAACTTGGCATTTGAATTTCATTTCAAAAATAACTGACAAATACTTTGTTCAAAAAGTATGAGAGGAGATAACATGACACTCCAAAAAAGTCAGAAGAAAATGATGCCAAAAGTTTTTGAATTCAAACTGGAGTTTATTTGGAGTTTTCAAAAAAATGTTCTTTTAAGTTTCTGTTTTGCCTCTGAAAAAATGTTCATCTTGTAGAGTTTAATTTTCTGAAATTTTTGATATATATATATGTCCTATATAAAGTTATACTATATTTTCTCTAATTTATTTTTCTTCTGTGTGTAAAAAAAGGGAAAACCCCCGAGCTGGTCTGGCCAACCGGCCCAGCCAGCGGCGCCTAGGCCCAGCTAGCCGAGTCGGCCATCCCAGCCCCGCGGTGCATGCTCGAAGCCCTCTCCCCTCGGTCGCCCGCTCCACTCGCTCTCTCTGTCCCTCACAGCTAGGTGGACCCCGCCGTGTCTTCAACCCCTCATCCACGTCAACCTCTCCAGAAAACGCCTGGACGCCGCTGCGGTTCCTATTCTTGCGGGATCGCGCACTGTCGGTGTACAAAAGTAGGGGCTCTCCTTTTAACCCCTTTACTTGTGCACGGGCAGTCGGAGTCGCGCCCGCGGCCACACTCAGCAGGGCAGAGGAGGGAAGCCGGAGAGAAGCCGGAGCACAAGACAACCAATGCAACGCCAAGGCCAGAGACAGAAAGAGCAAAGGGGCGAGGTGGACTCCCCCGGCAAGGCCCTTGCCGGGGCGGCGTCCATGGCCCCGGCAAGAGCCTTGCCGGGGCAGCTTGCCCAACACCAGCAGAGCGAGCCACCCTTGAGCCCAAGAGTTCCAAACGCCGCCAACAGCTACATTGGAACCAAGGCTCGGGAGGCACCTCCATGGTGGCATGCAGATCTTTGTCAAGATCATAAATAGACGAGATCAGATGAGGACCAGAAGACGACGACCCTCGGCGGGATCCTTGCCGAAGGAATCCACAAGACCCCCGGCAAGATCCTTGCCGGGGACGACCACGACGCCCCGGCAAGACCCTTGCCGGGGCCCCGACAAGACCCTTGCCAAGGACACCAGCGGGGCCGCAGCCACGCCCATGTCTGCCAAGATGCCACCGCCGTCCCCATGCAGCTGCTAGCTCAACCAGCTGGGCAGGCACCTGCGTGGCGACGAGTGGACTCTATACCGACCCAGCAAGCACCTGCGTGGTGGCATGCAGATCTTCGTGAAGGCTCCACCACCGCGCCAGCCCAGAAGTTAGCCAACGTGGCACAACAACACCTCGTCAGCTCAGACGCACGTCGGAACCAGGCGAGGCGGCGACAGCTGGGACGTGCTTCCTCGCCGTCCCCAATAAAGCAAGAGGGGCATGTCGGTAGCGCATTGAATGTGTTTTTCCGATGGTGCCAGAGGATAGACTCATCAACTGTACTCCTTTCTACCTCCTGTGTGCCACAGTGGCAACCCCTTTTGTCTATAAAAGGAGGCCCGAGGCTACCAGGAGGAGGATTAGGATCTTTTAAGCAAGTCACACCCCGTAGCTAGCTCAAGAACACAAGAACACTCAAATACATCCACCAAAGCAGGACTAGGGTATTACAAATATTCGTGGCCCGAACCTGGGTAAACGGTCTGTGTGCTTCCTGTCAGACCCGCTCTTTGCACAACCCCGCGCTCGCCAACTGTAGAAGAGATCCCAGTG
The DNA here is from genome assembly GCA_021605145.1 of Aegilops bicornis. Taxonomy (NCBI): domain Eukaryota; kingdom Viridiplantae; phylum Streptophyta; class Magnoliopsida; order Poales; family Poaceae; genus Aegilops; species Aegilops bicornis. Next base: position 438,807,402 of record CM038675.1, on the reverse strand, counting down.
ATTCCATAGGTGTCGATTTCCCCCGACATGCTCTGAAACTTGCCCCTGCCCCAAGAAGATGTCCTATAAATAGCCCTAGCTCTCCTCCCTCGAACCCCCTAAAACCCTACTCCAAAAACCCGCAACAGCCCACGCCACCTCCAAACCGATCTCGCCTCTGTTGCCGCAGTTCATCACCTCCGCCATCGCCGGTGAGATTTCCCCTGCTTCCAAGCTCTGCCAGCCGAACACCATCGTTGGTCTGCACTCCTTTGACATCTTTTTGTAAGCCAGGAATGGCCAAGCCGCCGCCACGAGCATCGCCGCCCATCGCCGGAGCACGTCGGGCACAAGAGCTTGACGAGCTCGTTCCGCTCGTCTCCGTCGTCCTCAACCACAAGCGAGACCACCCCCGAGCTCCCGTTCCTCCATCGCATCTCCCCGACGCCACCCCCGCCTTCCTCGATCACCGCATCACCATCACCCGAGCCGCCTCCATCGTCTCCGTCCGTCGTCGCCGTTGCTGTAAGTCCCCTCCACTGTCCAATCTAGTACGTATGGCTTAGATTAGTCTAAGTGAAGGGTTAAGTTTATTGTTGTTTAGATCGGTTTATTTTCTGGGTTAGTTTGGTTTATTCTCGGTTTAGTTAGGTTAGATCGAACCGGTAGGTTTTCTTTTATTAAACGTGCGTGTTAGTTTATATATCACACGAGCGCTGTTTAGTTTCCGATCGCACACCTTCGGCCCAGTGATGCGGCTCGAAGCTATGTCGGTATTTCCCCAAAGAGGAAGGGATGATGCAGCACAACAGCTGTAGGTATTTCCCTCAGATATGAAACCAAGGTTATCGAACCAGTAGGAGAACCAAGCAACACAAGGTAAACAACCCCTGCACACAAATAACAACCACTTGCAACCTGACGTGTTAAAAGGGTTGTCAATCCCTTCCGGGTACGGCACCTCAAGATAGGAAAACGGACGTGAGATAAAATTGTAGTAGATTGATAGGTCGAACGCCAAATAAAATAAATAAGAATAAAACGCAGCAAGGTATTTTTGTATTTTTTTGGTTTAATATATCTGAAAATAAATGCAGAAGAAAAGTAGATCGCAAAGGCAAATATATGAGAAAGAGACCCGGGGGCCGTAGGTTTCACTAGAAACTTCTCTCGAGAAAAATAGCAAACGGTGGGTGAACAAATTACTGTTGGGCAATTGATAGAACTTCAAATAATCATGACGATATCTAGGCAATGATCATTATATAGGCATCACGTCCAAGATTCAGAGACCGACTCATCGGCTGCATCTACTACTATTACTCCACACATCGACCGCTATCCAGCATGCATCTAGTGTATTAAGTTCATGAAAAAATGGAGTAATGCAATAAGAACGATGACATGATGTAGACAAGATCTATCTATGTAGAGATACACCCCACCGTTTTATCCTTAGTACCAACGATACGTATGTGTCGGTTACCCTTCTGTCACTGGGATCAAGCACCGTAAGATCGAACCCACTACAAAGCACCTCTTCCCATTGCAAGATAAATAGCTCAAGTTGGCCAAACAAAACCCAAATATTGGAGAAGAAATACAAGGCTATAAGCAATTACTCATAAAATATATCAAAGAAACTCAAATACTTTCATGGATATAAAAAGATAGATCTGATCATAAACTCAAAGTTCATCCGATCCCAACAAACACAACGCAAAAAGAGTTACATCATATGGATCTCCAAGAGACCATTGTATTGAGAATTCAGGGAGAGAGAGGAAGCCATCTAGCTACTAACTACGGACCCAAAGGTCTATAAAGAACTACTCACACATCATCGGAGGGCACCAATAGAGGTGGTGAACCTCATCCGAGATGGTTTCTAGATTGGATCTGGTGTTTCTGGACTCTGCGACGGGTGGAATTGATTTTCATCGACTCCCCTAGGGTTTCTGGAATATTGGGGTATTTATAGAGCAAATAGGTGGTCCAGGGGGCACCCGAGGTGGGCACAACCCACCAGGGCGCGCTTGGGCCTCCTGGCGTGCCCTGGTGGATTGTGATCTCCTCGGAGCACCCCCAGGCGCAGCCAGGGCCCATTAGGTGTCTTCTGGTCAAGCAAAATTCCCCGTGAAGTTTCGTTGCATTTGGACTCCGTTTGATATTGATTTCCTGCGATGTAAAAAACATGCGGAAAACAGCAACTGGTACTTGGCACTATGTCAATAGGTTAGTACCAAATAATTATATAAAATGACTATAAAATTATTATAAAACATCCAAGATTGATAATATAACGACATGGAACAATCAAAAATTATAGATACGTTGGAGACGTGTCAAGCATCCCCAAGCTTAACTCCTACTCATCCTCGAGTAGGTAAGTGATAAAAACAGAATTTTTGATGTGGAATGCTGTCTAACATGTCTTATCATATTTATTTTCTTTATAGCATGGACATTTGGACTTTTATATTGTTCAAAGCTATAGTCTAGTTTTGACATGATAATTTAAATACTCAAGCATGTCAACAAGCAACCATGTCTTTCAAAATATCAACGCTAAAATAAGCTATCCCTAGCCCATCATGCTCAATCATTGATCCATTCATGAAACACACTCGCATATTAGCTACACCCAATACTCAAGTACGATCATATTGCCTCCTAGTTGGTGCTTTTATAAGAGAAGATGGAGACTCAAATTCAAAAATAAAAATTGCATAAAGTAAAATAAAGGCCCTTCGAAGAGGGAAGTAGGGATTTGTAGAGGTGTCAGAGCTCAAAGCGAAAAACTTAGAGATAAAAACATTTTTGGGAGGTGTATCCTTCCCACCAACGAAAACGACTTAGAGTTCCCAACACTTTCCATGCTAGAATATCATAGGCGGTTCCCAAACAGAAAATAAAGTTTATTCCTTTTTCAACCATACTTTCACTTTCCATGGGTAGCTGTCCACAGTTGTGCCCTCCATACCAACACTTTCCAAGGAATTTATTATTTGACAACATAAAGTAAATTCATTTTTCATTTCGGGACTGGGAATCCCTAATACCTTTTCCTTACTCTCGTGCAATGACAAGTGAATAAACACTCATCGGTAGAATAACACATGTAGCATGAAAAATATTAGCCACCTCTCACCGCTCCACGAGCGGAACGAACACACAAAAGAGAAGTTTATTTTGAAAATTAGAGATGACACATACAAATTTGCTTAGAACGGCAAAATAATACCGCATGTAGATAGATATTGTGGAATGTGGCAAAAGTGGTTTAAAGTATTTTTGACACACAAGTAGAGATCATACTTAGTGCAAAATGAAGGCTAGCAAAAGATTGAGAAGCGACCAACCAAGAAATGAATAATCTCATAAGAAAGCATTAAGCATAATTAACACCGAATAATGCACCACAAGTAGGATATAATTTCATTGCATAATTATTTACTTTCGTGCTTGCATAGGGAATCACAAACCTTAACACCAATATTCTTAGTAAAGCATAATTACTCATCAACATAACTCACATATCATATAGTCATGTCTCAAAACTATTACTAAGAATCAAGTTTATTTTTTCCAATAATCTTCATGAAAGTTTTTATTATATCATTCTTGGATATCTATCACATTGTAACTAATTTTCATAAGTTGCTTTTGATAAGCTCAAACAAATATAAGTGAAGATCATGAGTATAATTTTATCTTTCTCTCAAAATAATTTAAGTGAAGCAAGAGAGAATTTATTGAAAATTTTACTAACTCTCATATAAATCTAAGTGAATCAAGAGGGCATTTCTTCAAAAATACTAAAGCACACCATGCTCAAATAGATATAAGTGCAGCACTAGAGCAAGTCCATAGCTCATAAAAGATTTAAGTGAAGCATAGAGAGCAATTCTAACAAGTCATGACATAATTTTGGCTCTCTCAAATAGGTGTGTACAGCAAGGAATCAAGACTTAAAACATAAATAAAACAAGAAAAGACTCATATCACACAAGACGCTCCAAGCAAAACACATAGTATGTGAAGAATAAAAATATAGCTTCGAGTAAAATATCGATGGTCGTTAGAAGAAAGAGGGGATGCCACTCAGGGCATCCCCAAGCTTAGTTGTTTGCTCACTTTTGGATAATAGCTTGGGATGCCGAGGCATCCCCAAGCTTAGGCTCTTCTTACTCCTTATTCCTTCATCCATTGTAAGATAACTCAAAACTTGAAAACTTCAATCACACAAAACTCAACAAAACCTTCGTGAGATCCGTTAGTATAAGAAAATAAATCACTACTATAAGTACTGTATCAAAACCAATTCATATTTTGTTCTTGCATTATATCTACTGTATCCAACTTTTCTATGGAAAAAAGTCATCAAATAAAACCATAGAGCCATCAAAACAAGCACACAACGTATGGGAAACATAATCTGTCAAAAACAGAACAGTGTGTAGCAATCTGACTATGTAGAAAACTTCTGGAACTCAAACAATTCTGAAAAAATGAGGACGACCCAAATAATTTGTATATTAATCTTCTGCAAAAAGAATTGGCATTTTAGCACGCTCTGGTAAAAAATGAGAATTGTTTTCATCAGAGCAAAAGTTTCTGTTTTCAGCAAGATCGGACAACTATCAGCCAAGAAGATCCTAAAGGCTTTACGTGGCACACACTAATTAAAACACAAAAAAGACAATCATAACAGTAGCATAATTGTGTAAACACTCAGGAACAGAAAGCAAAAGGCAAAAATAAATTTTATTCATTGGGTTGCCTCCCAACAAGCGCTATCATTTTACGCCCCTAGCTAGGCATAAGATTTCAATGATGCTCACATGAAAGATGGTAACTGAAACACAAAGAGAGCATCATTGAAACACATGACAAGCACATTTAAGTCTAACATAATTCCTATGCATAGGATTTTTGTAAGCAAACAAATTGTCAAGAAAAGAAAATCTAACATATGCAAAGAAGATGAAAAAAACATTGACGATCTCAACATAACAAGAGGTAATTTAGTAACATGAAAATTTCTACAACCATATTTTCCTCTCTCATAATAATTACATGTAGGATCATAATCAAATTCAACAATATAACTATCACACAAACTATTATCTTCATGATCCACATGCATGCAAACTTGACACTCTTCCAAAATAGTGAGATTAACATCAACTAAAGTCATGACCTCTCCAAACCCACTTTCATGAAAAATTTCATAAGATTGAACACTCTCCAAATATGTGGGATTATTTTTACCTAAAGTTGATGATCTTCCAAACCCACTTCCAGTATTATTCCAAACATTATTATCAATATCATAGTCATCATGAGGCTTAAATAAATTTTCAAGATCATAAGAAGAATCACCCCAATCATGATCACCGCAACAAGTAGTGGACATAGCAAAATTAGCATCCCCAAGCTTGGAGTTTTGCATATTATTAGCACAACTGACATGAATAGAATTTATAGTAAAATGACTGCAATCATGCTTTTCATTCAAGGAGCTATCATGAATCACTTCATAAATTACTTCATCACAATTTCAAGATTCACGAATCTCAAGAAAAACTTCATAAAGGTAATCTAGTGCACTCAACTCACTAGCAATTGGTTCATCATGATTGGATCTTTAAAAAACATTAGCAAGTGGATGAGGATCCATATCAATAGATTTTTAGCAAGCAAAGATGCAAGCAAAATAGAAGGCACATGGCAACACAAGCAAACAAGAGATCCGGCAAGAAAAAGGCAAACGGAAAGACGACAAATAAAAAGGCAAATATTTTTCTGAAGCGGGGGAGAGGAAAACGAGAGGCAAATGGCAAATAATATAAATTGCGAGGAGATGAGATTTGTGATTAGGAACCTGGTAGATGTTGAAGATCCTCCCCGACAACGACGCCAGAAATTCCTTTTGATGCGGCTCAAAGCTACGTCGGTATTTCCCCAAAGAGGAAGGAATGATGCAGCACAACAGCAGTAGGTATTTCCCTCGGTGATGAAACCAAGGTTATCGAACCAGTAGGAGAATGAAGCAACACAACGTAAACAACACCTGCACACAAATAACAACCACTTGCAACCCGACGTGTTAAACTGGTTGTCAATCCCTTTCAGGTAACGGCGCCAGAAATTGGCACGTGGATGGGAGAACGTAGTAATAGATTGATAGATCGAACGCCAAATAAAATAAATAATAATAAAATTGTAACATCCCAAATTTTCAATTTGGAATGTTATACATTAGGTCATCATGCATATCATATTTTTTCGCATTTTTCCGATCCTAGAAAATTTCACGCAACTCAAGGACCCTCGGAGAGTTGGAAGTTTCATTATTTTCATATTTGGGATTTCTCAAATCTTGAAAATAGGATCATTGGATTTATTTAATTATCTTCATAAAATTTTCCTATAAAAAACTTAAGAGAGGGAATAATATGACTTTCCCAATATTTAGGAAAAATGAAGATATTATAAATAAATCAAATTTGGTTTTGAAGATTTATTTTGCTTAGGCAAAAATGAGCTTTTTAAAAAAAATATGCATGTTTGCCGTTTTTAAAGTTCATTTTGTTCGACTCATTTTTAGGAGTCGGGGAAAATTTATTTTATTAAATTCGGAGTTCGTTTGGTATTTTTTTTAATCCGTTTAGTTTTGTTTTGTTTTTTAAAAAAATCCGCGCCCACTTTGGGCCAAGGGCCCTGCCCGCCGCGCCGCCCGCCCTCCCCTCGGCGGAGACTCCGCCGCCGCCGCGCCCTCGCCGCCTGTCCCGGCTCGGACCTCAGCGCCGCGCCGCCGCCTCCCCAAGGCAACCGGACCCTCCCTCCTATTTAACCCCGCCGCCTCCTCTCCCCTCAACCCGCCCGCCGCCGCCCTCCACCCGAGCCGCCGCCGCCCGAGGACGCCGCGCCGCTGTCGCCGTCGCCGAGCCCCTCGCCACCAGTCGACCGCCACCCACCGCCTGTCGCCCGACCTCACGGGAGCCCGAGCCGGCGAGCCGCCGGAGGTAGCCCTCGCCGCCGCCCCGATCCGGTTTTTGTTAGAAAACCCGATCCGGTTTTTCTCGAGATGTTCGGTTTTTTAAAAAAAAAAACCCTAGATGGTTTTTTTTTATTTTTTTTCGGTTTTCTTATTTAGTGAACGTTTACCGACCCGTTCGTTTCAATGAACGTGTTCGTTGGATTAGTTCTGTTAACGAACGTCCGCTGTTTAATCCGTTCGTCGTTTTCTTTTAAGCGGATTTAATCCGTTATTTTCTGATTTCGATTTACGATTCGATTTTCAAATGTGTTTAATTTCTCGCTCGCTTATCGGAATCAGGTGATTCAAGCGCGTGGAGTTTCGTTCTTAAACCGCCGTTCGACTAACCTACTTACACAGAGTTTTGCTACTGTAAAATTTTGACCTAGTTTCCGATTGCTAAATCGAGTCGTTCTCTCTCGAGTTTCGACTTTTGATGCTTTATTTGATTCGATTCTTTTGCAACCAGGGTTCTTAAGTTGAACTATCTGGTTAGATCTTTTATTCGAGATTTCCCCGTGCATTAGATGAGTACTTATTGTATGCTTGTTGTTTGTCTGCGTTAGATCACCCGAGTGCGCCGCTTGTTACTTGAATCTCTAGGTCTCGCGGATCATCAGCAAGGCAAGTAACACTTGCTCATAGCTTTTCTACTACCCAGTTTTATTGCATTAGATCAAGCCCTCAAACACTTGCATGTTTAGGATCTAATTAAATTGTGGGTTTGGGAAGTAGATGGAGGTAGTACCTATTACCTGTTTTACTTATGAAACCTTGGGAGTTACTTCTACGTTTGCTTATTATGCCATGCTATGCTAGTAGACGTGGATTGGGTGAGTGATATCCATGACAGATGTGAGATTGTTAATTTAATGGTTTATCTAAGGTGGCAACTTAAACACACATCCTGGGTGGATTGAGGCACCTGGTTTCTATCAGACTTGCCTGTTTTTCTTGGACCGCCACCCAGGCTCAAAGGGATCATAAGATTATTCAAACTAGAAACTTCCGTGTGCAGCCACAAGCCATTATGGGCTCGCATAGTTGACTAAGTTGTGCGAACTCTTACGGGTAGACTAGCAGATGTAGGGGAAAGTAGGTGTACCGGTCTACCCACAAGTAAGGTGCTAAGCGCTTACGAAAGACTGTGTCTCGGTCATCCGATCTCTCAAACACCATGTAGTGCGAGAACCAAGCGGAGGCGATCGAGTCTTGTGGGGAAAAGTCATAAACCTCTGCAGAGTGTATAAACTAATCATGATTAGCCGTGTCCCCGGTTATGGACATTTTGAGTATCCGTAATTGAATATCATGTGAATCTCAACATGTTACTTGAATAAATGTTATTGGGTTTTAATGAGTACTTTTAATTGGGATTGAGGATGTCATCAACCATTCTCAATGTTTAACAACCACCATGATAGTTAAACAAAATCATTCCTTTGCAGTAGGGAAAAACTAGCTTTATGCAAAACTGTAACCGTAGAGCTTTTCCACCAGCCATATATGCATGTAGTATAGGCTTATTACTTCATTGCTCTCTATGTGTTGCATTGCCAAAGATATTCCATGTCTTGACCCGTTTTGGCTGCAACTTTCACGCTATGCACTTTTTCGCATTTACAGTAAGGTGTTAGGTCGTGGTTCTATACTCAGTGATGCCGATGGAGTTGATGGACTCACTTATCTTCCAAGCCTTCCGCTGTTATTATTAGATGGCCTTAAGCCATATTATTGTATTAAGTTCCTTTGTGGACAACGATGTAATAAGTGTGTGATTGCTACTCTGCTATAAATCCTTGAATCTTGTGTGGTGTCGACATCGATCCAGGGATGACACCGAGCACGAGACTTGATCCATTCGGGTCTGGTCGCTCTGAGATAATGGTATCAGAGCACACGCTGACTGTAGGACACGACCACTAAGTTAAAGCCATAGGTCACTACTCTCTTCCCATTTTCTAACTCCTCATCTTTTCTACTCTCTTTAGGATGACGGACGTGAAGATCAAGTACACCCAACTGGATGAAGGCACACCTTTTGGATTTCACTTGAAGGAAGTTACCAAGTACCTGAACATTGGACTACCCAGCTTCACCGGGACTTTCCACGCCACTCTGCCTGAAGAGGAGCGCTGGAAGATTCAAGCTCACGTTCCAGAAGGACATTCGCCCCAATCACCAAGCCTATAGATAGTGTTTTCGGTGCACCAACTTGGAGTGCAGGAAAGAGCATGGCAGCTCACATCACCATGGGACGCATTGGAGAAGTTTATCAAGAAGACCTCAAGGACACTATCTACCAGATTTGCGGACGCCGAGATGACAAATGGGACGTCGTCAAGACCAAGAAGGATAGATCCATTGCAGCGTTCATCCAGGAGTTAAACCAAAGCACATTCGGACGCCAGGAGAACCAAATGTGCAATGATATGTTGGAGTTGCGTAACGCAAAGGGAAGGATCATCGAACTTGAAGAAGAATTAAAGACAACACGCAAGGACTACATGGACGAGATCGTAGCTCGGCAAGACACAATAACGATCTTAAGTATGAGATTGAAGAACTCAAGAAGAAGTTGGCGCCAGGAATGAAGACCAAGATGTCGATTGTCCAAGCGACTACATCAACATCGACGACACCGATTCGGATCCAAGTGAACCCGACTTTGAAAGACGAAATTTGGAAGCGAGACATTATGGAGTCTTCCACCGGTTCAAATTAGTAGAAGTCTCCCACATATTAGTAGTATTCCCTCCATGTAAATATTATAGTACACGCACTTTTGCGATAGTTAGATCGTTGTAAGCCCTTGTTTGATTGAATGAAGTGATTTTTGTGTGCATTTGCTCATGTGCAATTGGGTAGTGATTCCCCTTAGACCCCACTCTATTCTAAATTTCTCTTCTTTTCTAAACCCATCAGATGCCTCCGAGACGCGACCCCGGATTCGTTTTCCCGCCAGAGACCACCCAACTGATCCAAAGAGTTGAATACCCCTGATTCAAACATTGGTGCGTAACCAGGCAACAACAACAACAACCCACCACCACCACCACTGCGGATCATCGACTCGTTTCCTTAGACTAAACCGCCGGTGTATTCAAGTAGCACCGAGCCGATTGTAGCAGATGACTGGCTCCGCAAGATAGGAAGGGAGCTGACCACAGCAGGATGCACAGATGGAGAAAGAGTGAAGTTTGCAGCACATCAGCTTGAAGGACCCGCAGGAGCATGGTGGGAGAATTTCACAGCCACTTACCCTGTAGACACTGTCACATGGGATCAATTTCAGCAAGTTTTCCGCACTGCCCATGTTTCAGCAGGAGCTATGGCCATGAAGAAGCGTGAGTTTCGCAACTTACGCCAAGGAGGAAGGACTGTTGGTCAGTACGTGGATGACTTTAGTAAATTAGCACGTTATGCCCCAGATGACGTTGCTACCGATGCGCCTAAACGGAGAAGTTTCTAGAAGGACTGAATGATGAGTTGACATGCCGTTGATGGTAGCCAGTTTCAATAACTACCGGAGTTGGTAGACCGAGCCCTCATGATTGAAGGAAAGCGCAACAAATTGAGAGCATAAGCGGAAGTATGGGCAAGGGAAGTATAACTCGAGCTCAGCAGAACCTCGTTATACCCCTAAATCAGGAATTCAGTTTCAGCATACCCATGGAGGAGGTAATTCGCATAACCATAACAGCACCAAGAATGGGAACGGAAATGGAGGAAGCAATGGACAGAATCGCACCAACCCGTCAACACCATCCAAAGTAGATCTCGAGTCATATTACTTGCTTTAAGTGCCGCAAGATGGGCATTATGCCAATGACTGCCTGAAGGCCGTAATGGAAATGGCAATGGAAGCTCTGGAAAGAAGCCCAACCCTTTCAACAGGGGACGGTGAACCACATTGATGTGGAGGAGGTTGAAGATCAGCCCGATGCACGATGTCGGTAAGTTTTTGGTTAAGTCATTTATCGCACTAGTTCTTTTCGATCTTTGGTGCATCGCATTCATACATATCAAGGGATTTGTAGAGAAGTATAGCCTACCTACCGGATTCTTAAAACCCCTTTGCTAGTAAGCTCACCAGAGCGGAGTATATGGCCGGAACAAGGATGTTTTCAAGTGCCATTAAGTATAGGAAGGCATGTATTCCCGATGGATTTGATCATTCTGTAATCTCAAGGATTTGATGTAATTCTCGGTATGGATTGGCTGTCGATGTATGGAGGAAACATCGATTGCGCAAGTAAGACGATTTTTCTCACAACACCAGAAGGAAGAAGGATTAAGTATGTATCACGGCATCACCGAGGAGAGCTCATGTAAATTGCTTATCGTGAGTTGTGCGGGAAGAAGTACCAGTAGTGAAGGATTACCCTGATGTATTTCCTGAGGAATTGCCAGGAATGCCACCGGATAGAGACATTGAGTTTTTGATAGAACTTTTGCCAGGAACAGGCCCAATATCAAAGCGACCATACAGGATGCCTGCACAGGATTTGGCGGAAATCAAGAAGCAGATTAAGGAGCTATTAGATAAAGGTTTTATACGCCCAAGTTCTTCGCCTTGGGGATCACCCGTTTTGTTAGTAGAGAAGAAGGATGGATCTTTGAGAATGGTTGTTGATTATCGTGGATTGAATGAAGTAACAATCAAGAACAAGTACCCATTACCTATGATAAATGATCTGTTTGATCGCTTGCAAGGAGCTAAAGTGTTTTCCAAGATCGACTTCCGATCAGGGTACCATCAGTTGAATATTCGGGAGCAGGACATACCCAAGACAGCATTCACCACGAGATATGGATCGTATTTAGTATACCGTTATGTCATTTGGACTGACTAACGCACCAGCCTATTTCATGAACCTGATGAACAAAGTGTTTATGGAGTTTTTGGATAAGTTCGTCGTGGTGTTCATTGATGACATTTTGATTTTTTCGAAGAATGAGGAGGAACACCAGGAACATTTGAGATTAGTTTTGGAGAAACTGAGGGAACACCAGTTGTATGCCAAGTTCAGCAAATGTGAGTTTTGGCTAAAGGAAGTTGGATTTCTCGGACATGTTATATCCGGAGAAGGGATAGCAGTTGACCCCACAAAAGTTGAGACCGTAACCAAATGGGAAGCACCAACGACAGTTGGAGAGATTCGGAGTTTCCTTGGACTCGCAGGATACTACCGAAGATTCATTAAGAATTTCTCAAGGATTGCCAAGCCCATGACTGAATTGTTGAAGAAGGATAACAAATTCATATGGACTGAGGACTGTGAGGCAAGTTTTCAGGAGTTGAAGAAAAGATTGGTCACCTCACCAGTTTTGATATGGCCAGACCAGACCAAGGATTATGAGGTGTATTGCGACGCTTCACGTCGAGGACTTGGAGCAGTGCTTATGCAAGAAGGAAGAGTTGTTTCGTATGCCTCACGACAACTTAAGCCCCATGAGTTAAATTATGCCACACATGATTTGGAGTTAGCAGCCGTTGTGCATGCCTTGAAGACGTGGAGACATTTTCTCATTGGAAATCATTGTGAAGTATATACGGATCACAAGAGTTTGAAGTACATCTTCACACAGAAGGAATTAAATCTCAGACAGAGGAGATGGTTAGAACTTATCAAGGATTATGACATGAGATTGCATTATCACCCGGAAAGGCTAATGTAAATGGTCGACGCATTGAGCCGTAAGAGCCACGTCAATACCCTAATGATGGGAGGGATACCCAATGAGTTAGCCGAGGACCTTCGAGAACTATGCTTGGAAATAGTTCCGAGAGGCTATGTAGCAGCATTGGAGATTCAGTCGACACTAATGGACAAAATCAGAAAAGCCCAAAAGGCAGATAAGGAAGTTGCCTCTATAAAGGAGAAAATGAGCAAAGGAAAAGCTAAAGGATTTCGTGAGGACGAGCACGATACCCTATGGTTTGAAGACCGTGTTTATGTGCCCAATGACCCGAGAGATCGTGAAGTTGATTTTACAAGAAGCTCATGATTCACCCTATTCGATTCACCCAGGGAATACCAAGATGTATTTGGATTTGAAGAATACTTTCTGGTGGACCGGAATGAAGAAGGATATTGCGGAGTATGTAGCAGTTTGCGATGTATGTCAGAAAGTAAAGGCAGAGCATCAGAAGCCAGCAGGATTGTTACAACCATTGCCGATACCCGAATGGAAGTGGGATAAGCTAGGCATGGATTTTATCACAGGATTGCCAAAGACTCGTTCAGGATATGACTCGATTTGGGTCATAGTCGACCGTTTAACGAAGGTACCTCATTTCATTCGATCAAGACTACCTATAGCGGTGCTAAGTTGGCAAAGATATACATGACCAGAATTGTGTGTTTGCACGGAGTTCCAAGGAGTATCGTATCAGACAGAGGAACCCAATTTACCTCAAAATTTTGGAACCAGTTGCACGAAACATTGGGAACCCGATTGGAATTCATCTGACTTTCCACCCACAGACCGATGGATGACCGAGAGAGTCAATCAGATTTTGGAGGACATCTTTGAGAGCTTGTGCCCTAGATTATGGATCTAGCTGGGATGATAATTTGTCAGATGCAGAATTTTCCTACAACAACAGTTACCAAACCAGCTTGAAGATGGCACCTTTTGAGGCTCAGTATGGAAGAAGGTGCGAGACACCGTTGTTATGGGACTAAACCGGAGATCGTCAGTTGTTTGGACCAGATTTGATTAAGGAGTCTGAACGAAAGTTAAGTTGATTCGAGACAGGCTCAAGGTAGCCCAGTCCGGACAAAAGGGCTATGCCGATTCAAAGCGCAGCGATTGAGTATGAAGTTGGAGACAGTATATCTCGAGTATCCCCGCTTCGAGGAGTTAAGCGTTTTGGAGTTAAAGGAAAGTTAGCACCACGTTTCATTGGACCGTATAAGATTTTGCAACGCATGGGAGAAGTTGCTTATAAGTTGGAATTGCGGAAGGACTGTCGGGGAGTTCATGATGTATTCCATGTTTCTCGATTGAAGAAATGTCACCCCGAGATAGCGAGAGGTACCGCTAAGAGACACAAAGTACCACTGGAAGCAATTCAGTTGATGGATGACTTAACATATGAGGAAAAACCGGTTAAGATTCTCGATTATGCCAAAGCAGAGTTACCCTTGACAAGGTTATCAAGTTTTGCAAAGTTCAAAGGAGCCACCACACCGAGGATGAAGCCACACAGGAAAGAGAGGAAGTTTTGCTCAAGGACCACCCTCACCTATTTTCTAGCCAACCCGAATCTCGAGGGCTTAGATTCATCTTAAAGAGGTAGGTTTGTAACATCCCAAATTTTCAATTTGGAATGTTATACATTAGGTCATCATGCATATCATATTTTTTCGCATGTTTCCGATCCTAGAAAATTTCACGCAACTCAAGGACCCTCGGAGAGAGTTGGAAGTTTCATTATTTTCATATTTGGGATTTCTCAAATCTTGAAAATAGGATCATTGGATTTATTTAATTATCTTCATAAAATTTTCCTATAAAAAAACTTAAGAGAGGGGAATAATATGACTTTCCCAATATTTAGGAAAAATGAAGATATTATAAATAAATCAAATTTGGTTTTGAAGATTTATTTTGCTTAGGCCAAAATGAGCTTTTTAAAAAAATATGCATGTTTGCCGTTTTTAAAGTTCATTTTGTTCGACTCATTTTTAGGAGTCGGGGAAATTTTATTTTATTAAATTCGGAGTTCGTTTGGTATTTTTTTTAATCTGTTTAGTTTTGTTTTGTTTTTAAAAAAAAAATCCGCGCCCCGCCTGGGCCAAGGGCCCAGCCGGCCCAACCGCCGCCGCCTGCCCAGCCCTCCCCTGCGCGGACTCCCGCCGCCGCCACGCCCGCCGCCGCCCCTCCCCAAGGCAACCGGACCCCCTCCCTCCTATTTAACCCCCGCCCCCTCCTCTCCCTCAACCCCGCCCGCCGCCGCCCTCCACCCGAGCCATGCCGCTGGGACGCGCCGCGCTGTCGCCGTCGCCCGGAGCCCTCGCCACCAGTCGACCCGCCGCCACCCACCGCCCATCGCTCGACCCGCCGGGAGGCCGGAGCCCTGGCCGTGAGCGAGCCGAGGTAGCCCTCGCCGCCGCCCGATCCGGTTTTGTTAGAAAACTGATCCGATTTTCTCGAGATGTTCGGTTTTTAAAAAAAAAACCTAGATGGTTTTTTATTTTTTCGATTTTCTTATTTAGTGAACGTTTACCGACCCGTTCGTTTCAATGAACGTGTTCGTTGGATTAGTTACGTTAACTAACGTCCGCTGTTTAATCCGTTTCGTCGTTTTCTTTTAATCGGATTTAATCCATTATTTTCTGATTTCGATTTCCAATTCGATTTTCAAATCTGTTTAATTTCTCGTTCGTTTATCGGAATCAGGTGATTCAAGCGCCTGGAGTTTCGTTACGAAACCGCCGTTCTGATTAACCTACTTACACAGAGTTTTGCTATTGCAAAATTTTGACCTAGTTTCCGATTGCTAAATCGAGTCGTTCTCTCTCGAGTTTCGACTTTCGATGCTTTATTTGATTCGATTCTTTTGCAACCAGGGTTCTTAAGTTGAACTCTCTGGTTAGATCTTTTACTCGAGATTTCCCGTGCATTAGATGAGTACTTATTGTATGCTTGTTGTTTGTCTGCGTTAGATCACCCGTGAGTGCGCCGCTTGTTACTTGAATCTCTAGGTTTCGCGGATCATCAGCAAGGCAAGTAACACTTGATCATACCTTTTCTACTACCCAGTTTTATTGCATTAGATCAAGCCCTCAAACACTTGCATGTTTAGGATCTAATTAAATTGTGGGTTTGGGAAGTAGATGGAGGTAGTACCTATTACTGTTTACTTATGAAACCTTGGGAGTTACTTCTACGTTTGCTTATTATGCCATGCTATGCTAGTAGACGTGGATTGGGTGAGTGATATCCATGATGATGTGAGATTGTTAATTTAATGGTTTATCTAAGGTGGCAACTTAAACACACATCCGGGTGGATTGAGGCACCTGGTTTCTATCAGGACTTGCCTGTTTTTCTTGGACCGCCACCTGTGCTCAAAGGGATCATAAGATTATTCAAACTAGAAACTTCCGTGTGCAGCCACAAGCCATTATGGGCTCGGCATAGTTGACTAAGTTGTGCGAACTCTACGGGTAGACTAGCAGATGTAGGGGAAAGTAGGTGTAGGGTCTACCCACAAGTAAGGTGCTAAGCGCTCGAAGAGCGTGTCTCGGTCATCCGTCTCTCAAACACCATGTAGTCACGAGAACCAAGCGGAGGCGATCGAAGTCTTGTGGGGAAAAGTGCCAAACCTCTGCAGAGTGTATAAACTACTCATGCTTAGCCGTGTCCCCGGTTATGGACATCTTGAGTATCTAGTACTTGAATATCATGTGAATCTCAACATGTTACTTCGAAATAAATGTTATTGGGTTTTAATGAGTACTTTTAATTGGGATTGAGGATGCTGTCAACCATTCTCAATGTTTAACAACCACCATGATAGTTAAATAAAATTATTCCTTTGCAGTAGGGAAAAACTAGCTTTATGCAAAAATGTAACCGTAGAGCTTTTCCACCAGCCATATATGCATGTAGTATAGGCTTATTTCCTTCATTGCTCTCTATGTGTTACATTGCCAGCATATTCCATGTGCTGACCCGTTTTCGGGCTGCAACTTTCACGTTGAGACTTTTCGAACTGACGAGTAAGGTGTTAGGTCGTGGTTCTATACTCGGTGATGCCGATGGAGTTGATGGACTCACTTATCTTCCAAGCCTTCATTGTTATTATTAGATGGCCTTAAGCCATATTATTGTATTAAGTTCCTTTGTGGACAACGATGTAATAAGTGTGTGATTTCTACTCTGCTATAAATCCTTCGAAGTACTGTGTGGTGTCAGCATTACTGATCCAGGGATGACACTGAGCATAGAGACTTGATCCATTCGGGTCTGGTCGCTACAGAGAATTCCCAAGGTTTCATAAGTAAAACAGGTAATAGGTACTACCTCCATCTACTTCCCAAACCCACAATTTAATTAGATCCTAAACATGCAAGTGTTTGAGGGCTTGATCTAATGCAATAAAACTGGGTAGTAGAAAAGGTATGATCAAGTGTTACTTGCCTTAGCGATGATCCATGAGACCTAGAGATTCAAGTAACAAGCGGCGCACTCCGGGTGATCTAACGCAGACAAACAACAAGCATACAATAAGTACTCATCTAATGCACGGGAAATCTCGAATAAAAGATCTAACCAGATAGTTCAACTTAAGAACCACAGTTGCAAAAGAATCGAATCAAATAAAGCATCGAAAGTCGAAACTCGAGAGAGAACGACTCGATTTAGCAATCGGAAACTAGGTCAAAATTTTACAGTAGCAAAACTCTGTAAGTAGGTTAGTTTGGAACGGGCGGTTTCAGAATTAAAACTCAGCGCTTGAATCACCGATTCCGATAAATGAGCGAGAAATTAAACAGATTTGAAAATCGAATCGTAAATCGAAATCGAAAATAACGGATTAAATCCGCTTAAAAGAAAAACGACGAACGGATTAAACAGCGGACGCTCGTTAATAGAACTAATCCAACGAACACGTTCATTGAAACGAACGCGGGTAAACGCTCACTAAATAAGAAAACTGAAAAATAAAAAACCATCTAGGGTTTTTTTTAAAATCGAACATCTCGAGAAAACCGGATCGGGTTTTCTAACAAAACCGGATCGGGCGGCGGCGAGGGCTACTCCGGCTGCTCGGCGGGCCTCCGGCTGGGTCGGGCGACGGGCGGTGGGTGGCGGGTCGACTGGTGGCGAGGGGCTTCGGCGACGGCGACAAAGCGGCGGCTCGGTGGAGGGCGGCGGCGGGCGGGTTGAGGGAGAGGAGGGGCGACGGGTTAAATAGGAGGGAGGGTCCGTGCCTTTGGGGAGGGGCGGCGGCGGCGCTGCGGTCCGAGCTTAACACGGCGGGCGGGCGGCAAGGCGGCGGCGGGAGTCCGTGGCGCGAGGTGAGGGCGGGCCGGGCGGCGGCTGGCCGGGCTGGGCCTTGCCCAAAGCGGGCGCGGATTTTTTTTTAAAACAAAACAAAACTAAACGGATTAAAAAAAATACCAAACTAACTCCGAATTTAATAAAATAAATTTTCCACGACTCCTAAAAATGAGTCGAACAAAATGAACATTAAAAACGGAAAACATGCATATTTATTTAAAAAAGCTCATTTTGGCCTAAGCAAAATAAATCTTCAAACCAAATTTGATTTATTTATAATATCTTCATTTTTCCTAAATATTGGGAAAGTCATATTATTCCCTCTCTTAAGTTTTTTATATGAAAATTTTATGAAGATAATTAAATAAATCCAATGATCCTATTTTCAAGATTTGAGAAATCCCAAATATGAAAATAATGAAACTTCCAACTCTCTCCGAGGGTCCTTGAGTTGCGTGAAATTTTCTAGGATCGGAAAAATGCGAAAAAAATATGATATGCATGATGACCTAATGTATAACATTCCAAATTGAAAATTTGGGATGTTACAAAAATGCAGCAAGGTATTTTTGTATTTTTGGTTTAATAGATCTGAAAATAAAAGCAAAGGAAAAGTAGATCGCAAAGGCAAATAATATGAGAAAGAGACCCGGGGGCTGTAGGTTTCACTAGTGGCTTCTCACGAGAAAATTAGCAAACGGTGGGTAAATAAATTACTGTTGGGCAATTAATAGAACTTCAAATAATCATGACGATATCCAGGCAATGATCATTATATAGGCATCACGTCTAAGATTAGTAGACCGACTCACCTTTGCATCTACTACTATTACTCCACACATCGACCGCTATCCAGCATGCATCTTGTGTATTAAGTTCATGGGGAAACAGAGTAATGCAATAAGAACGATGACATGATGTAGACAAGATCTATCTATGTAGAAATAGACCCCATCGTTTTATCTTTAGTAGCAACAATACATACGTGTCGGTTCCCCTTCTGTCACTGGGATCAAGCACCGTAAGATCAAACCCACTAGAAAGCACCTCTTCCCATTGCAATATAAATAGATCAAGTTGGCCAAACAACACCTAAATATGGGAGAAGAAATACGAGGCTATAAGCAATCACGCATTAAAGAGATCAAAGAAACTCAAATACTTTCATGGATATAAAAAGATAGATCTGATCATAAACTCAAAGTTCATCCGATCTCAACAAACACACCGCAAAAAGAGTTACATCATATGGATCTCCAAGAGACCATTGTATTGAGAATTCAGCAAGAGAGAGGAGGCCATCTAGCTACTAACTACAGACCCGAAGGTCTACAAAGAACTACTCACGCATCATCGGAGAGGCACCAATGGAGGTGGTGAACCCCATCCGAGATGGTGTGTAGATTGGATCTGGTGGTTCTGGAATTGATTTTCGTCGACTCCCCTAGTGTTTCCGGAATATTGGGGTATTTATAGAGCAAAGAGGCGGTCCGGGGGGCACCGGAGGTGGGCACAACCCACCAAGGCGCGCCTGGCCTCCTGGCGCACCCTGGTGGGTTGTGCTCTCCTCAGAGAACCCCCCAGGCGCAGCCAGGGCCCATTAGGTGTCTTCTGGTCCATAAAAATTCTTCGTGAAGTTTCGTTGCATTTGGACTCCGTTTGATATTGATTTCCTGCGATGTAAAAAACATAGAGAAAACAACAACTGGCACTTGGCACTATGTCAATAGGTTCGTACCAAAAATGATATAAAATGACTATAAAATGATTATAAAACATCCAAGATTGATAATAAAAATAGCATGGAACAATAAAAAATTATAGACACGTTGGAGACGTATCACCCGGTAGCGCCCGTTAGATTTTGTTTTTGTTTTCGTTTCTGTTTCTAAAACAGAATAGTTCTGATTTTGTAAAATCTATATATTTTAGGTTATTAAATATTTTTAGTTGATTCTTTTTGATCTAGTCTGCAAATTTCCTAAAGTTTCTGCATAAACTAGTTTCGGCCATGTTTTAGTTTTTAAAAAAAAATTTATATGAGTTTTAGTCAGATTAGTATTTCTACTATAAATGAGCAAGGATTTTTTTCGTGAATCTTTTTGCCACTGCTTTGTTTTAACATTGCCTAGCAGTAGGATTAATTTGGGTACTTATAGATTTGATTAAAATTAGTTTTACATGAAAACAACACTGTTTTAGTTTCTTTTACTTTGCTGCTGTTTTCTGCTATTTTAATTACTTTAAGATTATTTCTTCTGTTGTTTTATCTTTAGTCAGAATAGTTTCTATAGATCTAGAAGGTGAACTTTTATTTACAGAAGAAAATGTTTTATTTTATTTTTTGTTTTTCTTTCTATCATTTAACAAAAACCTTATTTTGGCTTTGTTTAAGAAAAATTTTGTAGAAGAAAATTATTTTTTGAGTTTGTCTTACTTGTAGTAAAAACCTTGCTTTGATTCTATGACCTCATTGGTTTTATTGTTGGATTTCTTTGTGTGTATGATTGTGTGTTATTATAATTTAGTTGCTGTTGTAGTAGAAATTTTATGATGGTATACTTATTTGTGCTATGTTTGACTCTTTAGAATTCCCGGAGTGTAGAGCTTGCTATCACGAGTCACTAGCATTCGAAGACCGTCAGCAAGGCAAGTCTTGATCATGAATTTTAATTCCTATGATTTATTGTATTAGTAGTATTTGCTCCCCACCATGCATGCAGTAGGAGAAATTTAACAAGTCTTGAGTAGTATCATGTGGTAGGTTGACCCAAAATCCGTTTGTTACCATTGCCCGGGACGATGTAGTTTATTTTGCTAAGCTCATAGACGGGGTTGGTTGAGCGATTCATAAGATCATGACAACCCCATGATTTCAAGCTCAAGATGAACTTCAAATTCACTACTAGGTGGAGGACGGTTGATGGGCACCCTGGAGCAACCAGCGGATGGTCGGGATGCATGGAGAAGCGCCATGACATCTTGCGGAAAGCTTCACCCAGCCATGAAGAGACTGATGGATACACCTTGACTGGAAGCTTACCTGTGCAGCTGCAAGCCATTATGGGCTCTGGCTTGGTCGACCCTAGGCGTGACTCTGGCCGGACGATGCTACGAGATGTAGAAGAACGGTAGGATTGGATGAGCACCGGCAATGGCCCACAGAAACTCTATGGAAGACCCTGTGTCGTTCGTCCCGTCTTCAAACACCCGGCAGTGCGAGGACATAAAGGAGGGTACGATTCTTGCGGGTAAAGTGCACAAAACTCTGCAAAGTGAAAACCTAACGATTAGTCATGTCCCCGGTTATGGAAGCTGATCCTCTGGAATTGGAGTATTTCAAAAATCTCAACACCGAACATAATTAATTAATTGATGGGTTATTAATGATTTCGGGTATGAGACACTGGTTGGCGGAGCCATCTCAATAACAACCAATATTTTGCAGTAATTGCAAGCAAGTCCTTTTTGTTGTTGGAAAAAATTGGTTTTTTCGCAAAAACATAAACTTAGAGCCCCACAGCCAAATTGCATATAGTATTAGCATTGTTGTTATTGTTCTCTCTATGACTTGCGGGCATATTCAAAATGCTGACCTACATGGCTGCAACGTCTCATGTTGCAGAGAGTTTTCCGGCCAGGAGTGAGGCTACGATTTACGCTCGGTGATTGCCCTATGGAGTTGGATGGACTCGCTTTTCGTCTACGCTTTCGCAGCATTTAGTTTTTTCTCATGAGTTGGCCTTTGGCCGAATTTATTCTATTGTAATAAAGACTCTATATGAGAATCGTGTAATAAATCAGGTGTGATTGAACTTTAAATTTTTCATAAATGTACTGTGTGTGCCAGCATGATCTTGGGATGGTACAGATACACAGAGAATTGGCCGATTTTGGGTCAGGTCGCTACATCGTGTCAACATAGAACAACATGAGTGTTGTGTCAATTTTTGGGGTTCGCTTGGACATTTTTATACTTTAACTGAGCTTTCTATGCATTCATGTGCATAATTCAAATTTGCACTACATGCACACGCTCCAGTGCATATAAACAGGTTGAAAAATCAAATGTGCGTCCTTGGTTGCAACCTTAGGTCCCATGCAAGAAATGGGAATGAATGTCAAACACCTTTGCCACCGTCGCTCGCCAGCTAACATTGAGATACTTGGTTTTGAAATTCTAGTAAATCGAAAACTCGTCTGAAATTCATGAAACTTGACATGCTATCATGGAACGGCATCAACATGTAGTGGTAAAAATATTGTCCCATTTGGGGCAGGTTAGAGCATAAGCTTCTCATAAGCCAGAGCTTCTCGCAACAAGCTCATGGTTACGATAGGGAACGTTTAACCTTTCTGGACGAAATGATATCCGTTGCCTCTTATTGATTTCAATTTTTTCTCTAGTGTCAACATAGAGCAATAGGAGTGTTGTGTTAAATTTTGGAATTTTTCGGGGTTCGTTTGGACATTTCTATACATTAGTTGAGTTTTCAATGCACTTATGTGCATAATTCAAATTTGAACTGCATGCACATACTCTAACGCATATAAATTGGTTGAAAATTCAAATATGTCAAACACCCTGCCACCATCACTCGGCTACAAACATTGAGATACCTGGTTTTTAAATTCTAATAAATCCCAAACTCGTCTGAAATTCATGAAACTTGGCATGCTATCATGGAGCGGCATCAACATGTCGTGGTAAATTTTTTGTCCCATTTGGGGCAGGTTTGGGTATAAGCTTCTCACAAACCAGAGTTTCTCACAACAAGCGTGATGGTTTCGGTAGGGAACGTGCCACCTTTGGGGACGAAATGATATTCGTTGCCTCTTATTGCTTTCAAAAAATTTCTTGTGTCAACATAGAACAATTGGAGTGTTGTGTTAAATTTTGGAATTTTTTGGGGTTTGTTTGGACATTTCTATACATTAACTGGGTTTTCTAGGCATTTTATGTGCATAATTCAAATTTGAACTACATGCACATGCTCTAGTGCATATAAATTGGTTGAAAAATCAAATATGTGTCCTTGGGTGCATGCTTAGGTCCCATGCAAGAAATGGGAATGAATTTCAAACACTAGGGCACTGTTGATTGCCGGCAAAACATTGAGATACTTTGTTTTGAAATTCTAGTAAATCCATAACTCGTCTGAAATTCATGAAACTTGGCATGCTATCATTGGAATGGCACCCGACATGCTGTGGTATTTTTCGTGTCTTTGAGAGAAGGCGCACTCGAATAACAACCAACAAAGGCATTTTGAAACAAATAACTGCCACTGTAACATCGCAAACGTTTTAGATTGAACACCCTTATGTAAACCGACAGCTTCCTTAGTAAGCCAATGGAAAATGTGTTGAGCAGGATTTGTGCAGCTCTTCATCGCAAATGTTTTAGATAGAACACCCTTATGCAAAGTGAGAGCTATGGCCTTCCGCAGTAAGCCAAGGGAAAATTCGCCGCGCAGGACTTGTGCATCTCTTCAACTCAAACAGTTCAGATTGAATAAGGTATGCAAAGCGAGACTTCGGCGCTAAGCCAAGAGAAAATTTGGCAAGCAGGATTTGTACCTCCCTTGAACGCAAACGGTTTTTTCGGATGACCCGTGTGCAACCACGTACAAACAATTTGGTAAGATTTGCATTTGTCACATTGGGTATATTGCCGTTTGTCAAACCGGAGAGATTGACATTTGTTGATCTAGTAACATTGCCATTTGTCAATCCTTGTAACACTGCGATTTGTTAAAATATGCAGCTAAAAATCACTAGCACTATTTAATTTTTGCAACTAAAATTCAGTAATTAAGCATAGATTTCATTCATAGATTAAGGAGTTGTTCTTAATTTATACAAACAGCTCAACTCGACAGCTAAACCGACCAAACTTTTCCCCAATTGTTGCCAATCACGTACTGAAATAGCTAGTTCAACTATATACTAGCTAATTTTAAGTACGTTGTATAGTTCCACCACATCTATAGTCAGATGAACTGAACAAAATAGCACCTAAATACGACTACTACTACGAAGGGGCTTTGTACTACTTCTGGCAGCTTTTCCTCTGCCGAGCACGCTCAGTAAGAGGAAGATGAGGAGGAGTGATGACCCACAAGTATAGGGGATCAATTGTATCTCTTTTCGATGAGTAAGAGTGTTGAACCCAACGAGGAGCAGAAGGAAATGACAAGTGGTTTTCAACAAGGTAATGTCTACAAGTGCTGAAATTGTAAGTAACGGAGTAGTTTGATAGCAAGATAATTTGTAACAAGCAAGTAAAGATAATAGTGACAAAAGTGCAGCAAGGTAGCCCAATCCTTTTGAGGCAAAGGACAGGCCAAAACAGTCTCTTATAGTAAGCAAAGCGTTCTTGAGGATACACGGGAATTTCATCTAGTCACTTTCATCATGTTGATTCGATTCATGTTCGCTACTTTGATAATTTGATATGTGGGTGGACCGGTGCTTAGGTGTTATTCTTACTTGAACAAGACTCCTACTTTGATTAACCCCCTCGCAAGCATCCACAACTATGAGAAAAGTATTAAGAATAAATTCTAACCATAGCATTAAACTTTTGGATCCAATCGGTCCCTTACAGAATAGCTAATAAACTAGGGTTTAAGCTTCTTTCACTCTCGCAACCCATCATCTAATAAATACTCCACAATGCATTCCCTAAGGCACAAATATGGTGAAGCATCATTTAGTCGACATTCACATGACACCACTAAGGGAATCACAACATACATACTATCAAAATATCAAACACATATCAAGTTCACATGACTATTTGCAACATGATTTCTCCCGTGACCTCAAGAAAAAAGTAACTACTCACAAATGATAATCATGCTCAAGATCAGAGGGGTATTAAATAGCATATTGGATCTGAACATATAATTTTCCACCAAATAAACCATATAGTAATCAACTACAAGATGTAATCAACACTACTAGTCACCCACAAGCACCAATCTACTGTTCCGGTACAAAGATTGAACACAAGAGATGAACTAGGGTTTGAGAGGAGATGGTGCTTTTGAAGATGTTGATGGAGATTGCCCTCCCCAAGATGGGAGAGTTATTACTGATGATGATGACGATGATTTCCCCCTCCGGGAGGGAAGTTCCCCATGAATCGCTCACTTGGAGAGGGCAAAAGTGCTCCTGCCCAAGTTCCGCCTCGAGACGGCGGCACTCCGTCCCGAAATTCCTCTCCTCTTTTTTCTAGGTCCAAATGACTTATATACCATAAGATGGGCACCGAAGGTGGGCCTGGGTGAGCACAACCCACCAGGGCGCCTCTGGGCTCCTTGGCGCGCCTAGGTGGGTTGTGTCCACCTCGAGGGCCCCCTCTGGTACTTATTTGCTCCAATATTCCTCATATATTCCATAAAAATTCTCCGTGAAGTTTTAGCTTGTTTGGAGTTGTGTAGAATAGGTAGCCTGACGTAGCTTTTCCAGGTCCAGATTTCCAGCTGCCGGAATTCTCCCTCTTTGTGTGTACCTTGCATATTATGAGAGAAAAGGCATTATAATTACTCCAAAAAGCATTATTATGCATAAAAACATCATAAATAACAATAGGAAAACATGATGCAAAATGGACGTATCAACTCCCCCAAGCTTAGACCTCGCTTGTCCTCAAGCGAAAACCGAAATCGAAAAACGTGTAGACATGCTTAGAGAGAGAGGTGCCGATAAAAACAAAATTTGGACATAGAAGCATCATGTAGATTATTATAACAGCAACAAAGTTAAACATAAAACTTTTATCATAGAACTTTTATCATAGACTTCTCATAAATAAGTGACAATTTATCACACAATTGAAGTATAAAGCATAAACTCTATTAGAAACCAACAAACTATGTTCTGAGTCAACTTTGCAACTACAGTTCATCATCTTTTCAGGAAGGGTCACGTATCGGAGCCTTTAGGCAAGTCCACATACTCGACCATCATATAGACTTCTATGATTGCTAACACTCACCGCATACACATGAGCAAAACGTTTCAACCGGACGCATTGAAAGATGGGGGCTTATAGTTTCGCCTCCCAACGTATTCACATCAAGGGTGATGTCAACAATAATAACTCATGCTACCCATATTCAACTAGACATATGTGCCTAGATCTTTCCTCACCACATGCTTGCCAAAGGAGAAAATAAAAAGGATTGGAAAGAAAAACTTTGACTCTTGCATAAAAGTAAATACATAAAAGTAAAAGATAGGCCCTTCGCAGAGGGAAGCAGAGGTTGCCATGCGTTTATTTGTTTGTATGCTCAACCCCTTAGTGCAAAAGAACATAAGGTTGCATTTCCCCTTGTGATAGCGACCTTTATTATGAAGTATTTCGCTTTTATTCTTCACCATCACAAGTTCGTGCAACGCTCAATTTTCTCTTACACTAAATGATATCACACATTTAGAAGCAATTTTTATTGCCTTATTGCACCGATGACAACTTACTTGAGGGATCTTGCTCAATCCCAAGGTAGGTATGGTGGACTCTTCTAAATAAGATTTGGGTTTAAGGGTTTTTGGATGCACAAGTAGTATCTCTACTTAGTGCGGAATTTTGGCTAGCAAAGATAGGGGGCAAGCACCACATGTTAAAGGATCTATGACAATATAACTTCTATATGAATATGAACAAACATAAATCATTACGTTGTCTTCCTTGTCCAACGTCAACAATTTTGGCATATAATATTTTGGGGGGCTCACAATCACAAAAGATTTCTAGGATAGTGTATTTATATGTGAATCTTCTCTTCCCTTATTAATTCTTTCATGAGTTGCATCACTGACCAATGCTATGTTTGTCAATCTTTAATAAAATTTCCTACTTATACTTTTCCTTATGTGGTGCCATCACCTACCATAATATTAGCATATGATCTTTTTCATTTATTTCCTTTCTTTTTATTGCAACATGAAAGTAAAGAAAGCAAAAACTCAAACTAAACTTTATTATATATCTCGCACACGATTACATGGATAGATCACTAAGCAAACTCTCAAAAAGAAAGGATTGAACTAAACTTTTATTCATCTAAAACAAAAGATCGAACTAAAATAAGTAAAGGCAAAAGATAGTGGAGATGATACGATATCGGGGCACCTCCCCCAAGCTTGGCGGAAGCCAAGGGGAGTGCCCATACCCGAAACTCAGTTTTCTTTTAGTGGTGAAGAAGAGGGTGGTGATGAAGTAGTATTCTCCAATATAATCATGAGTAGATCCTTCAAACCTTGAATCTCTCGAAGGGCTTGATGAAGTAACTCATTGTTTTTATTCACCTCAGCCATTATGTGTTTATTTTTCGGGACCCACGTGTTTGTTCCTACACTGTTTTCTCTTGGGCGAGATATGTCCCAATTGGACGGTATGTGCCTACGAGGAGTATTCTTGAGCCCATAATTATGAATAAAATTGTGAAAATTGTTACGATGTGACCTCTGTAAAGGCCTTCTTGGTCGGATTTCTTCTTGCACTTTGATGCTCTCTTGATTATTTGATGATCACATGGATTGATGAAGGTTCGGATGAGTGGATATGCCAGCCAATGTGCCTCTCTCGGGGGCCAGAGAGTGAACCCCAAAAGGATTTTCCTCTTCTTCCTCCATAGCAACCTCTTTAGCTTCCTCTCTCCTTAGATCCTCCTGAACCACCCCTGCGTCTTCTTCTCCATTGTTGGAGGGTGAGGAAGACATGATGTTGGTCTAGCTGAATCTATCAGAAAACAACAAGGAAAAGAAAATAGAAGATTTCTCCGCGATACGGTGGTAAATAGGTTCAGGGGGTATATAAAGATTTTTTATCTTGGTAAACAAGCAAACGAGATAAAAACGGAGTCTGGAAGGTGCCCCAGGTGGGCACTACCCACCTAGGCACACCTGGCTTGCCAGGCGCTCCCTGGTGTCTTGTGCCCACCAGGGTACGCTTCCTGGTTGTTTCTTATTTTCCTAATTTTTGTTATATTCCAAAACTAACAGAAAATTTTTTGCGGATTTTTCAGAGTCCATTTACTTAACGTATCACGTACCTCCTCTTTTTCACGATTCTGGAGTGTTCCCGAAGGACTCTTTTATGTGTTCTTCCGGTGTCACAGTTTGGATAATATTACTTTCAACATTAATGGGCGTACCTGAGATATAATGTTTTATTCGTTGCCCATTAACAACCTTCGGGTTAGTACCTTCGGCATTATTTATTTTGATAGCTCCAGATCGATAAACCTCCTAGATAACATAGGGTCCTTCCCATTTGGAGAGGAGTTTTCCTGCAAAGAATGAAACAAGAGTTGTACAAAAGAACATATTCTCCAACATTGAACTCACACTTTTGTATTCTTTTATCATGCTATCTTTTAACTTTTTCTTTAAATAACTTGGCATTTTCATAAGCTTGGGTTCTCCATCCATATAGTGAGCTAATATCAAATAACCTCCTTTCACCGGCAACACTACAGGAATCGGGCACTTTGCCGTCTGCTATGGCTGACGGCAAAGGCATGCCTGGTGGATGGAAAAGGCCTTTGCCGTCAGCCAGCAGACAGCAACATGTCCGGCTGGATAAGCTATGGCAAAGGGCACTTTGCCGTCTGCCGCGCATTTATTAAAGATGAAATGGTCTGTCCCGTCCGCCAGCAGACGGCAAAGGACCTGGACGGCACACGTGGCAGCTTAGGGCCGTTAAGGGGTTAATGACATGCTTTGTCGTCTGCTGGAAGACGACAAAGACCTTTGCATCTTTGTCGTCCGCCAGCGAACGGCAAAGTGCCCAAATATGCCAGACCAGATGCCCCCCAGGTAGCTGCCACATGGCAAGCTATGCCGTCTGTTGGCAGACGACAAAGATGCCAAGTTCTTTGCCGTCTGCCAGCAGACGGCAAAGCTGCCAAATAGGCCAGCCAGTGCACCCCAGGTTGCACAAGTAGCTGCCACATGGCAGCTTTGCTGTCTGCTGGCTGATGGCAAAGCTCTTTGCCGTCTAGCAGAGGGCAAAGAGCTTGTACAACCCCTATTTTTTCTTACTTTTTCTTAAATTTATTCAATTTCACAGAATTTCATAGATATATATATATATATATATATATATATATATATACACATTTGAAAATACTTTCAAGAAGCATAACAACACATATACATACCAAATCATATCCCTGCCATATGGATATGATCATCCAATACATATACATACCAAATCAAAAGTCCATATGCAACATATATAGCTAGTCAACATATCCAACAACAAGCATACAATGGTTTCATCCATACATACATATATAGGTAGCAAGTTTCACATTGTTCATCCTACAAAATCAAAACAAAAAGGAAGCACAAGAAGAAGAGTAGACTCCATCAACGCAAGCTTCCTCATCGAAAGCAAATCTGCAAATTGGGAAAGAAGAAAGTTAGAAGAAGAAGAAGAAGAAGACTAGCTAGAAGAAGAAGAAGAATAGAAGAAGAAGACTAGCTAGAAGAAGAAGAAGAAGAAGAAGAAGAAGAAGAAGAAGAAGAAGAATGTTTCTTCTTTTTCTTTTTCTTTTTCCCCTCTCCTCTTCTTTTATCTTCTTCTTCTTCTAAGTAAGGTAGGTAAAATTTTCATTTTTTAGCTAAGCTAAGTAAAAACGCTAAGTGTAGGTCATTTTAGAGCTAAGCTAGGTAAATAGGTCATTTTGGAGCTTAGTAAGGTTATTATGTCATTTTTGTGGAAAATAAGCCAAGTCTATGTCATCTTGGAGGTAACAAAGATTACCATGCCATTTTTGACCTAAGTATGCTAAGTATGTCATAAATGAACTGAAGAAGCTAAGTATAGGTCATTTTTTAGCTAACCTAGGTAGTTATGCCACTTTTGACCTAAGTAAGCTGATTACGTCATAAATGAACTAGGTAAGCTAAGTATAGATCATTATTGAGCTATCCTAGGTAGTTATGCACCATTTCGGCAGCACCTCCCCGCTGTTCTCCTAATACACGTCTCGGCAATAAGCAGAGAGGATGTGTACCCGAAGAACAACTGGGAGGCACTAACGAAATTCTGCATCGGATCCGGAGCAGAGCATATGTGAATCTACACATACTCGGGCTGTCCATGGATAACGTTGGACAATTCGAAAGAATCACGGTTATAAATATGCAAATGCATGCATATTTATCGATGTAACCCTTTCGAACGGGAGATACATAGTGGTCACGCATACTGATGATTGAAGACACCTATAGCTAGCAAGTTTCATTGGCACGAAGACCGGAACAGAGCAAATGAAGGGGGAAGGAGGAGATGTCATTTGTGCTCACCCATGAACGCAGGGGCGGAGCTCGTCGAACACTAGACCCTCGCAGCGATGGAAAAACTGCACATTTTGAAAGATGAGTAACATAGCAATATTGTTTTTCCGTCAACCTAACTAAATATTTACAACAGGACGAGCGGGTTAGGGGGTTCCTCGGCTTCGATGGAACCCTAAATAGCAAGTATCATCGGTGCGAGATACATGTGGCGCTCGGTGTTGAACACTAGATCCACATCCCACAAGTGACGCCGGTGCCCAGTGTCCCGTGCGCAGCAATAGTGTCGGTGTTCTGGGAACGGGTGTCCCCAGACTTGCCTACCTGCAGCCCATGGCATGGCTTTGCTACCAGGCCTGTACGGCCCATCTTCATCAACAAGGCATTCAAGACCCTCGCGAGGGGCCAAGACTCACGAGGCGAGCGACGCAAGACCTCCTCAGGAGCGGCCTCTCCAGGGAGGCTCACGAGGAGCGGAGATATCAAGGCGGGGCAAACCTCGCGAGGCTCTCGTGATGTGAGCCATGATGATCGACACCAGGCGGGCGCCAGCGTGCAGTGTCCTTGTTTCCTCTTTGGTGCTGAGGGGGCAAGCGCAAGCGCGGAGTACCGAGGCATCAGGCAAAGGTTTCCATAGCAGTGCAACGAGACCAAGACCTGCAGGCCAGCAGGACGGAGCTCACTATGGAGCCCAAGACGGCGTCACCACTAGAGCTTTCCGCAGGCGAAGACCGCTTTTATCAGGATAAGTTGTACTAGCTGCCCCCTTTCAAATTGGCCGCTGTTGTTGGCTCCCTTCCTGCTCAATATTTGGGGAGAGGACCAGGGCCTCTATAAATAGGACTAGCCACCACCAAAGGAGGCAGCTTGATCTCATCTGATCGAGAGCCAATCCTTAGCCACACACCAAACACAAGAACACCCCAACCTCAGGAGGCTGTTCTTCCCCTTGTACTATTCATCATCAGCCCAAGAGGCAATCCACAACCACCACACCGGAGTAGGGTATTACACCACAACGGTGGCCCGAACTAGTATAAATCTTGTGTCTTTGCGTTGTGAGTTCGTCGGGTTCGTCTACGAGACCTTAGCGAGCTAGGGCGTAGATCGGTAGAGAGGAAATCTCCACGCGCACCCCAGTTGTTTGAACCTTAAGGGTTTTGCCGGAACCCGTGATCCGACATTTGGCGCGCCTGGTAGGGGTGCGCCGTAGCTTCCCTTCCATTGATCGGCGCTCCGTCGCTCCTTCGTCTCCATGGCGGATGCTCGCCGCGCTCGAGCTGAGCGCCGGGCTGCCCTCACCGCCCGCGTTGCTCAGACGGCTCTCGTCGGTGGGCCACCTCATCGTTCCCCGTCGCCTGCCGCCAACGCCGCCACCGGCCCGGCGGGGAACGAGCAGCAAGCGTCCTTGCTGCACCCGTCGGTGCGGCAGGACGGCCGCACCGCCACTCCATCGCTGACCCCGGCCAGTTCCTCGTCCCACGCACGTCGCGCTCCCATGGACGCGCAGGCCGCGCTCCTCATGGCGAACGAGCTCCTGCACTACCGCCCGGTCGACGACCTCTACAAGGACTGGCTCGACCGCGTCGCAGGGGGCTCCCCGGCGCCGTCCCTCTCTCTACCTCACCCTTCGCCAGCCATAGGCGATATGGCTCATGGAGCGCCTCCACCACCTTCGCCCCTAAGGCGGTGCCTTGGCGCCAGGCTGACCCCACGGCGCGACCCACCATGTCCGGTGCCCGCGCGTGAAGAGAGAAGCTGCCAAGAAATTCCTTGGCCGCGAGAAGTTGCACCTGCGCTCCCCGCGCCGCCTCGCCAAGACCGCGCGCTACCTGCGGTGGCGGCACGCGGGCCTCATCAAGACCAAGCTCCACCTCCGAGACGGGCCCCGGCAACCACGGCCGGCTGCCACGCCTTCACCCCTGAGCTGCGTAGCGTCGCCTGGCCGGGCAAGTTCAAGCCGGTTCTGCCTCCTCGCTACGACGGCACCCTCGACCCCGCGGAGTTCTTGCAGCTCTACGAGCTGAGCATCGAGGCAGCCAACGGCGACAAGAAAGTCATGGTGAACTGGTTCCCTATGGCACTCAAAGACAGCGCACGTTCGTGGCTCCTGAACCTGCCTCAAGGCTCGATCTCCTCAGACGAGATGCGACCGCCGCCGCCAACTTCCATGGCACGCCACGACCGCCACGGCATGGTGACTGCGCCGCATCAAGCAACAACCAAGAGAGACCCTCCAGAAGTACATCCAGCGCTTCAACAACACTCGCCTCAAGATCCCCAAGGTGACGGACGAGGCCATCATCTCCGCGTTCTCCGACGGTGTCCGCGACGTCAAGATGAAGGAGGAGCTGGCTATCCATGAGGACCTGTGCACATCTCAGGAGCTGTTCAACCGGGCGACCTAGTGCACAAGATCTGAGGAGGGGCGCCTCTCCCTCCTCGAGCTGCCAGCTGTGGGCACAGAGGAGAAGAAGGCCAAAGCCAAGGACGTGAAGCGCAAGGAAGTAGCCATGCTCTCAGCGGAGCCGGACACCAAGCGAGGCAGGGACCAGCCCGAGTCATCTAAGAGCAGCCGACCATTCTGCGCCTTCCACAACCTAAACACCCACAACACCAGCGACTGTCAAGAACTCAGAGCCATTCACGAAGGACGCTTCGGTCGACGCCCCGAGCGCAGCGACCGGGCCTACGGCCGAGGAGGAGGACGTGGAGGCGGACGCCGGGACGACCGTGTCCCGCGCCAGGAGTGGCGCGACAGGCCTCGTGAGGACCGCTGGCAGGATCATCCTCGTGAGGGCGCCTGGAGGGACCAGCCTCGTGAGGATCGTCCTCAGGGCAATGCCGGTCTTCACCCGCTGCCGCTGATACGTCTCCAACGTATCTATAATTTTTTATTGTTCCATGCTATATTATATTCTATTTTGGACATTAATGGGCTTATTTGTACACTTTTATATTATTTTTGGGACTAACCTATTAACCGGAGTCCCAGCCCAGAATTGCTGTTTTTTTGCCTATTTCAGAGTTTCATAGAAAAAGAATATCAAACGGAGTCCAAACGGAATGAAACCTTCGGGAACGTGATTTTCGAAACGAACGTGATCCAGAGGACTTGGACCCTATGTCAAGACATCAACCAGGAGGGCACGAGCTAGGCGGGCGCGCCTACCCCCTGGGCGCGCCCTCCACCCTTGTGGGCCCCATGTTGCTCCAATCGACGCATTTCTTCCTCCTATATATATACCTACGTACCCCCAAACTACCAGATACAGAGCCAAAAACCTAATTCCATCGCCGCAACCTTCTGTACCCGTGAGACCCCATCTTGGGGCCTTTTCCGGAGCTCCGTCGGCATCGATCACAGAGGGCTTCTACATCAACACCGTAGCCTCTCCGATGATGTGTGAGTAGTTTACCTCAGACCTTCGGGTCCATAGTTATTAGCTAGATGGCTTCTTCTCTCTTTTTGGATCTCAATACAATGTTCTCCCCCTCTCTTGTGGAGATCTATTTGATGTAATTTTGTTTTGTAGTGTGTTTGTTGAGACCGATGAATTGTGGGTTTATGATCAAGTTTATCTATGAACAATATTTGAATCTTCTCTGAATTCTTTTATGTATGATTGGTTATCTTTGCAAGTCTCTTCAAATTATCAATTTGGTTTGGCCTACTAGATTGATCTTTCTTGCAATGGGAGAAGTGCTTAGCTTTGGGTTCGAATTATCTAGTTTGGTTATGACCCTACTAGATTGATCTCTCTTTTTGGCTTTGATACGGAGCCAAAAGTCAACATACCAACTACCCATCACAAACCCTTATCTCCCGCATTACATTATTTGCCATTTGCCTCTCGTTTTCCTCTCCCACACTTCACCCTTGCCATTTTATTTGCCCTCTCTTTTCCGTTCGCCTTTTTCGCTTGCTTCTTGTTTGCTCGCGTGTTGGATTGCTTGCTTGTCACGATGGATCAAGATAATACTAAATTGTGTGACTTTACCAATACCAACAATAATGATTTTCTTAGCACTCCGATTGCTCCTCTTACCGATACTGAATCTTGTGAAATCAATGCTGCTTTGTTGAATCTTGTCATGAAAGATCAATTCGCCGGCCTTCCTAGTGAAGATGCCGCTACCCATCTAAATAGCTTCGTTGATTTGTGTGATATGCAAAAGAACAAAGATGTGGATAATGATATTGTTAAATTGAAGCTATTTCCTTTTTCGCTTAGAGATCGTGCTAAAGCTTGGTTTTTATCTTTGCCTAAAAATAGTATTGATTCTTGGAATAAGTGCAAAGATTCTTTTATCTCTAAGTATTTTCCTCCCGCTAAGATCATCTCTCTTAGAAATGATATTATGAATTTTAAGCAACTTGATCATGAACATGTTGCACAAGCTTGGGAGAGGATGAAATTAATGATACGTATTTGTCCTACACATGGTTTGAATTTATGGATGATCATACAAAAATTTTATGCGGATTGAATTTTGCTTCTAGAAATCTTTTAGATTCGGCATGGAGGCACTTTTATGGAAATCACTTTAGGAGAAGCTACTAAACTCCTAGATAATATTATGGTTAATTATTCTCAATGGCACCCGAAAGATCTACTAATAAAAAGTGCATGCGATAGAAAAAATTAATGTTTTGAGTGGAAAGATGGATGAACTTATGAAATTATTTGCTAGTAAAAATGTTTCTTCTGATCCTAATGACATGCCTTTGTCTACTTTGATTGAGAATAATAATGAATCTATGGATGTGAATTTTGTTGGTAGGAATAATTTTGGTAACAACGCGTATAGATGATACTTTAATCCTAGGGCGTATCCTAGTAATTCCTCTAATAATTATGGTAATTCCTACAACAATTCTTATGGAAATTTTAATAAGATGCCTTCTGAATTTGAGACTAGTGTTAGAGAATTGATGAATTCACAAAAGAATTTCAATGCTTTGCTTGAAGATAAATTGCTTAAAGTTGATGAATTGGCTAGGAACGTTGATAGAATTTCTCTTGATGTTGATTCTTTGAAACTTAGATCTATTCCACCTAAGCATGATATCAATGAGTCTCCCAAAGCCATGAGAATTTCCATTGATGAGTGCAAAGAAAGAACTGCTAGGATGCGTGCTAAGAAAGATTGCTTTGTGAAAGCGTGTTCTTCTAATTTCTATGAAAATAAAGATGAAGATCTAAAAGTTATTGATGTGTCCCCTATTAAATCTTTGTTTTGCAATATGAATCTTGATGATGATGGTACTGAATATGATCCACCTTTACCTAGAAGGCGTTCCAAAAATTCGGAGTCTTTAGATCTTGATGCAAAAATTGGTGAAAGTGGGATTGAAGAGATCAAAACTCTAGATATTAATGAACCCAGTATTTTGGATCTCAAGGAATTTAATTATGATAATTGCTCTTTGATAGACAGTATTCCTTGTTGCAATCCGTGCTAAATTCTCCACATGCTTATATCCAACATAAAGCTTTTACTAAACATATCGTTGATGCTTTGATGCAATCTTATGAAGAAAAACTTGAGTTGGAAGTTTCTATCCCTAGAAAACTTTATGATGAGTGGGGACCTACTATTAAAATTAAAATTAAATATCATGAATTCTATGCTTGATGTGATTTGGGTGCTAGTGTTTCCACGATCCCAAATACTTTGTGCGATTTGCTAGGTTTCCATGATTTTGATGATTGCTCTTTAAACTTGCACCTTGCAGATTCCACCATTAAGAAACCTATGGGAAGAATTAATGATGTTATTATTATTGCAAATAGGAATTATGTGCCCATAGATTTTATTGTTCTTGATATAGATTGCAATCCTTCATGTCCTATTATTCTTGGTAGACCTTTCCTTAAAACGATTGGTGCAATTATTGATATGAAGGAAGGAAATATTAGATTCCAATTTCCGTTAAGAAAAGGCGTGGAACACTTTCCTAGAAAGAAAATAAAATTACCATATTAATCTATCATGAGAGCCACTTATGGATTGCCTACCAAAGATGGGAATACCTAGATCTATCCTTGCTATTATGCCTAGCTAGGGGCGTTAAACGATAGCGCTTATTGGGAGGCAACCCAATCTTATTTTTAGTTTTTTGATTTTTGCTTCTGTTTAGGAATAAATATTTGATCTAGCCTCTGGTTATATGTGTTTTTATGTTTTAATTAGTGTTTGTGCCAAGTTTAACATATAGGATCTTCTTGGATGATAGTTATTTGATCTTGCTGAAAATTCCAGAAACTTTCTGTTCATGAAAATAATTGTTAAAAATCACCAGAACGTGATAAAATATTGATTCCAATTGCTTATGATCAATAAAAATATTATATAGGTCTTCCTATTTTGGATGAATTTTTGGAGTTCCGGAAGTTTGCGTTAGTTACAGATTACTACAGACTGTTCTGTTTTTGACAGATTCTGTTTTTCGTGTGTTGTTTGCTTTTTTGGATGAATCTATGGCTAGTAAAATAGTTTATAAACCATAGAGAAGTTGGAATACAATAGATTTAACACCAATATAAATAAAGAATGAGTTCATTATAGTACTTTGAAGTGGTGATTTTTTTTCTTTCGCTAACGGAGCTCACGAGATTTTCTTTTAAGTTTTGTGTTGTGAAGTTTTCAAGTTTTGGGTAAAAGATTTGATGGATTATGGAACAAGGAGTGGCAAGAGCCTAAGCTTGGGGATTCCCATGGCACCCCAAGATAATATAAGGACACCTAAAAGCCAAAGCTTGGGGATGCCCCGGAAGGCATCCCTCTTTAAATCTACTTCCATCGGTAACTTTACTTGGAGCTATATTTTTATTCACCACATGATATGTGTTTGGCTTGGAGCGTCTTGTATTATTTGAGTCTTTGTTTGTTAGTTTGACACAATCATCCTTGCTGTACACACCTTTTGAGAGAGACACACATGATTCGGAAATTGTTAGAATACTCGATGTGCTTCACTTATATCTTTTGAGTTATATAGTTTTTGCTCTAGTGCTTCCTTATATCTTTTAGAGCACGGTGGTGGTTTCCTTTTACAAAAACTATTGTTCTCTCATGTTTCACTTAGATTATTTTGAGAGTCTTAAAAAGCATGGTAATTCTCTTAAATTGGGAAATTAATCCTAATATAATAGGCATTCAAGATTAGTAAAAAAAATCTTATGAGTGTGTTGAATACTGTGAGAAGTTAGATGCTTGATAATTGTTTTGAGATATGGAGATGATGATATTAGAGTCATGCTAGTTGAGTAGTTGTGAATTTGAAGAAATACTTCTGTTAAAGTTTGTGATTACCGTAGCATGCACGTATGGTGAACCGTTATGTGATGAAGTCGGAGCATGATTTATTTATTGATTGTCTTCCTTATGAGTGGCGGTCGGGGACGAGCGATGGTCTTTTCCTACCAATCTATCCCCCTAGGATCATGCGCGTAATACTTTGCTTTGATAACTTGTAGATTTTTGCAATAAGTATATGAGTTCTTTATGACTAATGTTGAGTCCATGGATTATACGCACTTTTCTTTCTTCCACCATTGCTAGCCTCTCTAATACCGCGCACTTTTCACCGGTATCATACACCCACCATATAACTTCCTCAAAACAGCCACCATACCTACCTACCATGGTATTTCCATAGCCATTCCGAGATATATTGCCATGCAACTTTCCACCATTTCGTTTACTATGACACGCTCCATCATTGTCATATTGCTTTGCATGATCATGTAGTTGACATCGTATTTGTGGCAAAGCCACCGTTCATAATTCTTTCATACATGTCACTCTTGATTCATTGCATATCCCGCACACCAAATGAGGCATTCACAAAGAGTCATATTTTGTTCTAAGTATTGAGTTGTAATTGTTGAGTTCTAAGTAAATAAAAGTGTGATGATCATCATTTATAGAGCATTGTCCCAAGTGAGGAAAGGATGATGGAGACTATGATTCCCCCACAAGTCGGGATGAGACTCCGGACTAAAAAAAAGAGGCCATAAAAAAAGAGAAAAGGCCCAAATAAAAAAATGAAATGAGAGAAAAAGAGACAAGGGACAATGCTACTAACCTTTTACCACACTTGTGCTTCAAAGTAGCACCATGATCTTCATGATAGAGAGTCTCCTATGTTGTCACTTTCATATACTAGTGGGAAATTTTCATTATAAAACTTGGCTTGTATATTCCAATGATGGGCTTCCTCAAAATGCCCTAGGTCTTCATGAGCAAGCGAGTTGGATGCACACCCACTTAGTTTCTTTTGTTGAGCTTTCATATATGTGACGCCCGGATAATCAAGCTACAGTAAACCTCTGCTAATGGTGCCATGACACCTCGGTTACTATTGCTATCCTCGCAATAACACGAACCGTTCAAAATTCAAATTCAAATTAATGATAACAATAAAAGTTTTCAAAAATTAAAACTAAAATGTTCGGTGGTTGCCAAATATTACAAAGGTAATTGTGGTGAAGTAAACACATTTTTAGAAAATGTCTAAATAATTTAAACTGATTAAAACAGAAAAGAAAATAAATAAAAACAAAACAGAAAAACTAAAACCTAAAACTAACAAGAAGAAGAAGAAGAAGAAGAAGAGAAACCCCCCTGGGCTTCGGCCCAGCTGACCACAGGCCCCAACTGGGCCACCACCAGGCCCAGCCGGCCGGCCCACTACCCCCCTCCCCTTATCCACTCACCGCACCGCTTCCACCCCCACCGACACTTCACTCTTCTCCCTCACGAAATATCTCCTCCTCCTCTCCCGATTGGATCGGGATCGAGGAGGAGCATCATCATCCGACGCCGCCGACGGCACCCCGCCGCCGAGCTCGCCGCCGCCAGACGCCGCCGACCTCCTCGCCCTCGCTCACCGGCCACCTCGACCAAGACCACGCCTAGCCGCAGCCACCAGAGCGCCTCCGCCTCGACCTCTCCGTCGCCGGAAACCACCTCCACGGACTCCTCCCGCTCCGCCGCTCGTCCCCATCGTTCCCCCCCGACCTTCCCCGAGCACGCTGCCCCGTCCCTGCTTACCCCCTGTGAGGCCCTCCTCCTTCTCTGCTCCTCACGCCGTCTCGCTGTCGCGCGCAGACGCTTGCGTCCCCACGCCCGTCCGCCGTGCCCGCCATGAGCACGCGCCCTCCTCCTCCCTCTCTCCTGTCTGACACGCTGGGCGCCGTCCCCGACCGCGCTCGCGCCTCCCGTCGTCTTTCGCGCACAAGACGCCACGGGCCGCGACCACGCCGTCAGGACTGGACCGGCTGCACCCGTGCCTCCCTTCGCTTCCCCGCGCCGGTGCTGCTCGCTTGCGGCTTGTTCGGCCGCAGCTGCGCCCGGCCACGCCCGTAGACCTCACCGCCACCGCTCCGGGCACCACCCGCACCCACTGACCCCTCTACTCGACTCAAGGCTGCCGCCTCTCCCGTGAGCCGCCTCGGCTTGACCAAATGGTCGCCGAGCCGCATGAGTCCCATGAGTCCCGTCGCCTCTGTATGCCTCCGTCGTCGCGCGCTGGTTAAAACCAGCTGGTGGGCCCGACCCTGTTAATTAGGCACTAACCTAACGCACCTAATACCCCATTGACTAGTGGGCCCTTTTTGATAAACTAGCTAATTAAAATTGATGTTAATAAAACAACCAATGACACCTGGCCCCACCTGTTTCGATCGGGTCAGCGTTGACCTTTGACTTCTTGTTGTGCATGCTGACTCAGCCTCTGGACCCCACCTGTCATACTCAGTAGCTAGCTGCTGCTAGGTGTAAAAGAATATTCCACAATTTATTATTTCAAATTAAATTAAATGCAGAAATTCTAAAATTTATTTAAATCTTTGAAAAATCATATAAAATAAACCGTAGCTCGGATGGAAAAACTTTATACATGAAAGTTGCTCAGAACGACGAGACGAATCCGGATACGCAGACCGTTCATCCGTCACACACCCCTAACATATCAAACTCGCAACTTTCCCCCTCCGGCTCCTCCGCCCGAAAACGCAAAACGCCGGGGATACTTTCCCGGATGTTTTCCCCCCTTCACCGGTATCACCACATACCGCGTTAGGGCACGCTTTGCTTTGTCATGCATCGTCATGCATCTGTTTGCTTAAATATTCATTGTTTCTTCCCCCTCTTCTTCCGCTAGACACCGAGACCGACGCTGCGGCCAAAGACGACTCACGGAGTTGACGACCCCTCTCTCTTGCCAGAGCAACCAGGCAAGCCCCCCTTTGATCACTGTGATATCGCCTACTCTTCTCTATACTGCTTGCATTAGAGTAGTGTAGCATGTTTCGCTTTCAGTTAATCCTATCTTCTTTGCATAGCTTTGTCCTTGCTATCGTTGTTACCTTTACCTTCTATCCCATCGCTTAGTATAGGATGCTAGTGTTCCATCGGTGGCCCTACACTCTTGTCCATCTCGCCATGCTATACTACTCGGGCTGTGATCACTTGAGGAGGTGATCACGGGCATATACTATATACTTTACACTATTACATTACCGTGATACTGGGAGATGGGAAATTTGAAAGGACAGGTGGCTCCATCCCGGTAGAGGTGGGCCTGGGTTCCCGACGGCCCCCGATCGTTACTTTGTGGCGGAGGCGGCAGGCAGGTTGAGGCTACTGGGTGAGAGGTGGGCCTGGCCCTGGTCGGCGTTCATGGATACTTAACACGCTTAACGAGATCCGGTATTTGATCCGAGTCCGCCATTTGGTCTATACGCACTAACCATCTACGCGGGAGTAGTTATGGGTATCCCGACGTCGTGGTATCAGCCAAAGCACTTCATGACGCCAGCGACTGAGCGGCGCGCGCCGGATTGGAACGTAAGCCTGCTCTTGTATTAAGGGGGCTAGTTCTGCTTCCGGCCGCCCATGCAACGTCTTGAGTGTGCTAAGGCGATGGGCCCAGACTGCGGCGCTTAGGTTTAGACCGGCGTGCCGGCCTCTCTGTTGTGCCTAGGTGGGGCTGCTACGTGTTGATCTTCCAGCCGGGCATGACCCAGAAAGTGTGTCCGCCAAATGGGATCAAGCGTGTTGGGTTATGTGATGCACCCCTGCAGGGAAGTTAATCTATTCGAATAGTCGTGATCTTCGGTAACATGACGACTTGGAGTTGTACCTTGACCTTATGACAACTAGAACCGGATACTTAATAAAACACACCCTTCCAAGTGCCAGATACAACCCGGTGGTTGCTCTCTCTCCGGGTTACGAGGAGGGGATCGTCGGGTAGGATTATGCTATGCGATGCTACTTGGAGGACTTCAGTCTGCTCTCTTCTACATGTTGCAAGACGGAGGCTGCCACAAGCGTAGTCTTCGACAGGATTAGATATCCCCCTCTTATTCTGGCATTCTGCAGTTCAGTCCACTGATATGGCCCTTTACACATATATCCATGCATATGTAGTGTAGCTCCTTGCTTGCGAGTACTTTGGATGAGTACTCACGGTTGCCTTGTTCCCCCTTTTTTCCCCTATCTCTACTCGATTGCTGCAACCAGACGATGGAGCCCAGGAGCCAGACGCCACCGTCGATGACGACTACTACCCCGGAGGTGCCTACTACTACGTGCAGCCCGCTGACGACGACCAAAAGTAGTTAGGAGGATCCCAGGCAGGAGGTCCGCGCCTCTTTCGATCTGTATCCCAGTTTGTGCTAGCCTTCTTAAGGCAAACTTGTTTAACTTATGTCTGTACTCAGATATTGTTGTTTCCGCTGACTCATCGATGATCGAGAACTTGTATTCGAGCCCTCGAGGCCCATGGCTTGTATTATGATGCTTGTATGACTTATTTATGTTTTAGAGTTGTGTTGTGATATCTTCCCGTGAGTCCATGATCTTGATCGTACATCGCGTTTGCGTGCATGATTAGTGTATGATTGAATCGGGGCGTCACAAGTTGGTATCGAGC
This sequence comes from Aegilops bicornis, assembly GCA_021605145.1. Classification (NCBI taxonomy): domain Eukaryota; kingdom Viridiplantae; phylum Streptophyta; class Magnoliopsida; order Poales; family Poaceae; genus Aegilops; species Aegilops bicornis. The sequence continues at coordinate 438,765,088 of CM038675.1, read as the reverse complement.
CGACTGCTGTAGGAATCCCCTTTCCAACTCCTTGTCCAAGTCCAGTCTAGTCATTGAAAAACTTTTTACTAACATGGCTGTGTGGCTTACGGGCCCACGCCGCCATTTGGGTGGTATTAGGATCTTTTATTCCTCGCCTTTACTCTGGGACCCTGATCTCTCTTCTATTCGGGTTAAATGGTTTTGCTAACTCTAACTCTAGGTTCTCGTAAATACTTTCTCCCGGAGAGCCCCTTCATTCCAGATGATGGCCTGCTTCACCAGAAGGTTTCGTAGATACTCTTTGATATTCTCTCGAGACTTTGTGCCCATCACTTTTGCTATTCCCGACCACCGATAAATCCTTATGGATAACTGCTTACACTTGCCATCCATAATGATCATCCTCCATTGATCCTGTTATTACAAGATACCACAAGTTTTCTCTATTGTTCCGAGAATACTTTGTGCCTACTGCCTAGCAGTTCTTTGCCACATGAATACCCCTTCAAATAAATCCTCGCACTTGTCGAATATCCGCTCATCCCCAGTTGTTCATGTGTTTCACAAAAGTATTCAAAATACTATTCGATCTTCTGAAAATCCTCTGGAGCCTTTTGCTCTTGAAATTCTTGCTTGCTTGCATTATGGTTAATCCCATAAGTCTCGTAGTCTTATTGACATTCCTTGTCATTTTCATTTTGAGTCTGTTGACTCAATATGTTTGCGAATACCCGCAATCATTATTGACCCTTATAAATTACCTTCCCGGCTGAGCTGCTATTCTCTTAACTGGAATTGGTTCTCGACCAATCCAATTGTCGTTGATTGTACCCTAAGGCTATTCAACTTATCCATCCCTAATCAGAGCATTGCTTCTGATCCCTTGATTTGGAAATGATAATTCCTTTTGCATTTGACAATTGAGTTAGTCAATTGTTTCTATAATCTGATCTCCTTGCATTCTTCTTCCCCTAGTTGAGTACCGATGCTCACGTCAGATCTCTTGTGGACCACCAGATCCTTGTTGGATTTTATCTGACAACGCCCTTCATATTCAATAACCTTGTGAGCCTTTCCTCTGATACAAAACGCCTTTGGTAAATTGTATCCTCTGCTTTCTCAACCATGCTCTGCCTTCGAGCTTGAGTTAATTACTTCTAAAGATTCCGGTATATGATTCTAAGATGCCCGATGGGTTGAACCTATGCCTTCCTTAATATGTGTGGACTCGAAAGTTTTCACGAGTCGTACTCTTCTGGTATTTTGCCAGATAAAATTTCAACACTACAACTTCATTGAACGCGAGAAGTGAATGAAAGGTTGTGCATTGGGGAAGTGGGAGTCGACCTTGAACTTTGTGTTCATGCCCATGGACACGATACACATCTTCTCATTGAAGCTTCTTTTAAAATTAATTATTCCCTTGATATAAGATCATCTTATATCTGGGATCTGGCCTTTTTGCAATCGTGGTTCCGACCATATTCTCTTTTAAATACCATTTCTCGTGCAAGTTTTAGCACTTGTCTTTTGTAGAGCAATACCCCGGTCCAACCTCTACTTTGATCTGTCATCGAGTATTACCCCCCCTGGTATCTCGAGATTATCATGGAACTGCATAACTTCTTATGAGTTCTTCATCAAGTGATACATTCCCACTGATTCCAATTTTCCACGGCTCTGAGTTATTAAGCACTCAAAGACACCAATAACTGAACCGAGTCCGCACTACGGTTCAACAACTCTTCGGTAAGCTTCTATAAGTACGAGTTTGTACCCAATCCCGTCATTCCTTGTCTGATCGGCTATATCATTATCATGCTAAATTTTAACTGTGCTACCGGGTCCTTCTTCTCGGACCACAAATTTCGACGGTGAGCTAATCTTACAATCGATCTTCCTCGTCATACCATTTGTCCTTGAACAGCAAGCTTGATTTCGAGTTTGTGTCGTACCCATGGTTCCAATGACTTTTGGCTTCATCATATCCGTTGACTTGATGTCATCGCCGATCAGTTACATCTTCTCGATACCTCTCGACAAATGTGTCGTGGTCATCATCAACACCCTGAGCTCTTCCAAGATATATATCGAATTCTTGATGAGAAATACCATCCTCGCCCCTCAATGGTTTGTGTTATCACCGACCACTTTATTGCCTTCCGTTCAACACAAACTTATTCGTGTTTTGTGTTATACCTTGAGATCCTTGCTATCCAGCATTTGTTCTTCTTTACCTTGGAATATTACCACCTTTTATGTCAAGAATGTCGTGGGAATTTCACCACCTCTTAAAAAAAATTCTTGGTCTGATGATACTTCTCACCATCACCATTCTTCCTTGGTCCCCGTGTTGTTTTTAACCAGCATACCAATAGATGTTGTTCGAGTTCTATACTTCTAGTAACCCTATTACTTTGAAGTTAACGATTGACAGTTCGTTCTTAGACCGTTGATTATTGAATCGTCACTCTAACATTGATCTTGCTGCCTAAGGTCATAGTTCGGGCACACCTTTCAACTAATGATTGATGGTGTATGTTTCCCTAGAGCATACAACATTATATCATTTGAATTGACAAGTGTCATCTTCTTGTTCACATTATTGTGGAAATCCATCTTTTGAAAATCTCAATGAATTGTCGCTGAGTCAACCAGCCACCTCCTCGTCCTTTCCTTTGTTAAACGATGAACTCTTGTTTCGAAACTTGCTTCCATAGTTTATTTCCCGAGAATCTTGCAATGACATCTCGTCTATTTGTGTCGCACCCTTTTTCTTCTCGTGCATCCCGAGTGCGAGGTATCATGACACCAATCGGATCTGAATCTTGGTCAGATATGATGGTTGGGACATATTTCCAAGAGTTATAACATTGGTCGTTATATGAAACGGTAAGGTGGTGTCATACCTAGCACACCTGTCCGTAGGACCTAGTGTTATAGTTTACATTTTAACTAGGTTAAACATTTTTCAATGAGGAAATTGAATGCCTTGTTTAATAAGTTATCCTGATGGATCCTTTGTATATCCCAAGTCCGACCTTTGCTTGAAGACCATGTCAATGCTATCTCAAGCATGTCTATGGTACCGGTTTTCAACAGAACATTTGAAGCCCAATGCTAAATGTTTCCTGCTCAAATTATCCAAACACCGTTGTATGGGTAATGTCATGAAATTTCTCTCCCTTTCCTAAAGGGTTTTCTACATTATATCCTCGTCATTGATATCGTGCTCGCTTGTCCTTGGGAAGGATATACCCACAAATATGTGTTTAAACACATTTTCCTTTCCATTGTTACATTTAATCCGAGGATCTCATTTTCCTTTCCTGGTTTTCTTAACCCTTCTTGTGATCTATATGTAAACACCTTGGTGTACAAACCGTGTCAGTAAGACCCTGTTTCTATTGTTGATGACATTCCGGTAACCACTGATGGATGAGAACTTTGCCTATTGGTCCGCCTCGTTCAACGAGCAGGAAAATGGTTCTCTTCGTCCCTCGCCCTTGGTATCGATGTTGTTGCCGACATAACTGACAGGCTACCCTCTTACATGCCTTGCTATCGTGACCGTGCAAGATGTCAGCCCCCTTTCTACTTTAACCCACATGGTGGGCCCATAACCCACAGCTCCACAAGATCAAAACCTGACTCTCCTGTACACCCCTGTTCCCAAAGCTATTCCTCCCGCGTGGACTCGTACATAATTCATGAGCCACCTTCCGATGAGATCATCAATTCTGGCATCGAACACAATAATGATTCCGTCGCTTGAAACCCCTTTCACCTTCTGACTAAGCATTGAACGATTGCCTGGTTGCTTGAAACTTCTTATTGTACCTTCGAACTTTACTCTCGATGTGTTTTATTTGTTCAACACGAGAGGTACTCATATGCTCATTCATGGGTTAATCCCAGATTATTACCCTTATAGCATTCTGTTGTTGCCGATCTGCCCCGTTACCTATTCGTAAGTACGATGAAGATCCCGGAGAAAGGATGTCGACTTCATCATGATGACCTGAAGCAGAGAAATGAAGACATCAATGTAATGGAACGATCTCTTCGAGAAGAGCAGCCAAGATTGAGAAGATCCGTTAGAATTTCGTAACCAGACCTTTCCCCCTTACTCTACCTCTTAAATCTTGGGACGAGATTTCGTGTAGTGGAGGAGAATTGTGACACCCGGATAATCAAGCTACAGTAAACCTCTGCTAATGGTGCCATGACACCTCAGTTACTGTTGCTATCCTCGCAATAACACGGAACCGTTCGAAATTCAAATTCAAATTAATGATAACAATAAAAGTTTTCAAAAATTAAAACTAATATGTTCGGTGGTTGCCAAATATTACAAAGGTAATTGTGGTGAAGTAAACACATTTTTAGAAAATGTCTAAATAATTTAAACTGATTAAAACAGAAAAGAAAATAAATAAAAACAAAACATAAAAACTAAAACCTAAAACTAACAAAAAAGAAGAAGAAGAAGACAACCCCCCCCCCCCCCGGGCTTCGGCCCAGCTGACCACAAGCCCCAACATGGCCACCACCAGGCCAAATGGCCGCCCACTACCCCCTCCCTTATCCACTCACCGCACCGCTTCCACCCCACCGACACCTCACTCTTCCCCTCACGAAATATCTCCTCCCTCCTCTCCCCGATTGGATCGGGATCGAGGAGGAGGACGCCATCACCGACGCCGCTCGACGCCATCCCGCCGCCCGGAGCTCGCCGCCCCCCCACGGCAGGACGCCGCCGACCTCCTCGCCCTCGCTCACCGGCCACCTCGACCGCACCACGCCTCGCCGCAGCCACCAGGAGCACCTCCGCCTCGACCTCCCCGTCGCCGGAAACCACCTCGCCGGACTCCTACCGCTCCGCCGCTCATCCCCGTCGTTCCCCCCGACCTTCCCTGAGCACGCTGCCCCATCCCTGCTTACCCCCTGTGAGGCTTTCCTCCTTCTCTGCTCCTCACGCCGTCTCGCTCGTCGCGCCGCAGACGCTTCGTCGTCCCTCGCCACGTCCGCCGTGCCCGCCGTGAGCACGCGCCTCCTCCTCCCTCTCTCGCCCCGCACACGCTGGGCGCCGTCCCCGACAAGCGCTTCCCCGCGCTCCCTCGTCTGCTCGTGCACGCCACGGGCCGCGACCACGCGCCATCGTGGACCAGCGGCTGCGCACCCCGTGCCTCCCTTCGCTTCCCCGCTCTGCCTTTTCCGGCTTGCTCTTCCGAGCGCTTGCTCGCTCCCAGCCGTTTGCTCGCTATGCGGCTTGTTCGGCCGCACGCGCCGCCACGCTCAGAACCTCACCGCCGCCGCTCCGGGCACCACCCGCACCCACTGACCCCTCTACTCGACTCGCGCCGTCGCCCTCTCCCCGTAGCCGCTCTCGGCTTGACCAAATGGTCGCCGGAGCCGCGAGTCCGGCGAGCCCCCGTCGCCTCTGTACGCCTCCGTCGGCGCGCGCTGGTTAAAACCAGCTGGTGGGCCCGGCCCTGTTAATTAGGCACTAACCTAACGCACCTAATACCCCATTGACTAGTGGGCCCTTTTTGATAAACTAGCTAATTAAAATTGCTGTTAATAAAACAACCAATGACACCTGGGCCCCACCCCCTGTTTGACTGGTCAGCGTTGACCTTTGACTTGCTGACTGTGCATGCTGACTCAGCCTCTGGACCCCACCTGTCATACTCAGTAGCTAGCTGCTGCTAGGTGTAAAAGAATATTCCACAATTTATTATTTCGAATTAAATTAAATGCAGAAATTCTAAAATTTATTTAAATCTTTGAAAAATCATATAAAATAAACCGTAGCTCGGATGGAAAAACTTTATACATGAAAGTTGCTCAGAACAACGAGACGAATCTGGATACGCAGCCCATTCGTCCGCACACACCCCTAACACATCAAACTCGCAACTTTCCCCCTCCGGCTCCTCCGCCCGAAAACGCGAAACGCCGGGGATACTTTCCCGGATGTTTCCCCCCTTCACCGGTATCACCACATACCGCGTTAGGGCACGCCTAGCATCACGCTTTGCTTTGTCATGCATCGTCATGCATCTGTTTGCTTAAATATTCATTGTTTCTTCCCCCTCTTCTTCCAATAGACACCGAGACCGACGCTGCTGCTGCCCAGTACGACTACGGAGTTGACGACCCCTCTCTCTTGCCAGAGCAACCAGGCAAGCCCCCCCTTTGATCACCAGATATCGCCTACTCTTCTCTATACTGCTTTCATTAGAGTAGTGTAGCATGTTATCGCTTTCGCTTAATCCTATACCGGTGCATAGCCTGTCCTTGCTACTCTTGTTGTTACCTTTACCGCTATCCCATCGCTTAGTATAGGATGCTAGTGTTCCATCGGTGGACCTACACTCTTGTCCGCCCCGCCATGCTATACTATCGGGCTGTGATCACTTCGAGGTGATCACGGGCATATACTATATACTTCACACTATTACATTACTCGTGATAATCGTTCGGAGATGGGGGCTGAAAGGACATGTGGCTCCATCCTGGTAGAGGTGGGCCTGGGTTCCCGACGGCCCCCGACTGTTACTTTGTGGCGGAGCGACAGGGCAGGTTGAGACTACCTGGGTGAGAGGTGGGCCTGGCCCTGGTCGGCGTTCGCGGATACTTAACACGTTTAACGAGATCTAGGTATTTGATCTGAGTCTGGCCATTTGGTCTATACGCACTAACCATCTACGCCGGACTAGTTATGGGTATCCCGGCGTCGTGGTATCACCGGCACTTCGTGATGCGCCGATCGAGCGGCGCGCCGGATTGGAACGTAAGCCTGCTCTTGTATTAAGGGGGCTAGTTCTGCTTCCGGCTGCCCACGCAACGTGCAGGTGTGCTAAGGGCGATGGGCCCAGACCCCTGTGCGCTTAGGTTTAGACCGGCGTGCTGGCCTCTCTGTTGTGCCTAGGTGGGGCTGCGACGTGTTGATCTTCCGCTGTCGGGCATGACCCAGGAAAGTGTGTCCGGCCAAATGGGATCAAGCGTGTTGGGTTATGTGGTGCACCCCTGCAGGGAAGTTAATCTATTCGAATAGCCGTGATCTTTGGTAATGTGACGACTTGGAGTTGTACCTTGACCTTATGACAACTAGAACCGGATACTTAATAAAACACACCCTTCCAAGTGCCGATACAACCTGGTGGTCTCTCTCTCAGGGTTACGAGGAGGGGATCGCCGGGTAGGATTATGCTATGCGATGCTACTTGGAGGACTTCAGTCTGCTCTCTTCTACATGTTGCAAGATGGAGGCTGCCAGAAGCGTAGTCTTTGACAGGATTAGATATCCCCCTCTTATTCTGGCATTCTGCAGATTCGATCCTTGATATGGCCCTTTACACATATATCCATGCATATGTAGTCTAGCTCCTTGCTTAAGTAGTACTTTGGATGAGTACTCACGGTTGCCTTGTTCCCCTTTTCCCCTATCTCTACTCGATTGCTGCAACTGACGATGGAGCCTGTGAGCTGACGCCACCGTCGATGGCGACTACTACCCGGAGGTGCCTACTACTACGTGCAGCCCGGCCGACGACCACCGTAAGTAGTTAGGAGGATCCCGTGAAGGAGGCCCGCGCCTCTTTCGATCTGTATCCCGCTTTGTGCTAGCCTTCTTAAGGCAAACTTGTTTAACTTATGTCCGTACTCAGATATTGTTGCTTCTGACTGCCTATGATCGAAAGCACTTGTATTCGAGCCCTCGAGGCCCTCAGCTTGTATTATGATGCTTGTATGACTTATTTATGTTTTAGAGTTGTGTTGTGATATCTTCCCGTGAGTCCCTGATCTTGATCGTACACGTTTGCGTGCATGATTAGTGTACGATTGAATCGGGGGCGTCACAATATACTTATAGCTCTAGTGCATCCGTTGCATGGCAATCCCTACTCACTCACATTGATATCTATTAATGGGCATCTCCATAGCCCGTTGATACGCCTAGTTGATGTGAGATTATCTTCTCCCTTTTTTTCTTCTCCACAACCACCATTCTATTCCACATATAGTGCTATGTCCATGGCTCACGCTCATGTATCGCGTGAAGATTGAAAAAGTTTGAGAACATCAAAAGTATGAAACAATTGCTTGGCTTGTCATCGGGGTTGTGCATGATTTAAATACTTTGTGTGGTGGAGATAGAGCATAGCCAGACTATATGATTTTGTAGGGATAACTTCTTTGGGCATGTTATTTTGAGAAGACATAAGTGCTTAGTTAGTGTGCTTGAAATATTATTATTTTTATGTCAATATTAAACTTTTGTCTTGAATCTTTCGGATCTGAATATTCATATCACAATTAGGAGAATTACATTGAAATTATGCCAAGTAGCATTCCACATCAAAATTTTTGTTTTTATCATTTACCTACTCGAGGACGAGCAGGAATTAAGCTTGGGGATGCTTGATACGTCTCCAACGTATCTATAATTTTTTATTGTTCCATGCTAAATTATATTCTGTTTTGGACATTAATGGGCTTATTTATACACTTTAATATTATTTTTGGGACTAACCTATTAACCGGAGGCCCATCCCATAATTGCTGTTTTTGCCTATTTCAGAGTTTCGCAGAAAAAGAATATCAAACGGAGTCCAAACGGAATGAAACCTTCGGGAACGTGATTTTCGGAACGAACGTGATCCAGAGGACTTGGACCCTATGTCAAGACATCAACCAGGAGGGCACGAGGTAGGGGGCGCGCCTACCCCCCTTGGTGCGCCCTCCACCCTCGTGGGTCCCACGTTGCTCCACCGATGTACTTCTTCCTCCTATATATACCTACGCACTTCAAACTACCGTGACACGGAGCCAAAAACCTAATTCGACCGGCCGCAACATTCTGTTCCGTGGGATCCCATCTTGGGGCCTTTTAGAGCTCCACCGGAGGGGGGCATCGATCACGGAGGGCTTCTACATCAACACCGTAGCCTCTCCGATGATGTGTGAGTAGTTTACCTCGAGACCTTCGGGTCCATAGTTATTAGCTAGATGGCTTCTTCTCTCTTTTGGATCTCAATACAATGTTCTCCCCTCTCTTGTGGAGATCTATTTGATGTAATCTTCTTTTTATGTGTGTTTGTTGAGACCGATGAATTGTGGGTTTATGATCAAGTTTATCTATGAACAATATTTGAATCTTCTCTGAATTCTTTTATGTATGATTGGTTATCTTTGCAAGTCTCCTCGAATTACCAGTTTGGTTTGGCCTACTAGATTGATCTTTCTTGCAATGGGAGAAGTGCTTAGCTTTGGGTTCAGTCTTGCGGTGTCCTTTCCAAGTGACAGTAGGGGCAGCAAGGCATGTATTGTATTGTTGCCATCGAGGATAACAAGATGGGGTTTATATCATATTGCATGAGTTTATCCCTCTACATCATCTCATCTTACTTAAAGCGTTACTCTGTTCTTTTGAACTTAATACTCTAGATGCATCGGATAGCGGTCGATGTGGGGTAATAGTAGTAGATGCAGGAAGGAGTCGGTTTACTTGTCTCGGACGTGATGCCTATATACATGATCATACCTAGATATTCTCATAACTATGCTCAATTCTGTCAATTGCTCAACAGTAATTTGTTCACCCACCGTAAAACTTATGCTCTCGAGAGAAGCCACTAGTGAAGCTTTTGGCCCCCGGGTCTATTTTCCATCATATTAATCTTCCAACACTTAGTTAATTTTTATTGCCTTTTATTTTACTTTGCATCTTTATCATAAAAATACCAAAAAATATTATCTTATCATATCTATCAGATCTCACTCTCGTAAGTGACCGTGAAGGGATTGACAACCCTTTATTGCGTTGGTTGCGAGGATTTATTTGTTTGTGTAGGTGCGAGGGACTCATGCGTGGCCTCCTACTGGATTGATACCTTGGTTCTCAAAAACTGAGGGAAATACTTACGCTACTTTGCTGCATCACCCTTTCCTCTTCAAGGAAAAAACCAACGCAGTGCTCAAGAGGTAGCAGCCGTCACCACCAAGAAGGAATGACGACCACCATCAAGACGAGGGGGCTGGGGGCTTCCAGGAGCCGCGTGCAATCGCCTGCATCTTGGGCGGAGCTCAAGCCCCAACCTCGGAGCATATCTTCAAACAGTTTGCTCGTGAAGTGAACGCAGTCCTCCCCAAGCTCGAGGCCACACGCCCGCTTAGGTGGTCCCAGTGTGCCATCACCTTCAACTCGGCAGATCAGCTCAAGTGCGCAGCCACCGCTGGCGCTCTCCCATTGCTTTGTTCACTACCATCAAGAACGTGCAAGTTACCAAGACCCTCATCGACAGCCGGGCGCAGGGGCTCAATGTCTCCGTCTGGCCGACACGTTCGACAACCTCCAAGTGCCATATGACATGCTTCAGCATACCAAGCCTTTCTCAGGAGTGACCGACGGCTCCGCCACACCGATAGGGCAAGTCCGCCTCCTTGTCACCTTCGGAAAATGCAAGAACTACCGCACCGAGCTTATCGACCTCGATGTCGCACACATCCGTCTGCCATACAACGCCATCCTCGGGTATCCAACCCTGGCCAAGTTCATGGCGGTGACACACCACGGCTACAATGTCCTCATGATGCCAGGAAGCGGTGGAATCATCACGGTCCCGTGCGAAGAAAGAGACGCAGTGTGCTCCCTCAAGCGCGCTTTTCAAGCTGCAGCAATCGACGACCCCGACAGCAAGGGCGAGGGCCCTCCTGAGGCCCTCCCTAAGAAGAAGAAGCAGCTGCGCCGTGCAGGATCTCAGGAGGATGCCATCGTAACTAGAACCTCGTCAGGATTAGCGCCCGCTCCAGGGGCGCCTCCCTCCATTGCATAGGAAGGCGTGCCCAGCGCCCTCCTCGGGCAGGGCTCGCGGGCTCTCTCCTAGAGGGCCTCAGACCTTGCCAACATCACAAGGGAGGCACTCGGGCACCACTTGGAGGCGTGCTTCGCGACACGTTTCCCTCAGGAGAACACAGGGCAAGGAGCGCCCATCGCTCAGGAGTTCATCACCAAGACCACTCAGGAACTGCAAGACGCACGGGCCATGCGCGGCGACCGCCGCTCACGAGGCACAGCTCCCCATCCAGGCGAGGATGCGGGGCTGCGCGTCCGCGTCGACGTACCAGGGCTCAATAGGGCTGCTTCTCAGGAGCTTTTCTGGCCTTCGCGCGTGTGCCAATGCGAGGGTCCACCGCACAGCTACGTTCGCATGCCTTTTGGCTTGCCGAGCGTGTCATTCGTCTACCAGCGCAACTTGCGGCGCGCCCTGGCAGCTCAGGAGGCCAGGCACCGCGCCATCCTCGCGAAGATGGAGATGGTCCTCAAGGAACCGCCTGAGCCCCTAGAGCCTCCCGAGGCTCAGGGCCCTGGTTGCTCGTAAGGAACGACCTCTTCGCCGCGTGCCTTCAGCTGCCCCGACATCTCTTCATCAACATGACCAGGTGACATTTTCCAAGTTCATTCAGCTGGGAGCGCCCCTCGGGCTGCATCATTCCCAGGTCGCACGGGTCCGTCCCTGTGGCATGTATCCCTTTTGCTTATGTCTTTAGCTTACCTCACTGGGGGCGCCCCTCGGGCTGCATCATCCCCAAGCCGCTCGGGCCTGACCAAGTGGCATGTATCTTTCTGCATTTACCCAAGCTAATTTGCCTTCCATGCTTAATCTGCCTATGATTATCACCTGCTCGATTGCCACCCGCCACGGGTACATCCCTTCATCATGCAATTCGCTTGCGCGTTAAAAGGGGGGCTCCTGAGCATCGCGACTCAGAGTTTCCATCGGCTCTCCAGCCCTCACCCCCTGGCCTTGACCACGGCATCGCGACCTGGCATACCAGCGGCAGCTGAGCTCGCTCGAGGGGAGGGACCTGAGGACGTAGAGCACTTGCATCTAACCGCCTCGCAGGAACACACATCTATCAAAGACTCAAGACCAGGCGCAACCCGCCTTGAGGTAGGGCCTCGTGAGTCCCGCGCTGGCTCACGAGTGCCCAGATACACCTCGCAGCCCTGCCGTGCAAGCCACGTGTCAGGGCGGGGCTATACACGCCCCCGGGGCTCCTCCCAGAGGGCCCCCCCTCCCATGCACAAGTGGAAGCACCATGCTCCATGCTGGCCGTCGACACTGCCGAGGAGCGGCTATGCCCGTGCACAAGCGGAAGCACTATGCTCCGAGCTAGTGATAAACAACTGAGGGCGGACTCACGACCATACCAACCTCAGGGAGCCCCAGAGCTCAGCGTCCGGCCTCACTGCAACGCCTCCCCTCGGGAGAGCCGTGCGAGGGGGCTGGGCACGGGGGTTGCGCTCGGGTCACGCCCAAGCGTACGCCACCCAACCAGGTCTCCCGGACCTGGGGGCTGTGCTCGGGTCACGCCCAAGCGCAAGCCACCCAACCAGGTCTCCCGGACCTGGCCGTCGCACGCCCCTCCCGAGGCCTCGGTGAGGGCAGGTATGGAGATTGTTTGTACGTCAAGGGGGACTCCTGAGCATCGCGACTCAGGAGCCTAACTGGTCACGTAGCCCCTCACTCCTTGGTCCATCCTGGTCTCTGGTCGGCCCAATGGCGGTTGAGCTATGCGCCGGGCCGGGCTCTGCCGACGTAGAACATTAATGGGATAATTAGATTTATGCCCCTAGTTGTGTCCCACTCGTTTGTTTTACCCCTAATTCCCAAAAGTCACCGGTTCTGTCCAAATCACTTTGGTCCTCTTATGCTTTTGCCCTTTGACCGTTTGACCGTCAGTTTGAAAACTTCATAACTAATTCATACTAAATCAGAAAAATGCAAATAAGATACCAAAATGTTCAAAAAACATCACCTATATGTCAGTATCATTTGCATTCATGAAAAAAGTGTTCGAAAGTGCCCATCCGAGTTTTAGATCTTATGCTACCACCATGAATAGTAAAACCTAAAAAAGTTCAAAAAAAATCAAAAATAATTTGGTGGCAAAGAATGACAAATGTTTTAAGTGCCTGCCAAGTTTCATCAGGGAATAACATTCATGGGTCCGCGACAAAAAAAACAATCAGCACTCCAAAATAGATTATTTTTTTGCCACGACTTCCACGAATGTTGTTCCCTAATGAAACTTGGCAAGCACTTAGAACACTTGTCGTTCTTTGCCACCATATATTTTTTGAATTTTTTTGAATTTTTTAGAGTTTACTATTGATGGTGGTATCAAAAGAGCTAAAACTCAGATGTGCACTTTCCAACACTTTTTTCATGAATGCAAATGGCACTGACATATAGGTGATGTTATCCTGAACATTTTGGTATCTTATTTGCATTTTTTTGATTTTGTATGAATTAGATATGAAGTTTTCAAATTGACGGTCAAACAGTCAAAGGGCAAAAGCATAAGAGGATCAAAGTGACTTGGACAGAACCGGTGACTTTTGGGAATTCGGGTAAAACAGACAAGTGGGACACAACTAGGGGCATAAATCTAATTATCCCAACATTAATCTATCCTCGCATACTCTCCCTATAAGCTATTTGCGCGTCAAGGGGGACTCCTGAGCATCACGACTCAGGAGCCTAACTGGTCACGTAGCCCCTCACTCCTTGGTCCGTCCTAGTCTCCGGTCGGCCCAATGGCGGTTGAGGTATGCGCGGGGCCGGGCTCTGCCGACGCAGAACACAAAGCAAATAGGAAGAAAATCGCAAAATCTCGAAGCAAATATTACAAAACATATTGTCCTCACAATATCAAATGAAAAGTTTAACGCCTCCATGAGGCCTGATGCATATTACAGGAACAAAATAGGAGAGCAGCCGCAGGTCACCCCTGGACACCGCCATCACCTGCAGAAGATGCTCCTCCCCGGGTAACGTCGCCTTCACCTGCACCACAAGGCGCAGGATCGGTGGCATCGCCGGACAAGGGTGCAGAGGCAAAGCCGCGGAACTTCTTCAGCAGGGCCTCCACCTGACCTTGCATACGCGGCGGCGGCCAAGAAGTGATCATCGACCACGAGCTCCAAAGCTCGTCAAGACAAGCGTTGGGGTCGCGAAGGTGCAGATGGCTGAAGAAGCGAGTCAATGGAGCTGAAGACAGGACGCGAGCTTCTGCCTCCGCCATGGGACCGATACCATCCGCGACTTCCTCGAGCGCCTTCACCAAGAGGGGAAGCGGCAGGCGGGGCCGTCCTCGTCAGTGGTCAGCAGCCTCTCCAAGCCGTGCTCGTAGAGCGTCTTCAGTGCCATCCGAGACCTCTCCTCGAGGTCGGCAAAGGCCACACAGTCTTCAGCCAGGACCCGTGCCTTGGCATCAAGATCGGCCTCCCTCGCCTTCACCTTCCGATCCAACTCTTCCAGCCGACTGCGTTCGGTGGCCTGCGTCTTCCCCAACTCCCCCAGCTCAGCATCACGGTTCTTGACGGCGTCCTCCCGGGCCTTCATCTCCTCCTCCTTCACCTGGCGGCCGCGTGCTTCTTTAGCGTGCTTTTCACGCAGGCTCTTCAGCTCGTCCTCCAGCTATCGGCAGCGGTCGCGTGCGGCCTTGGCGTCCTTTAGTGCCGCCTCACAATCGGCTGCAGCATTGGCAGCATTCTGCTTCTCCTTTTCGGAAGACCGCGCGGCCTGGCTCAGCGTCGCACGAACCACCGAGTTGGAGTGAAGCCAGCCAGAGGCCAGCTCCAGGAACCCGGCCACCAGGCGCGGGTCCGCGCTCGGGAGATCTGCCTGCAACTGTGTCATCTCCAAAAGAGCACGCTCCAAGACAGCAGCAGAGGCAGAAGAACCTGGGAGTGGAGGTGCAGTATTAGGAGGAGACGACACTGTCACCAGGGCCTGGGAGACTGCGGGTTCCGGAAGAGTCGGGACCTCTTCAGCCGGGCCAGACGCCGGCAACTCCGGGGCCAGCGGGGCCATGGGGGCTGACTCCTCCCGGCGATGCTCCTCTTGGCCTCGCAAAGACGACCGGGCTGGGGAGGTGCGAGCGCTCGCGTCTCCTTTCTCAGCAGAAGGGGGCGCAGCCGCCGTACCCTCTTTCCTCTTCTTCGCCGCAGACAGCGGCCTGGACAACCAAAGACGAAAGTCAGGAAGCAGTGACATGAGCAAAAACAAGACAAAGATCAAGCACTTACTGGTCCACCGCAGTGTATTCCACCCTCCGCTTGAGAAGCTTGAAGTCTGAAAGTGTCGGGGCCTGAGAAGTGGGCGCGTGGGCTCCGGCGGCAGAAGGCGGCGCAGCAGAAGGGCCGGAGCCGGCCTCGGGAGGCGTCAAGACAGGGGTAGCATCTCGAGGAACCAACGACGACATGCTCTTTGTCGGAATGACGGGCAGTTCTCCCTCCTCCTGGCGGGAATTGACCTCGGCGTCGTCAGGAAGGGCGCGGAGGATTTCGGCTTTGCTCAAGGGGGAGTTTTCCCCCATCTCTTCGAGGGTCCCTTCCGAGTCCCCCTCCTCTTCTTTCCCCCGTGGGACTCGTCAGAAGATAGCTCCACCGGCTTCGGCGCCGCCGGGGCTCTGGAGAGCGAAGGCGGCATGAGCCCGCACGCGTCGAAGGTCGGCCTGGAGACCACGAGCGACTCCCAGTCCTTGCGAAGGAACAAAGGAGTGAAGGCGCTCGGCGGGTACTCCTGGTTATCCGCAACCAAGAGGCGCATGACAGCAGCCATTTCATCGTCAGGCAGGGCCCCCGGCCTCAGGCGGGTCTTGTCTTCTCCATCTCCAAGCTTCCACAAGGGGCGCGCTCGCGCCTGGAGCGGGGCGACGCGCAACATCAAGAATTCCCTCAGGAGCATGGCCCCTGTGACCTTCGCCGCCTTCGCGTTGCCCGGCTTCAGGTCGGTCTGCATCTGCTCCAGCACCGATGACGCCCGGCCATCAAGCTCCGCGACGGGCCACCTTGTCGAGGGGTGCCTCGGGCCGGCAATGCCAGGCGCGGGTGGGCGCACTTAGCGTCCATCATGACCCATTTGGCCCGAATGTTGTCGGCTCTCTTCCCGGTGCTCAAGATTGAGTTGGCCTTGCCGGATGCGACGAAATTGGCGCACCCAGAGACGTGTCCATAGCTGACGCGAAGGAAGAAGAAGTGGCGTAGAAGCGCCACGGACGACATCACGCCCAGGTACGCCTTGCAATAGTAGGCGAAGATGGACAGGAGGAGGATAGAGTTGGGATGGAGATGCAACGCCTGCAGCCCGTAGTGGTCGAGGACCTCATAAAAGAAATCGGAGAAGGGGGGAACCAACCCGGCGGTGATGCTGCTCGAGAAGAAGGGGAAGAAGGTGCTTCCCTCAGGCTCCGGCACGTCGGAGGCAAGCCGGAGCTCCGTCTTCCCCCATTCATTGCTCTCCCCCGCCGTCAGCAGGCGCACGGAGGCGAGGCTCTTTTCTGTGACGGTGGGTGCTTCAAGAGCTGGCTCGTACCAAGCTGGCACCAAGGAGGACTTGACCTTGCGCGGCGCCATGGGTCGCATATGCGGAGCGAAATCAGAGCAGATCTGGAGGTATGAGCAGCAAGGAGCGAGAAAGGGGATCTGAGGCTAGGCAAAGGGGAACAGTGAAGGCAAGCGCTGCTCAAGGCCTTTTGTCAAGTCGAGCGATTCTTTGAGGCCGCGTGGGGAAGCAGAGACACCCACGTCCAATCAACCGCCATGCGTCAACCGAGGCCGCAGGCTTTTGGGGCCCGCGACACTCCGCGCTTGACCTTTGGCTTCGCCTCGAAGCCAAGCCCAAGCGTGCCTTGGGCCCGGGGGCTACTGTCGGTGTTTTGGGAACGGGGATCCCAAGACTTGCCTACCTGCAGCCCACGGCATGGCTTTGCTAGCAGGCTTGTACGGGCCATCTTCATCAACAAGGCATTCAAGACCCTCGCGAGGGGCCAAGCCTCGCGAGGCAAGCAACACAAGACCTCCTCAGGAGTGGCCTCTCCAGGCAGGCTCACGAGGAGCAGAGATATCAAGGCGGGGCAAACCTCGCGAGGCTCTCGTGACATGAGCCTTGATGATCGACACCAGGTAGGCGCCAGTGCGCGCAGCGTCCTTGTTTCCTCTTTGGTGCTGAGGGGGCAAGCGTAGGCGCGGAGTACCGAGGCATCAGACAAAGGTTTCCATATCAGTGCAACGAGACCAATAACAGCAGGCCAGCAGGACGGAGGTCACCGTGGAGACCAAGACGGCGTCACCACCAGAGCTTTCCGCAGGCGAAGACCGCTTTTATCAGGATAAGCTATACTAGCTGTCCCTTTTCAAATTGGCCGCAGTTGTTGGCTCCCTTCCCGCTCAATATTTGGGGAGAGGACCAGGGCCTCTATAAATAGGACTAGCCCCCACCAAAGGAGGCCGCTTGATCTCATCTGATCGAGAGCCAATCCTTAGCCACACACCGAACAAAAGAACACCCCAAACTCAGGAGGTTGTTCTTCCCCTTGTACTGTTCATCATCAGCCCAAGAGGCAATCCACCATCACCACACTGGAGTAGGGTATTACACCACAACGGTGGCCCGAACCAGTATAAATCTCGTGTCTTTGTGTTGTGAGTTCGTCGGGTTCGTCCGCGAAACCTTAGCGAGCTAGGGCGTAGATCCGTAGGGAAGAAATCTCCACGCGCACCCCAGTGTTCGAACCTTGAGGGTTTTGCTGGAACCCGTGATCCAGCAAATAGTTCTGGGGGCCAAAGACGGTCGAACACCTTGGCGAATTTGTCTGGCAGCCTTTGCGATGAGGATTAAAGCCAAGTTTTGAAACTTCAAACAACCAAACCGACTTGAGTCAGTTTGGGTGTTTCAAGTTTCAACACTTGACTTTTAATCGTCATCGCAGAGGCTGCAAGACAAAATCGCAAAAGGTGTTCGACCGCCATCGACCCCGAGACCTGTTGTTGTGGGACGCCGGACGCCGGTGCACTTGTGGGATGTGGATGTAGTATTTTACACCGATGGCCACATGTATCTCACACCGACAGTACTTGCTATTTAGGGTTCCATCGACGTCGAGGAACCCCCTAACCCGCTCTTCCCCGGGCGCCCTCTTGTATGGCGACGCACGTTCGATGGGTTAGCACTCGAACTGGGGGATTCTCTGCATGGGCGACGGCGTCGGGACCGGCAGGACCCACTGGCTCCACCATCTATCCCCTCGGCGACTGATGATCCACGACCCTCTTCCTTCTTTCATTTTTCCTCTTCTTCTACTTATTCTTCTTTTTTGAACTTTCTTCTTCTTCTAATTATCTAAACCTAAACCTAGCACTAACCTAAACCTATTAATAACACCTAAACCTAAAAACAAATAACAGTAGAAAAAAATCACCTTGGCTCCGGCGGTGGTGCAGGAGGCAGCTGACGGGCGGCGAGTGAGCGGGGCGGGCAGCGGGGCGGGGCGGCGGGGGCGGGCAAGGTTCGGGCAAAGAAGCTTTGCCGTCCGCTAGCAGACGACAAAGAAAGTAGCCGTTAGGTCATTCTCGTTAGCCCGCCACCCATCCTCTTGGTCGTCTGCTAGCAGATGGCAAAGCTTCTATGCTGTCAGCTAGTAGACGGCAAAGAAAAGGCTGACGGCAAACACCTGCTTTGCTGTCCGTTGCCACTTTGTCGTCCGCTTTTCTGGTGGCTGATGGCAAATCCTACCTTTGCCGTCCACTAGCGGACGACAAAGAGTGGGCAAACGACAAATTTGCTAATTCCAGTAGTGCAAGTTTGAAATCATAGTTGAGTTCTTTGATTGCCCAATATGCTGCATGTTCTAACTCAAGAGGCAAATGACAAGCTTTTCCATAAACCATTTTGTAAAGAGACATACCCATAGGATTTTTTATGCTGTTCTATAAGCCCAAAGTGCATCATTAATTTCTTAGACCAATTCTTCTGGGACCTATTGACAGTGTTTTGCAAAATTAATTTTATTTTTCTATTGCTAAGTTCAACTTGACCACTAGACTGAGGATGATAGGGGGATGCAATTCTATGGTTAACATCATACTTGGCAAGCATTTTACAAAAAGCGCCATGAATAAAGTGTGAGCCACCATCAGTCATTAAATATGTAGGGACTCCAAACCTTGGGAAAATAACTTCCTTAAGCATTTTAATAGAGGTTTTGTGATTAGCACTACTGGTTGGAATAGCTTCTACCCATTTAGTAACATAATCAACAACAACAAAAATGTGTGTAAACCCATTAGAGGAAGGAAAAGGTCCCATGTAATCAAATCCACAAACATCAAATGGTTCAACACCAAGTGAATAATTCATAGGCATTTCTTGACGCTTACCGGTACTCCCTATTCTTTGGCATTCTTCACAAGATAAGACAAACTTACGGGCATCCTTGAAGAGAGTAGGCCAATAAAATCCAGATTGCAATACCTTGTGAGCAGTTCTGTCTCCAGCATGATGCCCTCCATAAGCTTCGGAGTGACATTTCCATAGGGCTTGTCCCTATTTTTGCTCGAGTACGCAACGTCTAATAATACCATCTACTCCTTTATAAAGATGTGGGTGATCCCAAAAGTAGTGTCTTAAATTATAAAAGAATTTTTTATTTTGTTGGTAAGTAAAGCTAGCTGGTAAATATTTAGCAACAATGTAATTAGCATATCAGCATACCAAGGAGTGTTATTAGAAACATTTATTGTAGCTAACTGCTCATCAGGGAAACTATGTTCAATAGGTAGTGGGTCATCAAGCACATTTTCAAGCCTAGACAAGTTATCAGCTACTGGGTTTTCAGCTCCTTTCCTATCAGTAATATGTAAATCAAATTCTTGTAGCAAGAGAACCCATCGAATAAGTCTAGGTTTCGCATCTTTCTTTTCCATAAGATATTTTCTAGCAGCATGATCGGTGTGAACAATTACTTTTGAATCGACAATGTAAGATATAAATTTATCACAAGCAAACACCACTGCTACGAATTCTTTTTCAGTAGTAGCATAATTTCGTTGTGCAGTGTCTAGAGTTTTACTAGCATAATGAATAACATCCAATTTCTTATCAACTCTTTGTCCTAGAACAACACCGACAGCATAATCACTAGCATCACACATAATTTCAAAAGGCAAGTTCCAATCAGGTGGTTGAAGAATAGGTGCAGAAATTAAGGCTTTCATGAGTGTTTGAAAGGCTCCTAAACAATCATCATCAAAAAGAAAAGGAACATCCTTTTGCAAAAGATTTGTGAGAGGCCTAGAAATTTTAGAAAAGTCTTTGATAAATCTCCTATAGAAACCAGCATGGCCTAGGAAACTAGGAATACCTTTGATATCTTTAGGACAAGGCATTTTCTCAATTGCATCAACCTTAGCTTTGTCCACTTCAATACCTCTTTCAGAAATTTTATGGCCCAAAACAATACCTTCATTAACCATAAAGTGGCACTTCTCCCAATTCAAGGCAAGATTTTTTTGCTCGCATCTCTGCAAAACTCGATCAAGATTGCTTAAACAATCATCAAAAGACTTCCCATAAACAGAGAAGTCATCCATGAAAACCCACTGGTACAGTGAGGTGATATACAAACAGTTTTTAACCCCTTTCGGCGATGGCATTTGGAACCATCGCCAAGTGAGTGTGGACGATAGGGGGGGTCCTTCCACACGACCCAGATATCATCGGGAATCCTGGGACACAGGCTGGGGCAAAATGAGCTCGTGTGCGATCGGGCGAGGCATCGAAATCCAATCATTTCCGTTTGTATGTACATCCCACACGGTGAATCCCAGAAAAACATTTCCGTTCGTATGTATATCACACACAGTCAATCCAAAGATTATGTTTCCGTTCTTATGTACATCCCACACAGTCAATCCATGGAAAACGTTTCCGTTTGTATGTACATCCCACACAGTTTTATGTATAGGCTCGTGTGTGAAAGGTGTAACTATCACACACGCTCTGCCTTGGTTAACCGTTTGCTTTTATCAACTACATCACACACTATTCGATGAGGAAAACTATGTGGCATTGGGCTATCCATCACAAGCGCTTTTACTGCCAAAACCGTTTGCAAAGTTCCATGACCGTCTGTTCTCTTTTTACATCGGACACGCTGTTTTCTTTCTAACCGTGTGCACATTATTTTATTAGCTCCTGTATATTTTTATTTTTGCCTGTAATTTATTATTAGAATTGAAAATTTTGAAATATTAAACGTTCAATTCAAATTCCCAGCACAATGGTTCAAAAACGAATCCATAAATAAAATTGCCAGTACAATATGTTCAGTAATTACAGGATTAGACAACAATTAACTATGATGAACCACAATATTAAGGCGGTAAAGGTGAAGAGACAAGTGTAAATCACTTTGACTACCGATGGTGTTGAAGAAGCAGAATGCCCATAATGTGCCTTCCTGCATGCCATAGGCATGAACCACTTTTGTCCAACCCCTTGTGACGATCGCCTGCCCATCCTTCACCGCCTTCAGGAAGACTTCTAGAACATTATCATGGCAGCATGAATTATATATCTTAACCTTAGTTTCCTCCACTCCGGTCATGTAGTTTGCAAGGTAATCATCAGTAAATAGCTTCGGAAACCACCGAAAAGAGAAAAATATCAGATACTGAGGTCTAATAGCGTAACTTGTTGTGGGCAGGGGGAAAAGGAAACACATTACTTACCATCCTAAAATTCATTGTTGTCTTGGACAAAGTGTAAATAAAGGGTTTAATTCCAATCACCCGTTTCTTTCGCCTAACAATCTTTCTTAGTTTCCTCACTTGACGCTTGGTCATGAATATCTCATTACCCCATACGCCAAAGGGATCGAAGCGTGGATCAGTACCGCTCATATATGTACCGACAAGCAACCAGTAAATGTTAGAAGCTAAACTGAGATTGCACACATGATGTAAAATACAACTACCTATGTTCCTAAGTACAAGTATTTTTTTTGAGATTTCAATATGGACTACATACGGATGTATAAAGAATTATAGATCTAGTTTAGATTAGAATCTAGATTCACTCATTTTGCTCCTTATGTAGTCTATATTGGAATCTCTAAAAATACTTATATTTAGGAATAGATGGTGTATAAGACATGGGATGCAGCTAACCTCGACGACAAACAACAGCAGCCCATTGTAGCCCTGTGTAAGTACATGGAAAGCCAATGTTAACTACAACAGGGTTAACATCCACCAAAAATAGCAAATGGTAATAAAACGGCAGCATCTGTAGTGATATCTTCATTGCGAAAGAGTAGCACGGCAGCAAAGGGACGGATTAAAAAATGGATACAATTGTTAATTGCAACAGGCTTAACAACATCCTAATTCATGTTTTGTAATTTTATAGCCAGTGAAATACAACTCTTTAAAAATGGATACAACTGCTAATTGCAACATGCTTAATGGCCATTGAAATTGGCACTGATAAAAATGCAATTGGCAGAGTTAAACATCAGAAGGCAGGTGCTGCCAGAGCACATAATGGCCCAGGTGTCTATAAAAAGGTAGGGAAAATAGCTAAAACATGTTAGGCATGTTTACTACAACATGCTTAATACATTGACCATACAAAACATAGCCATTAATTGCAACTGGTATTGGTAATATTGAACTGGTGAGTACATACTCGGTAAGTCCTGAGAGGTAGTTGCTGGTGCACTTCTTCTTGGCCAGAGCCCGCCCAAAGTCAGCGGCGGCGGAGGCGAGCTGTTCCTCCGGGTCGAAGCGTGGATCAGTGCCACTGACATGTGTACCAACAGGCAACCAGTAAATGGTAGAAGTTAAACCGCAATTGCACAAATGATGTGAAATACTGTAAGACATGGGATGTAGCTAACCTCGATGGCAAACAACATCATCGGCCGTTATGACCCTACGTAAGTACATGGACATGCATGTCAAGTACAACAGGGTTAGCATCCACCAAAAATAGCAAATGGGCAGCATCTCTAGTATATCTTCATTGCGGAGAGTAGCATGGTAGCAAATGGACAGATTAAAAAATGGATACAACTGTTAATTGCAACAGGCTTAACAACATCCTAAGTCATGTTTTGTATGTTTGTAGCCATTGAAATACAACTTTTAAAAAATGGATTCAATTGTTAATTGCAACAGGCTTAATAGCCATTGAAACCGGTACTAATAAAAATGCAATTGGCATAGTTAAACATCACAAGGCAGGTGCTGCCAGATCAGAGAATGGCCCAAATGTCTATAAAAAGGTAGGGAAAGTAGCTAAAACGTGTTAGGCATGTTTACTAGAACATGCTTAATACATCGACTGCATGTAACATAGCCAATAATTGCAACCGGTATTGGTAAGATTGAACTGGTGAGTACATACTTGGTAAGCCACGAGAGGTAGTTCTTTGGGGCACTTCATCTTGGCGAGAGCCCCAAAGTCGTGACGGCGGAGGCGAGCTGTTCCTTCGGGTCGAAGCGTGGATCAGTGCCACTGGCATGTGTACCTACAGGCAACCAGTAAATGGTAGAAGTTAAACTGCAATTGCACAAATGATGTGAAATACTGTAAGCAGCTAACCTCGATGGTAAACAACAACATTGGCTGTTATAACCCTCCGTAAGTACATGGACATGCATGTTAAGTACAAGAGGGTTAGCATCCACTAAAAATAGCAAATAGGCAGCATCTCTAGTGATATCCTGAGTCATGTATTGTAAGTTTGTTGCTGGTATTGGTGAAATTGAGCCGGACACGGTAATATTTGAACATCACACAGTGTGCAGTACTGAAATAAACAAGGCATGGACATGCTTAATACATCAACCATACAAATCATAACCGTTGCAAGTGGTATTGGTAAGATTTAGCTGGCCAGATCTTACCTGTTAAGTCCCGAGGGGTAGTCGCTGGGGCACTTCATCTGGGCCAGAGCCTGCACCATGTCGGCGGCGGTGGAGGCGAGGTGTTCCTCTGGGTCAACACGCACGGCAACCATCACGCCATGGACCGCCATCAGCTCCTGGCGGTGGGGATTTGGAGGCATGAGGATGTTTCGCAGGCGCCATTTAAGCAATCAGGCCAGGAGGCATGAGGATGTTTCGCAGGCGCCATTTAAGCAATCAGGCCAGGAGGCATGAGGATGTTTCGCAGGCGCCATTTAAGCAATCAGGCCAGGGTTTTGATAGAGATCGGTGGGTTACCTGATAGGATCCAAGAAGAACGTAGATGTGGTTTAAGTTGTGGTTGAAGCTGTGGTTGTGGCGGCGGCGGTTTGAGATGCCGGTAGGGGAGGCGCGCGGGGGGGGGGGGATGATACTGAGGGTGGAGATGAGGCGGTATGTTGATTGTTGGAAGAAAACTGAATGACAAACTACAACCAAAATTGGGATTCCCCTTCAATCTAGGTGATTTCCCTCTTGAAAGCATTGAACATCCTCGGTGATGGTTCGATTTATGAAGGGCGTGCATGATGACATAAATCAAACCTTCTCAGCTTTTAACCAGGGCACGGTGAGGCCATACCATGGCACCATGCCAGGCGTCATGTTTCTCAAGCACGTATTTCTTTGTTCTATAGTTGATATCCTAGTAAATGACGTGTTTGTGGTTGACTATTGCCACTCATTCCATTGAAATCTATGCCATTCCTTGTAAAGGCTTGAGAAATTACTAAATACCACGAGTATGGTTTTTCCAGGTTGTTCTTGTGCACCTTTTCAAGCACCAATTGTTTGAATTTGAATTATGTGCATTAATGCCTAGAAAATGCACATAATCCCCTAAATATTGTAAATGAACCCGGAAAAGTGTCAAATTGGAACACGGTGATTAGCAGGGTGTATGTTCATCATAGAAAAAAACTGATGGATGACGGACAAAGGAAATTTGGATTCCCATTCAATCTCGGTGATTTACTATGGCACACGATTCATCTCCGTCGCCTCTGCGAACCGTGTGTGTTCACTCACACATGCAAAAGGAAAAAAGAAAACCCTCGCCCACTTCGTCCCCACTCACTCGCCACGGACTCCTCCGCAACTCTGCACCCTAAGCTCGACGGTTGTTGGCGGCGGGCGTAGGTCGCGCTCCAAATGGCATGAGATTTCACCCCTACCGATTTCCGCAGCCTATCTGCACCGACATTCTAGACTCTGGTCGACTGGGGTTTTCTGCGGGATTGGGCCAAGGATTTTTCTCATGGAGAAGGTAATCAACTTAGTGAAATATTCACTCATATCTTATCACAATCCGTCCGTCGATGTTAATCAACCGGCAGAAATCGCCGTGGAATCATGTTTGTTCTAGCTGATTCATGGGTGTTCATTCATGTGTCCACCGTGGGAGCACAAATCGGGCAACTGTGGTCGTGGAGTCGGAAATGAAGTTCTATCTCACCATTCTGGATGACTTCAGGGAGTGCTCGATATGTTCAATCTCAACCTACCGCGATCAACATGGCCTAAAGTTGTGAACATATACCGTCTATTGCTACATTATCTATATATTTGCATCAAATCTTTGTTACATTATCTATTTTTAATTCTATATTTTTGTACTTTGCTTTCATCTATATATTTATCTGTTCTATCGATTACTCCCATATTTGCATCTTGCTATGTTATTTCAATATATCTAATTTACGATCTTAATTTTCATTTCAAGCAGTACATCCCTTGCTTTGCAAGAACATGAGTAGAAGGAAATCTTGGGCTTTACTTTGTTGATGACTCCCAGGATGTCATATTGACAATGCAGCATGGATTTACAATGACGTTTAGCATAAATCTTGATAAAGATGGTCACTCCTATTTCAATGCGGACCTTTGGAGAAAATTCTAAGTGTTATGAACTGAAAGCTGCCAATAAAATTCTAGACCGTGCACCACAGCCTGGTCTAATTAACATGGATGTTTACTTCCCCAACATCATCAGCCGATCAAAGTCTAATCGAGGTTAGTGTCCTTTCAACTTTCTCCATGCTGTCATATTACTTAGCAAAATCGGGGTATTTGTTCTAACTAATTGATCACTATTTAAGCAACCAATTGTGATTTCATATTCGGACTCCGTTCCTAGGCAGTAACAAATTCTATTTACCAATTTATGCACACTATATATTCTTCTGCCATGTTCTGAATAAATAATACCTTTCCACCTTTTAAGCAGGATATGTTGGATGCATAGTGAACTATCTGTTTGTTATTAAGTGTACCAAATTTCATTGGAAGGACTTGAAGCATGTCATAAACTTTGTTCATAATCTGATAGAGATAGCACAACGTATGAAAGCTGGATTTCGGATGGGATTAATTAGACCTATGGTGTACACACTGAACAAGACCAATTCTGTGCACAAAACGCTAGTAAAAAGTCTTATTTTAATGTTGATGCTCATAAACTATATATATCTTCAACGATATGTTACAATTGGTTTTTATTCTACATGTCAACAGAAATTGCCCGCTGTAGCAGTTCGTGGATCGATTTATCGGCGTGGTCGAATTACACTTGTGCCTGCTAATAACGCCAAAGTGATTGCAAGGTACTGCATTTCCCGTATTGGAAAATTGGAGACACTGTTCTACTCATGCTCTACCAAGGCACATGAGGGATCTTCCTTTTCATTAACGAGATGTCGAGTCGCCGTGATCAAGCTGCTTCCAGCGGATAGTTGTGGTTGTTGGCCCTCAGCCTCTTACAATGTGCTAGCTGTTACTATGTTAAGTATGTAGATACAAACCATATGGTTGTTGGCCCTTAGCCTCTTAAAAAATGTGATAGTTGTTACTATGTTAAGTATGTAGATATGGACCATATGGTTGTCAAAACCCTGTTACGAAGATCCTCTTTTTGTCGAATAGTGTAATCACTATATATATGTTACTCAAATGTTGTTACCCAAGTTCTTAAATTTTCATGGAAAGTATTAGTATCGTACACAGTTCATTGAGTTTAAGCGTGTGCCCGATGTCCAGAAGGCGTTTCAATATTAACTAACCATATTGCAAATTCACACACATGTTAACATAAGGAAATGTATGTGTAACATACTAATCATTGCACACGAGTACTCGTAGACGCATCACGTGCGATACTCCTAACCACCGCAAGCAACTAGTTTGCATTTTTCAAAAAAATTGTACACATAGAATCGCACACGAACTAACCGTATTAACCGTCTGTGTTGTAATTTCTCATCGCAAACAGTTCATCCGAGTCGGCTTTTGCCACGTATCACACACATCTTGTTTACATGACTCGTTTGTTTTCTTTTGGCTCATCGCAAACAGTTCATCCATGTGAACTTTATGCCACATATCACACACATCTTGTTAAGTTGAACCGTTTCTGTTGTGTTCCCTAATCGAAAACAATTCGTCCAAGTGAACCGTATGCCGTATATCGCACACACATTGATATGGCTGCCTTTTTCTATTGTTCTACCTCATCGCAAACAGTTCGAATGGATTAACTATGTGCCCTGCATCGCACACACATTGATATGGCTGCCCGTTTTCTGTTGTTCTGCCTCATCACAAACAGTTAGAATGGATTAATTGTGTGCCCTGCATCACACACACAACTAAAATATGAACCGTTTTTGATGGCTCCGCCATCGCAAACTTTTTGCACCTTTTTTGACGGTTTTCACACCATCATTTGCGATTAATGCATCGCACACAGTTTCGGCAAAGGGTCTTTGAACGTAGTGTCGCGTTAGCAGTATCCTGCAGTAGTGGCCTCAACAATCTGTTCGCAAAAGTCAGAGAATATAGCAGTCATACATCTTTGAAAAGTAGCAGGTGCATTGCGTAAACCGAAAGGCATATGTCTATAAGCATAACAGTGGTACGCGTCGGTGCTATACAAACGGTTTTTAACCCCTTTCTGCGACGGCATTTGGAACCGTCGCCTAGTGAGTGACGGCGATAGGGGGGTCCTTCCCACACGACCCAGAAACCATCAGGGATAGGGATCTACAGTACTCCTACTCGTTTATGCTCGCACTGCCATCGCAATCTGTATTCTGTGGTGCTACTTTTACGATGCGCGGCCCATCACGAATGGTTTACTATTATAGAACATGTATGATAAGCATACAATCACACACTTTGCTTTTCCCAAACCATATGCGATAACTAATTAAGAAGATTATCTAATCATCGTACGAGTGTCGGACAGGATTACGAAACGTCGAACCATCGTAACATCGTCATACACGACAACTATCGCACACGCTATTCTATGGTGCAACATTTACGATGCATACTTCATCAGAAATAGTTCATGGTTGTGAATTGTGTACGATAAGGCAACTA